>CM062820.1:266436040-267636040 GCA_031772625.1 Pinus tabuliformis
ATTTGCACGAAGGGACCCAAAGTAACCTTTGTGAAGGAGAAGGAGGAAACAAGGGAAATCGAGGAACCTAGATCTCCCATTGAATTAGACCAGCCTTTAAATAGCCCGAACAAGGGAACGCTGTAAAAATCCTTGTTGAAGGAATTCATTCACCGCAGACAGTTGGGGCCATTATCATCCCTGATCAAGGGAGTGGTGTCAAGACAATCCCTGTTAAGACTACCCCTCCTCAACCAAGGAACACTCTCTTGGAAATTCCTGAAGATTACTGGCATATATTCGATCCCATGGCGCAGAATCAGCCAAACACCTAGACCTCCACATTGCAATATCCCATAGTAGATTCTGCAGCAAATGCGCCCATGAAAGCTATTCCTCTCCAGCATATTCCCACATTTCATGGCCTTACATCAGAAGATCCGACGCATTTTGTTCGAATTTGATGTATTATGTAGAGGATACGATTACACCACCGATCCCCAGAAACTAAAATTGTTCCCCTCTACATTAAAAGGGGCTACGTTAAGATGGTTTATGGGCTTAGGTGGTGGGGTTATTAACAATTGGGATCAAATGAAAGAAGCCTTTTTAAAGAAATATCAAGATTACTGTAGGTCGAGAGAATTAAAAGATGAAATTTTTCAAATGTCAGCCAGACCAAACGAAACCCCAGAAGAATATGTGGAACGTTTCCAATATAACTTGCAAAGATCCCCTTATGCATCGCTACCTCTGCCTGATAACGTGTTGAAAACTGCATTAATTAGAGGTATGAAAGAACAATGGATCGAAACGTTAAACATTATGGGGAAAGGAGACATTTATCAGGAAAATTTTGCTGATATCATTGATCTGTGTATCATGAGCTCAAGAGGCAGCACGAGGATAAAACCAGCGGAATATGATCGCTTCCCCAGAGATAACAGAACATCAACAGAGGGAGTAACACGGGTGGAACTTGGAAATTTGCTAGAAAATTTTAAAACTGATATCCTGGGAACACTAACTACACAACTTGACATTGTGCAGGCTAAACAGAAGCAAGCCGAGGCGGAGCAGAATCTAGCAGTTTTTTGCCCACGATGCAGGAAGAAACACAGCCACAAGGAATGCCCGCTGGATACAGTCCAAATATGTGCTATCTGTACCAAGGACCACCTGACCGAAAGCTGCCCTTCACTTCCTGGTTTGAAGGCAGTATACAAAGAAGTAGAAGAGGAGCCAGAATCAGCATATTTTATTAACCAGCGTCGTCAATGGCAGCCTAGGCAATCAGGTATGTTTTCAGACCCCTCCTCTTCTTTTCAACCCCCGCAGTTCAATACTCAGCAACAGAATATGTGGCAAAACCAGTCTCAACCCCCGTTTTCAAATTGGTCACCTCAAATGTTTCCTACTCCGAATCCTTGGATGTCCCAATTCGGTTGGCCAAACTGCCCTTATCCTCCACCATATTGGCAGAATAATTCATATCCTCCGCAGTGGACCCCTTCTACTTCGCAAAGCTCAACCTGGCAGACAAGCTGGCCAAGATCGACATATCAGCCAGCAGGATCAATTCCATTCCCTCAACCGACTCTGCCAGCCTTACAACAAAACCCCCAGCCTAATCTGAGACCGCAGCTCCTAGCCCAACCCAACCCCAATCCAAATAATAGAACAGTTCAATCTCTTCAAATTATAGAATCCTCAGAAATTGAATCTGATCTGCGGGAGTGCAACGATCTTCAGTTAAGATCTGGGCGAATAATAGAAACTGAGGGACATAAAACAACTCACATTGAAGATCAGTTACCTATAGAACAGCCATCACAACAGGAAGATGTAAATAAAGACCGGGCTCATCAACAAGTAATTACATCCCCTCCACCGTTCCCAGAACGATTAGCCATTCCACGACCAACGCAATATCCAGACTTTGATATTCTGGGAGAACTACAAAATTTGTATATAAGAATTCCATTTCTTCAAGCTATACAGGAATCCCCATATATGCAAAAACCATAAAGGACCTGTGTAGTAGAAAACCAAAAAGAAATATAACTAATTAATCCGAGAGTCAGGTAGTCGGCACCTTATCCGACCTCCTATCAGGAAAAGAAACACCAGTGAAATACGAGGACCCGGGAACCCAATTGTCACTGTTCAAATTTATGGGCAGACCTTGAGCAACGTCTTAGTTGACCTAGGGGCTGCAATCAACATCCTGACAACATCAGCTTGCCAGAAACTCGGAATTACATCGGTAGAACCTACTTCCACATTGTTAGAACTAGCTGACCGATCAGTAATTAGACCAGAAGGCACCCTGTATGATGTCATGGTTTCAGTAGACTCCTGGGAATACCCGACCGACTTCCTGATAATTAATCCGAAAACTCGACTAGATGGACATCCGCTAATTCTAGGTAGACCGTGGCTCGCTACTGCTGCTGACGCCTACATTGGTTGCAGGCAGGGAAACATGACCATAACCAGAGGGCCGGATATCAAAAATTTAATTTTGTACCCTCCAGCTCAGCCAAGCATCACGATGATGAAAACCAACCTGCGCCCTGCCTCATATATCACAGACAACATTAGACCTCCATTAACAATCCAGGAAGCGCTAGATTTCAAAGATCAAACCGAAGACGATGCCATTAATAAATTCATTAATCAAACAGAATCCACATCGTATACACAATGTTTTATGATAAAGGCAGCATTTGACAATGAATTAGAAGAGGATCCCCTGAAGAACGAACATGACCAAAGTATACCGGTGACTTCTGTCGCTAATAGAAAAGTAGTGCAAATTGAACCGGGGAAGACTTTAAATATTAACGCTAATCTGACATCAGATCAAGAGACAAAACTCATCCAGTTGTTACGAAAGTATCAGGAGGCATTTGCATGGGACTATCCCGATATGAAAGGGATTGACCCCCAGCTATGTACACATCATATTTATATTGAAAAAGATGCAAGACCTGTTCGACAACCGCAAAGAAGACTCAACCCCCATTTAAAAGATGTTGTAAAAGATGAGCTTCAGAAACTTTTAGATGTTAATTTCATTTATCCTATTTCTGACAGCAAATGGGTCTCCCCACTGGTGGTAGTACCTAAAAGAACGGGAAATGGAGGATCTGTGTGGATTATAGAGAATTAAACAAAGCCACGCAAAAAGATCATTTCCCCCTTCCATTTATAGACCAGGTACTGGACACCTTAGCAGGCAAGAAATTTTTCTCTTCCTGGATGGCTTCAGCGGATACAACCAGATTCAGATTGCCCCTGAAGACCAGGATAAAACTACCTTTACTTGCCCCTGGGGAACGTTCGCTTATCGAGTCTTACCTTTTGGTTTATGTAATGCTCCAGCCACATTCCAAAGGGTTGTTCTTAGCATCATTGTAGATCTAATTAATGATGGATTGGAAGTCTACATGGATGATTTCACACCATATGGAGAGGACTTTGATCCAGCTCTAGATACTCTCGAAAAAGTCCTGCAACGCTGCATCGCTACCAGACTCTGCTTGAGTCACGAAAAGTGTTACATGATGATGACTGAAGGACTCATTCTGGGACACTATATTTCAGCAGCTGGTATTCAGGTAGACCCGGCTAAAATCCAAATACTTTTGCTTATTCCAACCCCCACTAATCAGACAGAGGTACGCAGTTTTCTTGGTTTTTCTGGCTATTATAGACGATTCATACAACATTATTCACATATTGCCGCACCTTTACATGCATTAACTGGAAATGTTGACTTTTTATGGACAGAGAAATGTGATCGGGCCTTCAAAGAATTAAAGAGGCTGGTATCTACAGCTCCAGTTCTCCGAGGACCTAATTGGAATTTACCATTCCAGATTTCAATCGACGCTTCAGACACAGCAATCGGTGCAGTTCTGGGCCAAGAAGAGGATAAAAAACCATACGCCATCTATTATATCAGCAAGAATTTGGTTCCAGCTGAATTAAACTACACTGTCACCGAAAAAGAATTTTTAGCTGTGATACACGCTGTTAATAAATTTAGACACTATATTACAGGCTATCCGGTTATTTTGTATACAGACCATTCTGCTATTAAGTACTTAGCAAACAAGCCTGTTACAAATGGAAGAGTAACCAGGTGGTTGATCTTGTTGCAGGAGTTCGATATTACAATCAGAGATCGACCGGGGAAGGAGAATCCTGTAGCCGATTTCCTCTCACGAATACCAAAGTCAGTTGAAGCAGCAGCAGTCGAGGACCAATTTCCAGACGAACACTTATTCGCTGTCGCTGTTTAGACTCCCTGGTACACTGATGTTGCTAATTATCTTGCAGTAGGTAAGCTTCCAAAACATTTAACTCCCAATGAACGGAAACAGATTGTTCAGAGAAGCAATCGATTTTCGTGGGTCGGGGGCTATTTGTTTCACACAGGAGCAGATATGGAAATCAGAAGATGTATCCGGGAGGACGAAATCTTTGATATTTTGAAAGCCTGCCATGATGGGCCATGTGGAGGACACTTTGCTGAAAAAAGAACAGCACACAAGGTACTACAAACGGGATATTACTGGCCTACAATTTTCAAAGATGCGAAAAAATTTGTCCAGGCCTGTGATAGCTGTCAGCGTGCAGGATGACCTGGTCCAGCCGACGAAATGCCTTTGCAGCCCCAATTAGTAATCGAACCTTTCGAACGCTGGGCTCTGGACTTCGTCGGCCCCATCAGCCCGCCATCAAATCAAAGAACCTACATTTTGGTAGCAACTGAATATGTTACCAAATGGGTTGAAGCGGAGGCATTGATTAGAGCTACAGAAGATTCGGTAATACAGTTCTTGCTCCATTTGTTTGTACGTTATGGTCTCCCAAGGGAAGTAATTACAGATGGAGGACCACAATTTGTAGGGCACCAATTAGCTGCAACACTCAATAATTATCGTGTCCAGCATAAAATTACTACCCCATACCATCCTCAGGCAAATGGGCAAGTGGAGAGCAGCAATAAGACAATAGAGTCGATTTTGACAAAAACAATTGCCTCGCATCGGCGTGATTGGGCCGCCCGATTACCCGAGGCACTGTGGGCTTATCGAACCACATGGAGAAGCACCACCGGCTATTCACCATATCACTTAGTGTTTGGAAAGCAGCCCATTTTTCCTATAGAATTCGAAATCCAAACGCTGCGAACAGCCCAAGAAGTTGGATTGGATTTAAGTGAAGCACAGAAAAATCGATTACACCAAATTAATGAATTAGATGAAATAAGGCTCTCTGCATTACAGAACACAGCACTCATTCAACAGCAGCGAGCCAAATGGCATGATGCGCTTATCAAAAACAAGATATTTCATGAAGGAGACTGGGCTCTGTTATATGATTCTAGATTTCAGGATTTCCCGGGGAAGCTTCAGACTCGTTGGTTGGGACCATATGAGATTCAAAAAGTCCATGACAATGGGACCCTTACACTGACCACAATCGATGGGTCTGGATATACATTTAAGGTAAACGGTCATCGAGTTCGTCTGTATCACAAACCGCTCACTCGAGAATCTTTTTGTCAGCAGCTACGCCAAGATACTAACATTGAGATTATGGGCGAGGAAGCAAAAACTTCCTCACCTATAGATCAGTAAGAATTTACTTTTCATTACCACATTTTGTATATAAAATTGTAAATTTTGTATATATGTTTGTGCTGTTCCTTTTGAAGGAACACACTTGTGTGTTTCTGCTGTTCCTTTTCAAAAAGGAACAACACTTTTGCGTTCTGCTGTTCCTTTTCAAAAAGGAACAACACTTTTGCGTTTTGCTGTTCCTTTTCAAAAGGAACAGCACTTGTGTGTTTTTGTTGTTCCTTTTCAAAAGGAACAACACCTTTGTGTTTTTGCTGTTCCTTTCCAAAAGGAACAACACCTTTGTGTTTTTGCTGTTCCTTTCCAAAAGGAACAGCACCTTTGTGTTTTTGCTGTTCCTTTTCAAAAGGAACAGCACTTGTGTGTTTCTGCTGTTCCTTTTCAAAAGGAACAGCGCTTGTGTGTTTCTGCTGTTCCTTTTCAAAAGGAACAGCACTTGTGTGTTTCTGCTGTTCCTTTTCAAAAAGGAACAGCACTTTTGCGTTTTGCTGTTCCTTTTCAAAAAGGAACAGCACTTTTGCGTTTTGCTGTTCCTTTTCAAAAAAGGAACAACACTGTTTGCGTTTTTGCTGTCCCTTTTCAAAAGGAACAGCACTTGTGTGTTTTTGCTGTTCCTTTTCAAAAGGAACAGCATTTGTGTGTTTGAACAACACTTGAATTTTTGCTGTTCCTTTTCAAAAGGAACAGCACTTTTGGGTTTTTGCTGATCCTTTTGAAAAGGAAGCAGCATTTGTGTGCTTTTGCTGATTTTTTAAAGGCAATGCATCAAATGAACTCCTCCTCACCCTTCCTTTCAAAAAACAAGTAGTATGCTCTTGTCCCTTTCACATAAAGGATGTGTTGTCCATCCTCTTTCCAAGGTCATAAGTAGCAGCTATACCTTTATGCAATGAATATAAAAGTCAGGACATATCGAGATCAGAATATCATGAATCGCTATCTTTAACAAGCCTAGTATTGATGCAACAACAAAGGAAGAATCCACACACTCATAATTTTTTGCTGTCATAGTCTCACCTCCTCTGCCTTGTTGGATATTTTTATCATGTTGAGTTCCTACAATTTTCTCTATTATTACTTGGAAATAAGAACAGAAGATTTATATCTTCCAAATTGAGATGACAAGACTTCTTCCGCCACTCCCACTCTTAAGGAGGGCTGAACCACTCTTATGTGTAATTATACAAGAGCACACAAAAAAAAAAAATATATATATATATATATATATATATATATATATATATATATATATATATATATATATATATATATTTGTCAAATGCAGGATAGGGGGTTTCATTAAAGAACCAGCCTACTATGATCATAAGATTGGAAGCGAAGTGGCATTCCCATCATGGCCACCACACCAGGGATATGGTCCAACAGGTTCACTATATAAACAAACCTTGGAACAGGGGGTCTCATCACGAGCCGGCCTGCCCACGATTCGCGCCTCTCTAGTGAATAGCATCATGGTTATCTGGTTACCAAGCCAGCATGATGGCCTGCATTTTGACAAGAATTGCTCTTCAAAAACACACAAAGAACCATGGTTCCAGGGTGAAATAAACAACTCTGCCAAGGTTATGAACACCTGTCGGCAGCAGAGCTCTGTTAGTGGTATCGGAGTCGTAATATATACACCAATTTGGATGATATTAAAATACTTCCTTCTATCCTTGTAATAATGATATCTTATATTTTGATGAATACGTCACATGAATATCTATCACTACCAATCATGGCAGAGGTATTGACTATGACTACCTTAGACTTTATATGAGTGCCACACGTCCTATCCTCCTGTTTTGCATCACATCACGAAGGCTTATGCAGAACGCGATCTACCTGTTGCCTCGATCTCGGTATTTCTTTGTCTAATCTGAAACATGGCAAAACTTTACATGCTGTTCCTTTATGACTTGGTGACGGGATGGCGGCTCCTCCTCCATTTGACGGCTGGGACAGCCTATCATATTGCGAGGGGGGAGGTGACCTCATTACTCCACCGGCCACGTGGTAACACACCATTCGGAAATGATATGGTACGAAGGTACGATACGGGCTAACGGCATGATAATACTATTTTTGCAATAAGTTGTTATTTACAATCGATTTTTCATGCATGCTCTGTGTTTTTTTCTAGCTGTGATTACGTTCTTTGCGACAGGTAATTGCTGTTCCATTTAGGAGCCGAAACAGAACCATGGGAGGCAAAGCTATCAGAAGCGAACCTAGTGAGCTGGTAGTCTCCGAAGCTGCTCGGGAGATCCTAGAAAGGGCGGGGTGGTTAACTTATTTTAGCCGCCTGCGTGAATCAAATGAAACTGTGGCCATGGAATTTCTGCAGAACTTGCAGGAACAACACTCTGTAGTGGGTGGAAAGCAGATAACGGTCACAGAGGAAATAATCGCGGAGGTAACAGGATTACCAGCCTCAGGACCAATATGGACGACAAAGAAAGAGAGGCTGCAGAAGATCATAGAGATTTTCCAAGACGAAGGACAGAATCTAACAGTAAAAGGAAAAGGAGTGCTGCCGGCAACGTTGGGGGAACCCTGGAGCGAATTGGCAAAAGTAGTGCAGAGCTACATCACCTGCGAGGGCCGAAAAGATGTGGTAAGACCGCGACACCTTAAGCTCTTGGCTGTGTTAAAAGGAAAATGTTCAGTACATCTCCCTGCATTGTTAAATTCATTATTGCATGATGCCTCTCGGAGCCTGAAAAAGGCACACCATGAAGACGCAGTAGTTAGCCACCATGGGTTGATCCGCCTGATAGTGAGCTACAGTCTCACCCAGCAGCAGAGTAGCTGGGGGGAGCTTATTACAGCAATTGGAGGGGGAGTAGCATCACCATCCCCAAAAGCTAAGCACCCTGCTAGTACCTCTGAAGCACCCAAGGAGCCCAGAGCATCACCATCGCCAAAACCTAAGCGTCCCTCGGATACACCCGAACAACCCAAGAAAAACACGGAGTTATCAAAACGAAAACGCTCCTCTAGGGCATCTGGACATGTAGAAAAACATAAGGAACGGGCTGCAGTAGAGCATGCTGCCTCGAAACGTAGGCATCCCTTTGGCACGACAGAACAGTCTAAAAAAACGTAAAAAGGTGGTGGTGGAAGAACAGGTGGCCAGTACACCTGAGCGACCTGAGAGACCTAGGAAGTCAGCTCGGCTGGCAAGAATAAAAGGCAGGCTGGAGAAAATCCAGCCAAGCATTGACCAGCCGATCGAGATAACAGATGAGCCACCTATGCCAGAACGGGAACCTTCGAGGGAAAATGTGGAACAAACTGAGGACGAAGCAGAAGCCGAGGAAGGAAAGAAACCTTCTGACTCTGAGGCCGAAGCCGACTACCCGAAGGCAGCCATTGAGCAGCCAATTCAGGAGGAGGAGATGGAACAATTGGGAGGCAGCCCTCCACAGGTCGCCATGGAGGAAGAAGAGCTGGCCACTATCTTGGCCAGCCTGGGAGATTATACTTCACCTTCCAGTCCAGCAAGCCCTCCTGAGGGACCCTCTGAGGAAGAGGCACATGAAGAATTGCATGAAGAGATAGCGGGAGGAGAAAACCTCCCTGTTGTTGATGGAGAGAATGTAAATACCGACCGGGAACAATCCGTTCCCAAGGCACCAGAAGAAAACCCACCTGCTGATGATGTGGGGAATGAGAATGCTTATCGGGAACAATCCGTTCCCAGAATGCCAGAAGAAACCCTCGATGAAAGAGGGACAGAGCTGAGGGCCACTCATACGCCCACTGCCGAGGCAAGGGAAATTAAGAAATTGAGAAAGAAACAGCAGAGACTGCTGAATATTATAGCCCAGCTTCGGCAGAAAATTAGAAGTTTGAAAGCCAGTCTGAGAATAAGAAGGACTGTAAGGAGAAAAAGAAGAACAAATGCAGCAGGGTCCTGTCAGAAGAGAAGGCAAGGGGCTTATAGGCGTTTCGTAGGTCAATACTCTGCTGATAGACCTACGGCTGGTCCGACCAGCACTGAGGAACCAAATGCCGTTCCATCTGATATGGAACAACAGAGTGCCATTCCGGAACAAACTGCTGTACCAAATAGCCCATTGGGACCAACTGCTGTTCCAATCAAAACCGAGCCGCAAGACGATATTCCATTTACAGAGGGGCCACCGTACCCCTTTATCCAGGTGAAGAAAGAAAAGGAAAACAAAGAGGTCCAAACTGAGGCATCACCGTTAGGAATAATTCGGGACACGAATTCCAGGCAGCGAAACGTAAAGGTACAGGTAAGACTCCCTGCCTCTGAGAATTCTTGGAAAAGGGATCCAAAAACCAAGGCCTTGCACCACAAAATGAAGCAAGCCCAACAGGAGGCTGACCAGCTGAGGGAACAAATGATCCCTCGAGAAAAATACGAGGAGTTGCAGCAGGAAGCTGAGCAGTTGAAAGAACAAACGATCCCTCGGGCAAAATATGAAGAATTGCAACAGCAACTGCGCAACATGAGTCAATCAGAGAGTCAGGCCTTTGAAGGATGGCAGAAGGAACAGGAAAAGGATGCCAAGGTAACACATCGATTAGATGATGTTATTAAACAATTTGACACGGTATGTTCGTTGTATGATGATGTTTTGACTTGCAGGGCCCCTGCAAAAAATTATGCTTTATTTCTTCTTGAAAGATACTTAAGACTGAAAATAAAAGCTGTCAGGGCAGGTGCCCCTATTCAGATTAATACTGTTAATGATTTTATTGATTGTTGCAAACATTATGGGGTTAAGGTTCAACGGTTGCTATGTGAATTCTATTTGCACAATATGGTGCTCGAACAGGAAACTGACTTAAACCCGGGGCCCTTCGTGGGAGATATACAGCTCCAAGCCTTTGTCTCGTTTGGGGTCAATCAGTTAAAGTGGCTCAGGGCTTACAATGCCTTTCAGAGGCAGGAGCACAGCCTAGATCTATGGGTCAGGGCCGAGCCTAGAGACCCAGTTCACCTATGGCAATCACACAAAAGCCTCATGAGAACCCAGGGCGTCATGGAACTGTTAGGACCCATGCATGAGGACTTGATCCGAAATAGCATGGAATTCTTTCTGGCTATTAAAGATTCTGCCCTGGATGCTGCCAAATTCCGTTATCGGGTTTCCACCCCAAGCATCCAGCTCAGGGAGCCATTCAACTATGAGAATTTTGAGCTGGCTGCTGAACGGTTGAGCCTTTATGGCCAGCGCCTTTTGCAAGATGGGCCGTCTTGGTTAGGATACCGGTTCCGTAGCCCAATTATTTGGCACCCTGCACCTGGATACCAGGCCTTGTATGACATGCCTGCAGATCAATTGAATTACTTCTTTGATAATCTTGTTGTTCACCATGGTTGCAGACCTCCTCACGAGATACCCTCTCCCGCTTATTCTCTTACCGCTCTCCATGTTAATTATAACGTTTTCATGAGGCCATGAAACAGGGTAAGCCGGGGGGTGTGTAGAGCATTGGAAAGGTATGTTTTGATGCATAATTTAGTGATGTTTCAAGCAATGTTTGTAATCCTTTCTTTGTTATAAAGTAAGAAGAATGTAATAAGAATGAGCACGAATGACCAATTATTAATAATTGTCTTCTCTATGCAGAAAATGACAAAAGGAGGAAGACGCAGTGCAAAACTGGAGTTCTATGAGAAGATAACGGTTGTCCCTTCGGAACTAACTAAAGTCCAGACCAGGGCGAGCAAATCTTGACAAATCAATCTGGGACGAGATAAGGAGCTGTCAGTTCGGAAGACTAGGCAAAGAAAAGAGAGGAGTTAACAGCTTAACAGATCCCTCAGGATCTTTGATCCTGAGGGATCGTTACTTTCAATTATTTTGTTGTCTGGTTAACTCCGCCATCACTAGTATAAAAAGGGTAGCATTGAAGACTTAAAAGGGGCTGATTTTTATCTTGTATCTTTATTCTCTGTTTACAGACTTCACAGTCAGTTGGAACTCAGACTATCGAGTCTCTTTGAGACTTAGTTTTGCTGTACTATCGTTGATGTGTTAATATAATATCTTTGGTATTATTTTCCCTCTGCGTCTGAAGTAAATTCCGGCGGTGTGCCATTGGAAGCTAAGGGCCCGGCTCCAACGGACACTGGCTGATTGTATCATTACAGTTTGGCTTTGTGTGGTTTGTTTATCATCCTTAATAATTTGACATATTTTACATGCTGTTCCATATTCATTCATCAGTAGTTTCCTATTGTAAATCTTTATAACAAGCTCGTATCATATTTCCAGAATTGGTCATATAACGATTATTCTGAGTTGTTCACTTCTGTTACAGAATTTATAAGTGGAATGCTTTAGCTACATATAGTTGGAGTGACGATCATAAGAAAGTGGAATTAATGTTGTAAGTGGACTACTGGTGATCATGTCAGATTATCTGTACATATGATTGACGTTTCCTGTTTATTTGATTTAGTTGACTACTTTTATATATGATTGACGTTTCCTGTTTATGATGGTTTGTTGTTCCATTTGGTTAAGCTGTTTACTTGTATAAAAGATTGCTCTGTCTTTGTGTATAAGTTGATGTAAAGGATTGAGAGTGTTGGACTCGCGAGACTTAGTTTCTTTACTGCTGTTCCTTTTACTGCCGTTCCATTTCTGCATTGCCGTTCCATTTTACTTTCCTGCTGTTCCTTTTTACTCGCATTCATTGGTGTGGTGTGAGAGGAGGATCAAGGCTGTC
Source organism: Pinus tabuliformis (assembly GCA_031772625.1). Lineage (NCBI taxonomy): Eukaryota > Viridiplantae > Streptophyta > Pinopsida > Pinales > Pinaceae > Pinus > Pinus tabuliformis. Next base: position 266,448,391 of record CM062820.1, read on the forward strand.
GTGAGACACAGCAGACGCTACTATGCTCCCAGAACCATGATCCATACTCTAAGTTCTTTTCTTTCAAACAGTTTCTAGAGGGATGGGTTATTACTTCCGCACCCTCGACTGGTAAAGTTGTTGCGTGTAATTCCTTTCTGCAAAAGTAATCTAGTCATAGTTTAGCATCCGTTTACTCTTGTATTTCTTAGGCCTATACTACGAAGCATTACTCTGACAAATAGCCTCAAATTGAGATACCCTTTGCAATAACAAAACGCTCCCGGATTGACTTGTAATGTGAGATAACTAGAGGTGAAAAAGGCCCTTGTTACAGCTCTACAGCAGTGTGGGCCAATATCAAGGCAATTGTAGCTTGTGCTCACGTGATTCTCTTGCAGGATTGCACAGTGGAGGTAGGCAAAGCAAGGGAGGAGATTTGAACCTATGACTTGTTTGGATCTGAGCTAGTTTTGTGTGTAACAGGTGGAGATAGTACTGAGTACTTGTGAGGAGTATTGTACTATGTAAATTGTTACATGTTCTCAATCATTATAATATACAGATAGTGTGGGGTTCTGAGTTGTATGCTTTCCCTGGGTTACATACTGTGTTAATGTGCGCATGCGATTGATGTTTCATTGTTCTTAGTGCTGCTAAATTGATGATCAACATAGAGGAGGTTATGTATTATGCATGTATTCCGCAATAGTGTATAATCGGGATAATCTCTGTGAATAAGTGTCATATTATTCAAAATTTATACATGGTATCGGAGCTGGTTGATTTGTAGAAAAAGTTCTATAGGATATCAAAGCGGGATTGATCATCGGATCTATTATTTAGAAAGTGTTTACATTTGATTTCTTTAGGCAGAGTTTGTAATCGGGCCAAGTAGCTTCTGGATTCATCCTTCTTTTGGAAGGTGAGATATTCTGTGAATGCCCATACAGTCGATCTCTGTACAAGAAATACTTTGTTCTCACGAATTTTAGATCAGAAGTGGTTGAGTTTTGAACTGGTGGAATGGCACTCAAGGATAAACTCAGAAACATCAAAGCTGAGAATGGATATGCCAAAGATTGTCCGCAGAAGAAGAAAAATAAGCAAGCTGTTGGATTTGCAGCGGGAGAGGCCTTAGCCTCGTAGTTTGAGCTAGATTTTTCACTGATCGCATGCTTGGTATCAAGTGTGATGGGATCTGTATGGTTCTTGGACAATGGTGCATCTTCTCACATGACAGGAGATTAAGATTTGTTTTCTGATATGGATGAGAAAGATCTTGGAGTGCACATCGAGATGAGAGATGATGGTAGATACAGTGCGACCAGTATTGGTACCATTTCTTTTGAGAGGGACTCTGGTAAACCCTTCAGATTGAAGGAAGTGATGCATGTTCCAGGATTGAAAAAGAATCTTATCTCTGTGGCGATGTTAGAAGACAAGGGACATGATGTTGTCTTCAGCGAGAGAAAGGCTTTCCTGTGCAGCAAGACAACTGGAGAAACCCAGAAGATATGGGTTCGAGTTAGGAACCTTTATCAGTTGCATGTAGATGCATGTAAAGACTTGAGCAGCGAGGCAACTGATGGAGACTTGGTGGTTGAGAGGGAGCGTATATTGCCTCTCAACATGCAGAGCCAGAAGAAGTCTTAGATGATTGTGGAGGAGCCACGATTGGTGCAGCAGCTTCAGGAGGTTGTGGAGCAGCCACAACAAGGGAAGCTAAGAGGAGATCGAGCAGAGACCTCCAATAGGGGGAAACTTCGAGCCAGGTGGGCTGAGGGATCGCATGCAGCCATACCTCCAGGTAGGAGGTGGGGTGATGTGGATTGATCGTCCCAAGGAGGAGGGGCAGGATTCTTGAGGTACCCAACCTCTTGGATGAGACCTTGCTACGGCAGCCCCGATGTGGAGTAGCAGGAACTGACTAATTGGGTAGAGACTGATGTGGATGGAGTGGCAGAGAGAGTGACAATGCAGGGAATCCCAGGACAGCACATAGCTAGCAGGCTGCAGCAATGCGAGAGGCACAAGTGTTTTGCATAGTGCTAGGTGGCATAGAGAGGTTTGCAATGGTGCGCGATGCATGGAGATGTTGCAGTAGTGCAGATGTCAGAGAGGGAGCACTTGTGAGCAGCAGGTAGAGCTTTAGCATCAGAGTATGTTCCTAGTCGAATAGAGTGGTCAGTTGGGAGTGTTTTTGTTCCAAGTGTTGTTGGAGCAAGTGGACCGGGCAAATGTGTTGTATGAAAAACATTCCAGAGTTGCAGGATAGAGGTTGCAGATAATCCATATCTTGTTGAGAGGGAGTGTTGAAAATGCAACAAGATGATGGAGCTTAGTGGAAAGGAGTCGCCTTCACTAAGTTGGCTCGCAGGCTATTTTTGGCGTAAAGTCTATTTTTAGACTATGTCTATTTTTAGACATATGGATCATGGTCTATGAGTTGTAGGATGCTGTTTATGGATGATTGGTCATGTTGGTAAAAATAGATGGACTTCTATTTTTGGTTCACAGCGGAGTGATCAGAGTCTATTTTTAGACTGCCAGGCTAAAAATAGAAACAGTCAAATATTATTAGCCGTTAGTAATATTTGGACTCTAAATATTATCTTATTCTCTTGGAACACTTCAGTTCGAGCTACGGATGTGGCACATGCAGCTGACAGAAGGAATCACGTGGTTTCTTATGTGTTAGTTGAGCTATTGCATGGAGGACTTCAGTTAGAACTCATGCATGTGATTTCTGTGGAGTTGGATGTGGAGTTGTGTTCAGTTTTACTTGGTTGAACTAGTTGTATTTAGTCCAGCTAAAGAATACACTAGTGATGAGTTGTGTGAATTGATTGCTAATTAATTCACTAATTATTAACTCATAAAGAAACTAAAGAATACATCAGTTAACTCAGTGCATGGACAGTTTAACAGAGACAGGTGTTAGAGGTAAGTGAAAGGGTGAGTTGTGACTATCAGTTGTGCATGAGATTTGCACATGCATGGATTGAGTAATGCCAATGAGGATTGCGCAATGTGGGCCAATATCAAGGAAATTGTAGCTTGTGCTCACGTGATTCTCTTACAGGATTGCGCAGTGGAGGCAGGAAAAGCAACAAAGGAGATTTGAACCTGTGACTTGTTCGGATCTAAGCTAGTTTTGTGTGTAACAAGTGGAGATAGTACTGAGTACTTGTGAGGAGTATTGTATTATGTATTGTTACATGTTCTCAATCATTATAATATACAGATAGTGTGGGGTTCTGAGCTGTATGCTTTCCCCGGGTTACATACTGTGTTAATGTGCGCATGCGATTGATGTTTCATTGTTTTTAATGCTGCTAAATAGATGATCAACGTAGAGGAGGGTATGTATTATGCATGTATTCTGCAATAGTGTATAATCGGGATAATCTCTGTGAATAAGTGTCATATTATTCAAAATTTCTACATGATGTCCCCGAAGGGATCCCTAATACACAGAATTCGCACTGAAATGTAATTGAATGTGGGCTACCTTCTCTTACACTACTTTTTGTTTTGCGCTTATCTCCCTTGTTAGAGGGGTGGTCCAGGATGATGTGAGTGCAGCAGGATTTTATCTCTTTAATGACACTAATTCAATTTTTTCATTCTTGGGTAGTTTACTCGCAATAGCCTATCCCAAGGTGCTAGCCTAAACTAACGTGTGTATTCTAAAAAAGATTTGTTTATTTATTTTAGTATGAGGTTTATTTTAAGTGAACTTGATTAATGTCTTTGGAGGGGGTATTGACGTATGGAATGTTGGAAATAATACTGAGAGGGGGGGTGAATAAGTATTTTCAATTTAATAACTTTTAAATTCCCAATCCGATTTATATATGCTACTTTAGTGAAGTGAACTTGCATGTGTATGCAACTGTGATTAAGGAAACCAATGTATACCCAAAGAACTTATGATTTAGTCAATTTATGATGTGTTGATCTTTAATCAGTGCATCAGTATCTTAGTATGCAATAACTATGTGGAATAATAACATAATAAACCATCACTCATAAACAGCACACATGAACACTAATATTTAAGGTGGAAACCCAATGCGGGAGAAAAACCACCTATTGCTGTCGTCTCTGTCTTCTTTTGATATTAATAAAATTTGTTTACAATCTTGGACTGGTGCAGACTCATACCAGTACATAGGCACCCCCCTGCAGAAGGCTACAACCTTCTCTCATTTTCCATCTTCTACTGGAAAGGAGATACAACCCCCTAGCTCTTGTACTAGCCGATGTGTTTACTAGTACGTAGGCACCGGCCTACAAAAGGCTACGACCTTCTCTCTTCTTCCACAGACCACGTTTCATTAATTTTCAGACTGGATACTTCGGGTACACAACAACTCAATATGAAGGCCTCGTTTCATCAAATTTTCACACTGGACCCATCATAACTTTGAAACTCAAATTGCATCAACCAATACTCAGTTAATCTGAACAGTCAAATCACTATCACCAGAACACTGTGCTGAACCCAAAAACATGCATCATCATTTAGAACTAGCTACAACCTAAAAAATCATACATAAGAATGTATACGCTACTTTACTGAACCCAACCAGCGTTTCTACGCTACTTCCTTTAACCAAACCTGTGAATACCTTCAAAACTACTGAAACATAAAACTTATGAATCAAGTTCATACCAACCAACAATATTCCACTGTCATTACACAGCTCTAGACAATCAATAGTAGAGATAACCCTTTTCACTTAAACAGTCAATCAATCAGGCACAAAACTCCTTATGCATTTAGTTCTACATTTAGATCTAAGAAGACTTCATTGAAAGACAATAGTAAAACAACAATACTGATAAGATAGATTAGTCATTTCTGAAGAATAGACTTTTCCTTTACATACACTACTTAGAAGAGTCGAACCTGAATGTATACACACCTTTATTGAGCCAAACTAATGTATAGATATGCAAATATTAACTCACAACTTCGATGCTATTCTTGACTTCAGACATACCTAGATCATGACATTTAAAGAATAAAACATGTTTAAGCAATGTGATCTAGCCCAAACAATATCACATCATTCAATGATAAGTCATTTCAAGTCTCATGATCCTGATCCAACAATGAATTCAAGGTGCCCAACATATTTTACATTATATCACAATCATAGCCCCTGCAATATAAAATATACTTCAAATAGAAGTATTCTTGAAAAACCTTTTCACTTGCACACTTGGCCCTTTGATATTCTCCTCCTTATATAGTTTTTGACCTTTCTCAATACCTCGGACCAAAACAACACTTAGAGCCTGTGGTGTTCTTGGACAAGATCAAATAGTCATGACTTTGCTCAATATTGTGGGCTAACACCATGGTATTGACTCTTGGTATTCTTTACTCTTGATTTTCCAACCCATACATGCTTTTCCTCTTGTGAAAGTGTGTGCATACGTATACGCTCTTTTTGTTCTATGAACCTGCGTGTATATGCTGCTTTGATAAGGTGAACCTGTGTATACATCTTAAACTATCTAAAAACATCATTTTCCTTAAACTTCTTGATTTTGATCAGTAGACCTTTGTTCCAACTTCTTGTTCTTCTATACCAATGTCCTGTTACCTCTGAATTGACCTGTTACACTGTGAGCTAACCTGTGAGTGAGTTGCCATCAAGGAAAACACTTGTATCATAATGCCAACAATATCCCCCTTTGGACTTGATGGAAACCATATTGGTGTTGATTACTTCCACCTATAGAAACTGTTAGAGATATCGATCAACACCAAATTACTCTCCAAGCACAACTCTCCAAACACCAAGCTACTCTCCCCGTTTGACATCAAGGGCAAAGGGATGACTAACCAATGTTAAATGAATATCTGAGCAGATGAATATGAACATTGATCATGCTCCCCCTAGGCACATGCTAAATTATCTGATTCAACTCCCCCTTTGTACATGCTGAGATGCACTATACCGTCCATGCTCCCCCTAAGCACATGCAGAGTCTGCAAAAATATTTTCCAAAAGAATAACATGACTCTATACCCTGATGATGGACTCACCTAGCTAGTCCGAAACGTTGGTTTCAAAATTGCTCACAGGTTTTTCCATTAATTAAATGACTCTATAATTTAACTATGTGAGTATGACCTTCCTATCACCAATGAATCATACATATATCAATCTCCCAATGAAGTGAGGATATACCAATTGTTGATACATGACTGAAATATTGAAATTATTACATCGTCCTTCCCATGCATAGTGGGGATACAAAATTACATGACATGTTTAGTAGGACTCATTCAAAAATAGACTATGACAGAAGGAGACATATGACACTCTAGATATTTTACATGACCTATGCAACAATGGATATGAATATCTGAAACCATAGTTGAAGTTAGCAACCATAATGCCAATAATGCAGAAAGGTTGTGAAGGCTAAAGCTCCCCCTAAACTTGTGCTACCTGTGCATTGTCAACAACTCATTTATCAAGGCATCTTCATAAGTTGTATAAAAATCAATGAACAAAGTATATCGACAGACTATAATCATCAATATCAGACTAAGCACCCATATCAGAGTCTAACCCACTATTTTTCTATCAAAAAACCATATATGCTCCTGCATCCATAGAAACTCGGGTTTATACGTGACTATCCTTCAAGAAACTAGTGTATAGGAACCTTCCTCTGAAAAATTGGGTTTAACAATAGAATGATATAGAAACTACTACTAGCTTTTGTCTGAGATATTCAAATGTTTCTCTGGGAAGCGGTTTGGTGGATATATCAGCAATCTATTCTTTGGAGGGAACATACTCCAATTTAACCTTTTGTTCAAGCACTTGTTCTCGTAGAATATATGGTACTTAAAGGGTATGTTCTTGGTCTTAGAGTGCATGACTGGAATTTTTGAAATGTTAATGGCACTTCTATTATCACATAGAATGGAGATGGGTGGAGTACATGTGATTTGAATATCTTGCAACGTTTGCATCATCCAAAGTAGTTGTATGCAACAAGATGTAGCAGCCACATATTCAGCTTCAACTGTAGATAATGCAATCGAACTTTGTTTCTCGCTAAACCAAGACACTAACCGTGATCCCATGTAGAATGCACCTCCACTATTGCTTTCTCAATCATTAACATTTCCTACCCAATCTGCATCTGTATATGCATGAAGAGTAAGATCTGTATCTTTAGGATACTATAGACCAAAGTCTTGAGTTCCTTGAAGATATTTGAATATTCTTTTTACAGCCTGAAGATGTGATTCCTTTGGATTTTCTTGGAACCTTCCAACAATTCCTACTGCATGCATGGTATCAGGTCTAGTACCTATTAGATAAATCAGACTTCCAATCATAGATCTGTATGTTGGTTGGTTCACCACGGGTGATTCATCATTAGAAGTGAGACTACATCCTGTTACCATTGGATTACATACTAGTTTAGAATCTTCCATTCCGTACTTCTTCAAAATCTGCTTGAGATATTTAGTTTATGAAAGAAAAATACCATCTTTTGTTTTCTGAACTTGCAGACCAAGAAAATATGTAAGTTCACCAAGTAAGGACATTTCAAATTCTTGTTGCATAACCAAAGCAATGTTCTGACTCATAGATTCTTCATTGCTACCAAAGATGATATCATCAACATAAACAACAATAATTAGCAATTTATCATTTTCAATCTTTGTATATAAGCTGTTGTCTGCAGAACCTTTTGTGAAGCCTTGTTAGTGTAGATATTTGTCAAGACCGTAATACCAAGCCCTTGCAGCTTGTTTCAAACCATATAGAGCCTTTTTGAGCTTACATACAATATTTGCATCATTTCCTAGAATGAATCCTTCTGGTTGCTCAATATAAACTTCTTCTTATAAATCTCCATTAACAAAAGATGATTTTACATCCATTTGATATACTTTGAATTTTTGAAAACTTGAAAGGGAAAGAAATATTCTTATGGCTTCATGTCTAGCAACAAGTGAAAAAGTTTCTTCAAAATCTATACCTTCTTGTTGAGCATACCCTTTACAAACAAGTCTTACTTTGCTTCTAATAACTTCTCCATTTTCATTCAACTTATTCTTAAATATCCATTTTGTTCCTATAACATTTTTATCATGTGGTCTAGGAACTAATTCCCAAGTATCATTCTTTTCAATTTGGTCAAGTTCTTCATCCATGGCCTTAACCCAACATTCATATTTACTAGACTCATTTACATTCTGTGGTTCTATGGAGGATTGTAATGCTAGATAACTTGAGGTTCCTGTAATAGTTCTTCTTGTTTGTACTTCAAACCCTTTTTCTCCTAGAATTTGAGATTCTGGATGATTCTTTTGAACATACTTGGGAGTCTTTTCCCTGTCTGTTGTATCTTCTTCTGATGCTTCATTGGTTTCTTCCTCTATATAATTTCGATTTTATATGGGAAAGCATTCATCGTCTTCCTCATTGTCATATTCCTTTGTTGATTTGATCTATTCCAGATTTCTGCATGCTTCATCATTTACTACATCAATGCATTCAACAATTTTCCGAAGTCTTTTATTATAACATTTGTATCCTTTAGTTCTGGATGAATAACCAAGAAGAATTCCTTCATCTACTCTGGGTTCAAACTTACAAAGTTTGTCATCAGTCTTTTTAATGAAACATTTTCTTCCAAAATCTCTAAAGTGTTTTACAATAGGAGGCTTACCATACCAAAGTTCATATGGAGTTTGATCACTATTTACCTGAACATTAGATTTGTTGAGAATAGCCATGGAAGTAAATGTAGCTTCACCCCAGAAGGTGGCATGAGTTCCAAATTCATCAAGCATAGCTTGAGCCATTTGTTGAACTGTTCTGTTCATTCTTTCCACTGCGCCATTTTTTTAGGAGTTCCAGCAATAGAGAACTACCTTTTCATTCCATGTTGTTCACAAAAATAAAAAAAAATCATCTGATATAAATTCTCCCCCTTGATCAGATTTGAGACATTTGGTTTTTTGATTTGATTGATTTTCAACTAAAGCTTTGAAGGCTTTAAAATTTTCAAATGCTTCATATTTATTCTTTAGTAGACCTATCCAACACATTCTAGATAAATCATCAATGAATAAATAAAATATTCTTCTCCACGAGGTGACCTTTTCCTTGTTGGTCCACACAAATCAGTATGGATGTGTTCAAGAGGCTTACTTGTTGATCCTTCTTTTTCACTAAAATGAACTTTGATTTTCTTACCGACCGGACATGGTTTGCATATGGTATTTTCTGGGATGCTGATAACTGGAAGATCAGGAACCACCTTGAGTGTGCATGCTTTTCTTATTTGAGAAAAACTTAGATGCCCCAATCTCCTCTGCCATAACCAATTTTCATTTTTTTTTTGCTTACATAGCATTATTTTTGTCCTCCTTTCAGTATGTATATATTGTTTGGAGTTCTTGTACCTTTGATTACGGTCTTTCCTGTATCAAGCTCACGAACCACACATACATTTGATCGAAACACAACTTCATTTCCTTGATCACACATTTTACCAACACTCAAAAAGTTATGTCTTAAACCATCAACATACATGACATTTCCAGCTTTAAGCTTTTCTTTCAAATAAACAGAACCTTTACCTTTAATGACAGTTGGTGTGTCATTTCAAAAGGAGATGTTATTTTCCTTTTCTAAAGAATTATATGAATGAAGTTTCTCTTTATCACCTATCATGTATTTGGAGCATTTGTTGTCGATGTACCACTGATTCTCTTGTCCTTCTGCAAACAGAGCTGTGCCACATCTTTCTGATTGAAATTCCTTCTTTCTCCATATCTTGGAATTTGATGAGGTTTGCTCCTTTCGAAGAGTTGGCCGAAATTTTCTTCTGCATTTAGATTCTTCATGACCAAATTTATTACAGAACAAACATTCAATTTCATCTTCAAGAGGAGAAAATTTATTATCGGAACTTTTCTTAATTCTTGTTATGCTCCTTTGATTTCGTGCTTCTCTAGTCATGATGGTTTTGTAGGCAACACATTGAGTAGCCTTATGCCCAAAGTTATGGCATGAAAAACATTGTCCATTAAACAAGTTTCTGTGATCATAGAATCTTTTGGCATTGTTTATCTGTTGGTTGATTCTTTTGTTGATGTTCATCCTTGGAGTAAATTGAGCATGATTTAGTTGATGAGTACTTTTAGGCTTTTTTTGATGATTGACATACTTTTCACTGGTCTTTGCTACATCAAGATAGCTTCTAGTGGAGGCTGATGGCTCTTGTGATTAGGACGATTCTTCAGTATATCCAAGACCTGTCTTTATAAGAGGAGAGTGTTGAAATTTGATGATTTCATTTAAAGTTTCTAATCGTTTAGCACATCTAAGGTTACGAAATTTTTTGTTCTCAAGTTCTTTTCTTTGACCCACAACTTCACATTCTAGTTTTTCATTGTGCTTTTCTCTATTAATGAGTTGATGTATTAGCATGCCTATGACCATATTCTTTTCTTATAAAAAGATTTTGAGTTTTGTGATTTCTTCAAGAAAGTCTTCCTCTTCTAAGGCATCCAAAAAATCATCATTGTCATAAGCCATGAGTAGTTTATAATCTTGTTCAGTTTCATCTTCATCACTATTAGATAATCCATAACTATCTTCATGGGTATAGTAACTTCTTCTATTAACCACCTGTTTTCTATTGCCTTTTTCATATTCGTTTCCCTTTTCATATTTATCAGCATAATGGCCGACTCTACCACAAGAAAAGCATTTGAATGGTAGCTTACCTCTGAATCTTTGGGAACCCCGTTGAAGCTTTTGGACAAAGTTTACCTCATCTTCTTCTTCTAAAACATATCTTGATTCATTGTGTTCTTCCTTTTCTTTTCCCTTTGTTGAGGCTTTGAAAGCAGCTTCTCTCATATCTAATGGACCTCCTTTCCTCATTTTGAAGGAAGTTAGAATTCCATGAAGTTGAACCATAGTAATAGATTGAAGATCCTGCTTTTCTTCTATGGTAGATACTTTTGACTCAAGTTTAGAAGACAAAGATCTCAATTTTTTCTCTACTAAAGTAGCCTCTTTTGTCTCTTCACCCATATTCTTCATACAATTAAAAATCTCATTTACATGTAAAAAGTAACGAGCAATACTTTCATCACTATGCATCTTAAGAGTTTCATACCGAATTCTGAAAGTTTGAAGCTTAGCACATTTTACCTAGGGGTCTCCTTCGTAACTCTGAATTATTTTGTCCCATATCTCTCTGGCTGTCTTGAACTGCATGAATTTGACGAATTTTGATTCTAATAAACTTCCCAATAAAATATTGACTGCTTTGGCATTGGTTTCGTATAACTTCTTACTTGCTAAATCTGTAGGTATTGCTGCTGGAAATTTATATCCTCCTTCCAAAATTTCTGAAACATCAACTCCAAGTGACTGAAGATAGGCTATGGTTCTTATTTTCCAATATACCAAGTTATTCCCATTGAGGATGGTGGTCTAATAGATCCCATGCCGTCGTGATTATTCATCTTGAAAGATCCCCTTCAAGCGATCAAGCTTCTTCTGAAGGACCTGCTCTGATACCAATTGTTGGAAATAATACTAAGAGGGGGGGTTGAATCACTATTTGTAATTTAATAACTTTTAAATTCCAAATCAGATTTATATACGCTACTTCAGTGAAGTGAACTTATGTGTGTATGAAACTGTGATTAAGGAAACCAGCGTATACCCAGAGAACTTATGATTTAGTCAATTTATCGTGTGTTAATCTTTAATTAGTGCATTAGTATATTATTATATAGTAACTATGTGCAGTAATAACATAATAAACCATCACTCATAAACAACACACATGAACACCAAGATTTAATGTGGAAACCCAATGCAGGAGAAAAGCCACCTACTATTGTCCTCTCTGTCTTCTTTTAATATAAAGAAAATTTGTTTACAATCTTGTACTAGTGCAGATTCATACTAGTATGCAAACACCCACTTGCAGAAGGTTACAACCTTCTCTCATTTTCCGGCTTCTACTGGAAGGGAGCTACAATCCCCTAGCTCTTGTACTAGCCGATGTGTTTACTAGTACATAGGTACCGGCCTAGAGAAGGCTACGACCTTCTCTCTTCTTCTAGGGACCACATTTCATTAATTTTCATACTTGATGCTCTTGGTACACAACAAAACAATATGAAGGCCTAGTTTCATCAAATTTTAACATTGCACCCATCAAAACTTTGAAACTCAAATTGCATCAACCAATATTCAGTTAATATAAACAGTCAGATCACTGTCACTAGAACACTATGTTGAACCCAGAAACCTGCATCATCATTTAGAACTAGTTGCAACCTCAAAAATCATACATCATAATGTATATGCTACTTTACTAAACCGAACCGGCACATATATGCTACTTCCTTTAACCAAACCTTCGAATACCTTCAAAACTACTGAAACATAAAACTTCTGACTCAAGTCTATATGAACCAGAATATTCTACTGTTAATTTACAAAGTGCTAGACAGTCAGTAGTAGAGATAACCCTTCTCACTTAAACAATCAATCAATAGACAAAAAACTCCTCATGCACTCAATTTTACATTTAGATCTAAGAAGACTTCATTGACAGACAATAGTAAAACAACATCACTGATCAAATAGATCATTCATCTCTGAAGAATAGGCTTTTCCTTTGGATACACTACTTGGAAGAGTCGAACATGCATGTATGTGCGCCTTTACCGAGGTGAACCAACATATAGATTTGCAAATATTAGCTCACAACTTCGATGCTATTCTAGACTTCATACATACCTAGATCATGACATTTAAAGAACAAAACATGTGTAAGCAATCATATCTAGCCCAACCAATATCGGATCATTCAACGATAAGTCATTTTAGGTCTCATGATCTTGATCCAATATTGGATTCAAGGTGCACAAAATATTTATGATCATATCACAATCATAGCCTCTACAATATAAAATATACTTTAGATAGAAGTATTCTTGAGAAACCCTTTCACTTGCACACTTGGCCCTTTGATCTTCTCCTCCTCATATAGTTTTTGGCCTTTCTCAATACCTCGAACCAAAACAACACTTAGAGCATGTGGTATTCATGGACAGGATCAAATAGTCGTTACTTTTCTCAAGAATGTGGGTGAATACCATGGTATTGACCCTTGGTATTATTTACTCTTGAATTTCCTTGATTTAGCAACACATACGTGCTTTTCCTCTTGTGGAAGTGTGTGCATACATATACGCTCTTTTTGTTCTATGAACCTGCGTGTATACGCTGCTTTGATAAGGTGAACCTGCATATACAACTTAAACTATCTGAAAACATTCTTTTCCTTCGACTTCTTGCTTTTGATTAGTAAACCTTTGTTCCAAATTCTTGTTCTTCTGTACCAATGCCCTGTTACCTCTGAATTGACATGTTATAGTGTGAGCTGACCTGTGAGTGAGTTTCCATCAAGGACAACACCTATATCATAATGCCAACATTGGAAGTGGAAATTGACGAAGAGATAACAAGCACAGGGGCAACCTGAATCAGAACAGGCCCAAGAGGATCAGTAAGTGGATGATTAAATTGAGGTATGACACCTTCGATAAAGAAGTACTTAGGTAACAAAGTCTCTTGGGAAGTATTGATTGATTTAGTATTTGATACCGGACACTAATTCCCTTGTGAAGAGGGGGAATCTGATTCATTGAAGCTCAACAAATATTCCAAAGTCAATGGAGGAAGGCCTTGCTATCGCCTAGATATACGACGAGGGAAAAATGTAGCCAAGGTGAAAGATATATTTTAACAAAATTATAAATTAAGTATGATATATATTATAGTCTTAGTATCAAATATCATGCACCTAAAAGCCAAAAAAATATAAAGGAAATCAACAAGAAGCCAGGGAAAAAGGCTTTGTCTGATAGCCAAAACTAGTTGGAGATGAAACCCAGTATCAAAGGGCTATAAGAGAGAGCCATCCAAATGTATGGTTATGATTACTCTTGATCTTCACCTAAACCTCGGTAATAACGGGTCAAGAAATCTCGTGAAGAGGAGCCTGCCCTAATCACCTTATGTTAATCCCTAAAAGAATGGCCAATAAAGTTAACTCCAAGTCATAGAAACCATAGGGGGATTCATGGTTGTAGACATTATGTTGTGTGGGAAGGACATCTAAATCCCTGACTCAAATCTGATGTTCCCGAAGGGATACCCAATACACAAAATACCCATCGAAATGCAATTGAATGTGGGCTACCTTCTCTTACACTACGATTTTATTTTGCGCTTAAATCCCTTGTTAGAGGGGCGGTCCCGGATGTTGTGAGTGCAGCAAAATTTTCTCTCTTTAATGACACTAGTTCAATTTTTTCATTCTTGGGTAGTTTACTCACAACAACCTATCCCAAGGCACTAGCCTAAACTAACATGTGAATATTCTTAAAAATATTTGTTTATTTATTTTAGTATGAGGTTGATTTTAAGTGAACTTGATTAATGTCTTTAGAGGGGGTATTGACATATGGAATTTAGTGAGGCTCTAACTCAAACCATGCATGGAAAATACTCTTCAATTTTAGTTCGATGAATAAGAGTTCTTACAAGGAGAGAGTAGTTATACACCATTTCATAAACCAAAAGTCTTAATGCAATTCTAACAGAGACAAACAAATGAAGACATGTAATGCTCCTATAACAAACCTAGTATAAGAAAACATAACCAACTATAATGATAGAAAGCTAAATAATTTCATTTTTTTTCCAAAATCAAACTAAATAAATTTATTTTTTCCAAAAGAAAGAATGAACATGCATGCAACCAATAAGAAAATAGTTCTTCAGCGCAGGTCCAATATTAGACCATAACTAAGGTTGTCAAACAATAGAATCCACAAAAATAGGTGAATGTCAGGGGTTTGGGCCTATAACGCGGATCTCAATGATACATAGGGCATTAGTAGTAGGGTGATCTCACCGTGTTGGATGTAGGGAAGAATTAGAATACTCTAGAAGGCACTATAGGGGTGTGTTACAGAAGACTAACTTAGAAAAAGGGAAGATCGTGGTCTAAGAAGAGGTTATTAACAATAGTACTAGCTTGAAAAATTTGTATTTTGGTTTCCATAATTAGCAAATAATAAGTGAATGTTGATTTGGAAGAGTGAATTTTAGATGATGTAATTGTCTTTGAGCTTCACATTGAAGGTAGCAAAGCATATCTGGAGGTGTTTATAGTACATCGTAGATCACTTTACTCAAAATGATAATGCAGAATAACACATAAAAGATTCTATCCATGAGACTGATAATGAAAAATAACACATAAAAGATTTTAGCCATGAATTTGACAATCTTCTCGACATCTAAACAAGTTTTTCCAACCTAAATTTACTTTTCTTGTTTTTCTCTTTTGGTCATTCTCTATGTTAAATGTAATGAGTTTTCCAAGAAGACATATGGTTTCTACTTTTTGGGCAGATGCTCCTTCATGCCCATTTTTGTGACAACTCGCAACTACTACATCATAAAGCTCATATACATGTAATTTGTGTGCATTTTCTATAATACAATGTCTTCTAACTTACCAACATAAAAAGCACACTATACAATGTAATATAATTGATAATATTAATTTATTTTTGCAAAAATATTCCAACAATATGCTTCTTATATACACTAAAGCAATACCAAAATTGTCCACTAAATCCCCATGTAAGAGACAAAAGCATAATCAAATTTCAATATAAAAAACAAAAATATAATATGAATTTAATTTTTCTTCAAATCTTAATTGATTTAAATAATGGAAATATTAAATTTGTTCACTAATTAATTATAATTTTTAATCTTTCTCAGATTCTTAAACTTTAAGCTAAAATCACCTATATAAATTTAATAATATAGAAAATATATTTTTACCTTTCCTACCTTCATGGAAAATGAATATTTACTAATTTAAAAATATATAAAATAAATTTATGATCATCTAATTGTGATAGCTGGGATGGGAGGGAAAAGGCCACGGTTATTTTCCACCATCTACTTTGCCAACAACTACTTTAGGAAGCAATATTGCTTCACAAGCCCTAACCAGACAAATCAATGAAGTTGTTCTCCACTAATTGTTGCTTGAGTGCTGCAATTAGGATGATTCTCTTCTACTTGGAGGCGCATCTTCCATAATCCATATTATGGAAGATGCGCCTCCAAGTAGAAGAGAATCATCTGCGAAAAGAGCATGGTTCAAGGGAACTACACCAGGGGAGGGTTTGAGGCCGGGGAGAGTGCCAGCAGATCTTTCAGATGAAAGTTTCCTACTAAAAGAATCAGCCATTAAAATGTACAGGAAGGGAGAAAGAGGGCATCCCTGCCTGATGCCTCTCTGTGCTTGAAAGAAATTGGAAGGGCGTCCATTGACTAGAGGGGTAATCCAGGGATTTTCAATATAGGCTTTTATAAGATGGAAAAAATGAGTTGAGAAGCCAAAGGCATGGAGAACTTTAAGGAGGAAGGGGTGATTTACTCTGTCAAATGCATTTGCCATATCTAACTTTATCACCATACCTTTCTCATTTCTCTGTTTGCTAGAGTGGATTGTCTCCTGTACCTGAATAACATTATCAAGAATGTTGGAAATAATACTGAGAGGGGGGGGTGAATCAGTATTATCTAGCAATTTACCAAATCTTCCTTATTTGATCTTTTGAAATATTCTTGCATATCAGTACCATAAAACAATGAGCATGAATAAAGAAAATAGACAGTCACACCGAAGAACACAAGATGTAAGGTGGAAACCCAATGCGGGAGAAAAACCACCTGCTGCAATAATGTCTCTATCTTCTTTCAAGAAATTCTTTTTACAATAATTTTGTACTGGTGCAGTCCTTTACCAGCACGCAGGCTGCAACCTGCAAAGAGCTACAACTCTTTCTCGTTTTCCAGACTTCTCCTGGAAGGGAGCTACAACCCCCTACTTCTTTTCATGAAGAATCAAATGATCAACAAGTATACAACAGATACAATCTACTACAGATATCAGATCAGTTATTACAGAAACAACCCAGAACACCTTATGAACAGAAATATACAGTTAACAGATCATCTTAAGACAGGGACGCATATTTTCTTTCTGTGGCCTGCGACTGGACGCAGTATACCTTATGCTGTTCTGCGTGCAGACGCACTGTTCCTTTTTGCTTGTCTGCGACCGACGCACACATCAACACTATCGCGCCGCGTCTTTCGCTTCAGAGACGCACCCAATACCACAGTCGCGCCGCGTCCTTCGCTTCAGAGACGCACCTGATCCTTTACTGTACTGCGTCCCGGCGCACTTTCCCTTCACTGAATCTGCGTCCCTTTAGATATAGAAGATAAGAGGACTTCAGAACCAACCCAAACACTCAGATCCACAGATCTGATCATGCGCCATATAGATCGTAGTCCATTAGAAGATTTACCCTTAAAGATATGGACTAGATCTTACCAAGAGATGATCAACCAAGATGATGCTTAATCCAAATGAACTCCTTTGCTTTATATAGGCAAGCTTCTCCCCAAAGCGTGGAACAATACCACGAGCCGACACCATAGAAACACACAACCGTCGGCTAGATACCACACAAGAAACCCCCACGAGCTTTTCTCTACCTTGAAATGTGTGCACTGGGCGGACGCACCTTCTGAATGGCTGGCCAGCGTCCCTGGACGCGGGTTCTGTATGGTATACCTGCGGGGACGCACTTGCTGAACAAATTGCCTGCGTCCTTCTTGATTTACCACCTGAAAGAGTTTGCCATCAAGGACAACACCTGAATCATAATGCCAACAAAGAATGTGCCTACCTTCCACAAATCCTCCCTGGGGGCTGGAGATCAATCTTTTTAATAGGGGCTTGATCCTATTTGCAAGAAGTTTAGCCAAAATCTTATATGATGCATTGCATAACGATATGGGTCTGAATCTTGTGAAAGATTCTGGATTAGATTCTTTGGGAATTAAGGCTAAATAAGTGGAGTTGGTGCCTCCGCCAATCTTTGCTTTTCTCATGAAGCCTTTAATCATTTTTTGGAGATCAGTTTTGATGATGTTCCAGCATACTTTATAGAAGTGTATTGTAAAGCCGTCTGGGCCGGGGGCTTTATCAGGTTCCATGGACTAGATGACTTTGATTATTTCTTCCTCAGTGAAGTCGCTGATGAGAACGGCGTTATCTTCAGGATTTATTAGTTGGGGAATATTATATAGGAAACATGTGGTTTTCTCCTCGCAGTCCTAAGGTTCCTCACTATATAATTTCCTGAAATGGCTGTCTGCAGCATCTTTAACTTGGTTGAATCCCTGTCTGACTTGGCCTTCTGCTGTTTTTATTTCTGAGATATGATTCCTGGACAGTCGTGCTCTATACTGTCTGTGGAAGAAGGAGGTGTTCTGATCCCCTGCTTTTAGCCACAGACTTCTGGATTTGATTCTCCAGTATTCTTCTTCTTTTCTTAAGGCTCGATAGGTAGAGCATTGAGCCTTTGTTTCTTGCTCCAGCAGCTCTGTTGTAATCTCTTTGCATTCCATATTATCTTGCAGGTTCTCCAACGTGTGGACTGCCTCCTTTCTTGTATTGGTTGGGTTGGGGACTGGTTTCCTTATCCAGTCCTTCAACGCATACTTTGTAGCCTTGAGCTTTTGCTCCCAAACAAAGCTTGAGGATCCAGAGATAGGTTTGGCCCAAGCTTCTTTCACAATGTCGATGAAACCTTCTCTCTCGATCCATAGAGGATTAAATCGAAAAGGAAGGGGCCCCAAATTTTCTTCATCTTCTAGGAGGAGTTGAATCGGTTTGTGATCTGAGGAGAGCTTGGGCAAGATTTTGGTTTTTATTATCCTTTTGTTCAACATAATCGCACTTTGAACCAAGAATCGATCCAGGCAGGTAGCTATATGATCTGGCCCAGATCTATTGTTGGACCAAGTATATAGGCCTCACACTGGGGCAAAATCTAGTAAGTCCCATTGCTGTGTGAGCTCTTCGACAAAAGCCAGCATTGGATCTCTGTTGCTTGATCCTCCCCTTTTCTCCTTTGTTTTCAGAACAATATTGAGGTCGCCAGCTATGATAATGTTATCTGGATTATGCTGTTTGAGATAAGCTGAGAGGGATTTCCAGCAATCTCGTTTTTCAGTATATGTAACAGGAACATATAGATTAAACAAAGAGATGGTCAACTTACTTGTACAGTGTAACAGCTCCATAAAGATCCAGTGCTGGGTTTCATGGGACTTTTTTAGCTCAAATAGGTCTTCGGTCCAGAGAGTTGCAAGCCCTCCAGAGGATCCCCTTGAACTAACTACTTTGCCTGCTCTTTTCTTCCATTTTGTTTTGGTGATATCAAGAAGAGCACCCCCTTCTATCTTCGTCTCTTGAAGCATGAGGATATCTATGGGTTCAATTTTCACGAGGTCCAAGACTGCTTCGGCTTTGGATGTGTTCCCCAGCCCTCTGCAATTCCAAGAGACGAGTTTCATCATTTACTTAAGGAAAGGAGTGTGGCCTCCCTTGGAAGGCCTTGGTCTAGTGTTTCTTCCCATGGTAATTTCTATGGTGGCTTGGCTTCCTTGGACTTTGAGTCGCTCGGCCTCCTTTTCCCTTAGCTCTTTGCGAGATTTCCTTCCTGCTTTTTTAGTAGGTCACTCAAAGGTTTCGTCCTCTGAAGAACCTGAGCTTTCTTCTAGTTTTTTCCTTGTTACATCAGCATATGAGGGGCTGGAGGGGCTTTGTTGCGCAGTCTCGACATGTGGTGCTTCTTCCCCCTCTTTGATGGGGGATGGATCTGCTACATGCTCTAGATTTTCCTGAGTCGAGGTAGATGGGATAGCCTGAGTTTTTTCTACTCCTTTCTGAGTTGCTTCCTTATCTTGGTTAGGCTTGGAGCCGCTTGGAGCTTCTGGCAAGCTGCCTTTGCCATTTCCTTTTTTTGTCAAGCGGTTTTTTGAACTGCAGTCCACTGGTCCTCACTTGTTTTTACTGCCTGTTCCTCGATCTTTTTCTTGCAGTTCTTTGCAAAGTGCCCATGTTCATGACAATATCTGCACTTGAATGGAAGCTTTTCATAATCCAGTTCCTGCACATGAGTCCACCTGGCCACCGAGAGCTTTATTGCTTCGGGCAAACCCTCCTCAAGGTCCACTTCTACACAGATTCAGGCGCATGAGTACTGATCTTTCCTTACTGCTTGATCTATATACTTTCCTAACGCATTGCCTATGATCTGCAGAGTTTTTTTGTTCCAGCAGTGTAGAGGCAGATGGGGAAGTCGCACCCATAGTGGAACAGCTGAGGGAACGTCCTGAGAGGGGTCGAAATCCAGAGTCCATTTATTTAGATACAACCCGTGTTGTCCCATAAAATAGGGGCCATTTCTAAAGATTAGGCTTTTGTCATCCGAGCTCTTGAAGACGAACACATAGAATCCTTTGCCTACGGAATAGCTTTTGACGCCTTCTTTGATCAAGGGAGCCCAATTTCTTAGGGTCCAGTTCTCCACTGTCTTGGGGGAAGGCCAGAGACCTGTAAACTGGCCTATCAACCCTTTTTCAGCTAGATTCAAGGCAGCTTTGCAAATTTCTTCTTCAGGTAGGGCAACCGTTGGGATGGAATCAAGCTTCTTTACAAATTTATGCTGGCTAGCTGAGAGAGGGTGTTTTGAGCTAGCAGCTACCATGGCTTTGAACGCCGCAATCTCTGGAGGAAGGGTGTGGGGAGGGGCAGAGCCCCCGCTGGGCTCCATGAAGGTCACTACAAGGCTTTGCTATGAGATCAGCCACAGGTCTGGCAGGCAGATACCTAAGGGAAACCGACTTAGAATGCCAAGCGCGTAGGAGAGAGGGCCTGTGAGCCGAGACTGGCCGGCGGTCGCAACCAGCTGGAGGGGTGGCTAGGTCTCGGGAGCGATGGCCTTGTTGGAGCATTTGAGCAAAGGAGGAGAAAGTCAAAATTTGACTTCTTTTGACTAGGCTTGACCAATTTTTCCTTTGGTACCAACTTGTTTTTGTTGTTTGCAGATGTTGGAGAGTACATGCATTCATCAGAGAGATACATGAAGCAAAGATTTTTTTATTTTTTCCTTTTTTTTCTTCTAAACCTACTATCCGCCTCGAGGAGGTTTTCAACTAGTATGTCTACCTAGGCACCTCAAAGGATGTTTCCACCTAGGATCTTTTCTTTTTTCCCAAACCATTGACTGCCTCATGGAGGTTTTCAATCAATGAGCCAATCTGAGGCTCCTCAAAGGAGGTTTTCAACTGAGATTTTTATTTTTTTCTCTCTTTTTTTTTCAATTTTTTTTCTACCCTACTCTACTTGAAAAACAAAATCACTTTCAAGTATAAGAATATTTCCAATGGAGCCATGTGCACATCAGAACGATAAAGAAAATGATGTGTACGCTTGAAATGTATGCTTTGACATGTACCTGGATTTGAAAGATTAAATGATTTGGCTTTGATGATATCAAGCACATTTGAAGAAGAGGGTATTATAGCAACTTAATGATTGTCTGTAACCATATTTCAATATAGTTGTGATGCCCCTATTCCACTTGTTGATTTGGATAATCTTGGATGTCTTTTTCTTCCATGACCTTCAAATCTTCCTCTTTTTGTTGATTGTTCTCTTGAACACATGGAGGTTTTTATGGTAACCATGAGGAAGCTCTCTCGATCTCTAATTTTTATGTCTATTCTTCATCAAGTGCAGCCCATGATTCTTTGATCTTCTCTTTCGAATTTTCTTCTTTTGGATGTAGTCCTTCAATGGTATCAAGAGAATCTCTTTTTTGCAATACTCTTCGTAAGCTATGGTGAATACCATTGATCTCAAGAGGAGATGTTTGGAAGTGTTGTACCTCAACATTTTAAGTGGGCTGAGATACTTCAATGTGTGGGTTTGGAAATGGTGGTACAGGTGGTTGAGTGGGAATTTATATTTGGGTTGGGTGTAGATGAGGTTGTGGTTGTGGTGGAGGTGAATGGTAAGGATAACATGGAGTTTGGTATGGAGGATATTGAGGAAAATACTAAAGATATTGTGGATGGCTCCCATAAGTTCCTTGCCAACCTTGTTGCCAAAATTGGTTTTGGAGTTGAGATGGCCAATGTTGCCAAGGAAAGAGTGTGTTCCAATTACTTTGAGGTGGATGTTCATAAGCTTGAAATTATGAATTAAGCTCTTGCATCATATCAAGCTGAATAGGTTGTCATGGTTGTCTTGGAGCTACATAACATAGCTACATTGGCAATTGACTTGCTCCATTGTCCTCTTGGTAAACTTCCTTCAACCTTGGTAATGATGGACAATGTTTAACATCATGTGATTCTGCAACACAAATATCAACATTTTCTTTTCCTTCATCTTGCATTCTTAACATTTCTACTTGCTTTGTTAGATTGCTAAGAATTTCTGTATTAAAATCATCAAACAAATTTCCAAGTTTAGCTTGACCTAACGATCTTGATGCTAATTGAATTATTGTTGCCCTTCCTCTTGATATGTGTTTGCATGTTTCACAAATTTCTTCAAATGATAATTGGTATACATCACCTCTACTCATGAGATCAAGAATATCAATCCACTCATCCCTATTTGTTCTAAGTATATTTAGGGTTTTTAGTGTGTCGGATCCTAAATGATGTAGTTTTCCCCTGTTAACATTGTACATGAACCTCTCTATTAGATCGTAGAGGCTCTCATCTTCTCTTTGATTCATTCTAAAGATTTCTTCTTTAAGATCATGATCTTTATATTTTTCTTCAAATATTTTTTACATATCATTTCATGATCTTATTGAATTAGCCCCCAAACTCATGAACCATTTAAGAGCTCTATCATTCAATGTTGCTGGAAATAGTCTCAATTTTTGAGTTTTTAATAGGTAACCATAAGATCTACAAACAATCTCAAAGTCAAAGAGAAAGGTTTCTAGATCCTCTAACCTTAGACCATGAAATTTTGGAAGAAAAGATAGAGATATGTTCTTCATGTGCACATTGATATCAATATCTTGAATGGGAAATCCAAGAGGATCTTCCTCATTGTCATCATCTCCTTCCATTTCTTCTACATTTTGTGTCATCTTCTTTTTCTACCTGAAAAATTGAATGGTGATGTGGCTCTTACTGCACGACGTGATCAAATGGGGGGTTGGATTGGTGTTGGAGAAATTTTTCTTTTGTTTTTATGATGGAATGAAAACTATAATACAATGCAGTTTTCTACTTTTGAATTAAATATGCCTAATGGAAATATTTTTTTTTTTAAAAAGTGAAAAGAAATGAATCAACTAGGGAAGAAAACAATGCATACTTTGACACCTCCCCAGCAATGGCGCCAAAAAGTGATGAGCTTCGGTATTGCAACAAGAATGTTGGCACTTCCAAGGCTACCAAATTTAATTATCAGCCTGGGGTTCATACAAACTTAAGAGGTATCGAAACTATATGTGTAGCATACAATGTGTCTTTCCTTTGCTATCATGATGTAATGGAGTGCATGTACTGAAGCCAAATCCTAAACTAATTGTAGAGAATTAAATGTTTGAAATGGAACCTTAACCTATTGCAAGAAAGAAAGAACAAGGAAAGAGACTGAAATCAAATGCTAAAATACACCATTTTCTAACTAATTGCTAAGAGGATTTGCTTCAAAAGAATGCTAAGTTAACATGTATGCAATCCTATTGTCCTAAGCATGTAGATTCAGACCATAAAACCTTCTACTACTGTGCATGTAAATTAATAAAATAATTTATTTATTTTTGTCTTTTTTCATGTGAGAGTGTGAAAACTAATCTCTTTTGGTGATGTGACAGGTGGCTTGGAGATGATTGTCGATGGTCATAAGGCTTGGGAGATAGGTAGGGTCCCTTTTCTAGCTTCCTAGAGTATTTTTCCTCAAGTCAACCTCAAAACAGGCTTTCCTACAGGATGCTACAGTGATTTCCTACAGGATGTACAAATTTAATATAATTGAATAACCAAGCAAATCAAATCAAAATTGGATGGGAATTTTTTTTTTATTAACTAGGATGTATTAGGTCCCCATTCCAAGTGGAATCACTCAAAAATACCTTTGTTAACCATGTTAAAAAATAGAAAAACATTACTAGTCGAAAATCTAGAAATTCGAGAACCAGTGAGCTAGTAAATCTAAAAAATGCCTAATCTAATCAAGTGAAAATGCAATAGGGTGATTTTTGTTATGAACTAGAATATTTTTTTGATCTAATGCAAGTGGAACCAACTCAATTGAAGCTTGTTAATATGCTCTAACAAATAGTAGAAATTTACTGGTTTTTGCCAAAAAGGAGGTCCAGCAATCTAGATTTAAGAATAAGAAGACTAATCCAAGCAGCTCAATGATTACTATGGAATTGCAAAGCTTTTCCAAGGATGAAATAATTCTTGTGGTCCTGCAAAAGAACTTACATCAACCATTTAACTCAATCCTACATTAAGAAATCATTAATACTAAATGCAGAAATAGAAAGAGATAAAAACAAGAGATGCATGTGAATAATCAATGAAAAGAAGGAAAGAAAATGATACAAAAGGGCTCTGAGGCTCCTGGGATGGCCAAGCGCAAGGAAACTCGCAGACCTACAAAGGAGAACAAGATTTAGAAGTTGAACATGATAGCAATATTTATTATTTTCATCAATAGAATTACATCCCTGCAATAAAATACAATGGAACTGCAAAAGTACAATCTCTCTCCATAATAACATTAATGAAAATCTATCCCTAGAGGAAAATTCGACTTGGTGCTTATACAAAATGATTAGGAATCATTCCCCATGAACGGAGGAAGCTTTGCACACCAAAATCCCTTTATTAGTGGATCTGGTCCCCAATACTAGGAATTTTAATTAAATGGTAGGGAACACATTCCTAGATTTTCTCAATCATTCGAGTTCCACAATTTGTGCCATAATTCCATAATATATTGTTGATTTATTATTTATTATTGATCCTCCTATAATAGGGAACAAATCCCTAAATTATCTCCTCCTCCAAATCTTCATAATGTGCCCAATATTCTCATAATATTCCACAAAAATAAATAATATTAGGCACAATTATCCAATTATTCATAAACCTTCCTACTGAATATATTAAAGTTAAAAATAATTTATCTAATGCAAAAAGAGAGGTTTAATGTGTTGAAGGATGGTCATAGACCTTAATTGATGTTTAATATAGAAGCATGGGCCTTGATTTATGTATAATTTAGAGGCCCATCAACATGTCTACAAGTTTTTAAAGATTCTCAACTATGAAGATAAACGAGATATAAAATATCAGCATGTCACCCACATTATAACTTAAACAACCAAGACACTAATAGATGGACCTAACTTATGTAATTCAAAGTGGTAGGATGGGTGGGATTCATCGAGTTAGACTCAAGTTGTCTCTTTCTTCTAAAGATTGAACTTTTATCGCTTGGAAAAGAGAAATATCTCCCTAAAAGAAAACGAGGATATGAAACCAAACCACACCAAGCTAGAACACAAAAGTAATCAAAATGAGTGGCAAGAGTAAAGACTCAACCAAAACTAATAAAAAAAAATTATGAGCCAAATGCATTTAGAATTCTCAGAATACAAAATAAAATAAGAGTTTAACATAAAAAGTTGATGTGAAATAATGTTTATGTCATAATCAAATTATTTTGTCTTGTGGGATATTAATAAATTTGGCTTCTTATTGAAAAACCCTAAGTCATTTATGTGAATGAATCTTAATCAAGGTGAGTATTCTTGCTTAATGGATTGATATTGTAAATTCCTCGTAAGCTTACAAGTCTATTAACAAGTAATTTTATAGGCTTACAGGTGCATATTGATAACCATCACAAGCAAGAAACGGGTTAATAAGAAAATACAATTGCTTTGAAAAATAAAACTAATATAAAACAATCTAAACTAATTTTATTCTTGTTATATACACTATACATAAATTTGCATGAGTAAAACTAGTCAAGTGTATGTATATTTCTAGTGTAGCCATTGCATCAGTTTTGTTCCTACAATCAGAGATATGATATGCATTAGTAAGTGCAGTAGAATAAAACTATAAGAAATAAAAACACAACTATATACATCTAACTGTAAGAAGTTATAAAAAAATGTTATATGTATAACAGTCTTCCCTTAAGGGAATTCTTCTAAGAAAATTTCAAAAGGATCAAGAAAGAAAGGGTGAATACATAATACCTCTTGAATATCATTCTAAGAAGAAGAATCTGAGTGACTTAGTTGATATGATATACCTTTAGATGTCGAAGCATGTTGACACATGTCAATATTATATACATGATTATCTATTCTAATGTTATTGAAATTCGAAGGAGAACTGGAAGACCTAACACTAGGAAGACAAGGCAAAGAGCTTTTATCATGACAAGCTTTCATAGGATCATTAATATGAAAATCATCAAAAATTTGATAATCATGTACATTAGTATATAAAACATTTTGTTTATGTATAGGAAAATGTGAAAACAATAGAAAATGAATCAATTAACAGATTTGAATTAAGGTTTCTTTGTGACGAAGGTATTTCAACAATCTCATCATCGAAATATGTATCATATAAGGTCTCACTTTCTTGAAATTGATGTAATTGGTCTAAGTCAGAAGAATCAACAAAAGGAAAGAAATATGATTGAAAATTATCAAGGATGGGTAAAGAGTGCTTCTCACACAAAATATGGTCCTAAAAAATGGTTGAATCTGTTGAAAGCATTTTTTCATTGGAAAGATCTATAATATCATTATGGTTTATACTCTGATCTTGGAAAAGGTATGCGTAAAAAAATAACGAAATCCAAAGTATATCATATGATGCACATCCATATGGTTTTCTTCATCATGGATGTGAAAGAAAAGTGTGGAGTGAATATGGATCTTCTGTTAAAATTGAGTATGTTTTCAAAGGAATATTATCACATTTTTCATAATTCATTTCTTGAGGTGTGAAAGTTCCTGCTGAAATTGAATGAGATTGATTAGAATATTCAACAAGATTAAGAAATACATCAAGAGTGTCTTGTTCTTCCGTTTTAGTTCTATTATTTTTACTGTAAGAAACAAGAAATTGAAAACATTGTAATAAATCATCTTCAAAAGGAACATCTTTGAGGGGAAATCTAAAACATAGAGATTTATATCTATTATAAAATTCATCAATTGATTTATTGTCCTGCATCATCAGAGTTCCTGTATCTAGAGACAACTTGTCATAATCATAAAATTGATGTGTTGAAAGGAATGTTTCAACAAAGCATTCCCACAAATGAATAGAATTATCTAGAAGTGAAGTATGCCAACCTTTAATCTGACCTTTAAATGTGAGAGCAAATAACTTGCAGATCTCGTTATCACAAGTGATATTAAAGGAATTGCATTTGACAAAAAATTGTGAAACATGATCGACAGGTGTCACGCCACTCTCACCGTCATATGTTGGTCTAATTAGAGACATGATAGGTTTATTGAGAAAGCCTCTAGTAGTTTTAGGTGTGTAAATGCATGACCGAGAGGATAAGCCATGATTAACAAGACAAAATTTCACACACAGACAAATTTGTGGCCCTCCTTCTAGCGCCAAAATTGTTGATGTCTGGAAATTTCCTAGCTCGACACGTGAGAAATTTCCCGATGAGAGTCCCAATTAGAATCTTTTCCATTATGATATAAATCCTGGCCAATTCCAATGGGTTTCCAGTTACCCATGTCCTAGAACTAGGCTAAGTTAACCTGGTCTATGCTACCTAAACAAGTATATACAATATGAACAAGACTGACCTTCAATCCGCTTATGAGTGATGGTTATTCAAGAGTAACAGATTGAAGGGAAAATGAGTCCCGTGTACGATAAATTTCAGATGAGATGATCCTTAATGATTTGACTGAAACCAAGGCTTAGTCAAGCCACTGTGATGCTTGCTCCTTCACAAGGATCCTTTAAAAATAAAAGAAACAAATGCAACTAGTTTTATGATACAAACAAACAAAAAAATAAACCTATCTTGACTAAGCACAGGATAGCCTCATCCTTAATCAAGAGCTAAAAGTGTTTTAATTAGAAAGGAGAATAATTGTGTTTGATCTTAAGATAAAGATTCACTTGCAAATACCAAAAATATTTAAATATTTACGAATGTCTTTAACACAAATGCAACTAATGCGACCTTGCTAGAGAACTACCAAAATAATCTCATTCACATACCTAAAATCCAACATATAATAAATTCATTATAAACTTGTACATTCATTATAAACTTTTATACAAGCAAAATGAATAATCTTCTCAACTAAAATAACACTAAAAAGATTTGAAAAAATAAATAAATAATTATCTTTTCTCACAAACATTCCATTCAATTCAAATAAATAAAAATAATAAAACTATCATTTTTGTTCATTTAAAGCTATTTTAGAAAAATGTGTAATGCCATATAATAACATATTAATATGCTATTATATAAAAAAATATCATTTCACATGTGTATGAGAGAAATTACATACATATTGATGTATATTGATGCATATTATATATAATATTGATATTATATTTAATATATATATTATAAATTAATTATAACATAACATGTTGAAATGTAAAAATGGACCTAGCATTTACATGAAACACAAATGAAAATCATAGTAAGATTCTTGTCACCATATACAAAACACACATAGATACCAAAACCATTCTAGAACATGATCATGCAGAAACAAAAACATGCCATTAACGACAGAATACAATTCACACACCCCCAGCAGGTCAATCCAATCCTCGGCATGAAGATTAGAACCATGGCAAGATGATTTGGAATATCCTCTCATTGCTTCTGCCTCCTCACGCTACGCTCTGCCTCTAACAATGCTGCCTCTCGCACTGCGTCCCAACGCTGCCTTCCTCACAACGCAGCTCTGCGTTTCTTTTTTTTTAATGTGCCGACAACGCTGCACACCCAGCGTGCCCACACACCCAGTGTTCCCACTGGCTAACGCTGCGTCTGGCTCATGCTCGTCCATCTCACGTTGCTCTGGACTTTTCCCTTTGCGTTCATTTCTTCATCACCTCTGAGTTTAGCTCCTCATCACCTCCCTCTCTCCGTTCTGGCTAATGCTGCCCTCTGGCACTGTGTACCCCCTCCAAATGTTGCCCACGTTCCTCACCTTCTAGAGGCTCGTTGTTCCTGCTCAAGAACGCCACCCTACCAACTGAAAACTGGCATATTCTTCTTTAGTGCGTCTTCACCTGCAAAACTGAAACATAAAAGCATGTTGTTATGCATTGACTATCAAAACTGAGCCAATAACCTAGAAAAAAAGAAAACAATGGAGTTGAAACAACAAACAGCGTGGAGGTCGATCTAGTATAGCCAGCGTGGAGGGTTGATTTAATTTGGAGCCAACATGGAAAAGAAAGCATGGAGACCTCCATTGTGTTTAAGTGCTAAACTTAATAATACTCTTTTCACCTTTGCATAAAATCATTTTCCTTTCGAATGTTGTTTTGTTTGGAATCATAAAACTTTTGAATCTCTGTTTTGCTTTTATAAAAAATTGATGAAGTTCTTTTAAAAATCCATACAAAAGTAACGACATATTTAAAAAGGTCTTTTGTTTTTTTAATTTTTTTAATTTTTAATATTTTAGAATGTAATTTCATGTTTATATACAATTCTATATTCTCTCAATTCTCTGATTTTATTTTATGATGTTTTATTTGTGTTGTATTTTCAATTTTATATACATTATTAAATATACAATGTTGCAATAATTAATATTAGAATATTAATATTTAAAAGATATTAATAGTTTAAAAATATAAATTTATAACGTTAATTTTTTTAATATTAATATTTAAATATAATTATTTACATTATATGCATTTACATTGAAATTAATGAGTCATCGCTTTCATATATTTTCAAGTTAATGAGATCTATGTGCAATGAAGATTGGACCAAAAATCCATCAAGAAAATGAAAAGAGGGATTCATTCACTATAGGTGTCAAACAAGACACCGAGATCATTCGCTATAGGGAATTAGGTGATCAAAGGTGATGATGAAAGGTGAATCCAATTAAGGTAATGTGAAGGAAATGCAATCAAGCAAAACTAAATGAAAAATATGTGGCGATATAGGAAAACGAGACCAATGATGCAAGCATCATTCTAAGGAGAGGAATAGTAATGTGAAGTGACATAAGTGTCACCATGCGAGAAAAGGGTCAAGGCATAAAACATCACTTAATGCAAATGGAAAATAAGACCAAAAGCAAGCAAAATGAGAAGAAATTTGATCAAAGGAAGAAGGGTCTCCATTTATTGTAAAATAAACGTGAAGCCAAAATGAGTGTTGTTGCAGCTACAACAAAAGGTACTGAGCTCCACTCATAGCAAGTGTAGTTGGAATGCCTAGACTAGGCATATTCTGAGTAGTAGGGTGACCAATCAACGGTGTTGAACTAACTGTAACCAGGTGAAGTGGTGGTGGGACAAAATTATCCACAAAATACCAAGACCCACTTGTTGCCATTGGGACATTGGAAGTGGAAATTGACGAAGACATAACAATCACAGGTGCAACCTGAATCAAAAAAGGCCCAGGAGGATCAGTAAGTGGACGATTAAAGTGAGGTATGACACCTTCGATAAAGAAGTACTCAGGTAACAAAGTCTCTTGGGAAGTATTGATTGATTCAGTATTTGACACTGGACACTAATTCCCTTGTGAAGAGGGCGAATCTGATTCATTGAATCTCAACAAATATTCCAGAGTCAATGGAGGAAGGCCTTGCTATCACCTAGATGGATGACGAGGGAAAAATGTAGCCAAGGTGAAAGATATATTTTAACAAAATTTTAATTTAAGTATGATATATATTATAGTCTCAATATCAAAAAGCATGCACCTAAAAGATAAAAAAATATAAAAGAAATCAACAAGCAGCGAGGGAAAAAGAGTTTGTCTGATAGCCAAAACTAGTTGGAGATGAAACCCATTATCAAAGGGCTATAAGAGAGAGCCATCCAAATGTATAGTTATGATTACTCCTGATCTTTGCTTGAACCTTGGTAATAAGGGGCCAAGCAATCCCATGAAGATGAGTCCACCGCAATCACCTTCTGTTCATCCCTAAAATAATGGCCAATAAGGATACCTCCAAATCATAGAAACCACCGGGGGAGTAATGGTTGTAGACATTATGCTGTGTGGGCAGGACACCTGAATCCTTGATTCAACTCTGATGTGTTGAAAATGCAACAAGATGATGGAGCTTAGTGGAAAGGAGTCGCCCTTCACTAAGTGGGCTCGCAGGCTATTTTTGGCGCAAAGTCTATTTTTAGACTATGTCTATTTTTAGACATATGGATCATGGTCTATGAGTCGCAGGATGCTGTTTATGGATGATTGGTCATGTTGGGAAAAATAGATGGACTTCTATTTTTGGTTCACAGCGGAGTGATCAGAGTCTATTTTTAGACTGCCAGGCTAAAAATAGAAACAGTCAAATATTATTAGCCCTTAGTAATATTTGGACTCTAAACATTATCTTATTCTCTTGGAGCACTTCAGTTCGAGCTACGGATGTGGCACATGCAGCTGACAAAAGGAATCATGTGGTTTCTTATGTGTTAGTTGAGCTATTGCATGGAGGACTTTAGTTAGAACTCATGCATGTGAGTTCTGTGGAGTTGGATGTGGAGTTGATGGAGTTGTGTTCAGATTCAATTGGTTGAACTAGTTGTATTTAGTCTAACTAAAGAATACACTAGTGATGAGTTGTGTGAATTGATTGTTAATTAATTCACTAATTATTAACTCATAAATAAACTAAATAATACATCAGTTAACTCAGTGCATGGATAGTTCAACAGAGACAGGTGTTAGAGGTAAGTGAAAGGTTGAGTTGTGACTATCAGTTGTGCATGAGATTTGCACATGCATGGATTGAGTAATGCCAATGAGGATTGTGCAGTTGTAGAGCATTGGAAAGGTATGTTTTGATGCATAATTTAGTGATGTTTCAAGCAATGTTTGTAATCCTTTCTTTGTTATAAAGTAAGAAGAATGTAATAAGAATGAGCACGAATGACCAATTATTAATAATTGTCTTCTCTATGCAGAAAATGACAAAAGGAGGAAGACGCAGTGCAAAACTGGAGTTCTATGAGAAGATAACGGTTGTCCCTTCGGAACTAACTAAAGTCTAGACCAGGGCGAGCAAATCTCGGCAAATCAATCTGGGACGAGATAAGGAGCTGTCAGTTCGGAAGACTAGGCAAAGAAAAGAGAGGAGTTAATAGCTTAACAGATCCCTCAGGATCTTTGATCCTGAGGGATCGTTACTTTCAATTATTTTGTTGTCTGGTTAACTCCGCCATCACTAGTATAAAAAGGGTAGCATTGAAGACTTAAAAGGGGCTGATTTTTATCTTGTATCTTTATTCTCTGTTTACAGACTTCACAGTCAGTTGGAACTCAGACTATGGAGTCTCTTTGAGACTTAGTTTTGTTGTACTATCGTTGATGTGTTAATATAATATCTTTGGTATTATTTTCCCTCTGCGTCTGAAGTAAATTCCGGCGGTGTGCCATTGGAAGCTAAGGGCCCGGCTCCAACGGACACTAGCTGATTGTATCATTACAGTTTGTCTTTGTGTGGTTTGTTTATCATCCTTAATAATTTGACATATTTTACATGCTGTTCCATATTCATTCATCAGTAGTTTCCTATTGTAAATCTTTATAACAAGCTCGTATCATATTTCCAGAATTGGTCATATAACGATTATTCTGAGTTGTTCACTTCTGTTACAGAATTTATAAGTGGAATGCTTTAGCTACATATAGTTGGAGTGACGATCATAAGAAAGTGGAATTATTGTTGTAAGTGGACTACTGGTGATCATGTCAGATTATCTGTACATATGATTGACGTTTCCTGTTTATTTGATTGACTACTTTTATATATGATTGACGTTTCCTGTTTATGATGGTTTGCTATTCCATTTGGTTAAGCTGTTTACTTGTATAAAAGATTGCTCTGTCTTTGTGTATAAGTTGATGTAAAGGATTGAGAGTGTTTGACTCGCGAGACTTAGTTTCTTTACTGCTGTTCCTTTTACTGCCGTTCCATTTTACTTTCCTGCTGTTCCTTTTTACTCGCATTCATTGGTGTGGTGTGAGAGGAGGATCAAGGCTGTCGTGAGACACAGCAGACGCTACTATGCTCCCAGAACCATGATCCATACTCTAAGTTCTTTTCTTTCAAACAGTTTCTAGAGGGATGGGTTATTACTTC
Organism: Pinus tabuliformis; assembly: GCA_031772625.1. NCBI lineage: Eukaryota > Viridiplantae > Streptophyta > Pinopsida > Pinales > Pinaceae > Pinus > Pinus tabuliformis. Next base: position 266,481,794 of record CM062820.1, read on the forward strand.
CGCACCCTCGACTGGTAAAGTTGCTGCGTGTAATTCCTTTCTGCAAAAGTAATCTAGTCATAGTTTAGCATCCATTTACTCTTATATTTCTTAGGCCTATACTACGAAGCACTACTCTGACAAATAGCCTCAAATTGAGATACCCTTTGCAATAACAAAACGCTCCCGGATTGACTTGTAATGTGAGATAACTAGAGGTGAAAAAGGCCCTTGTTACAGCTCTACATTTTGGCGCCGTTGCCGGGGAAGGGTATAGCCATTTGTCTTTTAAACAGGGTAGTGTGCGAATCTGCTAGGGGAGAGTTGGATTTTAAAAACGAAAGGTAAGAACCTGCGTACGGAGCATGTAAAAGCCCTGCTCCACCGTCCGCTTTCCTAGCAGAATTGATTGGTTAAATAGGATTTAGCAGTTTAATTGGAGTGCATGACTAAGCAGAAAAAGTTAGAGAAAGATCAAAAGCCTCCATCCAAAGCCAAGGGGCCGGTGACCCTTGGACGAATGACCTTCATAGACGAAATCTATAAGAAAGCCGACTCTCAGCCATCGGTAGGTTATAAGAAAGACAGCCTACTAGTTCCCTTCAGGCCTCGGGATCACCATCTGAAGCCTTTGCTGAAGTGCACAGTCAAACTGAGGAGCAGGATTTTCAAGAAATTGAAAATTTGACTCCTGGACCATTGCACGAAGGGACCCAAAGTAACCTTTGTGAAGGAGAAGGAGAAGGAGAAACAAGGGAAATCGAGGAACCTAGATCTCCCATTGAATTAGACCAGCCTTTAAATAGCCCGAACAAGGGAAGCGCTGTAAAAATCCTTGTTGAAGGAATTCATTCACCGCAGACAGTTGGGGCCATTATCATCCCTGATCAAGGGAGTGGTGTCAAGACAATCCCTGTTAAGACTACCCCTCCTCAACCAAGGAACACTCTCTTGGAAATTCCTGAAGATTACTGGCATATATTCGATCCCATGGCGCAGAATCAGCCAAACACCTAGACCTCCACATTGCAATATCCCATAGTAGATTCTGCAGCAAATGCGCCCATGAAAGCTATTCCTCTCCAGCATATTCCCACATTTCATGGCCTTACATCAGAAGATCCGGACGCATTCTTGTTCGAATTTGATGTATTATGTAGAGGATACGATTACACCACCGATCCCCAGAAACTAAAATTGTTCCCCTCTACATTAAAAGGGGCTACGTTAAGATGGTTTATGGGCTTAACTGGTGGGGTTATTAACAATTGGGATCAAATGAAAGAAGCCTTTTTAAAGAAATATCAAGATTACTGTAGGTCGAGAGAATTAAAAGATGAAATTTTTCAAATGTCAGCCAGACCAAACGAAACCCCAGAAGAATATGTGGAACGTTTCCAATATAACTTGCAAAGATCCCCTTATGCATCGCTACCTCTGCCTGATAACGTGTTGAAAACTGCATTAATTAGAGGTATGAAAGAACAATGGATCGAAACGTTAAACATTATGGGGAAAGGAGACATTTATCAGGAAAATTTTGCTGATATCATTGATCTGTGTATCATGAGCTCAAGAGGCAGCACGAGGATAAAACCAGCGGAATATGATCGATTCCCCAGAGATAACAGAACATCAACAGAGGGAGTAACACGGGTGGAACTTGGAAATTTGCTAGAAAATTTTAAAACTGATATCCTGGGAACACTAACTACACAACTTGACATTGTGCAGGCTAAACAGAAGCAAGCCGAGGCGGAGCAGAATCTAGCAGTTTTTTGCCCACGATGCAGGAAGAAACACAGCCACAAGGAATGCCCGCTAGATACAGTCCAAATATGTGCTATCTGTACCAAGGACCACCTGACCGAAAGCTGCCCTTCACTTCCTGGTTTGAAGGCAGTATACAAAGAAGTAGAAGAGGAGCCAGAATCAGCATATTTTATTAACCAGCGTCGTCAATGGCAGCCTAGGCAATCAGGTATGTTTTCAGACCCCTCCTCTTCTTTTCAACCCCCGCAGTTCAATACTCAGCAACAGAATATGTGGCAAAACCAGTCTCAACCCCCGTTTTCAAATTGGTCACCTCAAATGTTTCCTACTCCGAATCCTTGGATGTCCCAATTCGGTTGGCCAAACTGCCCTTATCCTCCACCATATTGGCAGAATAATTCATATCCTCCGCAGTGGACCCCTTCTACTTCGCAAAGCTCAACCTGGCAGACAAGCTGGCCAAGATCGACATATCAGCCAGCAGGATCAATTCCATTCCCTCAACCGACTCTGCCAGCCTTACAACAAAACCCCCAGCCTAATCTGAGACCGCAGCTCCCAGCCCAACCCAACCCTAATCCAAATAATAGAACAGTTCAATCTCTTCAAATTATAGAATCCTCAGAAATTGAATCTGATCTGCGGGAGTGCAACGATCTTCAGTTAAGATCTGGGCGAATAATAGAAACTGAGGGACATAAAACAACTCACATTGAAGATCAGTTACCTATAGAACAGCCATCACAACAGGAAGATGTAAATAAAGACCGGGCTCATCAACAAGTAATTACATCCCCTCCACCGTTCCCAGAACGATTAGCCATTCCACGACCAACGCAATATCCAGACTTTGATATTCTGGGAGAACTACAAAATTTGTATATAAGAATTCCATTTCTTCAAGCTATACAGGATATCCCCATATATGCAAAAACCATAAAGGACCTGTGTAGTAGAAAACCAAAAAGAAATATAACTTCTAACCCGAGAGTCCAGGTAGTCGGCACCTTATCCGACCTCCTATCAGGAAAAGAAACACCAGTGAAATACGAGGACCCCGGGAACCCAATTGTCACTGTTCAAATTTATGGGCAGACCTTGAGCAACGTCTTAGTTGACCTAGGGGCTGCAATCAACATCCTGACAACATCAGCTTGCCAGAAACTCGGAATTACATCGGTAGAACCTACTTCCACATTGTTAGAACTAGCTGACCGATCAGTAATTAGACCAGAAGGCACCCTGTATGATGTCATGGTTTCAGTAGACTCCTGGGAATACCCGACCGACTTCCTGATAATTAATCCGAAAACTCGACTAGATGGACATCCGCTAATTCTAGGTAGACCGTGGCTCGCTACTGCTGACGCCTACATTGGTTGCAGGCAGGGAAACATGACCATAACCAGAGGGCCGGATATCAAAAATTTAATTTTGTACCCTCCAGCTCAGCCAAGCATCACGATGATGAAAACCAACCTGCGCCCTGCCTCATATATCACAGACAACATTAGACCTCCATTAACAATCCAGGAAGCGCTAGATTTCAAAGATCAAACCGAAGACGATGCCATTAATAAATTCATTAATCAAACAGAATCCACATCGTATACACAATGTTTTATGATAAAGGCAGCATTTGACAATGAATTAGAAGAGGATCCCCTGAAGAACGAACATGACCAAAGTATACCGGTGACTTCTGTCGCTAATAGAAAAGTAGTGCAAATTGAACCGGGGAAGACTTTAAATATTAACGCTAATCTGACATCAGATCAAGAGACAAAACTCATCCAGTTGTTACGAAAGTATCAGGAGGCATTTGCATGGGACTATCCCGATATGAAAGGGATTGACCCCCAGCTATGTACACATCATATTTATATTGAAAAAGATGCAAGACCTGTTCGACAACCGCAAAGAAGACTCAACCCCCATTTAAAAGATGTTGTAAAAGATGAGCTTCAGAAACTTTTAGATGTTAATTTCATTTATCCTATTTCTGACAGCAAATGGGTCTCCCCACTGGTGGTAGTACCTAGAAAGAACGGGAAATGGAGGATCTGTGTGGATTATAGAGAATTAAACAAAGCCACGCAAAAAGATCATTTCCCCCTTCCATTTATAGACCAGGTACTGGACACCTTAGCAGGCAAGAAATTTTTCTCTTTCCTGGATGGCTTCAGCGGATACAACCAGATTCAGATTGCCCCTGAAGACCAGGATAAAACTACCTTTACTTGCCCCTGGGGAACGTTCGCTTATCGAGTCTTACCTTTTGGTTTATGTAATGCTCCAGCCACATTCCAAAGGGCTGTTCTTAGCATCATTGTAGATCTAATTAATGATGGATTGGAAGTCTACATGGATGATTTCACACCATATGGAGAGGACTTTGATCCAGCTCTAGATACTCTCGAAAAAGTCCTGCAACGCTGCATCGCTACCAGACTCTGCTTGAGTCACGAAAAGTGTTACATGATGATGACTGAAGGACTCATTCTGGGACACTATATTTCAGCAGCTGGTATTTAGGTAGACCCGGCTAAAATCCAAATACTTTTGCTTATTCCAACCCCCACTAATCAGACAGAGGTACGCAGTTTTCTTGGTTTTTCTGGCTATTATAGACGATTCATACAACATTATTCACATATTGCCGCACCTTTACATGCATTAACTGGAAATGTTGACTTTTTATGGACAGAGAAATGTGATCGGGCCTTCAAAGAATTAAAGAGGCTGGTATCTACAGCTCCAGTTCTCCGAGGACCTAATTGGAATTTACCATTCCAGATTTCAATCGACGCTTCAGACACAGCAATCGGTGCAGTTATGGGCCAAGAAGAGGATAAAAAACCATACGCCATCTATTATATCAGCAAGAATTTGGTTCCAGCTGAATTAAACTACACTGTCACCGAAAAAGAATTTTTAGCTGTGATACACGCTGTTAATAAATTTAGACACTATATTACAGGCTATCCGGTTATTTTGTATACAGACCATTCTGCTATTAAGTACTTAGAAAACAAGCCTGTTACAAATGGAAGAGTAACCAGGTGGTTGATCTTGTTGCAGGAGTTCGATATTACAATCAGAGATCGACCGGGGAAGGAGAATCCTGTAGCCGATTTCCTCTCACGAATACCAAAGTCAGTTGAAGCAGCAGCAGTCGAGGACCAATTTCCAGACGAACACTTATTCGCTGTCACTGTTTAGACTCCCTGGTACACTGATGTTGCTAATTATCTTGCAGTAGGTAAGCTTCCAAAACATTTAACTCCCAATGAACGGAAACAGATTGTTCAGAGAAGCAATCGATTTTCGTGGGTCGGGGGCTATTTGTTTCACACAGGAGCAGATATGGAAATCAGAAGATGTATCCGGGAGGACGAAATCTTTGATATTTTGAAAGCCTGCCATGATGGGCCATGTGGAGGACACTTTGCTGAAAAAAGAACAGCACACAAGGTACTACAAACGGGATATTACTGGCCTACAATTTTCAAAGATGCGAAAAAATTTGTCCAGGCCTGTGATAGCTGTCAGCGTGCAGGATGACCTGGTCCAGCCGACGAAATGCCTTTGCAGCCCCAATTAGTAATCGAACCTTTCGAACGCTGGGCTCTGGACTTCGTCGGCCCCATCAGCCCGCCATCAAATCAAAGAACCTACATTTTGGTAGCAACTGAATATGTTACCAAATGGGTTGAAGCGGAGGCATTGATTAGAGCAATAGAAGATTCGGTAATACAGTTCTTGCTCCATTTGTTTGTACGTTATGGTCTCCCAAGGGAAGTAATTACAGATGGAGGACCACAATTTGTAGGGCACCAATTAGCTGCAACACTCAATAATTATCGTGTCCAGCATAAAATTACTACCCCATACCATCCTCAGGCAAATGGGCAAGTGGAGAGCAGCAATAAGACAATAGAGTCGATTTTGACAAAAACAATTGCCTCGCATCGGCGTGATTGGGCCGCCCGATTACCCGAGGCACTGTGGGCTTATCGAACCACATGGAGAAGCACCACCGGCTATTCACCATATCACTTAGTGTTTGGAAAGCAGCCCATTTTTCCTATAGAATTCAAAATCCAAACGCTGCGAACAGCCCAAGAAGTTGGATTGGATTTAAGTGAAGCACAGAAAAATCGATTACACCAAATTAATGAATTAGATGAAATAAGGCTCTCTGCATTACAGAACATAGCACTCATTCAACAGCAGCGAGCCAAATGGCATGATGCGCTTATCAAAAACAAGATATTTCATGAAGGAGACTGGGCTCTGTTATATGATTCTAGATTTCAGGATTTCCCGGGGAAGCTTCAGACTCGTTGGTTGGGACCATATGAGATTCAAAAAGTCCATGACAATGGGACCCTTACACTGACCACAATCGATGGGTCTGGATATACATTTAAGGTAAATGGTCATCGAGTTCGTCTGTATCACAAACCGCTCACTCGAGAATCTTTTTGTCAGCAGCTACGCCAAGATACTAACATTGAGATTATGGGCGAGGAAGCAAAAACTTCCTCACCTATAGATCAGTAAGAATTTACTTTTCATTACCACATTTTGTATATAAAATTGTAAATTTTGTATATATGTTTGTGCTGTTCCTTTTGAAGGAACAACACTTGTGTGTTTCTGCTGTTCCTTTTCAAAAAGGAACAACACTTTTGCGTTCTGTTGTTCCTTTTCAAAAAGGAACAGCACTTTTGCTTTTTGCTGTTCCTTTTCAAAAGGAACAGCACTTGTGTGTTTTTGTTGTTCCTTTTCAAAAGGAACAACACCTTTGTGTTTTTGCTGTTCCTTTCCAAAAGGAACAACACCTTTGTGTTTTTGCTGTTCCTTTCCAAAAGGAACAGCACCTTTGTGTTTTTGCTGTTCCTTTTCAAAAGGAACAGCACTTGTGTGTTTCTGCTGTTCATTTTCAAAAGGAACAGCGCTTGTGTGTTTCTGCTGTTCCTTTTCAAAAGGAACAGCACTTGTGTGTTTCTGCTGTTCCTTTTCAAAAAGGAACAGCACTTTTGCGTTTTGCTGTTCCTTTTCAAAAAGGAACAGCACTTTTGCGTTTTGCTGTTCCTTTTCAAAAAAGGAACAACACTGTTTGCGTTTTTGCTGTCCCTTTTCAAAAGGAACAGCACTTGTGTGTTTTTGCTGTTCCTTTTCAAAAGGAACAGCATTTGTGTGTTTGAACAGCACTTGAATTTTTGCTGTTCCTTTTCAAAAGGAACAGCACTTTTGGGTTTTTGCTGATCCTTTTGAAAAGGAAGCAGCATTTGTGTGCTTTTGCTGATTTTTTAAAGGCAATGCATCAAATGAACTCCTCCTCACCCTTCCTTTCGAAAACAAGTAGTATGCTCTTGTCCCTTTCACATAAAGGATGTGTTGTCCATCCTCTTTCCAAGGTCATAAGTAGCAGCTATACCTTTATGCAATGAATATAAAAGTCAGGACATATCGAGATCAGAATATCATGAATCGCTATCTTTAACAAGCCTAGTATTGATGCAACAACAAAGGAAGAATCCACACACTCATAATTTTTTGCTGTCATAGTCTCACCTCCTCTGCCTTGTTGGATATTTTTATCATGTTGAGTTCCTACAATTTTCTCTATTATTACTTGGAAATAAGAACAGAAGATTTATATCTTCCAAATTGAGATGACAAGACTTCTTCCGCCACTCCCACTCTTAAGGAGGGCTGAACCACTCTTATGTGTAATTATACAAGAGAACACAATATATATATATATATATATATATATATATATATATATATATATATATATATATATATATATATATTTGTCAAATGCAGGATAGGGGGTTTCATTAAAGAACCAGCCTACTATGATCATAAGATTGGAAGCGAAGTGGCATTCCCGTCATGGCCACCACACCAGGGATATGGTCCAACAGGTTCACTATATAAACAAACCTTGGAACAGGGGGTCTCATCACGAGCCGGCCTGCCCACGATTCGCGCCTCTCTAGTGAATAGCATCATGGTTATCTGGTTACCAAGCCAGCATGATGGCCTGCATTTTGACAAGAATTGCTCTTCAAAAACACACAAAGAACCATGGTTCCAGGGTGAAATAAACAACTCTGCCAAGGTTATGAACACCTGTCGGCAGCAGAGCTCTGTTAGTGGTATCGGAGTCGTAATATATACACCAATTTGGATGATATTAAAATACTTCCTTCTATCCTTGTAATAATGATATCTTATATTTTGATGAATACGTCACATGAATATCTATCACTACCAATCATGGCAGAGGTATTGACTATGACTACCTTAGACTTTATATGAGTGCCACACGTCCTATCCTCCTGTTTTGCATCACATCACGAAGGCTTATGCAGAACGCGATCTACCTGTTGCCTCGATCTCGGTATTTCTTTGTCTAATCTGAAACATGGCAAAACTTTACATGCTGTTCCTTTATGACTTGGTGACGGGATGGCGGCTCCTCCTCCATTTGACGGCTGGGACAGCCTATCATATTGCGAGGGGGGAGGTGACCTCATTACTCCACCGGCCACGTGGTAACACACCATTCGGAAATGATATGGTACGAAGGTACGATACGGGCTAACGGCATGATAATACTATTTTTGCAATAAGTTGTTATTTACAATCGATTTTTCATGCATGCTCTGTGTTTTTTCTAGCTGCGATTACGTTCTTTGCGACAGGTAATTGCTGTTCCATTTAGGAGCCGAAACAGAACCATGGGAGGCAAAGCTATCAGAAGCGAACCTAGTGAGCTGGTAGTCTCCGAAGCTGCTCGGGAGATCCTAGAAAGGGCGGGGTGGTTAACTTATTTTAGCCGCCTGCGTGAATCAAATGAAACTGTGGCCATGGAATTTCTGCAGAACTTGCAGGAACAACACTCTGTAGTGGGTGGAAAGCAGATAACGGTCACAGAGGAAATAATCGCGGAGGTAACAGGATTACCAGCCTCAGGACCAATATGGACGACAAAGAAAGAGAGGCTGCAGAAGATCATAGAGATTTTCCAAGACGAAGGACAGAATCTAACAGTAAAAGGAAAAGGAGTGCTGCCGGAAACGTTGGGGGAACCCTGGAGCAAATTGGCAAAAGTAGTGCAGAGCTACATCACCTGCGAGGGCCGAAAAGATGTGGTAAGACCGCGACACCTTAAGCTCTTGGCTGTGTTAAAAGGAAAATGTTCAGTACATCTCCCTGCATTGTTAAATTCATTATTGCATGATGCCTCTCGGAGCCTGAAAAAGGCACACCATGAAGACGCAGTAGTTAGCCACCATGGGTTGATCCGCCTGATAGTGAGCTATAGTCTCACCCAGCAGCAGAGTAGCTGGGGGGAGCTTATTACAGCAATTGGAGGGGGAGTAGCATCACCATCCCCAAAAGCTAAGCACCCTGCTAGTACCTCTGAAGCACCCAAGGAGCCCAGAGCATCACCATCGCCAAAACCTAAGCGTCCCTCGGGTACACCCGAACAACCCAAGAAAAACACGGAGTTATCAAAACGAAAACGCTCCTCTAGGGCATCTGGACATGTAGAAAAACATAAGGAACGGGCTGCAGTAGAGCATGCTGCCTCGAAACGTAGGCATCCCTTTGGCACGACAGAACAGTCTAAAAAAACGTAAAAAGGTGGTGGTGGAAGAACAGGTGGCCAGTACACCTGAGCGACCTGAGAGACCTAGGAAGTCAGCTCGGCTGGCAAGAATAAAAGGCAGGCTGGAGAAAATCCAGCCAAGCATTGACCAGCCGATCGAGATAACAGATGAGCCACCTATGCCAGAACGGGAACCTTCGAGGGAAAATGTGGAACAAACTGAGGACGAAGCAGAAGCCGAGGAAGGAAAGAAACCTTCTGACTCTGAGGCCGAAGCCGACTACCCGAAGGCAGCCATTGAGCAGCCAATTCAGGAGGAGGAGATGGAACAATTGGGAGGCAGCCCTCCACAGGTCGCCATGGAGGAAGAAGAGCTGGCCACTATCTTGGCCAGCCTGGGAGATTATACTTCACCTTCCAGTCCAGCAAGCCCTCCTGAGGGACCCTCTGAGGAAGAGGCACATGAAGAATTGCATGAAGAGATAGCGGGAGGAGAAAACCTCCCTGTTGTTGATGGAGAGAATGTAAATACCGACCGGGAACAATCCGTTCCCAAGGCACCAGAAGAAAACCCACCTGCTGATGATGTGGGGAATGAGAATGCTTATCGGGAACAATCCGTTCCCAGAATGCCAGAAGAAACCCTCGATGAAAGAGGGACAGAGCTGAGGGCCACTCATACGCCCACTGCCGAGGCAAGGGAAATTAAGAAATTGAGAAAGAAACAGCAGAGACTGCTGAATATTATAGCCCAGCTTCGGCAGAAAATTAGAAGTTTGAAAGCCAGTCTGAGAATAAGAAGGACTGTAAGGAGAAAAAGAAGAACAAATGCAGCAGGGTCCTGTCAGAAGAGAAGGCAAGGGGCTTATAGGCGTTTCGTAGGTCAATACTCTGCTGATAGACCTACGGCTGGTCCGACCAGCACTGAGGAACCAAATGCCGTTCCATCTTATATGGAACAACAGAGTGCCATTCCGGAACAAACTGCTGTACCAAATAGCCCATTGGGACCAACTGCTGTTCCAATCAAAACCGAGCCGCAAGACGATATTCCATTTACAGAGGGGCCACCGTACCCCTTTATCCAGGTGAAGAAAGAAAAGGAAAACAAAGAGGTCCAAACTGAGGCATCACCGTTAGGAATAATTCGGGACACGAATTCCAGGCAGCGAAACGTAAAGGTACAGGTAAGACTCCCTGCCTCTGAGAATTCTTGGAAAAGGGATCCAAAAACCAAGGCCTTGCACCACAAAATGAAGCAAGCCCAACAGGAGGCTGACCAGCTGAGGGAACAAATGATCCCTCGAGAAAAATACGAGGAGTTGCAGCAGGAAGCTGAGCAGTTGAAAGAACAAACGATCCCTCGGGCAAAATATGAAGAATTGCAACAGCAACTGCGCAACATGAGTCAATCAGAGAGTCAGGCCTTTGAAGGATGGCAGAAGGAACAGGAAAAGGATGCCAAGGTAACACATCGATTAGATGATGTTATTAAACAATTTGACACGGTATGTTCGTTGTATGATGATGTTTTGACTTGCAGGGCCCCTGCAAAAAATTATGCTTTATTTCTTCTTGAAAGATACTTAAGACTGAAAATAAAAGCTGTCAGGGCAGGTGCCCCTATTCAGATTAATACTGTTAATGATTTTATTGATTGTTGCAAACATTATGGGGTTAAGGTTCAACGGTTGCTATGTGAATTCTATTTGCACAATATGGTGCTCGAACAGGAAACTGACTTAAACCCGGGGCCCTTCGTGGGAGATATACAGCTCCAAGCCTTTGTCTCGTTTGGGGTCAATCAGTTAAAGTGGCTCAGGGCTTACAATGCCTTTCAGAGGCAGGAGCACAGCCTAGATCTATGGGTCAGGGCCGAGCCTAGAGACCCAGTTCACCTATGGCAATCACACAAAAGCCTCATGAGAACCCAGGGCGTCATGGAACTGTTAGGACCCATGCATGAGGACTTGATCCGAAATAGCATGGAATTCTTTCTGGCTATTAAAGATTCTGCCCTGGATGCTGCCAAATTCCGTTATCGGGTTTCCACCCCAAGCATCCAGCTCAGGGAGCCATTCAACTATGAGAATTTTGAGCTGGCTGCTGAACGGTTGAGCCTTTATGGCCAGCGCCTTTTGCAAGATGGGCCGTCTTGGTTAGGATACCGGTTCCGTAGCCCAATTATTTGGCACCCTGCACCTGGATACCAGGCCTTGTATGACATGCCTGCAGATCAATTGAATTACTTCTTTGATAATCTTGTTCTTCACCATGGTTGCAGACCTCCTCACGAGATACCCTCTCCCGCTTATTCTCTTACCGCTCTCCATGTTAATTATAACGTTTTCATGAGGCCATGAAACAGGGTAAGCCGGGGGGTGTGTAGAGCATTGGAAAGGTATGTTTTGATGCATAATTTAGTGATGTTTCAAGCAATGTTTGTAATCCTTTCTTTGTTATAAAGTAAGAAGAATGTAATAAGAATGAGCACGAATGACCAATTATTAATAATTGTCTTCTCTATGCAGAAAATGACAAAAGGAGGAAGACGCAGTGCAAAACTGGAGTTCTATGAGAAGATAACGGTTGTCCCTTCGGAACTAACTAAAGTCCAGACCAGGGCGAGCAAATCTTGACAAATCAATCTGGGACGAGATAAGGAGCTGTCAGTTCGGAAGACTAGGCAAAGAAAAGAGAGGAGTTAACAGCTTAACAGATCCCTCAGGATCTTTGATCCTGAGGGATCGTTACTTTCAATTATTTTGTTGTCTGGTTAACTCCGCCATCACTAGTATAAAAAGGGTAGCATTGAAGACTTAAAAGGGGCTGATTTTTATCTTGTATCTTTATTCTCTGTTTACAGACTTCACAGTCAGTTGGAACTCAGACTATCGAGTCTCTTTGAGACTTAGTTTTGCTGTACTATCGTTGATGTGTTAATATAATATCTTTGGTATTATTTTCCCTCTGCGTCTGAAGTAAATTCCGGCGGTGTGCCATTGGAAGCTAAGGGCCCGGCTCCAACGGACACTGGCTGATTGTATCATTACAGTTTGGCTTTGTGTGGTTTGTTTATCATCCTTAATAATTTGACATATTTTACATGCTGTTCCATATTCATTCATCAGTAGTTTCCTATTGTAAATCTTTATAACAAGCTCGTATCATATTTCCAGAATTGGTCATATAACGATTATTCTGAGTTGTTCACTTCTGTTACAGAATTTATAAGTGGAATGCTTTAGCTACATATAGTTGGAGTGACGATCATAAGAAAGTGGAATTAATGTTGTAAGTGGACTACTGGTGATCATGTCAGATTATCTGTACATATGATTGACGTTTCCTGTTTATTTGATTGACTACTTTTATATATGATTGACGTTTCCTGTTTATGATGGTTTGTTGTTCCAATTGGTTAAGCTGTTTACTTGTATAAAAGATTGCTCTGTCTTTGTGTATAAGTTGATGTAAAGGATTGAGAGTGTTGGACTCGCGAGACTTAGTTCCTTTACTGCCGTTCCATTTCTGCATTGCCGTTCCATTTTACTTTCCTGCTGTTCCTTTTTACTCGCATTCATTGGTGTGGTGTGAGAGGAGGATCAAGGCTGTCGTGAGACACAGCAGACGCTACTATGCTCCCAGAACCATGATCCATACTCTAAGTTCTTTTCTTTCAAACAGTTTCTAGAGGGATGGGTTATTACTTCCGCACCCTCGACTGGTAAAGTTGTTACGTGTAATTCCTTTCTGCAAAAGTAATCTAGTCATAGTTTAGCATCCGTTTACTCTTGTATTTCTTAGGCCTATACTACGAAGCACTACTCTGACAAATAGCCTCAAATTGAGATACCCTTTGCAATAACAAAACGCTCCCGGATTGACTTGTAATGTGAGATAACTAGAGGTGAAAAAGGCCCTTGTTACAGCTCTACAGCAGTGTGGGCCAATATCAAGGCAATTGTAGCTTGTGCTCACGTGATTCTCTTGCAGGATTGCACAGTGGAGGTAGGCAAAGCAAGGGAGGAGATTTGAACCTATGACTTGTTTGGATCTGAGCTAGTTTTGTGTGTAACAGGTGGAGATAGTACTGAGTACTTGTGAGGAGTATTGTACTATGTAAATTGTTACATGTTCTCAATCATTATAATATACAGATAGTGTGGGGTTCTGAGTTGTATGCTTTCCCTGGGTTACATACTGTGTTAATGTGCGCATGCGATTGATGTTTCATTGTTCTTAGTGCTGCTAAATTGATGATCAACATAGAGGAGGTTATGTATTATGCATGTATTCCGCAATAGTGTATAATCGGGATAATCTCTGTGAATAAGTGTCATATTATTCAAAATTTATACATGGTATCGGAGCTGGTTGATTTGTAGAAAAAGTTCTATAGGATATCAAAGCGGGATTGATCATCGGATCTATTATTTAGAAAGTGTTTACATTTGATTTCTTTAGGCAGAGTTTGTAATCGGGCCAAGTAGCTTCTGGATTCATCCTTCTTTTGGAAGGTGAGATATTCTGTGAATGCCCATACAGTCGATCTCTGTACAAGAAATACTTTGTTCTCACGAATTTTAGATCAGAAGTGGTTGAGTTTTGAACTGGTGGAATGGCACTCAAGGATAAACTCAGAAACATCAAAGCTGAGAATGGATATGCCAAAGATTGTCCGCAGAAGAAGAAAAATAAGCAAGCTGTTGGATTTGCAGCGGGAGAGGCCTTAGCCTCGTAGTTTGAGCTAGATTTTTCACTGATCGCATGCTTGGTATCAAGTGTGATGGGATCTGTATGGTTCTTGGACAATGGTGCATCTTCTCACATGACAGGAGATTAAGATTTGTTTTCTGATATGGATGAGAAAGATCTTGGAGTGCACATCGAGATGAGAGATGATGGTAGATACAGTGCGACCAGTATTGGTACCATTTCTTTTGAGAGGGACTCTGGTAAACCCTTCAGATTGAAGGAAGTGATGCATGTTCCAGGATTGAAAAAGAATCTTATCTCTGTGGCGATGTTAGAAGACAAGGGACATGATGTTGTCTTCAGCGAGAGAAAGGCTTTCCTGTGCAGCAAGACAACTGGAGAAACCCAGAAGATATGGGTTCGAGTTAGGAACCTTTATCAGTTGCATGTAGATGCATGTAAAGACTTGAGCAGCGAGGCAACTGATGGAGACTTGGTGGTTGAGAGGGAGCGTATATTGCCTCTCAACATGCAGAGCCAGAAGAAGTCTTAGATGATTGTGGAGGAGCCACGATTGGTGCAGCAGCTTCAGGAGGTTGTGGAGCAGCCACAACAAGGGAAGCTAAGAGGAGATCGAGCAGAGACCTCCAATAGGGGGAAACTTCGAGCCAGGTGGGCTGAGGGATCGCATGCAGCCATACCTCCAGGTAGGAGGTGGGGTGATGTGGATTGATCGTCCCAAGGAGGAGGGGCAGGATTCTTGAGGTACCCAACCTCTTGGATGAGACCTTGCTACGGCAGCCCCGATGTGGAGTAGCAGGAACTGACTAATTGGGTAGAGACTGATGTGGATGGAGTGGCAGAGAGAGTGACAATGCAGGGAATCCCAGGACAGCACATAGCTAGCAGGCTGCAGCAATGCGAGAGGCACAAGTGTTTTGCATAGTGCTAGGTGGCATAGAGAGGTTTGCAATGGTGCGCGATGCATGGAGATGTTGCAGTAGTGCAGATGTCAGAGAGGGAGCACTTGTGAGCAGCAGGTAGAGCTTTAGCATCAGAGTATGTTCCTAGTCGAATAGAGTGGTCAGTTGGGAGTGTTTTTGTTCCAAGTGTTGTTGGAGCAAGTGGACCGGGCAAATGTGTTGTATGAAAAACATTCCAGAGTTGCAGGATAGAGGTTGCAGATAATCCATATCTTGTTGAGAGGGAGTGTTGAAAATGCAACAAGATGATGGAGCTTAGTGGAAAGGAGTCGCCTTCACTAAGTTGGCTCGCAGGCTATTTTTGGCGTAAAGTCTATTTTTAGACTATGTCTATTTTTAGACATATGGATCATGGTCTATGAGTTGTAGGATGCTGTTTATGGATGATTGGTCATGTTGGTAAAAATAGATGGACTTCTATTTTTGGTTCACAGCGGAGTGATCAGAGTCTATTTTTAGACTGCCAGGCTAAAAATAGAAACAGTCAAATATTATTAGCCGTTAGTAATATTTGGACTCTAAATATTATCTTATTCTCTTGGAACACTTCAGTTCGAGCTACGGATGTGGCACATGCAGCTGACAGAAGGAATCACGTGGTTTCTTATGTGTTAGTTGAGCTATTGCATGGAGGACTTCAGTTAGAACTCATGCATGTGATTTCTGTGGAGTTGGATGTGGAGTTGTGTTCAGTTTTACTTGGTTGAACTAGTTGTATTTAGTCCAGCTAAAGAATACACTAGTGATGAGTTGTGTGAATTGATTGCTAATTAATTCACTAATTATTAACTCATAAAGAAACTAAAGAATACATCAGTTAACTCAGTGCATGGACAGTTTAACAGAGACAGGTGTTAGAGGTAAGTGAAAGGGTGAGTTGTGACTATCAGTTGTGCATGAGATTTGCACATGCATGGATTGAGTAATGCCAATGAGGATTGCGCAATGTGGGCCAATATCAAGGAAATTGTAGCTTGTGCTCACGTGATTCTCTTACAGGATTGCGCAGTGGAGGCAGGAAAAGCAACAAAGGAGATTTGAACCTGTGACTTGTTCGGATCTAAGCTAGTTTTGTGTGTAACAAGTGGAGATAGTACTGAGTACTTGTGAGGAGTATTGTATTATGTATTGTTACATGTTCTCAATCATTATAATATACAGATAGTGTGGGGTTCTGAGCTGTATGCTTTCCCCGGGTTACATACTGTGTTAATGTGCGCATGCGATTGATGTTTCATTGTTTTTAATGCTGCTAAATAGATTATCAACGTAGAGGAGGGTATGTATTATGCATGTATTCTGCAATAGTGTATAATCGGGATAATCTCTGTGAATAAGTGTCATATTATTCAAAATTTCTACATGATGTCCCCGAAGGGATCCCTAATACACAGAATTCGCACTGAAATGTAATTGAATGTGGGCTACCTTCTCTTACACTACTTTTTGTTTTGCGCTTATCTCCCTTGTTAGAGGGGTGGTCCAGGATGATGTGAGTGCAGCAGGATTTTATCTCTTTAATGACACTAATTCAATTTTTTCATTCTTGGGTAGTTTACTCGCAATAGCCTATCCCAAGGTGCTAGCCTAAACTAACGTGTGTATTCTAAAAAAGATTTGTTTATTTATTTTAGTATGAGGTTTATTTTAAGTGAACTTGATTAATGTCTTTGGAGGGGGTATTGACGTATGGAATGTTGGAAATAATACTGAGAGGGGGGGTGAATAAGTATTTTCAATTTAATAACTTTTAAATTCCCAATCCGATTTATATATGCTACTTTAGTGAAGTGAACTTGCATGTGTATGCAACTGTGATTAAGGAAACCAATGTATACCCAAAGAACTTATGATTTAGTCAATTTATGATGTGTTGATCTTTAATCAGTGCATCAGTATCTTAGTATGCAATAACTATGTGGAATAATAACATAATAAACCATCACTCATAAACAGCACACATGAACACTAATATTTAAGGTGGAAACCCAATGCGGGAGAAAAACCACCTATTGCTGTCGTCTCTGTCTTCTTTTGATATTAATAAAATTTGTTTACAATCTTGGATTGGTGCAGACTCATACCAGTACATAGGCACCCCCCTGCAGAAGGCTACAACCTTCTCTCATTTTCCATCTTCTACTGGAAAGGAGATACAACCCCCTAGCTCTTGTACTAGCCGATGTGTTTACTAGTACGTAGGCACCGGCCTACAAAAGGCTACGACCTTCTCTCTTCTTCCACAGACCACGTTTCATTAATTTTCAGACTGGATACTTCGGGTACACAACAACTCAATATGAAGGCCTCGTTTCATCAAATTTTCACACTGGACCCATCATAACTTTGAAACTCAAATTGCATCAACCAATACTCAGTTAATCTGAACAGTCAAATCACTATCACCAGAACACTGTGCTGAACCCAAAAACATGCATCATCATTTAGAACTAGCTACAACCTAAAAAATCATACATAAGAATGTATACGCTACTTTACTGAACCCAACCAGCGTTTCTACGCTACTTCCTTTAACCAAACCTGTGAATACCTTCAAAACTACTGAAACATAAAACTTATGAATCAAGTTCATACCAACCAACAATATTCCACTGTCATTACACAGCTCTAGACAATCAATAGTAGAGATAACCCTTTTCACTTAAACAGTCAATCAATCAGGCACAAAACTCCTTATGCATTTAGTTCTACATTTAGATCTAAGAAGACTTCATTGAAAGACAATAGTAAAACAACAATACTGATAAGATAGATTAGTCATTTCTGAAGAATAGACTTTTCCTTTACATACACTACTTAGAAGAGTCGAACCTGAATGTATACACACCTTTATTGAGCCAAACTAATGTATAGATATGCAAATATTAACTCACAACTTCGATGCTATTCTTGACTTTAGACATACCTAGATCATGACATTTAAAGAATAAAACATGTTTAAGCAATGTGATCTAGCCCAACCAATATCACATCATTCAATGATAAGTCATTTCAAGTCTCATGATCCTGATCCAACAATGAATTCAAGGTGCCCAACATATTTTACATTATATCACAATCATAGCCCCTGCAATATAAAATATACTTCAAATAGAAGTATTCTTGAAAAACCTTTTCACTTGCACACTTGGCCCTTTGATATTCTCCTCCTTATATAGTTTTTGACCTTTCTCAATACCTCGGACCAAAACAACACTTAGAGCCTGTGGTGTTCTTGGACAAGATCAAATAGTCATGACTTTGCTCAATATTGTGGGCTAACACCATGGTATTGACTCTTGGTATTCTTTACTCTTGATTTTCCAACCCATACATGCTTTTCCTCTTGTGAAAGTGTGTGCATACGTATACGCTCTTTTTGTTCTGTGAACCTGCGTGTATATGCTGCTTTGATAAGGTGAACCTGTGTATACATCTTAAACTATCTAAAAACATCATTTTCCTTAAACTTCTTGATTTTGATCAGTAGACCTTTGTTCCAACTTCTTGTTCTTCTATACCAATGTCCTGTTACCTTTGAATTGACCTGTTACACTGTGAGCTAACCTGTGAGTGAGTTGCCATCAAGGAAAACACTTGTATCATAATGCCAACAATATCCCCCTTTGGACTTGATGGAAACCATATTGGTGTTGATTACTTCCACCTATAGAAACTGTTAGAGATATCGAGCAACACCAAATTACTCTCCAAGCACAACTCTCCAAACACCAAGCTACTCTCCCCGTTTGACATCAAGGGCAAAGGGATGACTAACCAATGTTAAATGAATATCTGAGCAGATGAATATGAACATTGATCATGCTCCCCCTAGGCACATGCTAAATTATCTGATTCAACTCCCCCTTTGTACATGCTGAGATGCACTATACCGTCCATGCTCCCCCTAAGCACATGCAGAGTCTGCAAAAATATTTTCCAAAAGAATAACATGACTCTATAATTTAACTATGTGAGTATGACCTTCCTATCACCAATGAATCATACATATATCAATCTCCCAATGAAGTGAGGATATACCAATTGTTGATACATGACTGAAATATTGAAATTATTACATCGTCCTTCCCATGCATAGTGGGGATACAAAATTACATGACATGTTTAGTAGGACTCATTCAAAAATAGACTATGACAGAAGGAGACATATGACACTCTAGATATTTTACATGACCTATGCAACAATGGATATGAATATCTGAAACCATAGTTGAAGTTAGCAACCATAATGCCAATAATGCAGAAAGGTTGTGAAGGCTAAAGCTCCCCCTAAACTTGTGCTACCTGTGCATTGTCAACAACTCATTTATCAAGGCATCTTCATAAGTTGTATAAAAATCAATGAACAAAGTATATCGACAGACTATAATCATCAATATCAGACTAAGCACCCATATCAGAGTCTAACCCACTATTTTTCTATCAAAAAACCATATATGCTCCTGCATCCATAGAAACTCGGGTTTATACGTGACTATCCTTCAAGAAACTAGTGTATAGGAACCTTCCTCTGAAAAATTGGGTTTAACAATAGAATGATATAGAAACTACTGCTAGCTTTTGTCTGAGATATTCAAATGTTTCTCTCGGAAGCGGTTTGGTGGATATATCAGCAATCTATTCTTTGGAGGGAACATACTCCAATTTAACCTTTTGTTCAAGCACTTGTTCTCGTAGAATATGATACTTAAAGGGTATGTTCTTGGTCTTAGAGTGCATGACTGGAATTTTTGAAATGTTAATGGCACTTCTATTATCACATAGAATGGAGATGGGTGGAGTACATGTGATTTGAATATCTTGCAACGTTTGCATCATCCAAAGTAGTTGTATGCAACAAGATGTAGCAGCCACATATTCAGCTTCAACTGTAGATAATGCAATCGAACTTTGTTTCTCGCTAAACCAAGACACTAACCGTGATCCCATGTAGAATGCACCTCCACTATTGCTTTCTCAATCATTAACATTTCCTACCCAATCTGCATCTGTATATGCATGAAGAGTAAGATCTGTATCTTTAGGATACTATAGACCAAAGTCTTGAGTTCCTTGAAGATATTTGAATATTCTTTTTACAGCCTGAAGATGTGATTCCTTTGGATTTTCTTGGAACCTTCCAACAATTCCTACTGCATGCATGGTATCAGGTCTAGTACCTATTAGATAAATCAGACTTCCAATCATAGATCTGTATGTTGGTTGGTTCACCACGGGTGATTCATCATTAGAAGTGAGACTACATCCTGTTACCATTGGATTACATACTAGTTTAGAATCTTCCATTCCGTACTTCTTCAAAATCTGCTTGAGATATTTAGTTTATGAAAGAAAAATACCATCTTTTGTTTTCTGAACTTGCAGACCAAGAAAATATGTAAGTTCACCAAGTAAGGACATTTCAAATTCTTGTTGCATAACCAAAGCAATGTTCTGACTCATAGATTCTTCATTGCTACCAAAGATGATATCATCAACATAAACAACAATAATTAGCAATTTATCATTTTCAATCTTTGTATATAAGCTGTTGTCTGCAGAACCTTTTGTGAAGCCTTGTTAGTGTAGATATTTGTCAAGACCGTAATACCAAGCCCTTGCAGCTTGTTTCAAACCATATAGAGCCTTTTTGAGCTTACATACAATATTTGCATCATTTCCTAGAATGAATCCTTCTGGTTGCTCAATATAAACTTCTTCTTATAAATCTCCATTAACAAAAGATGATTTTACATCCATTTGATATACTTTGAATTTTTGAAAACTTGAAAGGGAAAGAAATATTCTTATGGCTTCATGTCTAGCAACAAGTGAAAAAGTTTCTTCAAAATCTATACCTTCTTGTTGAGCATACCCTTTACAAACAAGTCTTACTTTGCTTCTAATAACTTCTCCATTTTCATTCAACTTATTCTTAAATATCCATTTTGTTCCTATAACATTTTTATCATGTGGTCTAGGAACTAATTCCCAAGTATCATTCTTTTCAATTTGGTCAAGTTCTTCATCCATGGCCTTAACCCAACATTCATATTTACTAGACTCATTTACATTCTGTGGTTCTATGGAGGATTGTAATGCTAGATAACTTGAGGTTCCTGTAATAGTTCTTCTTGTTTGTACTCCAAACCCTTTTTCTCCTAGAATTTGAGATTCTGGATGATTCTTTTGAACATACTTGGGAGTCTTTTCCCTGTCTGTTGTATCTTCTTCTGATGCTTCATTGGTTTCTTCCTCTATATAATTTCGATTTTATATGGGAAAGCATTCATCGTCTTCCTCATTGTCATATTCCTTTGTTGATTTGATCTATTCCAGATTTCTGCATGCTTCATCATTTACTACATCAATGCATTCAACAATTTTCCGAAGTCTTTTATTATAACATTTGTATCCTTTAGTTCTGGATGAATAACCAAGAAGAATTCCTTCATCTACTCTGGGTTCAAACTTACAAAGTTTGTCATCAGTCTTTTTAATGAAACATTTTCTTCCAAAAACTCTAAAGTGTTTTACAATAGGAGGCTTACCATACCAAAGTTCATATGGAGTTTGATCACTATTTACCTGAACATTAGATTTGTTGAGAATAGCCATGGAAGTAAATGTAGCTTCACCCCAGAAGGTGGCATGAGTTCCAGATTCATCAAGCATAGCTTGAGCCATTTGTTGAACTGTTCTGTTCATTCTTTCCACTGCGCCATTTTTTTAGGAGTTCCAGCAATAGAGAACTACCTTTTCATTCCATGTTGTTCACAAAAATAAAAAAAAAATCATCTGATATAAATTCTCCCCCTTGATCAGATTTGAGACATTTGGTTTTTTGATTTGATTGATTTTCAACTAAAGCTTTGAAGGCTTTAAAATTTTCAAATGCTTCATATTTATTCTTTAGTAGACCTATCCAACACATTCTAGATAAATCATCAATGAATAAATAAAATATTCTTCTCCACGAGGTGACCTTTTCCTTGTTGGTCCACACAAATCAGTATGGATGTGTTCAAGAGGCTTACTTGTTGATCCTTCTTTTTCACTAAAATGAACTTTGATTTTCTTACCGACCGGACATGGTTTGCATATGGTATTTTCTGGGATGCTGATAACTGGAAGATCAGGAACCGCCTTGAGTGTGCATGCTTTTCTTATTTGAGAAAAACTTAGATGCCCCAATCTCCTCTGCCATAACCAATTTTCATTTTTTTTTGCTTACATAGCATTATTTTTGTCATCCTTTCAGTATGTATATATTGTTTGGAGTTCTTGTACCTTTGATTACGGTCTTTCCTGTATCAAGCTCACGAACCACACATACATTTGATCGAAACACAACTTCATTTCCTTGATCACACATTTTACCAACACTCAAAAAGTTATGTCTTAAACCATCAACATACATGACATTTCCAGCTTTAAGCTTTTCTTTCAAATAAACAGAACCTTTACCTTTAATGACAGTTGGTGTGTCATTTCAAAAGGAGATGTTATTTTCCTTTTCTAAAGAATTATATGAATGAAGTTTCTCTTTATCACCTATCATGTATTTGGAGCATTTGTTGTTGATGTACCACTGATTCTCTTGTCCTTCTGCAAACAGAGCTGTGCCACATCTTTCTGATTGAAATTCCTTCTTTCTCCATATCTTGGAATTTGATGAGGTTTGCTCCTTTCGAAGAGTTGGCCGAAATTTTCTTCTGCATTTAGATTCTTCATGACCAAATTTATTACAGAACAAACATTCAATTTCATCTTCAAGAGGAGAAAATTTATTATCGGAACTTTTCTTAATTCTTGTTATGCTCCTTTGATTTCGTGCTTCTCTAGTCATGATGGTTTTGTAAGCAACACATTGAGTAGCCTTATGCCCAAAGTTATGGCATGAAAAACATTGTCCATTAAACAAGTTTCTGTGATCATAGAATCTTTTGGCATTGTTTATCTGTTGGTTGATTCTTTTGTTGATGTTCATCCTTGGAGTAAATTGAGCATGATTTAGTTGATGAGTACTTTTAGGCTTTTTTTGATGATTGACATACTTTTCACTGGTCTTTGCTACATCAAGATAGCTTCTAGTGGAGGCTGATGGCTCTTGTGATTAGGACGATTCTTCAGTATATCCAAGACCTGTCTTTATAAGAGGAGAGTGTTGAAATTTGATGATTTCATTTAAAGTTTCTAATCGTTTAGCACATCTAAGGTTACGAAATTTTTTGTTCTCAAGTTCTTTTCTTTGACCCACAACTTCACATTCTAGTTTTTCATTGTGCTTTTCTCTATTAATGAGTTGATGTATTAGCATGCCTATGACCATATTCTTTTCTTATAAAAAGATTTTGAGTTTTGTGATTTCTTCAAGAAAGTCTTCCTCTTCTAAGGCATCCAAAAAATCATCATTGTCATAAGCCATGAGTAGTTTATAATCTTGTTCAGTTTCATCTTCATCACTATTAGATAATCCATAACTATCTTCATGGGTATAGTAACTTCTTCTATTAACCACCTGTTTTCTATTGCCTTTTTCATATTCGTTTCCCTTTTCATATTTATCAGCATAATGGCCGACTCTACCACAAGAAAAGCATTTGAATGGTAGCTTACCTCTGAATCTTTGGGAACCCCGTTGAAGCTTTTGGACAAAGTTTACCTCATCTTCTTCTTCTGAAACATGTCTTGATTCATTGTGTTCTTCCTTTTCTTTTCCCTTTGTTGAGGCTTTGAAAGCAGCTTCTCTCATATCTAATGGACCTCCTTTCCTCATTTTGAAGGAAGTTAGAATTCCATGAAGTTGAACCATAGTAATAGATTGAAGATCCTGCTTTTCTTCTATGGTAGATACTTTTGACTCAAGTTTAGAAGACAAAGATCTCAATTTTTTCTCTACTAAAGTAGCCTCTTTTGTCTCTTCACCCATATTCTTCATACAATTAAAAATCTCATTTACATGTAAAAAGTAACGAGCAATACTTTCATCACTATGCATCTTAAGAGTTTCATACCGAATTCTGAAAGTTTGAAGCTTAGCACATTTTACCTAGGGGTCTCCTTCGTAACTCTGAATTATTTTGTCCCATATCTCTCTGGCTGTCTTGAACTGCATGAATTTGACGAATTTTGATTCTAATAAACTTCCCAATAAAATATTGACTGCTTTGGCATTGGTTTCGTATAACTTCTTACTTGCTAAATCTGTAGGTATTGCTGCTGGAAATTTATATCCTCCTTCCAAAATTTCTGAAACATCAACTCCAAGTGATTGAAGATAGGCTATGGTTCTTATTTTCCAATATACCAAGTTATTCCCATTGAGGATGGTGGTCTAATAGATCCCATGCCGTCGTGATTATTCATCTTGAAAGATCCCCTTCAAGCGATCAAGCTTCTTCTGAAGGACCTGCTCTGATACCAATTGTTGGAAATAATACTAAGAGGGGGGGTTGAATCACTATTTGTAATTTAATAACTTTTAAATTCCAAATCAGATTTATATACGCTACTTCAGTGAAGTGAACTTATGTGTGTATGAAACTGTGATTAAGGAAACCAGCGTATACCCAGAGAACTTATGATTTAGTCAATTTATCGTGTGTTAATCTTTAATTAGTGCATTAGTATATTATTATATAGTAACTATGTGCAGTAATAACATAATAAACCATCACTCATAAACAACACACATGAACACCAAGATTTAATGTGGAAACCCAATGCAGGAGAAAAGCCACCTACTATTGTCCTCTCTGTCTTCTTTTAATATAAAGAAAATTTGTTTACAATCTTGTACTAGTGCAGATTCATACTAGTATGCAAACACCCACTTGCAGAAGGTTACAACCTTCTCTCATTTTCCGGCTTCTACTGGAAGGGAGCTACAATCCCCTAGCTCTTGTACTAGCCGATGTGTTTACTAGTACATAGGTACCGGCCTAGAGAAGGCTACGACCTTCTCTCTTCTTCTAGGGACCACATTTCATTAATTTTCATACTTGATGCTCTTGGTACACAACAAAACAATATGAAGGCCTAGTTTCATCAAATTTTAACATTGCACCCATCAAAACTTTGAAACTCAAATTGCATCAACCAATATTCAGTTAATATAAACAATCAGATCACTGTCACTAGAACACTATGTTGAACCCAGAAGCCTGCATCATCATTTAGAACTAGTTGCAACCTCAAAAATCATACATCATAATGTATATGCTACTTTACTAAACCGAACCGGCACATATATGCTACTTCCTTTAACCAAACCTTCGAATACCTTCAAAACTACTGAAACATAAAACTTCTGACTCAAGTCTATATGAACCAGAATATTCTACTGTTAATTTACAAAGTGCTAGACAGTCAGTAGTAGAGATAACCCTTCTCACTTAAACAATCAATCAATAGACAAAAAACTCCTCATGCACTCAATTTTACATTTAGATCTAAGAAGACTTCATTGACAGACAATAGTAAAACAACATCACTGATCAAATAGATCATTCATCTCTGAAGAATAGGCTTTTCCTTTGGATACACTACTTGGAAGAGTCGAACATGCATGTATGTGCGCCTTTACCGAGGTGAACCAACATATAGATTTGCAAATATTAGCTCACAACTTCGATGCTATTCTAGACTTCATACATACCTAGATCATGACATTTAAAGAACAAAACATGTGTAAGCAATCATATCTAGCCCAACCAATATCGGATCATTCAACGATAAGTCATTTTAGGTCTCATGATCTTGATCCAATATTGGATTCAAGGTGCACAAAATATTTATGATCATATCACAATCATAGCCTCTACAATATAAAATATACTTTAGATAGAAGTATTCTTGAGAAACCCTTTCACTTGCACACTTGGCCCTTTGATCTTCTCCTCCTCATATAGTTTTTGGCCTTTCTCAATACCTCGAACCAAAACAACACTTAGAGCATGTGGTATTCATGGACAGGATCAAATAGTCGTTACTTTTCTCAAGAATGTGGGTGAATACCATGGTATTGACCCTTGGTATTATTTACTCTTGAATTTCCTTGATTTAGCAACACATACGTGCTTTTCCTCTTGTGGAAGTGTGTGCATACATATACGCTCTTTTTGTGCTATGAACCTGCGTGTATACGCTGCTTTGATAAGGTGAACCTGCATATACAACTTAAACTATCTGAAAACATTCTTTTCCTTCGACTTCTTGCTTTTGATTAGTAAACCTTTGTTCCAAATTCTTGTTCTTCTGTACCAATGCCCTGTTACCTCTGAATTGACATGTTATAGTGTGAGCTGACCTGTGAGTGAGTTTCCATCAAGGACAACACCTATATCATAATGCCAACATTGGAAGTGGAAATTGACGAAGAGATAACAAGCACAGGGGCAACCTGAATCAGAACAGGCCCAAGAGGATCAGTAAGTGGATGATTAAATTGAGGTATGACACCTTCGATAAAGAAGTACTTAGGTAACAAAGTCTCTTGGGAAGTATTGATTGATTTAGTATTTGATACCGGACACTAATTCCCTTGTGAAGAGGGGGAATCTGATTCATTGAAGCTCAACAAATATTCCAGAGTCAATGGAGGAAGGCCTTGCTATCGCCTAGATATACGACGAGGGAAAAATGTAGCCAAGGTGAAAGATATATTTTAACAAAATTATAAATTAAGTATGATATATATTATAGTCTTAGTATCAAATATCATGCACCTAAAAGCCAAAAAAATATAAAGGAAATCAACAAGAAGCCAGGGAAAAAGGCTTTGTCTGATAGCCAAAACTAGTTGGAGATGAAACCCAGTATCAAAGGGCTATAAGAGAGAGCCATCCAAATGTATGGTTATGATTACTCTTGATCTTCACCTAAACCTCGGTAATAACGGGTCAAGAAATCTCGTGAAGAGGAGCCTGCCCTAATCACCTTATGTTAATCCCTAAAAGAATGGCCAATAAAGTTAACTCCAAGTCATAGAAACCATAGGGGGATTCATGGTTGTAGACATTATGTTGTGTGGGAAGGACATCTAAATCCCTGACTCAAATCTGATGTTCCCGAAGGGATACCCAATACACAAAATACCCATCGAAATGCAATTGAATGTGGGCTACCTTCTCTTACACTACGATTTTATTTTGCGCTTAAATCCCTTGTTAGAGGGGCGGTCCCGGATGTTGTGAGTGCAGCAAAATTTTCTCTCTTTAATGACACTAGTTCAATTTTTTCATTCTTGGGTAGTTTACTCACAACAACCTATCCCAAGGCACTAGCCTAAACTAACATGTGAATATTCTTAAAAATATTTGTTTATTTATTTTAGTATGAGGTTGATTTTAAGTGAACTTGATTAATGTCTTTAGAGGGGGTATTGACATATGGAATTTAGTGAGGCTCTAACTCAAACCATGCATGGAAAATACTCTTCAATTTTAGTTCGATGAATAAGAGTTCTTACAAGGAGAGAGTAGTTATACACCATTTCATAAACCAAAAGTCTTAATGCAATTCTAACAGAGACAAACAAATGAAGACATGTAATGCTCCTATAACAAACCTAGTATAACAAAACATAACCAACTATAATGATAGAAAGCTAAATAATTTCAATTTTTTTTCCAAAATCAAACTAAATAAATTTATTTTTTCCAAAAGAAAGAATGAACATGCATGCAACCAATAAGAAAATAGTTCTTCAGCGCAGGTCCAATATTAGACCATAACTAAGGTTGTCAAACAATAGAATCCACAAAAATAGGTGAATGTCAGGGGTTTGGGCCTATAACGCGGATCTCAATGATACATAGGGCATTAGTAGTAGGGTGATCTCACCGTGTTGGATGTAGGGAAGAATTAGAATACTCTAGAAGGCACTATAGGGGTGTGTTACAGAAGACTAACTTAGAAAAAGGGAAGATCGTGGTCTAAGAAGAGGTTATTAACAATAGTACTAGCTTGAAAAATTTGTATTTTGGTTTCCATAATTAGCAAATAATAAGTGAATGTTGATTTGGAAGAGTGAATTTTAGATGATGTAATTGTCTTTGAGCTTCACATTGAAGGTAGCAAAGCATATCTGGAGGTGTTTATAGTACATCTTAGATCACTTTACTCAAAATGATAATGCAGAATAACACATAAAAGATTCTATCCATGAGACTGATAATGAAAAATAACACATAAAAGATTTTAGCCATGAATTTGACAATCTTCTCGACATCTAAACAAGTTTTTCCAACCTAAATTTACTTTTCTTGTTTTTCTCTTTTGTTCATTCTCTATGTTAAATGTAATGAGTTTTCCAAGAAGACATATGGTTTCTACTTTTTGGGCACATACTCCTTCATGGCCATTTTTGTGACAACTCGCAACTACTACATCATAAAGCTCATATACATGTAATTTGTGTGCATTTTCTATAATACAATGTCTTCTAACTTACCAACATAAAAAGCACACTATACAATGTATTATAATTGATAATATTAATTTATTTTTGCAAAAATATTCCAACAATATGCTTCTTATATACACTAAAGCAATACCAAAATTGTCCACTAAATCCCCATGTAAGAGACAAAAGCATAATCAAATTTCAATATAAAAAACAAAAATATAATATGAATTTAATTTTTCTTCAAATCTTAATTGATTGAAATAATGGAAATATTAAATTTGTTCACTAATTAATTATAATTTTTAGTCTTTCTCAAATTCTTAAACTTTAAGCTAAAATCACCTATATAAATTTAATAATATAGAAAATATATTTTTAAGTTTCCTACCTTCATGGAAAATAAATATTTACTAGTTTAAAAATATATAAAATAAATTTATGATCATCTAATTGTGATAGCTGGGATGGGAGGAAAAAGGCCACTGTTATTTTCCACCATCTACTTTGCCAACAACTACTTTAGGAAGCAATATTGCTTCACAAGCCCTAACCAGACAAATCAATGAAGTTGTTCTCCACTAATTGTTGCTTGAGTGCTGCAATTAGGAAATTCACTTCTGCAGAGATTCATTTTTTTAGATTCTGTTGTAGAAGAAATCCTATAATCCATATCATAAAAACTCTTCTCTCGCAAAGCCTGGAAAGAGAATATAGATACATTAACATGCAATTTGAAAATATGGTAAATAGATTAGCTCCTGTTAGCCTCATCAAATATAAATAAACAAAATCTGGAGAAACAGCAGAATTAAAAATCCATAAGAACAATGTAATTATAACTTACTTACATTTGAAATATTTGCCTTTGGATGAAACATAGGAATTGTCATACCAGAACCCTCCAAAAACATAATTGAATTCTTGAAAGCCATGTGCCCAGACATTTGACCATTACAACTTCCAAAGAAGCATAGATTTGCATTATTTCGACTTGGCAGAGGAGAATTTTTCTGGAGGACGCAGAGAACTTCAAGCGTTCTCTTGAGATCCTTTAACTTTGCTCTTGATATCACCTGAAAGTTGTAAAAAAGAAACCTTGAGAGAATGAAATCTGAACACTGACTGATGGGACTGGTACTTGCACATCAACAAGCTTCATCGATCCTAAGAACATGAAAGAACATTTATTTTGTAATGGATTCAAAACTGAGATCATAATCTTGCTGAAACCATTGACAACTTCCCACAAAGAACCCCCAATGAAAACAAGCTTGAACCTGAGAAATTATCAACCACCAAAATATCCAACCAGACAATTGGCCACACAGGCAAGACCATTCCACACTGCTTTTGAATCAAATTATTATGACAGCAAACATGTTGCAGTCCATATCCAGGATACATTGAAGGCAAGAAGTTCCACAAAGATAAGATTGGGTGCTTTCTATTAAGTTCCTTGGAAGAAATAAAACAACGAAGTCCATGTCAAGAAATTATCAGGTACTTTACGAGCCGCATGTGACTGAAGAACATAGCACCACCCTGAGGTTGATATTCTTCCAACGAATGAATTATCCTAAGGGCAAGGTCAGATCCTTCATAGCTTAACAAATCTTTTCCAGAGCCTGCTGAAAGCTTAGAAAGCATCAACAGGTCATTATCAGACTGGGAATGCTCCAGCTTATTTTCATTGGTGATGATTTCTGATACCATATTATCTTTAGACCATCTAAGTTTTGAAGGTTCCCCATCATGAACAGACTGCAAAAGCTTAAAGTTCTCATTGATAGAGATTTCATCACAGGTAAAAGACTGAGGAGCAATAGCTCTATCTAACTCTTCTTTATATTCTGGAAATTTCACGGACCCACTGTTCTCATCAGTTACTAAATACCCCAAGGTCGATACAGTATCGCATTCCTGACCTTCATTAGATGTGGGAGATCTTTCAGGTTGCACATTATTTTTAGGACTCAAAATGTTTATATGCTTGCTGTTTTTACTAAACAATGACTGGCCCACATTCTTTCCATTACAGAAACTCTGTTCAAGTTTTTTAATGGGAGAACAGGATTTTCTGGTTTCAATCAACTTCTGAAAAGTATTCACCTTCCCTTCACCTGTCTTGATAGCACTCTCATTTGTAGCCTTTAGGCCAGAACCTGTTTTGCGGTACCGTCTTCTAACATAGACATTTCCAGACTTTCTTTTATCAGAAATGTTGTGAAAATTTAGCTTTTCAACAATGGAATTATTATCCTTGAGTGGTACCAAGCTATTGTCATCTTTACGGCCACTGCCTTCCCCACCATTCTTGGAAGGCATACGAGGAGCATCCAATACTGCAGAAGCATGCTTCTCAAAGGATCTATTTTCAGTTCTGAATGTAAACGCATCATTATCAACAGTAGACAAGTGAATTTCTTTATTTAATTCTTGAGCCAGGCACTGGATGAGTACCATTTATAAATCTTCCTCCAACTTTTCCACGACCAGAATTTTCCAACATTTTGAATTTGCCAGCAGTCTCACCTGGAAGCAGCTGAAGCTTGAATTTCTCTTCTTTAAGTGAAAGCCACTCTTCATCACGGTCATCATAACGAACATAATGCAACTTATTTGTTGGATCATAACTCTTGACTGAACCATAATACCACTTATTATCAAGGGGCCAGAAAACCTTGAATCTTCTGTCCAATATCTTGAAGGCATCTGTTTCACTGAAACAAATTTCCTTGTAACGCCTCGTGCCACTGGCTTTCTGTCTCCGCTTTCTTGGCCGAAGTGCTCTTAAACTATTCTGCTTTGGGGTAGTTATTTCAGTTTTCTTAGAATCGTCCATACAATGTACTTGCAAATTGAGGGGAAGCGAGGAATCAACCGGTTGTGTGGTCTGTTGAGCCGTACTTGAACCATTCAGACCGAAGTTGCCACACTGCGAACTAAAGCGAGATGATAACATTCTAGCTGCATTCTGTCTAAGCTTTGCTCCTCGTTGGCAATATTGGTTAGCCTAACATTGTCGGATTGAGATAACAATGATGGTTGTCTCTGCTTAGAAACAGTTCTCTTACTATGTCGAGCCTTGCGGTTACTCCACTTGAGAGAGGCGTTTTTTATTTCACTTGAAAATATCGGAGGCGAATCAGTTACTGATGCCGCAGTTACAGAATTCCCTCTGTCTTTAGCAGTTTTTGCCATCTTAATAGGAACAACTCGATCACCAAACGTAGTTGCATACTCCCCTTCATTTTTCTTCAAAGAATGTTCGGACTGCAGAGTATTGACCTTGCTTTTCTTTTTTGATGTTGGCAAAGACTTGGTGACAAAATCTTTCAAAACCAGGAAATTAGGTTATGTACGTGCAGTCTTTCCTACATTTTGCAATCGCTTGAAAGAGTCGAACATGCATGTATGCGCGCCTTGACCGAGGTGAACAAACGTATAGATTTGCAAATATTAACTCACATCTTCGATGATATTCCAAACTTCATACCTACCTAGATCATGATATTATATTCCAAACTTCATACCTACCTAGATCATGATATTTAAAGAATAAAACATGTGTAACCAATCATATGTAGCCTAACCAATATCGAATCATTCAATGATAAGTCAGGTTTCATGATCCTGATCCAATATTGGATTCAAGGTGTACAAAATATTTCTGATCATATCACAATCATAGCCCCTGCAACATAAAATATACTTCAGAGAGAAGTATTCCTTAGAAACCCTTTCACTTGCACACTTGGCCCTTTGATCTCTTCCTCCTTATATGGTTTTTGGCCTTTCTCAATACCTCGGACCAAAACAACACTTAGAGCATGTGGTCATGGACGGAATCAAATAGTCATTACTTTTCTCAATAATGTGGGCAAATACCATGGTATTGACCCTTGGTATTATTTACTCTTGAATTTCCTTGATTTACCAACCCATACGTGCTTTTCCTCTTGTGAAAGTGCGTGCATACGTATACGCTCTTTTTGTTCTATGAACCTACGTGTATACGCTGCTTTGATAAGGTGAACCTGCGTATACAGCGTAAACTATCCTATCTGAAAACATTCTTTTCCTTCAACTTCTTGATTTCCATCAGTAGACCTTTGTTCCAAATTCCTGTTCTTTTGTACCAATGCCTTGTTACCTCCGAATTGACCTGTTACAGTGTGAGCTGACATGTAAGTGAGTTTCCATCAAGGACAACACCTATATCATAATGCCAACATTGGAAGTGGAAATTGACGAAAAGATAACAAGCACAGGGGCAACCTGAATCAAAACAGGCCCAAAAGGATCAGTAAGTGGACGATTAAAGTGAGGTATGACACCTTCGGTAAAGAGGTACTCAGGTAACAAAGTCTCCTGGGAAGTATTGATTGATTCAGTATTTGATACTAGACACTAATTCCCTTGTGAAGAGGGGGAATCTGATTCATTGAAGCTCAACAAATATTCTAGAGTCAATGGAGGAAGGCCTTGCTATCGCTTAGATATACGACGAGGGAAAAATGTAGCCAAGGTGAAAGATATATTTTAACAAAATTTTAAATTTAGTATGATATATATTATAGACTCAGTATCAAATATCATGCACCTAAAAGCCAAAAAAATATAAAGGAAATCAACAAGAAGCCAGGAAAAAAGGCTCTCTTTGATAGCCAAAACTAGTTGGAGATGAAACCCAGTATCAAAGGGCTATAAGAGAGAGCCATCCAAATGTATAGTTATGATTACTCCTGATCTTTTCCTGAACCCCGATAATAACGGGCCAAGCAATATCAAGAAGACGAGCCTGCCCTAATCACCTTATGTTAATCCCTAAAAGAATGGCCAATAAATTTAACTCCAAATCATAGAAACCACAGGGGATTCATGGTTGTAGACATTACGTTGTGTGGGAAGGACACCTAAATCCCTGACTCAAATCTGATGTCCTCGAAGGGATCCCCAATACATAGAATACCCACCGAAATGCAATTGAATGTGGGCTACCTTCTCTTACACTACGATTTTCTTTTGTGCTTAAATCCCTTGTTAGAGGGGCGGTTCGGGATGTTGTGAGTGCAGCAAGATTTTCTCTCTTTAATGACACTAGTTCAATTTTTTCATTCCTGGGTAGTTTAATCACAACAACCTATCCGAAGGTGCTATTCTAAACTAACATGTGTGTATTCTTAAAAATATTTGTTTATTTATTTTAGTATGAGGTTGATTTTAAGTGAACTTGATTAATGTCTTTGGAGGGGGTATTGACGTATGGAATTTAGTGAGACTCTAACTCAAACCATGCAGGAAAAATACTCTTCAATTTTAGTTCGATGAATAAGAGCTCCTACAAGGAGAGAGTAGTTATACACCAGTTCATAAACCAAAAGTCTTAATGCAGTTCTAACAGAGACAAACAAATGAAGACATGTAATGCTCCTATAACAAACCTAGTATAACAAAACATAGCCAACTATAATGACAGAAAACTAAATAATTTTATTTTTTTTCCAAAATAAAACTAATTAAATTTATTTTTTCCAAAAGAAAGAATGAACATGCATACAACCAATAAGAAAATATTTCATCAACGCAGGTCCCAATATTAGACCATAACTAAGGTTGTCAAAGTCTAGAATCCACAAAAATAGGTGAATGTCAGGGGTTTGGGCCTATAACGCAGATCTCAATGATACACAAGGTGTTAGTATTAGGGTGATCGCACCGTGTTGGTGGTAGGGAAGAATTATAATACTCTAGAAGGCACTATGGGGGTGTGTTACAGAAGAGTAACTTAGAAAAAGGGAAGATCATGGTCTAAGGAGAGGTCATGAACAACAGTACTAACTTGCAAGCAAGTAGATTGACCAAAATTCATCTCAAGAAGCACAGAAAGAAGTGGATAGAGGTAAAGATCCAAGGACAAGAATTATCCCAAATATGGTCGCCAATTCTACTGTAGGGATTAATGCATGGGTTGTGGATAAAAAACCCTCTCAGGTTTCCTAGAGCCTAAGGCGGATGGAATTGAGGGATCTGCAATGGTTCAAGAAAGATACATGAAAACATAGTAATGTTAATCTAAGAATTGACAAAGTGATGGTGAGGAGTTACATTCTTGTCCTTAGCACAAATATCTTGGAGTTTCTAGTGTGATGGAGAAAGGATCCTCAGCTAGATCTCAGATCATGACCTACACATAAGAAGGACACCAAGTGATCTTCACAGCATTATAACATCAATAATTCAATTTTTCAACATATAACAACATATAAAGATAACATCCATCAGTGATAAAGCATTATTATTGCCATTTTATCCACATACAAAGAAAGAAAGTAACGACATCATGACATAGAAAAAACAAGAGTAGATCTATATTATTAGTTCTAAGAAGAACGATTACAACCATGATTTTCATAACAAGTCTTCCCTTATCTCCTAGCTCCTCTCTCTCACACTCAACAACACTTTGAAAACATAACAATGCAAAAATTCTAATCCTTATTACTATGGCTTAGCCTCCAATATATAGGCGATGGGAGGTTGTGTTTTTGCCAATTTATCCATAAGTTCCCTTTGGAAAAAAGCTAGATGTTGCCTCTACTCTATTTATCTTTCCTTATTCATTCTCTTCTGTTAGGATAGGAAATTTCCAAAGAAAAGTTGGAGGTGAATCTATCCAAATTTTTTGTGTCAACATTGAGTGATAGAAGGAGTTTCAATGAGTTAACTTTTGTTTTATCCTTTGGAAGCCCATGAAAGTCCAGTAACGTGGCCCTGTAGGAAAAACATAGCGTTCATCCCTGGTTAACATGGTCTTCTGTGTCATGGACCATGTTAGCACACTCTATGACTATTTCTGAGGTGTGTTACCCTGGAAAATAGGCTTGTAGCTTAGGTTTTCTTCTAGTCCAAGTTTTTCTACTCCTCTGAGCTAATGAGGAGGTCATTTCCTGTATAACACAAAGCAACCAAGTTAGTGTGAAAACATAATCACAATTTATATGTAGAATCATTTAAACTTGTAATCATAATAATTAATAGTAAACCCAATAGTTACAACACTCAATAATTCAGAACACCCAACAATCACTTAACATATTTCACCATGTTTACTTGCTCGTGATTAAGCCCATCGAGTCCAAGTGTTGAACTTTCTCTCTGATACCACTTTGTGAAATACCCATCCTACTCACCCCAAGTTAGAGGAAGCCACTAGGAATATCTAGCTCCCCTTTTATGATAATGGGAATAAGACTTTAAAGTTTAAACCTTCTTTCTCACCCTCTTATTCTTTACTCCTATAATTATACCTAGATGTTTATTTATTGAATTATTTTTCTTAACGCACAGGGGACAATGACCGCCTACCTCCTGATACCATGTGGTAGTATGCCATAGGAACCCTTGATAGTCAGTTGTATGGATGGTTAGGACTATGTGCACTTAATTGATGCCTCAAGTATTGATCTGACCAACCCCCCACCCCGACTCCTGACCTTGTCAAAATCGGTATTGCCCAATTTGTGTGTGTGTGTGGAAACCACAACCCATCTCCCAACCTCAAACCTGGTTCCAGCCGATTTCATCCTTCCACTACAGCTCCCTTTAGCTGCAATCATCCACCTGAATTCCAACCTAGTCAAGGCCGGTTCCCTTTTTTGTACTTGCTATGGAAGACTCTTGTGGGTGTTTAGGCCTTCAACCATGTCACTCAACTCAGCAAGGATTCCACTTGGCCGATCTCAGTGCTGCACAATCTCAGTGACCAATCTCAAATTGACACGTTTAGGGTTTGTCTTCTTAGATTAGGATAAAGTTTCATCAGTATGCTCATTATAAGGTTGAGATGAACTTCTATTCACTACATCGACTCACTACCCTTTCCATGTATTGGTAAAGGGACTTTTCCCCAATCTTCTACAATGCAACTGAGGATATCTTCTATGATCATTCTTCTAATGAATTTCCTCTTTATGATGATCATCTTGATCCATATTTCTCGACCAAGGCTCTAATTTAGAAGTCTCATGAACCTTCAGAACAACTACATATATTGACATCAATGACAAGAATTCATTAACTCCTTTCTCGGTGCTAACCCTACTAAGCTTAGGTGATAAATTTTGTAATAGGTTTCATCATCTCCTAGTTTCCTTGGTTTCGAATAGCGAGTTTCAAGCATGGTAGTTCTAGCACATTATCGGCCATTACCTACCATGGGCTCGGTGTGCACTCTCGAAAGGACTTCACCTCTCCTCCAATAGGTCAAGGGTGCCCAAATTGTTTTCAAGGTTGCAAACAGTTCTAGTGTGCTATGCAAAACCTTCTAGTTCCCCATCACCACCAAGAGGATGCTAGCAGTAGATACCCAGTCTGTTGAAAATGCATGGTTGTCTAAGCATTCCTGCAAGATCCTTTAGCTAACCTTACATTTTGAGGGATAAATTCCTCCTTCGATGCTCTCATAACACACTCTGTGCAAATGCATGGACTTTGAACCGAAATACTAAGAGTAACCAGGGAATTTCAACCCTTTCCTGCATAAGAGGTTTATATGTAGTCTTTTGTATGAATAAAAATGAGTCTCTAAGCCCTCTACTTCCCTTCAAATTTGTTCCAAGGCCTTAAGGTCTTCCCCCCCAGTCAATGGTTCACCATTTCTTATACAATTTAAGAATTTTATTAAAATGATGTTTAGAGATGTACTTAAATTCCAATCTCAACTTAATTACTTTTTATTAGTATATCATAGGCCTAGAATCAACACCAACAATCCATTCACATAGTATTTCGCTTCCTATTAGGAAGCCTTGATTTACTTGGTTTATTTATCAACATTGTTCATTCAATAATCAACACAAATGTATAGATAGGCTTGACCCACCATCACTGTTATATTTTTCATAGAGATATAATCACATATATAGTCCATAACAACATACAATAGACACAAGTACAAAGTTGTGAAAACAACATGCAATATCATTTATCAACAAATAATATAACAGACACAAGTCCAGAACTATGACAACAACATGAAATATCATTTATCAGGAGACAATATAACAGACAAAGTATAGATCTATGACAACAACATGAAATATCATCTATCGGCAGGTAGTAACCTCTGAGGGTAAGAACTTATCTTTAATTTGCAGGGTAACTAAGTCAGGGACAACAACTCTCCACCCAACCATAGAGAGTTGTAGTCATTGTTACTTGTTGTTTTCACCCTCGAGCCAAATTCGAGAGTCTAAGGAGGGTGACTACTTAAGGGACTAAACACCAGCTACGAAAAATGCAAGGACTCTAGAGGACCTTCTTCGTTAATCCCAATAGTTGTCAACACAAAGGATCCAAAAGTGCTCCACCTCCCCTTGAGCGTACACACAGTGATTCACTCCCTCTAGGAGTCCAAAATCCACTGTGACCACAGTCTCAAATCAATTATTCGTTTTCAACTGCTTCAGGATGGTCTCTTCCTAAGTTGTTGTAGGTTTCCAGAGATAGTTATCTCAACCCGAAACCTCTAAGGGATCTGAGCTATTACTGGGCTTCAGAGATTTCATCCCAACCCACATCCTCCAAGGACCCAAGTTGTTAGAGAGCTCTAGAGACTTATGTCTCAATCCACATCCTCCAAGGACCCAAGCTATTGCAGGGCTCCAGAGACCTTTGGCTCAACCCACAACCTCTAGGGACCCAAGCTATTACAGGTCTCCAAGGATATTATGTCAACCCAAAGTCTCCAAGGACCCTAAGTGGTTATAGGACTCTAAAGACTAGCAGGTCAATCCACAGCCTCCAAGGAACCTAAGAATTGAGCCCTTTCACTTCTCTTCTCTTCTCTTCTCTTTTTAAACTCTGATAACTTCCCTAAGATGATGTTTGTTGTCCTTCTTCTTGGTGTGATTTGCAGATCTCCACTCAACTAGGCTCTCTACTCTCCTGAATGAATCCTCCTCCCATAAGTGTTTTATCGAATTATTTTGGGTTTTGTAAAGACAAAAAAAACTCCTCATCCACTTGCTTCAAAACAATCTTCTCAATGTTATATACTTCTTCCTCTTCCTGGTATATTTTTCCTTAGAACTCAGAGCTCCCCTTCTACAGCCCTTAATCTTTTTTCCTTGTTTCCATTCCTTAAGCACATGGGATGTGTACTTTTTTACAAATTATTCAATTTGGAGACGTTTTCCATTAAATTCTTCACCAACAGTCTTTAATGGTTGTCTACCAATTCAATTTCTATCTCTTCACAAGAAACCATAACTTCCTAAGCAAGCCACCCTCTTCCCCAGCTATGGAATCTGTGTCCATTGACTCAATTTTCCCCTTTTTTCTTTTTCATGTCTTTTTAAAACATTTACAATGCCTTTTATGATAGAACCTCAAGTGGGGCTATCACAAAGTTGTTTGTTTAGCTCTGAGGTAATGTGGCTGGATTTGGGAAAGGAAAAGTGTGGCGACGTGCAACTCTTGCCTAACATGTTACTTTTCTTCTTTGTTTAGGCTTGTATATCTCTCAAATTTGATGATGTCTAGATAGGAAATATGATCCATGCAACTTGAAATCCATAATTAAAATCATCATTTCCACATTTATTTAGGACCTTCCTTCCTAGACTCAATTTTTTATTGGAATGGTGTTTTCTTCTTGATCCAATTGAGTAGAAAAAGGAAAAGGGGAAACTAATAGTGAGAAAATCAATATCATAGGTATATATAACTGTCTCTAAAGGAGAAACCTATCCTTTTCTCACTAATACGGGATCCATCTTCCATCCCAACAAAAATAATAAGTGTCTAGGCACACTTGAAACTTACAAAAAATAAATAAAGGGTGAAATAAGATAAAGGCTTCTTGTGTAGGGAGGTGAAGTAAGCAACTTCATTGGAGTACTAAATGAGCTCATTGGAAATGAATAAATTCTTGTGTTCATGTCGTGACTTTTTCAGGGTACTAAACATGCCTACTATTAGTAGAGCAACAATAGAGATGAAAACTAAGACTTTGATTATCCATAACTCACATTAATATATTTCCCTATCCTAGATCGAAAAAATTGTCATCTGGAAAGCTTTGTAATGTGCTTGACCAATTGAAGGGAATAGAGGAAACTACATCTATAACTGGGTTAAATGAGGAAGATGAGGCAATCCTTAGGATGAATCAATACTTTCTGAAGGGCGAAGACTTCCTACGTAAAGGTAAGACCTAAATAGATAAGTTGTAGCTCTTCCAGTGTGTCACCAAGTGTTGCCACTACAACAACGACCCTCCATAATTTTTTCCTTATTCAAATTTGGAGCCTACATATGTTTTCATGGGTTGTTCACTTTTCCTTCTAGGTCAAAGTTTCCTAAGTGTTGTCTTTTTATCTTTGGAAGTCTTGTGTCATATTTTTAAATATAGGAAAAGTTCTAACTTTACTTTGACTTAGTGTTAACTATTTTCACTCAACATGAACACCACACAAAAGCAAGAAAGCACAACCTTTTCTCCTAGAGAAAGTGCACTTCCTAAAGTTAGCAGCTACAAAAGCACCGTCACAAGAAATTGCACCATTTTGAGCCTAAGAACACTTATATCTCTCAATCGGCACCTTTTTTGTCCATAAGGAGAGTGCACTCCTTGTCAACAGAGAATGTTCCCTTGTTTACCTCAACTTTTGCACACTTCTTGTCTTCATCTGGTCCACACACACTATTATCAACACAAGTGACCTTCCTTCTTTGCATGTTGAGTGCATTCCTAGAAAATAGGGACCCTCTCCACTTGATTTAACTAACTCACCTATCAAATGATAAGTGGAAAACATACATTGGATCTATAGCCTTGTTTTGCATGTAGATTTTCTATGTAAGCATGCATGTTCATTATTCATTCTCACAATCATTGTACACTCTAGGGTGAGCACATGCTCTCATCATAAGGAGTTTCTCTTCGTTTTTGGTCTCAAGTGCGTTGATTCTTGCTAAGTTTTTTTAAGTGTCTCTTTTGTTTTCTTTTGTCATTTTTAGTGGAAATTTTGTTTTCTTAGTGGCATTTTTTTCTTGTTTTTGCATACGAAGTGTCCTTTTTATCTATTCTTTCTCCTACAACAATCATATTGTTGCTGCAAGTGGCATTTATATAGAATATTCACATTCCATGAACTTTCACCTTCTAGTCATGATTGTGATAGAACTTATAAACACTTGCAACCTTTTCCTCTCACAGTTATTGTGTTCTTGACTTGTTGTTGACCTTCACTTAGCAATGTCTTTGAGCAAAGCACACTTCTAGAAAATAGGAACCCTATGTGATTTCAAACTACACCCAACTAAGAAAGTCTCTCTACCAAAGCACATAGAAAACCTCAAATCCATAGTGAGGCATCTCTACTCCTTGCAGTTGCGACCTGTGCCCACACTAACCCTCCTTGGTGCATAGCACACTTCCAAGAAGTAGTGTGTCACTGTCTTACTCACTAAAACTATGACATATGCCCAAGAAGTTTCTCTCTCTCCCGCAAAACAATAGTTCTAGAACTCAGTCAAGCCTCGTCTGCCCATTATGATCCTAACTTGCACCCTCTTTCTTTCCTTGGTGTAGTGTGCACTTCTAGTGCCTAGGAAAGGCACCATGTCTCACTCTTGATAGGATCATGCTCCTAGTTTACCCAAATATTTCCGTGATCACTATCTTTTTCATAATTTGCATGTGATAACTAGGGGATTTCAAGAAACTGATCTTTGCTTTCCATGAGTGATTTTCCACTTGGAGGTGTCGAGTATGCCGAATATATTTATGTTTTATCTTATGAAGAGACAATGCCTCCTACCACTCGACAAGCTACATCAAAGGAAATTTCAAAGAATATCAAGAAGGAGGCAATGGAATACACTAATCCAATTGTTCCCATCCTATGAAATAAAGAGTTCTTCATTGACAAATCTATCAAGATCTCATGGAAGGACATAAAATATTCTTTCTTCCAAAAGAAACTCCTAGAAAAATTAGAAGATAGGGAAGTAAATATTAACATCAACAGGTCCATAATACATAGAGTGGCATGCAGATTCCTAATATTACCTTGTGTGGAAGTTATCAAGTAGATCTTGTTGCATATGGATAACATGAATTTGGTTCTTAGCAGTGAAAGCGGTAAGGATTTTTCCACCTACCATTTGCATGACATACATTCCTATTACATGATGATAACTCCTAGGTAGTATTTGAACACATAGTTTATGCAAATTGGGCTGATCTAAATATCAAGGAGGTCTTCAAGTCTTGCTGACAAGAGCTTGAAAAATTCTTTTAGAGACCAAGTGCAATGTACAGTACTAGATCTTTAAGAAAGGTTTATCATTATCTTATGGTAATGTTTTGTAGATTACATGGAAGGAGGAATGTTGAATATTTTGAAGAGAATTGGTTCTACTTTCTCAACCTAGTAGTTTCTAGAGCCATAGTCTTCAACTGGGTTGATATTCTCTCGCATGAACTAAAGCGTAACATAATCAGGCCAAGAGAACTTTACAAGCCAAACAATCACCATAGTTTTACATGTCCACTTATTTGTTGGATGGAATATGTGACCATTATGATTTCATAGGGATGAAGTGGAATTGGACCCCTTAGGAGAAGTTTCATGTCTATTTCCATTGAAGATTGTTGTCATAAGTTAGCTTTCAAGGATTGTATACACAACTGGTTGAGAACTTCTTTGCAGTTGTCTCCAAGATGACCTTTGAAAAGCAAAATCCCTCCATGACAAATCATTTAAATGAGGCACTTTATGATATTTTTTATTGGTTCACTTCACCATAGGGAACATACATCATAGTTTTCGGGTGCCATATTTCCCTTCACCTTATGTTGAGGTATCTGAAAAATAAGGTGGTTTTGTAGGAGGTAGCCTATTAGTTGAATAATGGGTTTTCTACGCAACTCCAAAGGAATAAGAAAGGTCCTTGGCCATAGTTTCCTTTACGGATTGGATTGTACGGGATTAAGAGCTTCAAGGTGGCTAGTGTTGAAATTAAAGAACTCATGCCTCTTCATTTTGGAGTAATGGGCTTTCATATATATGATCCTAGAGAAATTTGTAGGAAACATTACACTGAGATATGATACACCTGGTTGTATGTACCTTTGAGGCTAAAGCATGATCTGATAGTAGGAAGTAACAAAAAAGTCAAAGTTGATCCATTATGCAAAGATGTAATGGAGGCAGAGTAGCAAAAGAATCAAAAGGTAGAGAAGAAGAAGAGGTTAGAAGGAGAAACTGTTGGCTTGTTGGGGCCTGACCCAGGTTCAGAGATAATTAGCCAAACAAATCCCGGTATTACTAACCCTTTTGGCAACCTTCTGCGGAGAGCGGACTGAGGTCTCACCCAAAGTAGTATGGGAGGGTGCTAGAACCAGGTTTCCACACCCTGGAGATGTCTGATGAGTTCAGCTGGTCCTTTGTGTGTTCCTTCGCATAGGTGGCTTCGCGCACCTTCCGTTCCTCACGACCTGATACCTTTCCTTTGTGCAACCCTAACCAGGGGATGTTCCACGCTTTGCGCTATTACCCAAGATCTTATTTATCTTCCAGTATTGTTTA
This sequence comes from Pinus tabuliformis, assembly GCA_031772625.1. Classification (NCBI taxonomy): domain Eukaryota; kingdom Viridiplantae; phylum Streptophyta; class Pinopsida; order Pinales; family Pinaceae; genus Pinus; species Pinus tabuliformis. Next base: position 266,524,874 of record CM062820.1, read on the forward strand.
AGCACCTTCACCTAATTAAATGTTTATACTTAACAATAAAAAACATTCATACAAGTTCGCGTAGTAAATAAATAGTATATTTGCAAATTATATCTAATCATGCATTAAACTAGGAAAAGATACACAAAATTATATCAAAACTTCTTTTTATTGATTCTTCAACGGTTGCAGACTCAACCTGCCCTATGCACTCAGTTGCAGGGATCTGCGCACTCAGTTGTGGACTACTAGGCCTCTACGCACTCAACTATAGAGCCTTCTCCTACTCTACGACCCACAAACATATTTTACACTTTGACTCAATCACTTAGACTTCTCATCCTTAGTTCCTGATTTGATATCTTTTACACTTAGAGCCTCACTCTTGTTATACAATCCCATGGTCTGTGGACCATGGGTAGGTTTATCCAACCGACCTTACATTACAAAACTAGGGTGGACAACCCTGTGACTCTATCATACTTTCGCGCCCCACGCCTACAATTTGCAGAGCTTTTATAACAAGATTTGGTCAAAACTTGGGCTTTAAGCCCCAAAACATGCCTTGGGGGGATTCCATGCCCAACAGGCCCCCAACACAAACATTGTGACTCACCCTCGAGTCACTCTATCGGCACAGAGATCTTTGTGCAGAGTCCCTCCAACTGTTCTTGAACTACGACATCAGTACACTGAGCTGTTGTTTGTTGGATTTGCTACATACGTTGTTCCGAGACCTCTGTGTCAATACTACTTCTTTGCATCTGTGCTGGTATCCCCTGCATTTTTTTATAGTCCCGTGCCTTTGTCTGGATCCTTGGAGCGTGAAGACTGTGCTTCTATCGGTTAGTCAGATAGCCGGGCCACCCATGTAGGGCTTCAAGCAGCTACCATTCACTTTGCTTGGGAGTTCCTCAATTTAGTTTGACTAGTTGTACTGCACCTCCATCTGTGACCTCCTTAACCATGTATGGTCCCAACCAATGCATTCTGAATTTTTCAAACTTACTATCATACAGTAACACTAAGTCATTTACCTTGAAGGTGCGCAACTTAATATGGTGATCGTGCCAGGTCTTTTCACGCTGTTTTTGTACCTGCTGATGAAAAGTAACTAGGAACCGTTCCTCCTCTAGTTCTTCCACCAGTGCAAGTCTTTCTTCCAAGGCTTCATGGTTATTCATACTTGTGAGCACTGCTATACGCAAACTAGGGACAATATACTCCATTGGCATGATAGCTTCCACCGCATAAACTAGCTGGAAAGATGTCTGTTGCGTTAGTTTCTTGCATGTTGTCATATAATCCCATAGTACTGAGGTACGCACAGGTCCCAATCGCTCTGCTACGCATTGCATACTTTGGTTAGTGTAGTCTCCAGTATTTTGTTGAATGGTTCTACTGTCCCGTTGGCTTGTGGGTGATACAATGTGATTTTTTGATGATACACCTGGAACTTTTTTGTTAGCACGCTGATGATTTCATTCAGGAAATGTCTGCCATGATCACTTATTAAGATTTTCAGAAAGCCAAATTGAGTTAACACGTGTTCAAACAAAAAATTCACAACCATGTAGTCTTTGACCAGCTGCGCTTATGCCCAATGAGTCAGGTACTCTGTCGTGGTGATAATGTATCGTGCACCCATTTTTCCCTGAGGTTTGATAGGTCCTATAAAGTTGATTGCCCATTTTTCAAAGGGCTGCAATTTCATTTGTGGATTCAAAGGCATCTCATCCCTACGCGATGGTTTACCTATCCTCTAACATATATCACAGGCCTTACAATGTGCTTTTGAATCCTGGTGAAGGGTTGGCCACCACAACCCTGCATGGATAATCTTTTTTGCAGTTGCTCGTCCTTCATAGTGTCCTCCTGTAATGCCGCCATGCACTTCCGCAAGGATCTGACTTCGTTCAAATTCAAGTACGTACCTTCACAGTATCTCATCATTTCCCATTTTGTACAGGTGCCCTGTGATGACAAAAAAATCAGCTGCGCGCACCATCGGTTCCTTCTTTTGCTGGATGGAGTATTCCTTCAGCACTGTCCCTGTTGTCAAAAAGTGGGTATGTCTTCAAGGTGTCTGTCCACTACGCACACAGCAAAGAGTTGTGCATCAGGTAATCCTTCCTCCAAACTAGTAGGTTCCTCGCCCATCTCAATACGTGATAAGTGATTTGGTCCTACGTTCAGGCGTTTAGGCTTTACCACGACCTCAAAATCATATTCTTGGAACAATAAGAGCCACCTGCATATGAGCCCCCCTAACACAGGCTTATTGACTAAGTATTTTAGCGTCGAATGATCTGTATACACCTTGAAATGTCATCCTAGAAAATAGTGCTGGTATTTTTGGAGTGCGTACATCATAGCCAACCCCTCGTGCTCGGTTGTGGAATGGTTCTTTTCCTCTTTAGACAACCTGTGACTTGCAAACGCGATAGGATGATCCAATCCCTCTCCACCCTCTTGTGTGATTACCATGCCCAACGCTATGCATGACACATCAACATGGACATGAAACTCCACATACCATTTTGGGAAGACCAGGATTGGAGCGGAGGCCAATTTCTCTTTTAGTGCATCCAGGCTCTTCATGCAATCATCATTCCAGTAGAACGTGACATCCTTTTTCAATAGGTTCTCCATTGACGCGGTGATCTAGGCATAGCTTTTGATGAACTTCCTATAGTACCCCATATGTGCAACTATTTAACACTATGCGGTGCTTCCAAATTTAGAATTACTACAATCTTCGCAGGGTCTACCATGAGTCCCTATTTGCAAATCACATGGCCCAACAGATTCCCAAAGGGAACGAGGAACGTACACTTTTTAAGGTTCAGTGTGATTTGGTGTCATCGGCAACTATCCAACATCAAGCATAAGATTGCTACGTGGTGCTTAACCAGTCCAAATACAGTCCAATCATCTATATAGGCCTCCAAGAACTTGTGGATATATTCTTTGAATGCAGCAACAACTATGTGCAAAAATATGGCTATCGCGTTCTTTAACCCAAATGGCATGATGGTGCATTGAAAGCAGCCCCACTCAGTTGCGAAGGTGGTCTTGTTCCTATCTTCTAGTGTGATTTTGATTTGGTGGTACCTTGGGAACCTATCCGTGAAAGAATATGCTTCTTGCCCACCAACATTTTCAAATACTTCATCTGTGAATGGGGTTGGGAAGGGTTTGTGCACACAGGCGTCATTTAATTTCCTGAGGTCCAAGCATATTCGTATCTCGCCCTTCTGCTTCTTTTCCTGCACTACCATAGGGCTTACCCAGTCGAATTCTTCCACTAGCTTAATAATTCCAGCTGTGAGCATTTTGTCCAGTTCTACGCAGACCTTTTCCCTGTACTTTGGATTTAAGCAGTAAGGACTCTACTTAACCGGCTTCACGTTAGGTTTTAAGTTGATCTTCATCATCCCTAAATCGCCAAAGATCCCCTTTAGGTCTGTGATCTTCATCGGGAATAAGTCTTGGTACTCGTGGCGTAACTCAACAACCTTATCCGCCGTGGCATCATCCCAATAGTCACCGAGCATTGCATACTTCGGTTCAGCCTCCGTACCAATGTTCAATTGCTTCATTTTGACTGGCACGGTAATGTTAGGGTCTTAAATCAATGGTCCTTAAACCTCGCGATAGCCTTCAGTTTTTGGAATTTTAACTTTCACGGATCTTTGTTGTCTTCTTCAATGTTTACATTGTAACACTTTAGTGCGCAGCTCAGCTGGGTCGCCCATTCAGGCTAAAGCACATCTATTGGCTCCTAGGGTATTTTAAAGATAATTGCTTTTACTACTTGTAGCGCATCATCAACAGTATCCCACCAATGATCCTCAAACATGAAGGTTACCAAGAATCCTTGGCGCAAGATGTCCCATTCGTTTGTGCCATGGTGGAGCTTCGTCTTTATATACCAATTCATGGGTATAATATCTAGGTGTTGAAGCCTCGAAAATAAGGTCTACAACAAGGGGGATACCCGCTCGGTCCGAACCTTGGTTGGCAGCTCCTTATTCGTTTGGTATAGCGGGTCTGACTGGGGATATGGGACCAGTTTCCCAATCTATGAGTGTGTGTGTGTGTAGAATTTGATGTTCCTGATCTAACAGTTCCTAATTAAGATATTCTAATTTTAACTTTAATCTAATACTATGCTATTGTATTCTAATAAGCAGCAACATCTAAGTCTATACTAACCTGGGATATAATTATTCTATTATGTGATCTAAAAAGATTTCAAATAACAACTGGTAATAAAGATCATTTAGCTATTATGAGAAAAGAAATCAATAAGGATGAACCACTTCACATAAAAGGTTAGACGAAACAGTTGTGAAAAACATATCACATAATGAGCTATTCATACATTAAGCATAAATAAATAGCTATCACCGTACAAAAGTGCCAAATGATAACTCAGGCATTCATGCAATAATACATAAACAACTAAAAATTGTATATCACTTTAACACATAAGCAGAAATGGTTAAGAGGTAAAAGTACCATTTATAACTAGTCCTACGCATGAGCTTCAAGCGACAATGATTTATCTCTCCTTGATCTAACATCCACTAAGAGTACAGAAGTGCAACATCAGTAGCAGATATTAAATGCAAACATCAACAAATCCTGTTCCATTCATTCATCAAAACCTCCTCGGAGGGTGCAAAAGTGCATGTTCTGAGGACAAGTTTTTGACAAATTTCCGAACCATTCTCTAAATGCATGAGAAGGGTTTAAACACTACTAACTAAATCTAAAAATAACTTATTTACAAAAAATTCAGGATACGGTTTAAATGACCATCCTTTTTCTAAGCAAAAATAAAGCAAAACTATTTCTAAAATTAAATCTAATATCTAACTATTTCTGCATTTGCTCCTTAACGTTGCAAGCATTCATAATTTGCTTGAGTAGAGTCGGCTGGCTGTCTTCCGCTTTTAGTTGAGCTAAGAAAACAGAATTAGCAAGAGCTGGCACCATCTTCTCAACAACATCGATAATATACTTGAGAGTCATCCACTGACTATGTGGCTTTACTGTGTATGCCCAGTAATAATCTCAGTTCAACTTGGTTAACCCTTTGGATTACTTCTACCTTTTCTTTAGCTTTCTATTTCCAGTTTGTTTTTATCATTGATTTCTTGCAATTTTCGGGCTTGCAGGTGACTGAGCAGTTAGAAGCTTTCCTTCTCGAGTAATTTTCTTAGTGATGCGCGATTAGCGCTAGGCACTAATCGCGCATCGGAAACTGCCTCTGTTTTTTGATCCGGGCTTTTCTGATGCGTTTTTCGCCTTTTGCGCCTCTTTCTCTTATCGGGTATAAAGCTCAAAATTTGTAAAAATAATGATTTCGTGAGCTCTTGACCCTGAACATTAAACTGTCTGTCTCTGATATTAGCATTGTTTAGTACACATTTAACCATGGCTGCATATGAGAGATCTATAATGGATGGCTCAACAAAATTCTATGAATTTGCGGCTCTGTTGCATGCGGTGTCTGCATATAAGGGCGTCATTTCTCTGTCTTTAGACATTGGAGCCTTACCCTTTTTCCCCATAGCTTCCTACACTTTGCTTTGTGTAACTTTTGTTCTTCGTTCCTATAGTTCAAAAGTGAGGTGAGAGTAATGATAATAAATAATGACAGGAAAGCTTTAAATGCCATGGATATGCAAAAACATGCCACCTTACGTGAACTAGCTCTTCGGAAAACAAAAAACCATATTTTATTAAAAACTGGCATGTAACTCATTAATTATCATTAAAGCACGTAATCGGTTCTTGGTTTATGGAAAAAAAAAAATTCTTGAATATTGAGCCAGGAAAATTTGTGATGGAATGTTTCTGCGATTTGCATTGCAGTATCACATATCGCTGTATTGCATTACCGCAATATCATCATGTTGTTTTATCGCAAGATCGCGGATTGCAATATCGCAAGATCGCAGTTCGCTTAATCGTTTAATTGTTATATGTATTTTATGCGATTTTGCGGTATGCGATATGCGATATCGCATATCAGCGATTTTAAGGTTTTCCAACGTGAGTGCTCATTAATGGATGCGATGTGATGGAGTTTCGCGTCGCAATCTCGCATTTTTTATCATTTTGACTCATAAGAAGATTCCCTATCATTTTTCGCGCGATGCGATATTTCTTAAGGAGTGACTTTACTTTCTTCATCATGAAACTTAAGCTTTTTAGATTTTTCAAAAGTATTTTCCTAAGTTCATGATGGTAAGTTTTATCCAAAAGGAAATCTAAGCACTAATTGATTTTTTTAAATTTTTTGACTAAGGGTCCCCACTTATATAGTCTTATTGCTAATACTAAATAAGGAGGGGGGTTGTTGGTGGCCACAACAATTGGCGATTCATTTGGATGAACCAGTTATCTCAGTTTTTGTATTGAATTTTCTAAACTTTGAAAACAGAAAATTTTTCAGAAAGTTAAACTTTATTATGGAAAGATAAAGTACATTATGCTCTAACCTGTCAATGACATTTTGTTTCAACTATTTTCGACTTTGATTATTTTCTCCCTCAGGTTAGTCCTTGTATTTACATCAGTCATTACTTGGTCTGTAAAGATAAAACAAAGTCTTCTCTGTAAACCAGTTTTAAATATGCTCATTTGTCGTAGGTAGAGCCTCTGCTGCCAGAAGGCGTTTATAGCCTCGACAGGGTTACCTATTACCCAGCAATGATCCTGTATTCTACTTAAAGCAACCTACAACTCTTAAAGAAGAATCCAAATCCACACTTATTGCTTTGATTTTTTTTTTTTTTACTCTTAAAGATCAATGTCTTGGTTTGATAGCCAATTTATGACACAGTCATTCACTTGATTTATAACTTTACTGAACAAGCTGGCTCGTGATGAGACCCCTTGTCTTTTGATTGCAACAATCTTGAGTCATTGCCCTATTTTGGTGTACAGTATTTGGCAAAGTCAGCAAGTTATAATATCTGTGATTATGATAAGCCGGCTCATGATGAGACCTCTTATTCTTCAAGATGAAGTGTATCTTTGGGTTGTTCCCCTAAAAGTTGGGATTTCCTTAGCAGGGAGGAAGTCATTGTTTCCTTAAGATAGCTCTGGACGACAATAGTAGAGTTTTTGGAAATAGCTGTTCTACAGAGAATCTTTATTTTGTTATTGATACCTTTCATTGTACTGACATAAAACAATTTCTTCACTAAAGGTTGTTTTCATCAAAATTTATGAAGTTGAAACTAGTATCATATCTAGGCTAGAGTCTTTAACTGTATCTATCAATAATAAAGATCAATTTTCCAAAAGATTTGCTATTTATACAAGCGAAAAAAATCAAAATCTGAAAGATAATTGGTATCTCATTTGTAAATGCCTAATGTAACCACTCACAACTGGTTTTATTATATATAAAAAAAAAACAATTACTCTACAAAAATAGAAGAATAATCTTCTATGGAAAATATTTCTTGAGAATTTGTCCGTTAATAGGCAAAGAGTCTCTCTTACCTGCTAAATCCTGTAACACAAACGTTGATGGACCTATGACTTCTACAATTTGAAAAGGACCAAGCCACATTCTTTGAAATTTTGTATGTTTCCCTTTCTCTTCATGAGCCTTGTCCCATTTTAAAACTCTTCATGAGCCTTGTCCCATTTTAAAACTAAGTCTCCCATCTGAAAATCTTTTCTGGTCATTATGTTTGAATCAAAAGAGAATTTTACTAGTGCTTGATGATGAGCATGGGTTTTCTTAGCCTGTTCTCGTTGTTCTTCTAATTTGATTATTTCCATTTGTCTTAGCTGTAAGGAGGAAGTTGGTACTTCATCAATGTATTGAACTAGAGACAAAGAGGGAATTGTTAAATGAGTCAGAAGAACCACTTCTCTCCCATAAACTAAGTTAAAGGGAGAAGTGCCGATAGAATCTTTTTGCATTATTCAGTCTGCCCATAAAGCATATATCAAATCCTTATGCCAATTTTTATGATTTTGGTCAAATGTTCTTTCGATAATCCTGATTAGGTTTTTATTTGTAGACTCAGCTAACCCATTGCCTTGTGGGTAATAATTGGCCGAATATTTAAGTTTGAATCCTCTTTTAAGTGCAAATTTAGTCATTGCATTTCCAGAAAAGTATGATGCATTATCAAACATTAAAGCGGAAGGCAATCCAAACCTGGTGATTATAAATTGATCTATGAACTCAATGATATTTTCAGCATTAGCCGTCTTGAGTGGAACTGCTTCTACCCACTTAGTAAAATAATCTGTTGTTGTAAGGATATATCTATGATGCTTAGAAGAGTGAGGAACGATCTCACCTATTATGTCTAATCCCCACTGACTGAAAGGTTTCTCAATGTTAACTGGTTGTAGTGGCAAGGATGGCTTATTTTGTCTCCCAGCAGTAGTTTGGCAAACTTGACATTTCCTCACATAACTGTGTGAGTCTTTGAATAACGTGGGCCAGTAATAGCCTGCACGCAAGATTTTATGTGCAGTAGCATCTCCAGCATAGTGTCTGCCTACTGGCCCATCGTGGAGTTCCTGCAAACTTTTTCAGCTTCAGATTTCTCAAGACATCTAAGGAGAACATAATCATAATTTATTCTAAAAAGAATATCATTTATGAGCTGATATTGTTTGGCTTTCAACCTTAGAGCTGTTTTCTTAGTATGATCGAGGTGTGAAGGAGCATACCCATTCTTAAGATAATAAATGATATCAGCGTATAATGATTCTGCATCGTTTAGGCTTACCTCGCACATTTGTACCTCTGCAGATGGAATTTCACAAATTTGTGACGCTCCAGCCAACATTTTGCAAAAGCCTTGACCTTTTACAATGTTTGCTGGTTTAATTTCTGTGTCATATTCTTGTAAGGCAGTAACCAATTGGCCCTTTTCTCACCCACATCCTTTTGTACTAGAAGATTCCTTACCGTTGGAAATGGTACTATAATTTTTGTATGGGTTTTGAGTAGAAAACGTCTGAAGTATTTGACTGCTTTGAAAACAACATAAGCTTGTTTCTCCACATCTGAATAATTTAGTTCAGCGCCCCGTAAATTTGAACTGAAAAAAGCAATTGGGGCTTCCGCTTTTTCTTGATTTGCTTGAGTGAGTATCGCAGCATATGACCTATCTGAGGAAAATGTATATAAAATAAAAGGCTCTGAAAAATTCGGAGTTGTTAAAGATGGAGCATTAATAATAGCTTGTTTGATCAGGTTGAATGCTTCGTGTTCATCTTGGCCCCATTTAAAATTTGAGTTATTTTTAATCATGGCTTGCAAAGGACACACGATTCGTGAAAAATATGGAACAAATCTCTTTACAAAGTTGATCTGACCAAGGAAAGATTGCATGGCTTTTTTGTTGTGAGGTAAGGATATTTCAGAAATCTCTTTGATTCTATCGGAATCGATGTGAATTCCAGATTTTGACACTATGAATGCTAGAAGTTTCCCTTCACTTAATGCGAAAAAAGATTTTTTTGGGTTAAGTGAAACTCCATACCTTAAACACCGTTGGAAGATTTGTTTTAAATCTCTAAGATGGTCGCTTCATTTCTTGGAATACACTGTTATATCATCCAAATAAATTACTACAGATTTATTGACTAAACCATTGAATGCGATGTCCATGGCTCTCTGAAATGTGGCACCAGCATTAATCAAACCAAATGGCATCTTTCGATATGCGTATGTGCCCAATTTAGTTCTGAATGTGGTTTTTAATTGATCATCAGGATGTACCAACACTTGATTGTATCCTAAAAATCCATCCAAGAAAGACATTAATTCTGAGCCCGCCACTGCCTGCAATATTTGTTCCATAGGTGGTAAAGGAAAATTATCTTTTTGGCAGGCCTTGTTAAGGTTTCGAAAGTCAATGCAAATCCTAATATCTCCATTTTTCTTTCTAACAGGTACCATATTGGAGACCCATTTAGAATGTCTCACGGGAAAGATTATTCTGGCTTTCAATAACTTATTGAGTTCAGTCTTTATCTGATTTTCTAAATTGGGATGGATCTTTCTCAACTTTTGTTGGATAGGTTTTTCATTATCGATCATTGGAATAGTATGTTGGATGATGGAAGTGTTGTATGTTTTGAGTTCATCATAGTTCCAAGAAAAAAAAAAATTATATTGTCTCAAAAGATGAATATACGCTAATTTTTCTTTAGAGGCTAGGCCGAGACCTAGATTAATGTTTTGTGGTTTGGCATCGGTTCCTAGGTTTACTAATTCGTAATTCAAAGTTGAACTTTGGAGTTTTGAATTGGTAGACCTTTTAAACCGATCTTTCAAATCGTATAGGTCTTTTAACTTGACTACCGACTTAGGTATAGCATTGTTAGTACTATCTTGTTGCAATTGTCAATCATGTTGGTCTTCGTCAATTATTTGATTGGAGTAGGATCCTTCAGATGTGAGGAAATTTATGATATTAGGATCGTTGTTGAATACTCTCCAATTTGTGACGTTATCAGGAATAGATGGTCTAAAAATTAATTCTATTGAAAATCTATCTGGACTAAAATCTTCTGAAGGAATAAGCTTAGAAGCTACGTTAGCCAAAAGGTCTGCACTTGCATTCTGGAGTTTGGGAATTGAAGAAATATTAAATGCTATAAAATGCTCAGTCAGATATTGAACTAAGGATTGATAATGTTTTAAACGACCCGATAAGCAATGTATAGTATTATGTACCTGTCTGACTACAATTTCAGAGTCTTCGAAAACTTGAAGGTACTTGACGTCTAACCCGATTGCTTTGTACAACCCTTGGACTAAAGCCTCATATTCTGTTGTATTGTTGGTGCAATCAAATTCGAGTCTGCATGTTAGCATAATTTTATCTCCTTCTGGACTAATTAGAATGCATCCTGCTCCTGCTCCTTCGTTAGATTTAGAACCATCAAAACATAATTTCCAAAACAAAGATTTATTTACAGGACTATCTAAAAAATTGATACATTTTGAACTATCCGTTTGAGAAATTTTTTTGACTTGGGACAAAATAGAATGTTCTAAGTAAGGTGATGTATGAGCATTAAAATTCCCAAGGAAAGAATCTACTGAGTAATTGCCAATAATGCTACTGTTATATGCTACTGGTTCATTTTCCCCCTCTAGCTCCGTTACTATGTATTTCTGATGTAGTTCTCGTTCAACTTTTATTTGATTTGGTTTACCATTGTAGGGCAGCCACATGTACGACCAGTCAGTTGCGAAGTATCCATGAAGTTTTTCTGACCAATCCCTGCTAAGAATTAAGCCATAAAATTCTGGAATATCAGCAACTAAGATGTCAATAACTTGACATACCTTTGGGTTGGATGACAGCCTTATGGTTACTTGATTTAGTTCGTCGCCAATCACTTCAACTTGAGATTGATCTAGCTGAACTATGCGCACAGTGGATTTCTGTGGTTGAACGTTTAATTTGGCACATATGGACTTTGGTAAAATATTCAATGAAGTACCAGAATCCACTAAGCAATTATGCACATTTTTATTGAAAATTTTATAAGTAAGGAGAAACGGGGGAGTATGAGATCTCAATCTTCCTCCAATTAGAGTGATGTCATTTGGATCAATCTTATTGGTCGCATTAGTTGGAGGTCTTCCCATGTTATAGGAAGCTTGAGAAAGTACAGCGGCAGGCAAAGGTGCAACTGGCACAACATGTAATTCTTTCAACATTACCTTTTGTTGATGCTTTAACTTGCTCAATTCGTAAAGAGTGATGTTGGCCCTAGTCTTTTCATATCTTCTATAATATTGTACTCCATTTCATCTGAAACGATCAACGTTTTAGACAGAGTTAATGAATCTGTTTGGACTGGGCTGGTTTGAGTCACTTTAGATGTCGTTTTCTTTGTTGCGACTTTATCCTTTATTGCAGAGCTTGCGCTCTTTGGCTTAGGGGTAGATTGGGGAGGATCAAGTTGATTTCTAATTCATGTGCTAACTGGGAATACTTCTTGATCTTCTTCTTGTGGGAGGATGAAATCCCACATTCCTTGTAACTCTACAAATTCTTCTTTATCGGTTTTCCATTCAATGGCAATTTCCTCTTCCTCTTCTTCAGATTCAACATTTGTAATAGCATTGGGTGGCTTTGAATCCATTGAAGGGCCTCTTTTAAAAGCTCTGTAGGTCTTTTTCGAAGAAGTTTTTACTACTTGCTTCTTTATATCAACTATTTCATTGGACAAGGTCTTCAGAACTTTTTGCAATCCTTCCAAATTGAATGGATCTTTTGTTTGTTTCTTCTTGGAATCTTCCTTGAAGGTGACTTTCTTGGATTTCCGTTCCTCTATCATGGATTTCTTGTCTAAGACTATTATACGTTTCTCTACTTCTATTGCTTCTTTCATGTTTTCGGCTAAGGTTGTTTTATTAGCCCTGTCCACGAAGATTGCTATGTTTGATGGTAGAGCAGTGATATACCATTCACTTCCTACTTCTTCGCTAGGCTAGGAAGCAGTAGGAATTTTGTTTAGGATTTTATTGAAACGTAAATTGAAATCTTTGATAGGCTCTCTTGACTCAGCCCTAAGGTTAGATAGGTCGTTGATTAGTGTTGTCGTAGACCTATCATCACCAAACTTGGTCAGGAATTGCTCTTGGAAGATGTCCCAACTAGTGATAGATCCAGAGGGTAATGAGAAATACCATGATCCGGCTGTTCCTTGCAGAGTATGAGGAAAAAGTAGAACAACAACATCTTCATTAGTAACCCCATTGAGATTAATGGATAGCATAAAGTTGTTTATATGCTCTTCTGCTAGCATGCCTGCCTCGGGATTAAACTTAGGCAGCCATTTCTCAGGATGGGTTGGTATTTGACTCAAGGGTGCAGGCATTAAGACTGCCCCAGTGTTATTCCATGGAGATTGGGCCATTGCTGAACTACTAATAGAGGAAAGTGAAGAAGATGATCCCTGCGGTTGGGAAGATGAAGATATTACGATTGCAGATGATTGAGGAGGAGTTGTAGGGGTTCCAGTGGGTGGATGGACAATGATCTGAAGTGGAGGAGTGGATGGTTGACTTCGCAGTGAAGAAGTTGAGATGGATGATGATGATGAAAGAGTCTCGCTATCGGACTCCTTTAGGTGATTTCCTTGCTCTTTTCCTTTTGGGAATAGGTAATTCGGTTGGTTGAACGCCAAACTTTTCACTCTTTAATCTGGTCAGGGGATGAGCAGGGTTATATTGCGAAGTCACACTGCCTTGAGATTTATCAGATCTTTGAGGAGAAATAGAAAATCGCTGAAGTTTGTGAATCAGAGATTCGACTTCAGGAGGTTCAATAGTAGATTGTTCTGAAATGTCAGGGTTTGTAGCAGCGGTTGATGCTCTAGCGACTTCTAACTCTGGATTTAAGTGTAATTGAGAAGTCAGAGGATATGGTGAGGGCGATTTACTCTCAGAATGGTATTCAGATTTAGATTTACTTGCCATTCATAGTTCAGGCCCTCCTTCTAGCGCCAAATATGTTGAAGCCCCGAAAATCGGGTCTACAATAAGGGGGATACCCGCCGGTCCGGACCTTGGTTGGCAGCTCCTTATCCATTTGGTATAGTCGGTCCGACTGGGGATATGGGACCAGTTTCCCAATCTATGAGTGTGTGTGTGTGTAGAATTTGATGTTCCTGATCTAACAGTTCCTAATTAAGATATTCTAATTTTAACTTTAATCTAATGCTATGCTATTGTATTCTAATAAGCAACAACATCTAAGTCTATACTAACCCGGGATATAATTCTTCTATTATGCGATCTAAAAAGATTTCAAATAACAACTGGTAATAAATATCATTCAGCTATTATGAGAAAAGAAATCAATAAAGATGATCCACTTCGCATAAAAAGTTAGACGAAACAATTGTGAAAAACATATCACATAATGAGCTATTCATACATTAAGCATAAATAAATAGCTATCACCATACAAAAGTGCCAAATGATAACTTAGGCATTCATGCAATAATACATAAACAACTAAAAATTGTATATCACTTTAACACATAAGCAGAAATGGTTAAGAGATAAAAGTACCATTTATAACTAGTCCTACTCATGAGCTTCAAGTGACAATGATTTATCTCTCCTTGATCTAACATCCAATAAGAGTACAGAAGTGCAACATCAGTAGCAGATATTAAATGAAAACATCAACAAATCTCGTTCCATTCATTCATCAAAACCTCCTCGGAGGGTTCAAAAGTGCATGTTCTGAGGACAAGTTTTTGACAAATTTCTGGACCCTTCTCTAAATGCATGAGAAGGGTTTAAATACTAGTAACTAAATCTAAAAATAACTTATTTACAAAAAATTCAGGATACGGTTTAAATGACCGTCCTTTTTCTAAGAAAAAATAAAGCAAAACTATTTCTAAAATTAAATCTAATATCTAACTATTTCTGCATTTGCTCCTTAACGTTGCAAGCATTCAATATTTTCTTGAGTAGAGTCAGCTGACTGTCTTGTGATTTTAGTTGAGCTAAGCAAACAGAATTGACAAGAGCTGGCACCATCTTCTCAGCAACATTGATGATATACTTGAGAGTCATCCACTGACTATGTGGCTTTACCGTGTATGCCCAGTAATAATCCCAGTTCAATTTGGTTAACCCTTTGGATTGCTTCTGCCTTTTCTTTAGCTTTCTGTTTCCAGTTTGTTTTTATCATTGCTTTCTCGTAATTTTCGGGCTTGCAGGTGATTGAGCAGTTAGAAGCTTTCCTTCTCGAGTAATTTTCTCAGCGATGCGTGATTAGTGCTAGGCGCTAATCGCGCATCAGAAACTGCCTCCATTCGTTGATTCGAGCTGCACTAATCGTGCATTAGAAACTGCCTCCATTCGTTGATTCAGGCTTTTGTGATGTGTTTTTCGCCTTTTGCGCCTCTTTCCCTTATCAGGTATAAAGCTCAAAATTTGTAAAAATAATGATTTCGTGAGCTCTTGACCCTGAGCATTAAACTGTCTGTCTCTGATATCAACATCGTTTAGTACCCATTTAACCATGGCTGTTGTTATGAAACCAGCTCACAAAAAGATAGAAAAGAGAGATCCATGCCTTAGAATTCAGCCTCTTCGAGGGGGCAACCTCCTTTACATTACATAAATGAACAATTCTTGGATGATACAAATGACAAAACCTCCTTTCTATATATAGGAGTCTAAGGAGTCACAATATAATCCAGCTGACCTAACAATAATAATATAAAGCCACAAAAATAACAATAGAGGGATTCTAGGGGGCACAGAAGTAACAATATGGGGGTAATAGGGGCACAACAATATAAATACGGGGTATAACTACAATAGTAATGGGGTAATCACTAGTATTATAGGGACCCAACATGCCCCTCTCCTTCAAAAAAGTGTTGTCCTCAACGCTTGAGCAGTTCTGGATACTTCTGCATAAAATTCTCATCCTCCCATGTGGAATCTTCAGCGGATAAGTTCTTCCACTTGATAAGATACTCTGAAATTGATCGATTTCGTAGCTGTCGAGTTCTTGTTTCTGTGATTGCTTCGGGTTCCAATATAATTTTTCCTTCCTCGTCAAGTTCTGGCAATATTGTTTGAATTGGGAGCTTGTCACCTATAACCTTCTTTAAACATGAAACATGGAAAACTGGGTGCAATCGAGAAGCTGCAGGAAGCTCCAATTTGTATGCCATAGTACCAATCTTTTCCAACACCTTGTACGGACCATAATACTTTGGTGATAATTTATTATCCTTCTTAGCTTGCTTTAGGGACATTTTCTTATATGGTTGTAGCCGTAGGAATACCCAATCACCTACATCAAAAATTCTTTCACTGCGATGTTGATCTGCCTGTTGTTTCATTCTATTTTGTGCCAACACGAGGTTATCCTTTAAGAGTTGGAGGACTTGTTGTTGATGTTCGATGTGATGTTCCACTGCCTGAACCTTAGAATTTTCTCTTAAATATGATGTGATGGATGGTGGTTGATACCCATAAAGTGCCATAAATGGGGTCATTTTTGTTGTTGTATGGAAGGAAGTGTTATACCACCATTCAACCAGAGGCAACCATTTGACCCATTGTGTCTGTTTATCAGATACAAAGCAACGAAGATATCCTTCCAAACATTTGTTTACTATCTCAGTTTGCCCATCAGATTGAGGATGATAAGATGAGCTATGAGCTAACTGAGTACCAAGACAAGAAAATAATTCTGTCCAAAAATTTCCAGTGAAAATGGGATCTCTGTCACTTACAATAATCTTTGGGTTTCCATGTAGCTTTTGAACTGTTCCATAAATGCAGTAGAAACTGTACTGGCTTTAAATGGATGTGATAATGCACAAAAGTGTGCATACTTGGTAAGTCTGTCAACTACCACCATGATGACACTCTTTCCCTCAGACTTGGGTAAACCTGTGATAAAATCCATTGAAACCTCCTCCCAACGTTGGCTTGGAATGGATAAAGGTTGTAATAGACCTGGTGTCTTAATTGTTTCAACTTTATTTTGCTGGCAAACCAAACATTCTGCCACAAACTTTTGAATATCTGATTTAAGGCCATCCCAAAAAAATTCCTTCTTAACCCTGTGGTAAGTTTTTAAAAATCCTGAGTGCCCTCCTAAGGGAGAAGTGTGCAATTCCATAAGAATCTTTTGTTTTAGCTGGGAATTCTTACAGAGGTATAAGCGATCTTTGTACCATAACGAATCATTTTGCCAGCTAAATGTATCAGAAGTACTGGAATCTTGTTGTAGCTTTTGAATAAGTGCCCACACTTCTTCGTCATTCTTCCATTCCTCCCTTGCTTTGTTTATCCAATCTGGTTGGATAATAGAAATGGCACACAACAATGCTTCCACATCCTCATCCTTTCTTGAGAGTGCATCTGCCACCACATTTTGCTTCCCTTTTTTGTAGATGATTTCAAAGTCATAACCCAACATCTTTGTGACCCACTTTTGTTGCTCTTCAGAGGATAATCTTTGTTCTAAAAAGTATTTAAGGCTATCATGATCCGTTTTTACCTTGAAGTGTCTTCCCATTAGGTAGGGTCGCCATTTCTTAAGTGCATGGAGTATTGCCAACATTTCCTTCTCATAAATAGCTTTGCTTAAAAACTTTCCCTTGATTGGACGACTTTCAAAAGCAATGGGTCTTTCATCTTGCATTAGAACAGCACCAATTCCATTTCCTGAAGCATCACATTCCACAATAAAGGTTTTTGTGAAGTCCGGCGTAGCTAAGACCGGTGCTTGGCACATTGCCTCTTTAAGATTTTCAAAGGCCTTTGTTGCTTCCGAAGTCCATGAAAATGAATCTTTCTTCAATAATGTTGTTAGAGGTGCTGCTATTCTCCCATAATTCTTAACAAACTTGCGATAATACCCTGTCAACCCAAGAAATCCTCGCAGATGCTTTATGGATGTGGGGATTTTCCATTCCTTAATGGCTTTAATTTTGCTAGGGTCTACCTTAACTCCTTCATGAGATACAATATGACCCAAATATTCCACCTCCTGGACTCCAAAGAAACATTTGGATCTTTTTGCATATAATTGTTTCTCCTCCAATAGTTGTAGCACCCTGTCAACATGTTCAACATGATCCTTCCAAGACTTGCTGTAGATTAGTATATCATCAAAAAATACTAACACAAATTTTCTAAGGAATGGTTTGAAAATTGAATTCATCAAACCTTGAAATGTTGAAGGTGCATTGGTAAGGCCAAAAGGCATGACCAAAAATTCATAATGACCCTCATGAGTTCTAAATGTCGTTTTCGGAATGTCTTCAATCTTCATTCTGATTTGATGATATCCCGAACGAAGATCCAACTTGGTGAAGTAAATTGATCCATGCAATTCATCCAGTAATTCATCAATAACAGGAATGGGGAACTTATCTTTAATAGTGAGCTTGTTGAGCTCCCTATAATTTGGACACATGCGCCATGATCCATCCTTCTTGTGCACCAATACTACTGGAGCTGAGAAAGAACTTTGACTCGGTTGAATTATACCAGCCTCTAGCATTTCTGCAACCATACGTTCAATTTCACTTTTTTGGACATATGGATATCTGTACGGCCTGATGTTTGGAGGAACACTTCCTGGAATCAGATGAATAGCATGATCATGATCACGCATAGGTGGGAGACCTTTGGGAGTCTCAAATACCTTGGAATGATTGTCCAGGACTTTTTGGAGATCTGGAGAAATAGATGATTCCAATGTGGAAACATCTAGCGAACATAATTGTGCAATTACACCTCTTTGCTCCTTTTTTAGAAGCTTTGTCATTCCATTAGAGCTGATTATCTTTCCTGGTTTCCCTGCAATACCCCTTAATTCAACTTCCTTTCCTTCCACAGAAAATTTCATGAAAAGTTCTTGAAAATTAAAAGCTATTGTACCCAAGGATTGTAGCCATTGGACTCCTAGTACAACATCAGCACCTCCCATTGGAATGGAAAGCATTGGGCTAGTCAATACATATTCTCCCATGGATAGCTTGATATTATGGCACTTTCCAGAACAATTTATTGTTCCTCCATTTGCAATCATCACTTGACACTCTGGTGCTGGATATAGGAAGCAATTCAATTCTTTTGCTACCCTACAATGAATAAAATTGTGGGTGCTTCCTGAATCAATCAACACTATTACCTTTTTCTTCTTGATTTGTCCTTCTATCTTGATGGTTTGAGGAGTGGTAATTCCCGCCAATGCATTACAAGATATGGTCGGATTTATTTGTTCTTCATCTAGGCTTTGTTCCTGGAATATATCCTCTTCTTTTGACCTTTCTTGCTCCTTTTCTTCTTCCTCTTCACAATCTATGTAGAATAATTTCTTCTCAGCACACTTATGACCTTTTGTGTATTTGCTATCACAATTGTAACAAAGCCCTTTTTCTCTTTTTTCTTCCAATTGTTGTGGTGTCAACCTTGTAGGTTGTGGAAGACTATGGGCAACAACACTTCCGTCTTTATAGTTGTGAATGGTATGCTTCCTACTTGCCATATTTTTGCTTTCCATTTTTCTTGCTAACCTGAATGCCTTCTCTAATGAATCAGGTTCCCAAAGGTGCACATCATGTTGGATATTATCCTTTAAAGACCCTATGAACACATCAATCCTATGCTCCTCTGGAATATCTTTTACCCTTATGTTCAATTTTTGGAACTCCTCAATGTGCTCCATTATTGAACCCTTTTGTTTGAGACTTATCAATTGGCTAAAAAAAGTGTTGGTTTTGTATCCTCATAATGTGCTATCAATTCTTCCGTAAAAATTGCCCAAGTGATAAATTGTTTACGAGAACAAAGCCATTGATACCATACAAACTGATTTGGTTCCAAATATAAAGTTGCCATACGTACCTTTTGTGTGTTTTGCACATTATTGAGATCGAAGAATTGCTCCATCTGTAATATCCATGTGGCGGGATCCTTGCCATCAAACTTCCTCATATCGATTTTTGGAACATGGTGAGTCTTCGATCCAACATTAGAGTCTGTGGAATCATGATTAACATTTCTTTTGTTCTCATCATGAGTTTCCTTTACTACCTTTTCACCATTAGTGACCCTTTTTTGTAGCAACTTCTTCAATTCTTCCATGTCTGTCTTCAAATCTATCTTCAAATTTGCCATCAAATCCTCCATCTTAGCTTCCATGCCCTTTATCTTAGATTCCACGCCATTTACCTTAGCTTCTGTTAGCTTTTGTGAGCGTGACATTTGTTGCACTTGTTCTTGTAATTTTGATATATCATGTAGCATTTCTTCCTCTTCTTCATGAGTCATGCTAGAGCTTTCAGGTTCCTTACTAGGTGTTTGCATTTTCTTTCCTCGGGGCATCAGTTACCGATAATAATGCTTTACTATGCCCTTTGAATTCCGTTAAACCAAGCTTACACAAAAATTAAAAAAAAAACTACACACCTTTTTTCACTTTATAGAAGCCTGATATTGAATCTGATGTATCTCTGTAATTTCGAATCATCCAATTCTGCAATTTCTACCTGTAGTAGCCTTCTGCGTTCTCTTTCCAATGCCACAAGTCTGAGCCAAATTGGATTCTCCAAGGAAGAGTTATGTGAAATCTCCCACAGTGACTTGCTTTTAGACTGATTCAGTAGAGCTAACTTGTACGACGTGCCACGAGTCCCTGTTTCAACCTTTGAATCTGAAACATACATACAAGAAACTACAGTCCGTTCTCTTTCTTTACCTTCTTACGAAATTTCAATCTGATCCCCAGAGAGAAAGTTATGACGATTTTCCCTAGGTCACCTGTTTTGAATGTAATTCAGGAGTCTGCAAAAAGACCAACTTCCTCAGATCATATCTCTGCAAATATCGAGCGAAACACTCTGAAATTCGGACCCAAGGTTCCGCGCGATTTCTTCTCAAATGGGTTTTTTTTGCGACTTCTGAAACGTCACAAAAAAAAAGTTATAGCGAAAATTCCACGATGACCTGTTTGGAGCAGCGAAATCCTAGAATCCAAAGCTCTGATACCAAATGTTATGAAACCAGCTCACAAAAAGATAGAAAAGAGAGATCCACGCCTTAGAATTCAGCCTCTTCGAGGGGGAAACCTCCTTTACATTACATAAATGAACAATTCTTGGATGATACAAATGACAAAACCTCCTTTCTATATATAGGAGTCTAAGGAGTCACAATATAATCCAGCCGACCTAACAATAATAATATAAAGCCACAAAAATAACAATAGAGAGATTATAGGGGGCACAGAAATAACAATATGGGGGTAATAGGGGCACAACAATATAAATAGGGGGTATAACTACAATAGTAATGGGGTAATCACTAGTATTATAGGGACCCAACATATGAGAGATCTGTAATGGATGGCTCAGCAGAATTCTATGAATCTGCGGCTCTGTTGCATGCGGTGTCTGCATATAAGGGCGCCATTTCTCTGTCTTTGGACATTGGAGCCTTACCCTTTTTCCCCATAGCTTCCTACACATTGCTTTGTGTAACTTTTGTTCTTCGTTCCTGCAGTTCACAAGTGAGGTGAGAGTAATGATAATAAATAATGACAGGAAAGCTTTAAATGCCACGGATATGCAAAAACATGCCACCTTACATGAACTTGCTCTTTGGAAAACACAAAACCATATTTTGTTAACAACTGGCATGTAACTCATTAATTATCATTAAAGCACGTAACTGGTTCTTGGTTTATGGAAAAAAACTTTTTCTTGAATATTGAGCTAGGAAAATATGCGATGGAATGTTTCTGCGATTTGCATTGCAGTATTACATATCGATGTATTGCATTACCACAATATCATCGTGTTGTTTTATCGCAAGATCGCGGATCGCAATATCGCAAGATCGCGGATCGCAATATCGCAAGATCGCAGTTCGCTTAATCGTTTAATCGTTATATGTATTTTATACGATTTTGCAGTATGCGATATGCGATATCGCATATCGGTGATTTTAAGGTTTTCCAACGTGAGTGCTCATTAATGGATGCGATGCGATGGAGTTTCGCATCGCAATCTCGCATTTTTTATCATTTTGACTCATAAGAAGATGCTCTATCATTCTTCGCACGATGCGATATTTCTTAAGGAGTGACTCTACTTTATTCATCATGAAACTTAAGCTTTTTAGATTTTTCAAAAGTATTTTCCTAAGTCCATGATGGTAAGTTTTATCCAAAAGGAAATCTAAGCACTAATTGATTTTTTTTAATTTTTTGACTAAGGGTCCCCACTTATATAGTGTTATTGCTAATACTAAATAAGGAGGGGGGTTTTTGGTGGCCACAACACTAGGGTGTGACAGAATAGGTGCACCCACTCAAGTTGTGGCTCCTCCCCATAGACCTTTGTCCACTTTGTGAGGTGTGCATGTGGATCACCCTGTCTGTCATACTTTTCATTCAATCACATTTGAGGCTTCCCAAACCACATGCACATCATCCTTTTGCATTCGCGCTAGTCCTCAAAACTCCTTTGGTCCATACCCCACCATCTTGCGTGCGTAGCGCATAGTACCCATTTTAGAACGTCGAAACGTTGTTGTTCCTATACTTCTATTTTGAATTTGTTCAGGAAGTCATCCACCTCGCTTAACCCATCATACATAGGCAAAGCTCTTACCTCTGTTGCTACGTAGCACGATGACCTTGTCATCATGTTACAGTTGAGCGTGGTTAGCTCGTGTAACTGGTTCTGCCATCGCTCTATCTCCTCATTAGAATCTAATGTGCAGGAGCTTTCGCGTTCCCATGAAATTTGGGCATCTGGGGTTGGATTTACCCAGTCCTGCTCCCACGTGGTTATTTTGTAGATATAGTCCAAGTCATTGTCGTTGTCGTAGTCACATAATGGCTCTGTGTAGTGCGGGGTAGGGATTACTGTCATCAACAATCTATATCACTTTGAAATTTGCTAACGTGCTCACTCCTTCAAGATCTACTATGATTCCCTGCAATCTCCCCATAGGTAGGATCTTTTGTTGGTTCACCATTCGCAGTTGGATAAGAGACCATTGCAACGTATGCCTGCCCATGCACTCCCATGTCTGCTTTGGCAGGAAGTTCGTATTTGATCCTAGATCCAAAATCACTTGATCCATCTCATATTCCCCGATATGCGCGGTCAATCTCATCTCCCATCATGTTCGTGTCGTGTGCTTCCAGAGCTTTCGAACTATGCACGGTTCTCCTGACGCACTCCCAGCACATCTAGTTATGAGTTCTTTTAGCCCCTTCACAGCCTTGTTGTCACACAGTAGCTTCATGCATGTCTCCAAGAATGTAGTGAGCATCGATGGGTCCATTTCTCGCTCCAGTCTGTCTTTACTTCCTGAAGTGGAGGCATCTATGAAGCTCCTCTTATCTTCCATGAATGTCTCCTTAGCATGCTCCAAATCAAATTCTGGTTCCTTTGTTAGAGCCTTGCAAACCCGGGTACTTTCTTCAGGATGCTTGCCTTTGTCATTCCCTGTCGTAATACCACTCCGGAGCACGATATTTACATTAGGGTCTTCCTCGCACAGCTCAGACCTCATCATTTGCAGGTTTTGAGTCGGGGGAGGCTAGAGTGCTCCTTTATCGTGAAACCTCACTATCATTGTGGGACAATCCTCTGTCTCATGATCAAACTGCGTATAATATAAGCATGATGGTCTCGTTGGATTTATACAATCGCAGGTATAATGCCCTGACCCTTCACAATTGTAACATGTTAGTTTTTTGCGACCTCTTCCTGGTCCCATTCCACCTCAGCCTCGTCCACACCCCTAAAATCTAATGTGCGCCATTCCTGCGTTTTGATCGAGGGGACATGTTTCGACCTAAACTCTGTAGGTAGGATTCTGATCCATCATCAGTTCATAACTTCTACAGGTGCACTCATCATGGCCTATTGACCTACAGAAATTACAAAAAAACTGTTGGAATTCTGTGTATACTTCTGTAGTAGATGGCAGTTATTTGTAGCATGTTTTCCTACTATCTGACAAATCGCGCACCATAATGTCGACACCACACTTGGTCCTACTTGTGTCTCTAGTCTCAATGGCATTGGTCCTCCTCCCATGAGGTAATTCACAAACACCAGATAGTGGTCCTTGTTGTGCCCCTGGCCCTTGCACTTTACGCACCATATCTCGTTGTGCACTTCTGGATGAGCCATCCTGTCTTGTTTCAAACTCTACATCTTAAGGCACAAGTTTTTCAACTATGCATGAATTTGCTACACTCCCAAATTAGCATCTTATATCGGAGTCTCATGCAATCTCATCGCGACCTCCAAAGCCTCACCCTGAGTGGTTAGCCTTTGTTGTGATAGCGCGTTCCATA
Source organism: Pinus tabuliformis (assembly GCA_031772625.1). Classification (NCBI taxonomy): domain Eukaryota; kingdom Viridiplantae; phylum Streptophyta; class Pinopsida; order Pinales; family Pinaceae; genus Pinus; species Pinus tabuliformis. The sequence continues at coordinate 266,548,753 of CM062820.1, forward strand.
GATGCAGTGTTAAGGAGGCTACAAACCACTCACTGTGTTTCCCATCTATTAAGGTCATGTTCGCTTCATGAAATGTGCACTTTAGTCTTTGATCCAACTCCCACAGGGTTTTGCCTAGTAGCATGGTGATTTCCTTGAATCCAGTGATCAACTGTGCCTTCGATTTTGGCCTACTAAATTCCTTGTTTAGCGTAGCTTAGATATCCGCTATCCTCAGATTCGGATTTTCATTGGAATGCTTAATGTATCAGGTTAGCACATGATCCTGCAGAGCACTGACCAACGTTTCCTTCTTTATATTGTCATCTGTGACACCCTGTGCTTCCCATACAACTTTTACCACAAACCAAAATTGGTCTGGATCTTCATTCGCTACTCCCTTGAGCACTAGTAGCTTTATTTCACTGGCCATACTGCTCCGCGGTGGTGGAAGAAGTGGTATGGCTGAAGTCAGGGGTGAAGATGGTGAAACTAGTGGTGGTGTGGGTGGGGGTGGTATGCATGTAATTCTCTGCTTTATCAGATTTATCACACTTCTTGGTGAAACCTTCGCAAGCTCTTCTTCACCTCCTTGTGGAGGTGAAATCAATGGGCTAGTTTCTAGTTTTGTGCTACCTTCATTTCTGTAGATCCTCCCACTCCGCGTAGCCACAAACATTAGCTTATTCGCATAACACGCTTTCACACAGTAGCATTTTAATCCAAGTGTTCAAAGATTTAATGTACTTACCTCGGAGTCCCTTGAGGAAGCATCATTCTGCCTCGCTATAGCTGACCGAAGTATCTACCACGAACTTGGTGGTGAACCCTCCTATGATTCGATCGAGCCAGTGATTGACAACGCACACGATCTTATCTTCTGATGCTTCCAATTTGCACACCAATTTTGGAGTCCACACAGTAGGTTTGTCAAGTTTACACCTTCCTTGGCTATCTTCTAGCCTCATGATCCACTCATACAACTCAGCAAGGAAGGATGCAAAGAGAATTTCATGGATTTCTGTATATAAGTAGCAATCTAACCACTCTTCCTTTCATAATCGCAGATTCCTGTTTTCCTGTGCCACGAAGTCATGAATCTTTCTGTATAACCACTCTTCAATTCCTTTCTTTGTCAGATTCCAGTGATACCACATCAGACATCTCTATGCAGATCCCGGCCCTGGCAATGGAACCATTTGTTGGCCTGTTGGGGCCTAACCCAGGTTAAGAGTTAATTAGCCAAACAAATCTCGGTACTACTGGCCCTTTTGGAAACAGTCTGCGGAGCGCGGACTGAGGTCTCACCTGAAGTAGTATGGGAGGGTGCTAGAACTAGGTTTCCACACCCCAGAGATGTCTGATGAGTTCGACTGGTCCTTTGTTTGTTCCTTCACGTAGGTGGCTTCACGCACCTTCTGTTCCTCGTGAATTGATACCCTGCCTTTGCGTAGCCCTAACCAGGGGTTGTGCCATGCTCTGTGCTATTACCCGAGATCTTATTTATCTTCCAGTATTGTTTAAGCACCTTTACCTACTTAAATGTTTATACTTAACAATACAAAACATTCATACAGGATTGCGCAGTAAATAAACAATATATTTTAAAATCATATCTAATCATGCATTAAACTAGGAAAAGATACACATAATTATATCAAAACTTCTCTTTATTGATTCTTCAATGGTTACAGACTTGACCTGCCCTGGGCACTCAGTTGCAGGGGTACACACACTCAGTTGCAGACTACTAGGCCTTTATGCACTCAGCTGCAAAGCCTTCTCCTACACTACGACCCAAAAACACACTTTACACTTTCACTCAATCACTTAGACTTATCATCCTTAGTTCCTTATATGATATCTTTTACACTTAGAGCCTCACTCTATTTATACAATCCCATGGTCTGTGGACCATGGGTAGGTTTATCCAAACGACGTTATATCACAAAACTAGGGCGTACAACCGTGTGACTCTATCATACTTTCACACCCCGCGCCCACAATTCGTGGAGATTTTACAACAAGATTTGGTCAAAACTTGGGCTTTAAGCCCCAAAACATGCCTTGGGGGGATTCCATGCCTAACAGAAACACAACAATAAAAAAAATGTAAGAAAGAGGAGGAGTGTAGAAAGAAAGAAGAATAAGAAAAGAAGAAGCACGATGACCTTCTAAAGAAAATGAAAGCTAAGGAGCTACAAAGGAAATAACAAGAAGAACTCTTGTAGAAGCATAAAGCAAAGGAGGAAAGTGTTATAGCTCCAAATCTCACTCCTATGGTTTGTGATGCTATACTCATGGCCTAGGGCAACCCCTCCCAGACCTGGTCCTAAAATTTAAAAAACAGTGTTTTATCCCTTATACGCGACATTGCCCTGAGTTAAACACGTGTATACGTGGGTCTGTGTATACCCAACCCGTGTGTATGTATTAAAACACTTAAAAAAATATAAAATTCCTCATTTTCGGGCGGAGATCATGGATTTTACCTGCTGATCACCTGTTAGTGCTCGTGGCCCAACTGTTCCCAACCAACTCCCAACTAGAAAACTACTTTGGGAGAGGTATAAAAAGACCTCAAAGGGAAGGCCAAAGGGAGGAGAGAAGAGAGAGAAAGGTTATTATGCTGAGATTTTTCCCTTGACCAGGTCTGAAGTCCCTTGTGCCTTCTGCACTTCCCCCATTTTGTACTGGAAACCTTTGTTTCCTTGTGTGTTGATGTTCATCCACTATTTATGACATCATGGAGAGAGTCATGGAAGGAGTTTGTTAGAGGCTTGAGGCTGGAACGGATCCGGAAGGAAGCTTTGCTTGGAGCCTACTGAAGGTGACTTAGGTGAAAATATTCCTTTTTTATGTACTTTATTTGTCTATAATAAAAGAAACACATGTCTTGGTTCCCGAAATGAATCTTCTTTATGTTAATGATATTCATGTTTAGAATTCATATGTAAATGGTTGTTTGGATTTCATAATTAACTACCTTTTTTTTTTTTTTTCCGACTTAGTCACCGGAGAATCCACAGTAAGAACCATTTTCTGCCAACGTTTCAAATCCCAACCGGGATCCATCATCAGGACAACTTGAATGCTTGATAGAAGAGCTTATTTGAGGGTTAAATAGTAATGGGGAGAGAAAAGATGAATGTCGGCTCTCAATTTTTTGAAAAACAATTTTTGATGAGAAGTCGGCTGTCTCTGATTAATTTAATTAATTAATTAATTAATTTTTTTTTTCTTAATAATTACTATTATAATAATTAAAGATAATTAGGATTAATGATATTAAATTGATCAAAGCTAATGTTAGAAGAATTAATTCTAGAAAATTGAATTAATATTTAAAATTTTTTTGATCAATAATATTAATTAATATTGATATTAATTGAAATAATTATTATTATTATTATCATTAATTAATATAATAATAAGTAGTAATAATAATAATCATCATAATTAATGTTAAAAAGTTATTAATCAAGGAATATTGTATTAATTTTTATATTTATTGTAATATATGTTGGTACAATTTTTATTTATTTATTTATTAATTTTTAGACTAGGTTTAAGCTTAGTAAGGAAATTAATAAATAATTGCTATTTGAAAATATTATTGATATTATTATTAATAATTATTATTTATTAATCTAATAGTTAATAATAAAAATTAGAATTAATAATATTAATAATGAACATAATTAGAATAGATTAAATTAATCCAAGAATATTGTATTTAGAATATAATTGAAAATATTAATCAAGAATTTAATATTTATTTATTATTTATTATTTATTTAATTATATATAATAAATATGTTAGTGCTGATATTTATATTTTTAATTAGAATAATTATCAAAATAATTTTGATTAGAATAATTATCAAAATAATTTTGAATAATATTAAAAGAGGTTAGAACTATTATTTAAAAGTGTAAATATTAATAATAGTTATTATTATTGTGTTAAAATAGATATTTTAATATTCAAGAAACGAAGTAATTAATATGGGTAATTAATAAATAGATTAATTAATTAATGATAATTAATATTGTAAATGTTTAATAGTGAATTAATTATTATTATTATTATTATTATACTGGTAGCGGGTTAATTTTTCTGATTAGGGGAAGCCAGCTTCCACTAATCTCCATACCACTGTCTCTGTTGAGATTATGCGGGTGTTTGATAATTTCAAGAGCTTCTCTGATCTTTCGCCTATGGTGTTGCTCTTCCTTAGCGATAATAGAGGCGCTTTCCAAGCAGACATGGTGCTTAGTTTTTAACGAGTGTTCTGCTAAGGCGGAAGTACGAGACCTTTCATTCTTAATATCAGCTCCACGTTCCTTGAGTCTTGTCTGCAGGGAGCGACCTGTTTCACCAATGTAGCTTTTTCCACATGAGCAATCAATTTTATAGACGCCTTTAAGTTGATGTTTATCAATATTATCCTTGACAGATCTCATACCTTGCCTAATCGTTCCAGGGGCTGAGAATTGAGTGCTTATAACATGAAGATGGTTTCTTTATAAGTTTTTGTCCATATACTACTATGTTCTTTGAATTGGTTGTTTTGCAAGACAAAAGAGAAGAAGGGAAATCCAAGAAGGGTTTGGACCCTAAGGGCCTTCTCAAACGTAGGACCAAAGGTACATACCCTTATCATAGAATTTGCTTATAGTAGCATAATGGCTGTATGAATGCATGTTTCTTTGAATAGACAACTTTCGGTCTGCTAATGTTTCAACCCAAAAAGCCCTAGGGGAGCAATTCCCTCCAACAAAATTCGCAACTCCACTGGGGACAACACTCTTGTTGTTCCTAGTTTGGGTATTTTTCAAGCCAATCAGGCCTCAGCTGCCTTGTCTGCTTGTTGTTACTGTCTGGTCTGTTCTTGAACTTTAAGCTTTTCCAGTTTCTTCAGTTTGTTTTTTATTTTTCTTGAAGCTTTTCATATAAGCTGTTTTTCTTAGTTACAGAAGCGTATGTACACACGTTTCTTTAAGTGAACCCGCGTATACGCAGGTTTCCTTAGTTACAGTAGCGTATACACGCATTATGTACATAAGTACAGTCGCGTATATCTTTCAATTTTCAAGATTTGTAAATCTTTGTGTCTCTGAAGGTGTGTCTGGTAGTTTGAGTCAGTCTGAAACAGTCACTTTCCAGTATCAGTCTTTGTTTTTACAGCGAGCATCTTGTTTGAAATTCTCTCTGATTATAAGGAGTATTGGTCTTGTTTTTTGTTGATTGCAAGCATCATCGTTTTTGCTAAAGCACGCAAGATTTCTTGCTAGGAATCTTGGCTGCTCTGATTCATCAGGGTAGGGAGATTGATCTCAATCTTTGTGTTAACCTTGCTTTTGGTGACTTTTGTTTGCTTGACAAAATCACTTTTGTGACCATCTACTTCTTTGTTTCATGAAAGTTGTTGTTTGACACTTTCTTGGAATTTGTCTTTTTGATCTTTTTGGTTTTCATTGCCAAAGCTTTCATTGTTTCTTTTGATTGTTAAGAGCAATTTTAAACACATTTATTTTTCTTGAGTTTTCATCCATTGAGTGGTGTCGATTTGCAAAAGTGTTTGATTTCCTATTCTTCAATCACAAGTTTCAGTGTTGTTGAGAGCATTTTTTGAAAAGACTCTTTTTGTTGTTGCTTTTGAAGAAAATCTTTGTGAAAATCTTAGTTTTGCTTTCTTGAACTTGGTTTTCATTCGGTTTCCTTTTAGTGAGTGAAAGTGCTTTATGTTTGTCTTAGAACTTATTTTTAGTGTTTAGATGAAATGAATTGTAGTATCTCATATTCCATCTAGACATTTTAAGTGGCAAGATAAAGATTGATAAGCAAGCAACTTTCATTTTTTGTTTTTAGAGTAGTTTTAAAATCTTGCATCCGCATATATTTGTTGCACTAGGATAGATTTGCATATCTTTTTAGGCATACATAGCTTTGTTAGCTTTTGTGAGTTTGAAGCGTGAATTAACGAAAAGAAAAGAAAATTTTGTTTTATTAGAAGTTCCTCTGAACCCTATAGAAATTGCTCTTCATCGAAAAACGAAAAAGTGCATGTGCATGTAGTTAAGTTTTTATTAATTTCTTTTGTGTCAAAAAATACCACTAGTTTCACTTCTGTTACCTTGTGACTTAAAGAACAACCTAATTTAAAATCAAGCTCTAACTAAAATTCACTAGAACTTTTTGTTTTAGTCAGTTACACCAACAAGTTTAGGATTTTAGGGCCTTGGATTAGGCGAGTGGAGAGTTAACTCTCCAAGGCCATATAAACGTCAAACGTGGGAGTCTGAATAACGAGAGAAAATCCAATAGCGTTAGGAAGACCAGGAAAGCTCCGGATCTGGGAGTTAAGCACGAGGGTCTGCGAAGATAGGGAAGAGAGATACCCCCTCTCCTACTTGTCCGAACTTACCTCACGACTGTTCCGCCTGGCTTCTGCGATGAGTTGGTATCCGTAGTTGCTACTCCTAGGGATCTACACAGGTGGCTGCGGAGGGGAATCCCGTGGCACCTGAGGTTGACGTTGCATCACTCTCGACAGTACTACTGGAGGGCACCCTTGCGAAGCTTGGGGGCTTGCACCGGTGCAGGCTGTTGTTAGGAGGTCAGCGTAACTTCCTCTGATACCTTTGCTGATAGGACTGGGCCCTCATCATCCCAGACTATCTTCGGAAGGCCCCTTAATTCACTTTCTCGTATTTTGGTGTCCGGTCCTAATCACCCAGAGCAGAAATACTTGGAAGTTGTTTGACTGCCTGTATCTTTAGGGACTTTATAGTGTGTGCTCTATGCTCTTAGTTGGCCTAGCTTTCAATTTTTCGAGTCTTTAGTTAGATCATAACAAAAAATTAAAAGTGGCTGTCCGATCTCCTAGACGATCTCGAAGACTTCGTGGTCTTTCACCACCAAGTTTAGAGCCTTCTCCTAGAAGGCACAGAGGTAATACTACTGGTGGGTTTCATCCCACAACTGTTGACGCATCGGGGATTGATCCTCCTCTCGGGGGCATTAGTGGCCAAGCAAGGCCTGGCACTTCTGAACAAGAGAGGGACACTCCAGTCCTTTCTCGAGTTCTCTTTCAAGCGGAGAATAGCATATAGGTAGAAGAACTCTCAAAGTCGTTAGCGGCTCCGAATTCTCCACTGCCATCTAGTCATCTGGACGTATTGCAATACGTTGGGACTCCGACGCATAGACCGTCAAGTCCAAGTTACGCTACGTGCTTACCATCGATGACCACTACTGGAAGCATGGCTTCTACAAGTGCTACGACTATGAAAACTCCAACATCGGTGCAAGGAGGAGGAACGATTTCCATCTCCTCTGCTTCCTTGTTTGGATCTTTTGCTAGCACATCTTTAGTTGGGTCTACCTCCATTCCGTCCACGAGTGGAAATGCCCAAACCAATGCTTTTGGTACTGGATTCTTCCCATTTGGCACCCACTCACAGGGTATTCCATCTGTTCCGTTTAGTTCCGCTACGTCCATGATGAGCGGATCGGCTTCATTCCAGGGTTTTCCTTTCAGAAGTGGTCATATACCACATTCCGACCCGACGATAGGATCCATGCCTTTTTCTTCAGTAGGACAAAGCAACAATCCTTTCCAAGGTTGGAATAACCCTGGGGTTAGTAGCGCGGGAACTGGGAATCCTTTTTTCGGCCAACAAGGGAATAGGCTGTACACCACGGTTAGTTCGTTTCAAAGTATTCCTCCCCTAGCTTCGGCTTGGAATCCTTATCAGGGGTTATCAACTCCTTACAATCCTTTAGGAGGAAACTTTGCTGGTTATGGAGGCTATACGGCCGGAGTTGGTCAAAATCCAAATTTTTCTGGATCACAAGTCTTGCCTTTTGGTACAGTCGGTTCTACTGGTTACTTCAGGCAGCCTGGTGCCTCCCAAATTCCAAGACAATCTTTTCAGAACTTTGGGAGTTCTGCCCAGTCTGGGTGGAATCCCCAAGGTCCTCCTAGGCTTCCGTTTCTGGCAATGTTGAACTTGCCAGATCTCACTAAGTTAACAAATGACCGAATCAAGTACAATCCAGCCTGGCCTCCGATCCCAACCAAACTCCCTTCAGACATTCCAAAATTCGAAGGGAAGAGTGGTGAAGACCCAGGCGACCATGTAACCACATTCCATTTGTGGTGCTCATCTAACTCCCTTATCGACGACTCGATTAGGTTGAGACTATTTCAGCGCACCTTGACTGGCAATGCGGCCAAATGGTATATAGAGTTGCCAGGGGGCAGCTTTACATCTTTCGCTGACTTAGCCAATATTTTCTTAAATCATTTCCAGTTTCCTGTTCGCTATGATGCCGGAATTGAACATCTGGCCACTTTTCGTCAGGATAAGGCAACCCACATTTCTGACCATATTCAGGAATGGAGACAGCGAAAGAGGCTCATTAAAGCCGAAATCCCTTCGGAGTACCGTCTCGAGTGGTTTTTGAAATCTTTACAACCCGAGATCTCCAAGGATGACTCCATGCCTGGGGTCTATTCTGAGGAGCAAGCCATTTTTAGGGCCCAGCAATTAGAATTGATCTACTCTCAGTCTGGGATGCTACAAAAATACTTGCCATATCTCTTGGGTCTAAGGTTGATGTAGCTAAGTCGAAGCCAGGTCCACACGCGGATGGTATCGTCAGGTCAGTAGACACAACTACCGTGAACTTGTTGATTCAATTGCAGCAGTTGTCCTTACAAACTGCTTCTAACAACCAAGTCACATCGTCTAATCCCCGGCTTCCCAAACTTCTTCAATTAATGCCGTCCAATCTGATAACCCCAAAGGAAATCAAAATTCCAATGGGAAAAAGAAAGGACGAGGTAAGAAAAAGAACCAGGATGGGATGCCTGATGCAAATAAATCCGGCAACAACGCTGGTGGTGGTAGAAATGAGCCGAGAAAGAAAGTCAAGTTTCCATGCAAGTTGTGCAGTGGAGACCACTTAACTCATCTCTGCCCTAAGATTGAAGACGCTCAGCGCTTGTTAGGACAGAAAGGGACTTCTAGTTCTCAAGCTGTGTTAACTAACCCATTTCCCCAAGGGCAGCAACTTCTTGCTGGCGCAAGTTCAAACCCTGGAACCTCCGCAGGGGGCAACCAGGAAGGGGACAAGTCATCAAACGTTTTCATGATGGGTGCTCACGCTAATGCGACCACACGGTCACGCGATTATGGTGAAGGTGAAACTTCTAAGGGTAAATCAGTTCCCGAAACTAACAAACCACTTCCTATTGAGCGACCTTCTGTCGAGACTATACCTCGGGTACCGAAAGGTCCCGAAAAACGCGCGACTATCAATCATAATATTAGGGCAGCCTAGAATTACTCCATTATCGAGGATCTGGCTCAGAGTCCATGTGCTATGTCCGCTTTAGAGGTTCTCCAGTCATGTCCTGCTCAACGTAGTGCCTTGTTATCGGCAATGGGCGCAGTGGATCCAAGTAATTCTTTAGCTCTCACTTTTGATATGATTAATGTCAAAAAGAGACTTCCTCATCACATGGCTTTCCAAATAAATTCTACCTACCAGAAAATGAATATTTTTCGGATGGTTGTAGATGAGGGAGCTTCCACGTGTGTCATGTCTATGTCATGCTGGAAGGCCATTGGATCACCGTCGGTTGTTCCTTTACCCACCCTATTGACAGCATTTGATGGTCATTCTCATAGGACATACGGGATTATCCTGGCCTTTCCTATATGTGTTGGAGGAAAGGTCGTTAATATTGAAGTAGAAGTCATAGGTGCTAACCTAGACTATAATCTCCTATTAGGAAGGAACTGGGTATACGAAATGGACGTCGTTGTTTCGACTCTGTTTCGTGTCATTTTCTTTCCTCATGAGGGGAAAATCATTAAGGTTGATCAATTGGACTATTGTCCAGTCGATCCTCAAGCAAGCTCTAACTCTACTATTCCTTTAGTGGGTAACCCTTGTCCGCCTATTCAGAGTCTAGGAGTTGGGATGTACTCTTCATTAATGGGTACGTTTAATCTTCCCCCTCCTACAACTGGGATAGATACAATTTCATCCTCCAAGGACCCTTTACGGAGAGAGTTTGTTCAAACTCCTTATTCTTCGAAACCTGGAACCTTAGCTTCATCTGTGACCACATCAGGTGACGACAAGGTGGGTGGAATAGAATCTCTTATATCTGCAATAGAGCTTAGATGTGAATCTATCGATAACTCTGTAGATAACCATTCTACTTCTTCCTCTGGGAAGGAGATAGATGGTGATGTGGCTCATTTTTGGACCCTTGATTCCACCTCTGCATCGGATTGCTCGGATATTGTTTTTCCATCGGACGAAGCGATATTCGAAGCAATGACGGCTGTAGATCGACCTTTGGAAGATTTACATCGTCAGCTACACTTTCATTCCCCTGTGCATGAAGTCGAATCTCAGTCCTCCAGTTCGACTAGTGATGTTTGTATGGTCCCTTTGGCTCCAACACATTCATTTGCCGAAGGAAGTATATTGATTGGTTCAATCATCATACCTATAAACATCCCTAGGAGTAAGTTGGCGGAGCGCCCTAACGGGCTCTACCTAAGGAAGTGCTTTGCTTAGCTTTGGCCAGGCAATGGCTTCTTTGTACTTTATGTATATTTGTACATATATCGTCAAGAGTTTTCTGATATCAGCACTTTTTGGTCTGCTGTGGCAGGTGTTGATGGATGATTTGGTCTATTTTGGGTTCGCCGATGGTGCTAGTTGGCACACTCGGAATCTTGCTTCCGCAGCTTGGGTACTCTATTATCCAACTGGTCAATTGATGGCATCAAGAGGCATATGTATCGGTCCTGCTTCAAATAATATGGCCGAATATACTGCCGTTATTAATTTATTATCCGAGGCAATCTCTCATGGGATCGACTCGTTGGTAGTGTATCTTGATTCTCAATTGATAGTGTCTCAATTAAATAACATTTATCGGGTATGGGATCCATCTTTATATCGCCAGTATTTAAGGGTGAGGTTGTTGCAAAGATCATTTACTTATATTAATTATTTGCACATTCCAAGATCTCATAATTGGTTAGCTGATTCTATCGCTAATCAGGCATTAGACTGGCACATCAATCATTCATCATAATAAAATCAAGCATCAAAAAGTCAAACTATATATATATATATATATATATGTGTGTGTGTGTGTGTGTATCATAAAGTGTCTCGAGTGTACATATGTGTGTCCAAAAATATACAAAATTGGGACTCAAATGCCCATAATCATGTCCAGCATATCTAATGCCTCGGCTCAGGATGAGCATCTAAGTATGCAACTATCGCAGTAGCCACACGCCGAAAAGTGCGAACCCAGTCACGTGGCATGCCAACCACATGACGCTGCATATCCTCAGGAAGGTCCTCTATGATGGTCGTCGGTACTCGGCAACTTAGTCTCGCCAAGTGTTGCTGGATGTTGTTTAGAGTCTGTTCTGTATTAGCAGCTGCCTCTTCGGCTCCTCGGCTGCGCCGTCCATGCCGCGGGAACCCATCTGGTCGTACTGGCCCAATGTCTGGAACATGATCATTATATCAGTCATTTGAATCTCATCAAAAAATAATTTTCAAAATGCATCATTTTATTTGAAAAATCCAAAAAACTCATAAAATAAAAAATCTTACCAATCTTGCTCCATGCTGCATTCAGTGGTAATGCTAGATCAGGATCTCCTCGGAAATCCAGCCCAGCATAGGGGTAGTCATCCACGGCGATGATCTGCTGATCCCACCAGGTGAAGAAGTCATCGTCGAAGGCAGTCCTTGGGACCTCCCCACCCCCCAGACGTTTCATCAGATCAGCCCACCGGCCCATGCGTGGATCGCGTGGGGTGCTGATGGAAACTGCTACCCTAGGGCAGAGTACGGGAACTTTCTCGAAAAAGAAAGTACACAAGATAGTCCCATATCCAAAGTTCTTGGTCTGTCCCCTATGGATAGAAGTGAGCTAGCTCTTCATGTTGGCCAGAAGAGGAGTACACCAGTCGAACACAGTAGTGAGATAGTCAACTGCTATGCTCATGTTTAGTCGTGATGCCTGATGCAACGAGGATGATCCGTTCACTCAAGCCATGGTGAACAGGATAATCCTAAGTGATAAACTCGCCACATGTGTGATAGAAATCTGGCTCCCAACCTTCTTGGGATGTCCCGGGTAGTATATCTGTACATAGTCCTCTATCATGAGGCTACTCCGTGTCCTGCCCTGGGACTGCACTACCTCTCCCCTTCGGGAAAGGCCCGTGATAAAATAGATATCCTCCACTTCTACCCTGAGTAGCATCTGATTGATCATAAAGGCTTCCTCCTCGACGTCCCAATAATCGATGAGCATCTCAAGCAGACACGTGTTTGCTTTCATGTTTGGCAATTTGAAAAATTTAAGCAAACCGCATCCCCGTAGTGCGTCTAAAGCTTCTGGACTGTTCATAACTTCATTTTCAACTGCTGCATGCTCTCTTTCGTGCCACGTGACAGGCATCCTGAGGAAAAATCGTTTTAAAACCGTTAGTTTTTGTTTAGAAATGGTTCGTGGCGTATACGCGGGTCCCTGTGCACACAGTCGTGTATAGGGCCCGCGTGTACGTGGGTTCAATATTACCAACCCGCGTATATCCCGTGGGGAAATTTTTGACAAAAGTTCAACGGTGAAACATCAATCAAAAATCTTAAAACTTGTCACAATCAATTGCAAGCTAAGTATAAGAGTTACCTGGAGGATTTTGACGAATTTGAACGGTTGAATCTGGCTGTGGGAAGTTTGCTCCTTTTGCTTTAAAACCTTTGATCTCAAACTCAAATGGTAAAAATGGTGAGTCCAAAATGCTTTTTATAAGTTTTGAAAATGTAAAATTTTTTCAAAATTTTATTTTGTTTGGCCTCATGTGACTTTTAACTTGGGAGCTTGGAATGTCGAGAATGGTTTGTTTTTCAGGACATTTTGGATGTTTTTCAGTTTCGAGATGATTCCATGACTACTGACCCGTCATAGCAGGTATCGTTTTCTCACTCGCATATAGGTTAGGGACACCATTTTTTCCGTTGCATTATGCATACTAGCCTCCATTTGCCGATACATCTACCATAGGGTCGATCCCATTGTGTTATGGTTCGTAAGCCATTTTCACTCGCCGATTCTTTAAATCATGACACGATGGTAGAGCCATCCTTTACATGGGCATCGTAGTTAGCACCTCACTGACATTTGTTGCCCATGCTGCTCCATTGAGTAGGCTCAGGAGTCCTCTGTAGTCTCGCCATGACTTATGCATTGAAGACTCATTCCTCTTAGCTTCTCCACTTTGTTTTGGCCTTATACCCTAGAGGCTCCTTTGTGTTGAGTTGTACTACTACATTGCATGTTGACCACTTGCACCTTTTGGCCTAGAGCCGGCTTCACTTGGACTCGTGTTTAAGCCAACTTTTGACCATGACGACTGCAAAATCAACCTTGCATACCTTTGACTTCTGCAGCTTGAAACACCTTGACTCGTGGAAGGAACACACCTTTGAGTGTCACTGACCAGTTTTCACCTCCCTGCATTGAGCATAGGAACGTTCCATTCCCAGGAACTAGATCATCTGTTTCACTGACACTCATTCTTTCCACTGTACCATAGCATTCTTTTATTCTTTTTTCTGGCTTAACAGAAAAAGACAAAAAAATTAAATATTCCAAAAAGGACGGGAACGGGATAGTATTTCCATTTATTGTTGGCAGCTAGAGTCAGTCGTGTCGCCCTTGAATAAAGCACTCACAACAAAGTCTCCTCCGCATGGGTGGGATTTAGTTTGACTTAGGCACGCCATAACCTTGTTATTGAGTTAGTTCTCCCCTGATTGGTTATCTCTTCCAATCATATGGAGGGTTCATTCGTGCCTCCTACATGGTGAACTTATACAGAGTCATCATATGCTGCCACATAGTCACATTGAGTCGCGCTTTTGTTCAAGGGAAGTTAGCCTGAGTCGGCCTTTCTGCGGTGTCTCTTGACTTATTTTTCAGTCGGCCATCCCTAGTTGTCAGTGTCATGTCTATCATCACATCAGCTATATTTGCCCTTTACTCGTGCTGGTTTGAGAAGGTCCCCATTGACTTCTTGCTGGCGAGTCTTGTCCTTATCGATGACGACATCTTGCTCTGAGGATAAGCCTAGAGCTACACCCTGGCCCTATTTTCATTATTGATAGGTCACCTTGTGCTCAGCATCGATCAGTATTATGGGTCTTTGACTGAGTGGTTTCCCTTGTGTTCGACATCAGCTTACATTATCACACATTGGGATTCGTGCAGTACCTTGGTTTCCATTTGACCCTATTGGTGGATACCTCACCTCTGTGTCATCTTTCATTATTGGTTGGTTTAGAGGGTTTCTATCGTGCGCTAGCCACATCTTTTGTACACCGAAAACGTACTTTGGTTGGGTTACTACATCTTTTTCGTCCTATTCCTTCCACATTATTGGCCTACGGGTTACACTCGCGCTAGATTGATGAAGGATGCCTTAATGCCTTCCTTCTAGCGGATCTTTGCCTATCAACTCTGACTCATTGCTCTGGGGTAAAGATCTAGAGTTCATTTGGCAGTACCTTGGGGTTTGCAGTCATTAGTGGCAGATCCTTCGCTATTGACAGTGGGAAACCACCATTGTCTCCTGATCGATAGATTCTTACAGGTGTTTGACTCCAGCTCATCTATTCACACTTGTTAGATTGTACTGGGTACCTTAACACTCATTATCATTATCGGTGAGTAGTCTCGCGTTTGTTAACGGTATACATCAATGACCGGTAATCAAACGATTTCTCACATGGTTGACTTCAGATCATTTATTCCCATGGTGTAGAAATGTACCACGGCAGTCGGTGAAGACCTCAGGTAGTATCAACATTCATTGGTTCACTTGGCAGTTGCTCCTGTTGTTGCTAGTTGATACCACTCCACTTTATATGTTGCAGTCAGTCATGTCGACATTCTATATGTTGGCACCTGAGTTTTGCAGTGTAGTACCATCCTATTCCATCATGTTCAGTTGGTACCTTTTGGGATCCGTCTTTGATATCAGTGATCCGTTGCATCTTTCAGCATCATTGACAGTCTTATATGTGATATTCAGACATGTACTTGCTCATCATGATCAGATGATCCATTATGTATTTTTCAGTCATTTATACTTGTATACTTAGTGGATCCACTTGTACTTGATATGCGGACATGCTTTACTTTGTTTGAGCATGGGTATGCCCGCCTCAGACAGTGTTTCTTTCTGATCTCCTTTGGTGGCTTGGCAGGCTGAATTCTAGTGAAGTCCTCCTCGGTTTTTGACAGACTTCCTTTCCATGTACTTGCATAATATATTCCGGCCATCATGTACCCCTTCTAACCTCATATATTATGGGGCATCTTTTATAGCTCCAAATCTCACTCCTATGGTTTGTGATGCTGTACTCATGGCCTAGGGCAACCCCTCCTTCCAGACCTGGTCCTAAAATTTAAAAAATAGTGTTTTATCCCTTATACGCGACATTGCCCTGAGTTAAACGTGTGTATACGCGGGTCTGTGTATACCCAACCCGCGTGTATGTATTAAAACACTTAAAAAAATATAAAATTCCTCATTTTCGGGCGGAGATCGCGGGTTTTACCTGCTGATCACTTGTTAGTGCCCATGGCCCAACTGTTCCCAACCAACTCCCAACTAAGAAACTACTTTGGGAGAGGTATAAAAATACCTCAAAGGGAAGGCCAAAGGGAGGAGAGAAGAGAGAGAAAGGTTATTATGCTGAGATTTTTCCCTTGACCAGGTCTGAAGTCCCTTGTGCCTTCTGCACTTCCCCCATTTTGTACTGGAAACCTTTGTTTCCTTGTGTGTTGATGTTCATCCACCATTTATGACATCATGGAGAGAGTCATGGAAGGAATTTGTTAGAGGCTTGAGGCTGGAACAGATACGGAAGGAAGCTTTGCTTGGAGCCTACTGAAGGTGACTCAGGTGAAAATATTCCTTTTTTATGTACTTTATTTGTCTATAATAAAAGAAACACATGTCTTGGTTCCCAAAATGAATCTTCTTTATGTTAATGATATTCATGTTTAGAATTCATATGTAAATGGTTGTTTGGATTTCATAATTAACTACCTTTCTTTATAACATGAAGATGGTTTCTTTATAAGTTTTTGTCCATATACTGCTGTGTTCTTTGAATTGGTTGTTTTGCAGGACAAAAGAGAAGAAGGGAACTCCAAGAAGGGTTTGGACCCTAAGGGCCTTCTCAAACGTAGGACCAAAGGTACGTACCCTTATCATAGAATTTGCTTATAGTAGCATAATGGTTGTATGAATGCATGTTTCTTTGAATAGACAACTTTCAGTCTGCTAGGGTTTCAACCCAAAAAGCCCTAGGGGAGCAATTCCCTCCAACAGAAAGGAAAATAGCATAAGAAAAGGAACAATAGAAGAACATGTAGGAAGAAGAGTTGAACAACAAACAAGAGGAGGAACTTGCACAAGAAATGGAGGAAGAACAAATGGCACATGATATTGAAACAAAAATGGAAGAGGAAAATGACATTGAAACAATTGCAAATGAGCCAAACACTCGGTTAGACTCTCCTCTCACTGGTGTCCATCTCCCATTCCTTGCAATGGGAATTTTTCCTCCACCTGATGATAGGGTTATGGATATATCTAGTTTTACCTTCGACCAACTGAAGAAGAGAATTGTACAAGAAAGGCGAAGTTATTTTCCCAATGACCTTGATCATCTAGTCTCCATAGCCACTGAATGGGTGATAACATCCAATATCATGAGGAACCATTGAGAATTCATGGCAGAAAATGTGGCTTTTATAGTAGTAGCACAAGATAATACATATCATATTTTTAGTCAGAATGCAAAATTATGAAAGGAGCTCACTGCTGCATAACAACGGGTTGATCATGTTGCCAGATAAAATTATAGGTTTTCTTCCACCAACATTAGCATAACAGAGCTACGAATGGCCATAATTGACGAATTGAAGCCAATGGAAGACACCATGAAGTAGTTGTACAACGAGATGATTTTTATACATGAGGTGGTGGTTCCCCTGGTCGAAATTCAAAATAGATGTCAAGATATTTTGAAGGTTATGAAGGTTACAAGAACAGTTGTCGATTTGATGCAGGATTAGGGCATTAAGTATCTTAACATTCCTGAGAAGTTGGCCAAGAGAAATAGGATAGTAACTAAGGTGGACAGAGCATAGTTAAGGCTACATGCTTAGAACTACTGTCACCTTGGTGAATAGGTGACCAACGCCATAGCTACTTATGTTTGACTACATAGTAGTTGGAATCCCAAGCATGGAAACATATAATACCCTCTTTGGGTTCACTTGGAGAAATAAGGGGTAAGGATGTCTTTATGCAAGAATTAAAAGAGTTCATTGAACAAATCAAGCGAGCAATAAATCAAGAAAGCTTGGAGGTGAGCAAGAATGTTGTTCTATAGTATGCAGTTATCCAGCCAAGATTCACATGAATTTATCCATGTTGTGGAGTAGTATACAGTCAAAATCCAAATATATATTGCAAAATGCATTGGAGGTAAATATTGTTAGACAAAATTAATACTGAGATGGGGGGCGAATCAATATTACAAGAATATTATAAAATTTATGCAATTAAAAACTTATCCATAAATTCACTTCAAAAATTATAATAATATCATGCACATCAAACACATAAGCAATCATCATATGTACAAACATAGATTTTAGGTGGGAAAACCCCCCTTGAGGGAAAAAAACCACCGAACTACTTGTTGCTTCTTTTTATTATCTATTACTTTACAGTTATTCTCATTTATATTACATCAGCTAGCCACCACTAGAAATGGAGCACCCACCCCTACAATATACAATTAACATGCACTTATCTTGAAGTCCCCACTCCAAGTACAAACAATTTAGCAATATGATACTGAAATTTTGAACTAAAAATATTGTTGCATAAACAAGACATGCAACAAATAAAAGCACTCATGCAACCTCTAATCTACACTCCAAAGAGAGAATAATTATATCAACACACAATCCCCAATCTGCTCTTCAATCTCTGCACACAACTCTGAAAACACAACTTAACGATAATTTTGAAATGCACAGTGAAATTTTGAAACTCTGAACTAACTCCTACAATCATTAGTTTGTGCACTTTCTCTACATGCACACTCACTCACTCACACCACTAGAGAACCAATTAATGAGCATCTTCCTTTCCATATTTGTAGAATCTAGAGATGGTTAAGTCAATTAGTTTTTCAGAGGATGGATCTCGCACAAAGCTTTTCACACACTTCAGAAATGATTGGGATTGGCATCTTGACCATATCAACCCACTCCTTCCACTAGATTTTTGATAATTTCAAACATAAGCAATTTCTAGAGGCCCCATAAATTGTCTTGGCCTTTTTTTGGAAACTTTCATCAATAAGCTCCGCCAAAAACAATTTAATTCCACAAGAGTGCGAGAAATATGGAGAAAATCTCGTAAAGCCTCCTAGTCACATGAACAAGCCTGACCAAATTTGACTAGAAGGTTGGTCGCTCACATGGGCCTGTGATCGATGCGACTGGACTGTTCCATTTGCTCTAATGAGCCTCCTTCCATGCAACTGGGATAAATCATAGCTTAAAACAAGGATCCAACCCTCACACTTGCAATAGAGCTTTGGGGGAGTGAAATGTTCTGTAAACCATCCTTCTAAACTCATCTTGATATCAAGAACCCAACTACATAATTGCAACAATACTTCACACTCAACATCAACTAGACCTCTAGAATAAGTGTAGCTCAACTTCTGGTGGGCCTTGTTACCTCATGACACCTCTCCTACAAACCTTATGATGCTTATTACAACAAGTCACATCGGCATGATAGCCTTCAACAAGTATACAAAAGACTCAAGTCTTAACATATAGACTCATGAGTACGTGACTTCAAAAGATGACATCAATGGCACCATAGATATGCCAACAAACGCCCCCTTTTCCAATGATGTCAACCTATATCTTCTGAAAATATATAATACATTTACATACAACAATCTAAAGATGAGCACATACACAACTCACTCTCTCTCCCCCTTTGAAATCAATGGTAAGGGGTTTTACATTGCAAGATAAAATACATAACAACAATGTGATACATAGCCAAAAATTGGATCCTCCCGCTAAAGAGGTGCAACAAACACTCCCCCCTAAGATACTGAACATTATCCCCTTAAATATATATGAGACCACACCCTCTTGAAGAAGCAACCCATCTAGAAACGAAGCAAGAAGAAACAAGAAAAATAGTTCATAATGCCTTGAAAAGCATGCAAATAACCAATCACCACCAATTCTCCAAATTTTGCAGTTGAAATTTCTCTTGGTGGAAGCCATATGACAACAACAAACTCCATGAGAAACTCCTCAATCCCTTCAAAAAGACACAACACCCATATGATTTCTAATATATTCATCTTGCTCTCTTGGAAGTGGCTTAGTGAATATATCTGCAATTTGTTCATTTGAATTAATATATTCCAACTTCACAACTTTGTCAACCAGTCATTCTATTAGAAAATGATATTTGATTGGTACATGCTTGGTCTTGGAATGAAGAACCGGAATATTGGATATGCTAATTGCACTTGTGTTGTCTACCATGATGGGAAGAGGCTCTTCATACTGAACATTCATGTCTTGAAGATTTTTCTTCATCCATAATATATGTGTACAAAAAGTGGTTACTACTATATATTCATATTCAACTGTGGACAAAGATATGGAACTTTGTTTCTTACTTTCCCAAGAAACCAAACAATCTCCTAAAAGGTGAGGTGCTCCTGAAGTAATTTTCATGTCATCAATACTACTAGCCCAATCATCATCGGTAAAAGTAATGAAATTTAAGTTTTTGCCTGTGGGATACCATAATCCATAATCAAGAGTTCATTGAAGGTACTTGAAGATCCTCTTTATAGTAGTAATATGAGTCTCATTGGGATTAGATTGAAATCTTGAGACCAATCCAAAAACTTGCATAATATTAGGTCTAAAAGCAGTTAGATACAATAAGTTGCCAATCATGGAATGATACATGGATAGATTTACATTTGGTGATTCATCATCTTTACTTAATTTACAACCGATAACCATAGGAGTGCACACATGTTTTCAGTATTCCATGCAAAATTGTTTTAGTTTCTCTCTAATATACTTTGATTGAGAAATAAAAACGCCTTTTTCATCTTGAATAACTTGCAAACCAACAAAGAAAGTAAGCTCACACAACATTGAAATCTCAATTTGTTTTTCATTTCTTGTGAGAAATTTTGGCCCATCATCTCTGAATTGGTCCCAAAGGTAATGTCATCTACATACACAACAATTATTAGAAAATGATCTTCCTGAAATTTGACATATATATTGATGTTCGTAGAGCCCTTTTTGAAGCCTTTTTGTTGGAGATGTTTGTCTAGATTTTCATACCATGCTCTTGGAGCTTGTTTCAAGCCATAGAGAGAATTTTTCAACCTACACACTAGATTCTCATCATCACCCAATAAGAAACCTTCATTTTGCTCTATATACACTTCCTCATATAAATCACGATTCAAGAAAGCGGATTTTACATCCATTTGATAAACATTAATTTTCTTGTAATGTGCAAAGGCCAAAAAATTCTTATAGCATCTAATCTACCTGCAAGTGCAAAATTTTCATCAAAATCAATACCTTCTACATGAGCATACCCTTTGCACACAAGCCTTTCTTTGTTCATTATCACTTTTCTTTCTTCATATAGCTTGTTCTTGAACACCCACTTGGTTCCAATGGTGTTTTTATCCTTTGGCCTTGGAACAAGCTCACATGTGTTTTTCTTCTCAATTTGATCTAATTCTTCATTCATTTCTTTGACCCAAAATTGATCTTCTTTAGCCTCATTGAATATTGTTGGCTCTACTTGAGACAAAAGTGAAAAATGTGCTTGATTGAAGCTATCCAACAACTTTCTCCTTGTTTGCACTCCAAGATATTTGCTTCCAATAGTTTGAATTTCTGAGTGCTTATTTTGAATGCCAGTTAGTGGAGCCTTCTTTTTAGTGGAGGTCTTTCTCTCTTCTTCCTCTTCTTCAAAAAACTCTTGATCCTCATATTTTATGAAATCATGATCAACTGTAACATCTTGGGAATCATTAAATTTAGGTAAAGTTTCATCAACAACAATATCAATACCCTCAATTACCTTTTTGGTTCTCTTACCATAGCATTTGTATCCCTTTCTCTTGAAGTAATATCCAAGGAATATTACCTCATCATCTCTTGTTTCGAACTTCCCAAGCTTGTCTTCAATCCTCTTGATGTAGCATTTACTCCCAAATAATTTTAAGTGATCAACTTTTGTTTTTCTTCCTTTCCACAACTCATATGGATTTTTATCACTGTTAGGCCAAAGAAGAATTATATTGGCCAAATATACTTATTTTTGAGATTGTTCTCCCCAAAAAGTATATGCTACAGCAGCTTCATCTAACATTGCTCGTGCCATGTTTTGGACCAACCTGTTTTTCCTTTCCACTAGTCTATTTTGTTGTCATGTTTTATCTATAGATTATTGCCTCTTGATCCCATGCTCTTAAAAAAAATCATCAAATTATTTAGACATGAGATCACTTCCTCTATCATATCTAAGACACTTTATCTTCAAATAAACTTCATTTTCAACAATTGCCTTAAAATATTAAAATTTCTTTAAAGCTTGAGATTTTTCTTTCATAAGCATAATCCAAGTGGCTCTAGTTAAATCATCAATAAATAATATTAAATAATTCACACCTCTTGTAATTTTCTTCCTTGTAGGACCACATACATATGTGTGCACTAGCTCCAATGGTCTACTTGTAGTGAACTCCTTGGATTTGAAATGCACTCTTGTTTGTTTCCCAAATTGGCATGACTTGCATATTGTTCTTTCTTGTTTGGCCAATCTTGGTAAACCTCTAACTGCTCCACTCTTGCTAATTTTTATTATATTATCAAAATTAACATGTCCCAATATTCTATGCCACAAGCAAGAATATTCTATTTTTCTCATCCAATAGTTGTGTCCAGTGTTATAAAAAACATACATGTTGTCACTTCTAATATCCTTTGCAACCAACTTTCCAAAATTTTAATTTCCACTCTCACATTATTTAGATCTGAAAGTCACCTCATGCCCATTATCACACATCTAACTCACACTGAGGAGATTTTGCTTCAATCCATCAACATAAAGCACATTTTGAGCTTTGGTCTTCTTATCCAATATAATTGTTCCTTTGCCTCTGATGGGAACTGCTGCATCATTTCCAAAACTGACATTATCCTTTTCATACTCTTTTAGCTACAATAATTTTCTCTTATCAATGGTCATGTGCTTGGAACAAACACTATTATTTAGACATTTCTCATGCTGATCATGAGTTTTCAAATAAAGATCACAATTTTCAGCCTTTTTCTTCCATATTTTCTCAACTTTCTACTAATTAGATTTCTCTTGAGTATGTTGCATGAAGGAATTTGGAAGGCTAGATCTACACTCACTAGCTTTGTGACCAAAGTTATTGCATCTGAAACACTTAATCTCATTCATTAGTGGAGAAAAATAATTATTTCCATTAGCATGCAAAATATTTGGCCCTTGAGAAATTCTTGATCTATCAACATTTCTTCTAGGAAACATCTTCAACCTACAATTTATGGCTTTGTGTCCAAAATGATTACATGCAAAGAATTAACCATAAAATGATGCAAGAGCATCCAAACTTAGCTAGCAATGTCATTGTATGTTCACATGTTGTGGCTAATAAGAGATGAATTTCATTGACCTGAGTGGTCAAAATCAGTTTTAATGGAGAGAGTTGGATCTCTCGAATTTGTCTTTATATTCAATTATTGTAATAATTAGAATATTGTATTATTCTTAAAATAGGATATAATTTGTTAGTATAGGTGTGTATCATAGCTTGAGAATACGGATTTAATTGTTAGATTGATAAAAAATAGAGATTGAGTTGTCAATGCGGTTAGGATAGGATTTGATTCATAAAGGAAAGGAAAAAATGTGACGAGAGATTGGAATGGAATAGGAGAGTGAGTAAGTGAGAGTTTGAGTGAGAGATAGGTTTTGAGATTAAAACAGAGGTTAGACAAACTATTTTAATCGAGCCGAGAGGGCCAAGACTCTGTAATTTCCATTTTGTTGAATAATTGATTGTAGTGTAGTGTGACACACTATTTTGGTGCAGAAGTCCATTTGTAGCTGTGTATCGGCATTTTAGACCCTAATCGGGTATTAATTTCCATTTATGTGTTTTATTGTTAATCGTTGTCAATTAGCATTAAGGCTTTATTCTGAGATTAAGCTAAACCTCTATTAAACTGTGTTTCTTAAAGTTATGCATTAAGCACATGGGTAGTATTCCCAAGTGGTAAATAGTATCTCGCACGCTTAAGAAGAAGTAAATGGTATTGTTACAAGTTCACATGATTAACCTTAGCTGTTGACATGTAACACGAGAAAACCACCTTTCTCGCGCACTCTTGATTTGATATCGGTCATGCAAGAATCTACGCGAGATTGTGTGACAACCGTTGGATTGGACGGGTCACATTGACGGTGGAGATCGTCTGGCTTAGTTGGTGAGCGGATAGCATGATATCCATTAGATCTAGAGCAGTGAGATCAACAGTGCAGATTGAAGCACTTGATAAAAGGATAAGTCAATGAGGGACTGACAGTGATTGGTCAGATAAGTGAGACCCTCAGGGGGAAAATCCACATACAAAATCTATTTGCGCGTAATTGATTGGTTACAAAGTTAACCAGTAGTATAATTCCAAACTACCACCCCATTTTCGTCAACCTCCTGCGTCAGTTTTGGCAACAGAGCCTAGAGATTAAATTTGGCTATAGTAAACATGCCAGCTAGGACAGAAGGAGGCATAGGTTGAGGAGACTTGTAGAAAATGCAGTTCTGCTGGATGAGATCCGAAATCTGCGTACAAGGATGGAGACAAGGAGAATACTCATAGGAGAGCACCTGATGAAGGAGATGCCAGTGCTGCAGAAGAACCTTTGAAGGAAGAAGAAGAGGATGAAAGTGAAGCTGCCAAAGTTCTCAAGATATTGGCCAAAGCAAGTGGAAGACCAAAGGTGGAAATACCTTTGTATGACGAGAATCTCAATGAAGAAGAATTGATGGAATGGATCAATTCATTAGACAAGTATTTTGACTATGAAGAGGTTGATGATAAAAAGAAGGTGAAATTTGCAGTTACCAGATTGAAGGGTCATGTATTTATTTGGTGGGATGAACCACAAACATCCAGAGCAAGAAAAGTAAAGTCCAAGATCAAACAATGGGATAAAATGGTAAGTAAATTGAAAGCCAAATTGATGCCAAAATATTATGAATTAAATCCTTTCAAACAATTACAAAATTTGAGACAAAAAGGAATGACTATCAAAAAATACACAAAAGAGTTTTATATGTTGAGCATTAGAGTAGGACATGCAGAGGATGATGTAGAAAAGGTAGCTAGATACATAAATGGGTTGATATATGACATATAGGATGAAATCAGCTTGTTGAGTCTGAAGACAACTGAAGATGCCTATCAAGTAGCTTTGAAGGCAGAAGAGAAGATGTTGAGGAAGAAAAATCAAAGGAATAGAGGAAAAAGTTCAGCAAGAGGTAGAGGAACTACCAGCCCAATATTTCAGCACCATTAGAGTGAAGCAGGAAGTTCAAGTAGTAGACCACCACAAAGAGGAGTAGTTAGTAGAGGAAGATTTTCACCCAGAGGAAGATGTCGAGGAATAGAAATTCGGTGTTACACATGTGGAGAATGGGGACATGGATCATGGGACTATCTTCATAATAAAGTAACAAATAAGAGGAATGTGAATGTGGCTGAGGCAAAGGAAGAACAACCTCAAATTGTAAACAAGGAAGAATCACCTAAAGATGGAGAATCCTTGTTGTTGAAAAGGGTATTGCTTAAGGCAGAGGAAGAGACAAGAGAACCAGCTCAAAGAAAGAGTTTATTCAGAACTATGTGAAAGTACAAAGGAAAATGCTATAAAGTGATAATTGATAGTGGAAGCACTGATAATCTTGTTTCTACAGAAATGGTGGACAAGTTGGGATTAGTAAAAATAGTACACCCTACTCCTTACAAAGTATCATGGTTGCAAAAAGGACATCAGCTTATTGTGATAGAACAATGCAAGGTAGAGATACAGATTGGTACTTATAAGGATGTGATATTGTGTAATGTAATGCCACTGGATGTATGCCATGTGTTGATGGGAATACCTTGGCAGTTTGATCAGAAATCTATTCATGATGGGAGAAGAAATAATTACACTCTGGAGAAGGATGGAAATAAACACACACTGTTACCATTGAAGGATGAAGCAAGCAAAGAAGCACCTGGAAATAGTGTTATGTTGATGAGTGGGAAAGAATTGTTGCAAGTAGTCAAGAAGGATGAACAAATGCATTTTTCTATCATACGAGACCTAAGGTAATTTTAACTTCCACAAACTTAGATGATTTATTTGAAGAAATAAAAACTCTGTTGAATGATTTTGTTGATATTATTGTGTATGAGTTGCCAAATTCATTACCACCCATCAGGAGTATTAGTCATCATATTTATCTAATACCTGGAGAGAGTTTGTTAAACAAAGCAGCATATAGGTTAAATCCTCAAGAAAATATAGAAGTTGGAAGACAAGTACAGGAACTGATGGATAAGGGATTAATTAGAGAGAGTCTTAGTCCATGTGTTGTACCAACAATACTCAATCCAAAGAAAGGAGGTGAATGGTGTATGTGTACAGATTCCAGAACCATAAATAGGATTACTATTAGAAGCAAGGAAGAACATCTGGAGCATCTTAAGTTGGTTTTAAGAACTCAGCGGAAAGAGAAACTGCTGATAAATCTAAAGAAATGTAGTTTCATGAAAGAAGAATTAATCTATTTGGGATTTGTAGTTTCTAAAGAAGGTTTGAAAATGGATCCAGAGAAAGTCCAAGCAATTTGGAACTGGCCTACTCCAAGACACATATTTGAGGTAAGAAGCTTTCATGGTATTGCAAGTTTTTATAGAAAATTTATCAGAAGTCTTAGTCAGAATTGTGCACCATTTATTGAAACAATCAAAGAGACTAATCAACCATTCAAGTGGGCAGAAGTAGCAGACCGAAAATTTAAGTTGCTGAAGAAGAAAATTACAGAAAAACCAATATTAGCTTTACCTGATTTTGGGAAAGTTTTCCAAGTTGAAACTTATGCTAGTGGAGTTGCAATTGGAGCAGTATTGAGTTGGGAACATAGACTAATAGCCTACTTTAGTGAGAAACTAAATGAAGCTAAGAAGAAGTATTCTTTTTATGATACATAATTTTATGCTATTGTGTAAGCTTTAGAAAATGGAGACATTATTTTCTACCAAAGGAGTTTGTATTATATTATGACAATCATGCATTACAGTTCATAAAAAATCAACCAAAATTGAACCAGAAACATGCCGAGTGGGTAAATTTTTTACAGAGTTTCACTTTTGTGATAAAACACACAAGTGGTAAGTTGAACAAAGTTGTTGATGCTTTAAGCAGGGTAAATTTCGTTGTGCAAGAATTAAGAGTTGGTGTTGTAGGATTTGAAGAAATGGTTGATATGTATAAAGATGATGCAAAATTCAAATATATTTATGCAGTTGTACAAAATCCAACAGTTCATAATAGAAGTTAGCGGTTAGATTATTAATTTATCCAAGAAGGTTTATTGTTTAAAGGTAACAAATTGTGGATTCCCAAATGTTCTATGAGGGAAAACAAAATCAAGGAGAAATGCAGTGGAAGATTATCTGGTCACTTTGGACAAGACAAAACCTTTTCTCAGGTAAATGATTTTTACTATTGGCCAAAGATGCAAATTGATGTTAAGAAATTTGTTGAGAAGAGCAGAATTTGTTAGCATGCTAAAGGGAGAAGCCAAAAACAGGATTGTACTAGCCATTGCCAATACCAAAACAACCATGGGATGCAATTAGCATGGATTTTGTCTTTGGATTACCTAGAACTCATAGATGGAATGATTCCATTTATGTTGTGGTAGATAGATGTTCCAAAATGGCACATTTCATTGCATGTAAAAAGACTAGTGATACAACACATATTTCTAATCTATTTTTTCAAAAGTTGTAAGGTTACATGGATTGCCTGTAAGTATTGTTTCTGATAGGGATATAAAGTTTGTTGGGCATTCTTGGAGAACTCTTTGGAAGAAATTCGGTGCCAACCTTAGTTTTAGTTCAGCATATCACCCTCAAAGAGATGGACAGACTGAAGTGGTAAATAGAAGCTTGGGGAACATATTGGGAAGTTTAACGTATAAAAATCCTAAGCAGTGGGATTTAGCACTTGCTCAAGCTGAGTTTCCTTATAATGACACTCCAAACTGAAGTACTGGTATGAGTCCACTTCATATTGTTTTTGGAATGAATCCAAGAGGTGTGTATGAACTCAGAAATTTGGGTAAACAGGAGACAAGAAGTGTAAAAGTTGAAGAGTTTGTAGAGCAGATGCAGAGACTACAAGAAGATGTCAAAAAAAGATTGTAGGAAAGCAGTGGAAAATATAAACAGAGAGGTGATATGAAAATAAGGGAGAAAGAATTCCAAGTGGGGGTGGTCCCCCTGCCCCAGGGTGTGGGAGCAATTACTTTTTTACCTTCTGAAAGGGACAGTCTTTCCCTTCCCCGATTACAGGCCCGTAGGGACTCGGCCGAGGTTACGAGGTCGAGGAAAGCGCGATGGCGGCCCTCACCATATGAATAGTGAGTACCTCCAGTCTAGTGATGGTATACTTGAGAAAAGAAATATTTCCTATTAGGGCTTATAATAAACTAGAGGTGAAAAAGATAGGACGATGCAGAATTGTGAGGAATTTTTCAACTAATGCTTATGAAATTGAATTGCTAGAAGGGATTGGAATATCAACTATCTTCAATGTTGCAGATTTGTATCCATACAAAGAGACAGAGACAGAGCCACAGAAGAAACCTACAGAAGAGGAAGAACAGGCTATACATTGGGAAGAACAAATGACAAAGACCATTAAGAAAGAGGTGGAAGCTATTTTGGAGAAAAGAATATCCAAAAGAACCAGAGGACAGGTTTATTTTAAGTATTTAGTAAAATGGAAGGGACAATCAATATAGGATGTCATTTGGTTGACAACAAAAGATTTGGAGAAGTATGGAGTAAATCCTACAAGTTTGATGAAGGGTTCTTTTCTTCCTCGGGAGTCTGATGCAAGAGCATCCTGACTTAGCTAGCAATGTGATTATATGTTCACATGTTGTTGCTAACAAGAGATGAATTTCACTGACTTAAGCGGTCAAAATCAGTTTTAAATGAGAGAGTTGGATCTCTCAAATTTGTCTTTATATTCAATTATTGTAATAATTAGAATATTGTATTATTTTTAGAATAGGAGATAAGTTGTTAGTATAGGTGTGTATCAAAGCTTGAGAATAGGGATTTAATTGAACTAGATTGATAAAAAATAGATATTGAGTTGTCAATGAAATTAGGATAGGATTTGATTCATAAAGGAAAGGAAAAAATGTAACGAGAGATTGGAATGGAATGGGAGAGTGAGTAAGCAAGAGTTTGAGTGAGAGATAGGGTTTGAGATTGAAATAGAGGTTAGACAAACTGTTTTAATCAAGCCGAGAGGGCCAAGACTCTATAGTTTCCATTTTGTTGAATAATTAATTGAAGTGTGATGTTATGCATCGTTCTGGTGCAGAAATTCATTTGTAGCTATGTATTGGCGTTTTGGACCCTAATCGTGCATTAATTTCCATTTATGTGTTTTATTGTTAATCATTGTCAATTAGCATTAAGGCTTTATTCTGAGATTAAGCTAAACCTCTATTAAATCGTGTTTCTGAAAGTTATGTATTAAGCACGTGGGCAGTATTCCCAAGTGGTAAACAGTATCTCACATGCTTAAGAAGAGGTAAATGGTATATTCCAAGTTCTCACAATTAACCTTAGCAGTCGACACATTGCATGAGAAAACCACTTTCCTCATGCATGCTTGACTTGATATTGGTCGTGCAATAATATACGTGAGATTGCATGACAATTGTTCAATTGGATGGGTCACATCGACGGTGGAGATCGTCTGAGTTAGTTGGTGAGCAGACGACACGATATGCGTTGGATCTGGAGAAGTGATATCAATGGTGCGGATTGAAATGCTTGATAAAAGGAGAAGTCAACAAGGGACTGATAGTTATTGGTTAGGTAAGCGATACCCTCAGGGGGAAAATCCTCGTACAGAATCTGTTTGTGCACAGCTGATTGGTTACAAAGTTAACCATTAGTCTAATTTCAGACTACCACCCCATTTTTGTCAACCTCCCGTGTCATAAAATAATGTAGGATACCTGAATTTTTGTTTCCATGATGAGGGACTGAAATTTGAGGACTTTTCTTCTTAAATTATTTATTTTATGCTAATTTGATTTCACCTTGATTCTTTTGCACATTCTTTCCAGTTGCAGCAATATTTTATTGATTTTATTTTCCTTTCAAAGCATCTACATAACAGGTACTTCTTTGATCTTTAGCATTTTTTAGAGGAGGCTTGTATCCCAAACCAGTTTTGTCCTTTGATGACCTTTTCATATTGAGAATATTTTACAAGTTTTTAGATCCCTTGACAAATTTCTGATTTAAACATGCTTTAGTTTCTTCTTTTGAAACATTTGCCCTTAAAGAAAAAAATCTTCTGCTTCAAGTTTGTGACAAATTTCTTTCCATTATTCCACTTGATTGGTGAGCACATTTTCTCTCATATTTTCTTCTTCTAATTATATATTTAATAAGATGATGTTTTCTTCATGGGTGCATGTAATAGGAGCTCCTTCAATATTCTGCTTCAAAGATTCATTTTCTTTATCCAACTTAGCTAGATTATTTTGTTGAATAACAATTTGTTGCAGAAATTTTTCTTTGAATTTCTCAAGCTCATGGAACTAGGTATTCAAAGAATTATCAAACAAACAAGATTTATTCTCCTTTAGCTTTCGTATTTCCTCTTTCAGAACTTATTTTTTTTCTAGCTTTGCTTAGCTCATCAAGTGAAGTAATGAGCTCACCTTCATAATCAATCTCTTCATCCTCAAGATTGGGTTCATTTTTATAATAAAAATCTATGAGAACACATTGATTTTTCTCTTCTTCTTCTGATGAATATTTCCTACTGATTTCATTTGAAATATCACTTCCTTCTTTTGAGTAAAAACTCCTCTTTTGGGATTTAGGTTTTCGAAATTTCTTAGTTTTATCCTTGCTTTTCATAACCTTCTTATTTCCTTCCTTTTCGCTTCTTTTGTGTGGACATTTTGCATCAAAATGTCCAACTTCCCCACATTCAAAGCACTTGAAAGGAAGCTTGCCCTTATACTTTCCAGGACCTCTTTCTAATCTATTGGAAAATGAGTAAATTCATAATTAGATTCACTACTAGAATACTCTTCCTCTTCCTTGATTTTCTTTGGAAGTTTCTTGATCTTTTTTGTGACAACTTTGACCTTCTTGGAAGCTTTGAAAGCAGCTTCACTAGATTCAAATATCTTTTCTACCATGCACATCTCATAAGCTGTAAGTATTCTAAGAAATTGCTCCATAGTAAGAGTGATAAAATCAATCATCTCCTCAATAACAAAATCATTTGGGTTAAATATTACTGGTAAATATCTCAATATTTTCTCAATAATGATTTCATATTCAAAATTTTCATTTATGCTCATGATCATGTTGGTCACTGTTTCAACTCTTCAAAAATATTCTGCAATAGTTTCATCTTCCTTCATTTTCAAGCTCTCAAACCTCATCCTACAGGCTTGGATCTTAGATTTCTTCACCTTCTTGTCACGTTCATAGCTATTCTCAAGTTTGTCCCAAACTTATTTGGTTGATTTGCAATGCATGAATTTTATCAGCTCACTCTCACTAAGTGCTGCAATAATGGCATTTCTTGCTTTTGCATTATTTTGAAAGAGCTTCTTTCCATAAGGGTCTAAAGGAAGAACATCAAGACCAGTATAACCAGTCACCATAGTATAAAAGACATCAACACCTAAACTCATGAGATTCCCCTCCATTCTCATCTTCCATACGTTGTAGTTTTCACCATAAAAAATTGGAACTTTGACATCATGGTCAACAATTGTGCCTTCTTGAATTCTCCTTTCAGCGCTCAAGCTATAGCAAAGGATTCGACTCTCATACCAATTGTTATAAAAAAGTAATACTGAGAGGGGGGAGAATCAGTATTACAAGAATATTATAAAATTTATGCAATTAAAAACTTATTCATAATTCACTTCAACAAATATAATAATATCATGCACATGAAACACATAAGAAATCATCACATGTAGACACGTAGATTTTAGGTGGAAAAACCCCCCTCCAGGGAAAAAAAACACTAAACTATTTGTTTCTTATTTTATTATCTATTATTTCAAAATTATTCTCATTTACATTACATCATCTAGTCACCATTAGCAATGGAGCACCAACCCCTTGACTGAAATGAGAAATGTTGGTTAAAACCAACTTGGAGCACCCACTCCTACAATAGGTAATTAACATGCACTTAGCTTGAAGCCCCCACTTCAAGTACAAACAATTCTGCTATATGATACTAAAATTTTGAAATAAAAATAATGTTGCATAAACAAGACATGCAACAAATAAACACATTCATGCAGCCTCAAATCCACACTCCAACTGAGAGAATAATTCTCTCAACACACACTCTCCAATTTGATCTTCAATCTCTACATGCAAATCTGAAAATACAATTGAAAGGTAATTTTGAAACACACACTGCAATTCTGAAACTCTGAACTCACTGCTACAATCATTGGTTTGTGCACTTTATCTACATGCACACTCACTCACTCGCACTGCTAGAGGACCAACAAATGAGATTCCTTACTTCTCATATTTGTAAAATATGGAGATGGTTAAGTCAATTAATTTTTAGATAATGGAGCTCACACAAAACCTTTTCACGCACATTAGAAATGATTGAGATTGGCATCTTGACCATATCAACCCACTCCTTCCACTATTTTTTTGATAATTTAAAACTTAATCAATTTCTGGAGACCCCACAACTCATCCCGACCTTTTTCTAGAAAATTTCATCAATAATCTTCGCAAAAAACATTTTAATTCCATACAAGCATGATAAATCCTTAGAAAATCTCTTAAAACTTCCCAGTTGCATGCACAAGCCTAGAAAATTCAACTGGAAGCTTGGTCACTTCCATGATCCTGTCCTATATGCGACTAGACTGTTCTAGTCGCTTTGATGAGCCTCCTTCCATGTGATTGGGGAAACTCATAGCTTAAAACAAGGATCCAACTCTCACACTTGCAATAGAGCTTCAGGGGAGTGAAATTTTTTGTAAAGCATCCTTCCAAACTCATCCTAAGATCAAGAACCCAACTGCATAATTTCAACAAGACTTCACACTCAATATCAACTAGACCTTTAGAAGAAGTGTAGCTCAACTTCCAGTGAGTCCATTTTACCTCATGACACCTCTCCCACAGACCTTTTGAGTCTTATTACAGCAAGTTACATCAACATGACATCCTTCAACAACTATACAACAGACTCAAGTCTTGACATATAGACTCATGAGTACATGACTTCAATAGGTGACATCAATGAAAACACAAAGAGGCCAAAAAAGATGTGGTACATTACAGAGATACCACTTAGAGTTAAAGTTATTGCAATAGACTTTAGATCATGGCACTCCTACATCACAAATGAACTCCATTCTCAATCCATTGATTTTTCTTTTTCTCCTACATGAGGAGTTTTTCTTATTATATTTTTGCCTTATGTAGCCACCATTTTGTTGTTATTTATCTTTTATGAATAAGAAGATTAATGTAAAATAAGTATAAGAGACACATGTGGAATATGAAGAGTCACATAGAGTTCCATAATTTTTAGATGATCTATAAACTATCATGGATATTCCACTTGATAGTTCCTCACAACAAATCTATTAATATTATATTAAAACTCTGAAAATTTTACACTATTACAGTTTATTAAACTTCAAGGTCTGTGGATTTAACTATAATTAGTGCATGCATGTGAATGGAAATTATGCACAAATGTATAGAATGATAAAATAAGCACACACACACACACATAGGACACAATATATTCTCTCTGGGAAACTCTTTCGAGAGAAAACCCAGCTAGAAGGAGAGGTCGCTTCGCTCTCTTTCTCTATCTGGAAATATGGCTATAGGTAAAAAGAAGTAATGTATGTGGCCTATGGGCTACTATAGTGCACAGATCCTCTCTGTGTGCTCTACCTCATATCTCTCCTGGCTATCTTTTCTCAGTTATGGAACAAAGTTCTCTCAAAATAATGGAAAGCCTCTTCCTCCTAGTGGCCTGGTTATAACACAACCCGATAGCCTACTAGTGGTTAATTTTGATTACATCAACTCTTAACTAGAGTTACAATACATACTCTTATAGAGTCTTTTAGATCAAAAACACATGGCTATCCCCTTTTCCATAAATAATGGGGGATGACGCGGCATCCTCCCAAACTATAGGTATGAAAACAGGAAGGTCAACTTTTGAGTGACATAACTTTTGCATACATACTCCAATTGATGTTCTTATCACACTGTTGGAAAGGTATTTTTGTGTAGAATACCATGAGAAGGTGTGGCTCTAAAGTGGCAAATATTTACCACCAAAAGAAATTTTTTGATGCCTCAAAATTCTCCCAGAAGGTTTCAGACCCCATTTCGCGACACTGGGTCCCATCAGTAACATTGGTCCCATGAGTTGATTCCTCCACTTTTTACACTCCAAATTCATAGAGATGGATGAAAAACAATATAATGATCCAATCCGGATCAAACCTCCCCATTTTTGGAGCCTTTTGGTCACCAAAATATTTTACTGCATGAGGTGAGGAAATTTTTCCTCCACCTTCTCTCTGGCATACCATTTAGCTTTGCTTTGAAGTTGTCCCTTCAACCCAATTTTCCAAAGGTCATGTTGCCCCTGTCTTTTAGTTCTGGATCCCTTCTACAAAATTGTATCTTCTGTTAACTATGCCTAAGCATTTGGTGCCAAATCCTCCATAGAAGGTATGACATGTTCCTATTCCTGATCTACCATGGAAAGCTCATAGAGTTTCAAATTCTCTACATTCACAATTCAGTAAATGCACATATATGGTGGTAAACTGATTCGATAGGCATTATCACTCACATTTTCTAGTATCTCAAAAGGACCATACCATAAAGCCTTGATTTTCTTACCAGGCCCCTGCAGCCTCTCCTTATTCAATTGTAGCCATACTCTATCTCCCACCTTGAATGACTTTTATGTTTTGTGTTGATCATGTCTAGCCTTATACTTCTCCTGCAACTTCTGCAGTGTTTCTTGTACCTGTAGATGGATCTCCATGTAACAATGTAAACTTTGAAATGGGAAGTATAAACTCAAAATGGGAACTCTGGCCAAAAAACCCCTAAAAAACATCAAAAACAGTGCTAAAAACGAAAAGTGTGTATATTGGAACGATGATATTTTTTAGGCTCAATTTTTAACATGTTTTAAAAATGGCAGTGAAAACAAGTTTTTTGTGCAAAAAACACCCTGAAAATGAAGAGCATTGATAATGGAACGATGGTTTTTTTTAGGGTCAATTTTCAACATTTTAAAAAAATGTCAGTAAAACCGAATTTTTATGTGCAAAAAGACAGTTGTTTTTGACGAAAAAACACACTAATGTTTTTGGTAGAATAACATTTTTATTTCCTATGTATAAATTCAACATGTTTTAGTAATGATGACAAAGATAAAATAATGGGATATGAAATACATTAAAATTCTATTAGTTTTCATCCATGTTGTTAAACATATAATAACATCACACTAAATATCACTAAAATTCTAATTGTTCTCAACCATAACATTAAAGATACAAAAACAATTGGAAAATTTTAAACAATAAAATTAAAAAACCATGATTAAAACATATAATCCAACATTTTTATGATTAAACAATAAAAATCATCATAATTAAAACATATAATCCAACAACATAAAAATGACTCATAATTTCTGATTTAACACCATATGGAAATCAAAATTTTTATTTCAAGATACGATGCAAAAATCAGTTATATAAACTGTCTTAGACAATTATTCAAAATCACTCATATTTTCTTGCACACCATCAGAACTTACATCTTTAGATGAATGGCTGGATGCAGACAAAGATGTTCCATATTCTTCTCTTTCATCAACTAGTGCCCCATCTGAGTCCACATGCATTCCCACCATTTTAGGTTTCAAAATTCTTATGGATCTACGACTGGTTTCAGTAGACTCCCATCTCAACACTATTCCCTCTTGTAACAACCTTTTCAGAATCCCTATCATCTTGAAGTGAAGAGTTCCTATCTTTGTTAAATTGAATTCATAAAAAAGTTTGTCAACATCCTCCAATTTTAATAGGTCTGTGCGAGGACGATTTATATTTGTACCCTTTCTTTTTCTCTTTCTGCCAAATTTTTTATCAACTACCATCTCTCGCTTATATGCACCATTGAATGGGTGTGTATTTCTGGCATACCAATGTACTTCAACACCTGTAACATCTTCATTTTCTTATAATACATTTATAACCTTAGCAACTGAGAATGGATAGCCATTGGGATCTCCATTTGCTAGCACTGCGATCATGCAACCATCCTTAATATCCTATAATGAACCCCTGTAAAGGTCTTCCATGGCTTCACGTTGTGCATGAGATCTTTTGGAACCAATATACATCTCTCTTTCCTCTATCTGTGAAGAATTAATAATACCTTGAGATTGTTGTTGTTCAACAATGTTTTTTTCTCATGTTCATTTGACACATTTTGTGGCCAAATAAATGGATTTTTCAAAGGCATATCTTCATTTGTTGTTCTTGAAATGGTATCACTTTGATTATTGAAAAATGACTCCCACCAAATTGAATCAGCAATGTCAAAGTACTTGTATGTATATCTAATACATTTTTTAATTTCTTCTAGGAAATCAGAATAATTTATATCTCTATTCTGTCTACATTATGAACTTCACCAACTGATTGTAATAACAATATTTTTATGCAAATATTGGATGATCTAGAATGAACTTTAAAAATTCCAAACCTTATGACGATGCCCATTCTGTAGTAGTTGAATACTTCTTACCCCATATTAGTGTTTTCCCATCAATTTTTTTGATACGAAATTGATGTTGGAAGCTA
Organism: Pinus tabuliformis; assembly: GCA_031772625.1. Lineage (NCBI taxonomy): Eukaryota > Viridiplantae > Streptophyta > Pinopsida > Pinales > Pinaceae > Pinus > Pinus tabuliformis. The sequence continues at coordinate 266,585,255 of CM062820.1, forward strand.
ATGTCATTAAGTTGTTTAATGCATTCTCCTCACCATTCGATCCCGGAATAAACCTTCGCATGTCAATAGTTTCTTCCAACACATCAAAAGTAGGCTCTGGCATGTATGATTTCTTAATACATTCAATTAATGATGGCAAACTCCCAACTTCCTTCCTCCTCAGTGTGACTGAAAAATGACTTAACATCTTATCAATATGGTCATGAGTGTGCCCAACAAGAAGGAAACCAACCTTTAGCTTCTGAAAATTTCTCAATTCAACAAGCATGTTTATATATCCAAAAACAACTTGATTTTTGTTTTCATGGCAAGTGTTTTCCAATTCTAGATACAAAACTTCAGGAAGATTACTAGACCAATGAGAAAGCATATCATGAATTATGGTTATTATTAGATTTGCATCATTATGAATATTTGGAGTTGTGAAGTACACCCTTGGAAACATTTTCCCATTGAAGACCATACAATCAACAAAGTGATACTGAATAAAATTTTCCTCCTTTAAATTTTTGGGTGTGCGAAAAAAAATGTGGTAAAAGTATTTTCTTCTGGTCCATACCATCAATTATCAAACCCAAATATTTATTCAGATTATCATAACACTTCTTTCGATTCTTGTACAACTTTTTCCTTTCACTTGTTTGTTGTTTGCGATGCTCTTGAAGTTATTTGACAATGGATTCTACACAACATAAAAAAAAAAGTCATTAAGAAATGCATTTTCATAGTTGATGACTATACAATTTTAAAAGTTAAAGTTATGAATGCTTATCTCTTTCTGACCCTTCACATTTATCCCTTTTTTATTTAAGAGAAGCATATGTACTACAAATCCCCATCCTTGTCTTCTTAGTAATACAAAGATTGTTGAATTATTTCTTCCATACCTTCAAAAAATATTTATATCTAATAAACCAACCATGTCCCTCAGAACCTTCTGCATAGTATTTGTATAAGTTGTAGATTTATCATCTTGAAAAATTATCTGGAATATATATTGTCTCTCTATTTGGCATACACTCTCCATGCTTTGAAAATAAATCTTTCATCCATGACATTGTTGTATTTGATAATGGCCCAAACTGTCATTTATGACGTACTTTTGAATAAAATGTGGGATCCTTTTCCAAATTTTCTTGGATTCTTGAGAGATGAAAATTACCCATCGAATAAACATTTTGAAAGCCTTTCTATAATAAATAAAGACCCAATATGATAATGATAACCTAAAAATGTAGATTGCATGCACCCAACTAAATATGAATTTTGCATGCTTTTATTCATTGACAAATATCTCTTCCTTTTCTCTAATGAAAATTTGAAATCCATATGTTTCAAGCAATCTTTTTGACAACATTCACTTGAAATGAGAACACTAATAGAACTTCTTCTCGTCAAATATTCTACTCTATAAATCTTTCATCCATGACATTGTTGTATTTGATAATGGCCCAAACTGTCATTTATGACGTACTTTTGAATAAAATGTGGGATCCTTTTGCAAATTTTCTTGGATTCTTGAGAGATGAAAATTACCCATCGAATAAACATTTTGAAAGCCTTTCTATAGTAAATAAAGACCCAATATGATAATGATAACCTAAAAATGTAGATTGCATGCACCCAACTAAATATGAATTTTGCATGCTTTTATTCATTGACAAATATCTCTTCCTTTTCTCTAATGAAAATTTGAAATCCATATTTTTCAAGCAATCTTTTTGACAACATTCACTTGAAATGAGAGCACTGATAGAACTTATTCTCGTCAAATATTCTACTCTACCCCTTGTACAACTGCAACATCTTGGATGATATGAAAAGGTCTGCTCCTACTCCTTGATACAATATTTCTTGGCAACATCTCCATCATTAGATCATCATTTGTATAAGCATTTTCATCATCATTATGAGAAATGTTATCCTCACTATGATCACCTGTGCTTTTGAAATATTGATTTGGAGGATATTCTTCATCTTCCCCTTCTTCAGTGCTACTATCATAGTCCTTAGTATTAGGAATAAATGGAAAATTTGACTCGATGTTTATTAGATATTCTTCTTCATGTGCATTGTCAATGTTTCTCTCATAGTCCATAGAAATAGGAATACGTCGAAAATATGACTGTTTACTTACTGAAAATTCTACATCCTAACCTTTTTCACTACTACTCTCATAGTCCTTAGGATTAGGACTAAGTGCTTCATCCTGTCCTTCGTCACTACTGCTCTCATAGTCCTTAGGATTAGGACTAAGTGGAAAATGGGACTCTTTATTTATTTGAAAATCTTCATCATGTTCTTCATCATTGCTGCTCTTATAGTCCATAGGATTAGGACTAAGTGGAAAATGGGACTCTTTATTTATTTGAAAATCTTCATCATGTTCTTCATCATTACTACTCTCATAGTCCATAGGATTAGGACTAAGTGGACACCGTGACACTCTATTCATTTGAAATTCTTCATTGTGTTCTTCATCACTGTTGCTTTCATAGTCCATAGGATTAGGACTAAGTGGACACTGTGACACTCTATTCATTTGAAATTCTTCATCATGCTCTTCATCACGGCTACTCTAATAGTCCATATGATTAGGACTAGGTGGACACCGTGACACTTCACTCATTTGAAATTCTTCATCATATTCTTCATCACTACTACTTTCATAATCCATAGGATTAGGACTAAGTGGACACTATGACACTCTATTCAGTTGAAATTATTCATCATGCTTTTAATCACTGTTGCTCTCATAGTCCATATAAGTAGGACTAAGTGGACACCGTGACACTCCATTCTTTTGAAATTCTTCATCATGCTCTTCATCACTACTACTCTCATATTCCATAGGATTAGGACTAAGTGGAGACTGTGACACTCCATTCTTTTGAAATTCATCATCATTCTCTTCATCATTGTTGCTCTCATAGTCCATAGGAGTAGGACTAAGTGGACACCGTGACACTCCATTCTTTTGAAATTCGTCATCATGATCTTCATCACTGCTAATCTCATATTCCATAGGATTAGGACTATGTGGACACCGTGACACTCCATTCTTTTGAAATTATTCATCATGCTCTTCATCACTGTTGCTCTTATAATCCATAGGATTAGGGTTAAGTGGAAACCAAGACTCTATTTATTTGAAATTCTTCATCCTGTCTTTCATCAATGTTTCTCTCATAGTCCTTAGGATTAGGACTAAGTGGAAAAATTGGCTCTCTATTCATAGTGGAAGAATTTTCGTTATATTCATCAATATGAATAGAGTTGTTACATGATGAATATGTTGATACTTCACAAAGTGAAACTTCACTACCAGAAGAATCCATGCCTTCCAAATAGAAGAGGTTGAATGATACAAATGCAAACTCTCCTAATGATAATATATAGCTTAAAGAATGACAATTTCCCTCCAAAAATTTCGTTTCATGTATTTCCCTCCATTATTTTCTTCTACAATTTATTGAAAATTTTTAACTAATTTTTTTCTATGAAATAAATCTTTAAAATTAAAATTGTAAACTAAATCTTTTACCTAAATTAATTTATTACTTGAACTATATAATATTTACTAAACAATTGAATGTTTTTTTAAATTTTTATTATACCTTCTAAAATAAATTAATCCCACATTCACCGCGCTGTAAAACAATTCAATAATTAAACAAAGTCTTTCGGTAGAAATCACATAAGAGAATATTTTTGGCTAACGTGTTTCAAACCAACAAGTGTGCTTCATCATCAAGACCAAATGAAGAGGCAGACCATGGCAAAGGCTTAAATAGAGAGCAATGTAGAGACATAATTTCAAGTAATGGCTATATTTTAACAATAATGTTTAAATTATAATATTAATATATTAATATATTATAAACAAGTATTATTAAGTAACGGTTATATTAAACGGCTAGTTTTTGAAAAAAATATTTAAATAATGATATTATTTCATTAATTTATTAAAAATATTAATAGGTAACGGCTATATTAAATGACTAGTTTTTGAAAAGTAATATTTAAATTGATTTATTAAAACCAAATATTACTAGTTCTTGAAAAATAATATTTAAATAATGATATTAGTTTATTAACTTATTAAAATATTAATATGTAACAGCTACATTAAACGGCTAGTTTTTGAAAAAATATTTAAATAATGATATTATTTCATTAACTCATTAAAAATATTAATAGGTAACGGCTATATTAAATTGCTAGATTTTGAAAAATAATATTTAAATTAATTTATTAAAACCAAATATTACTAGTTCTTGAGAAATAATATTTAAATAATGATATTAGTTTATTAATTTATTAAAATATTAATATGTAATACCTATATTAAACGACTAGTTTCTGAAAAATAATATTTAAATTAATTTATTAAAACCAAATATTACTAGTTTTGGAAAATAATATTTAAACTGTGATATTAGTTTATTAATTTATTAAAAACAAATATTAATAACCGGTCAAACTAACCGTTATCATTTTCTAGCTGTTATTTTTTAGCCGTTGAGTCATGGATTCTCTGCCCTGTCTATTTAATGTGCTAAATGAGATCTGCTCATTCAACTTGTCCTGATGATGAACCGCACTGGAAGGTTCGAAACGCGTCGACATAAGTTTTTCTATGTGATTTTCGCCGAAGATTCTTCATAAAAATATTAATAAGTATCCGCTATATTAAACAGCTAGTTTTTAAAATAAATAAATAAATAATCAAAGTGAAACTTTAAAGGAGGGGAATAAAAAATTATAAAAATTAGTGAAGGCCCTAATCGAGACAAGATCATTTGATAAATAAAATAACTAATGGAAATAAAATAAAAATAATTAAAAATAATTATTGGAGAAATAAATAAAGTAAAACAAAATATACACAAGTCAAAACAAATATCTATATATATATATATATATATATATATATATATATATATATATATATATATATATATATATATAGATATATATATATATATATACATATACATATATAAATAAATAAATAAAAATAAAATAGAAATAAATAAATTAAAACAGAAACACACACACACACACACACATATCCAAAGAAAAACAATCAATAAATAAAACAGGGTTAACAATAAAATATGGGGCTCAGGCCTATTAAACAAATAACAAAAATACTAAAAGGAGTTAAGAACGAATAGGATGATAAAATACATAAAAAAACATGAAGGATTAAGAAAGTAAACTGTGATGAAGAATAAAACAACAACAAATGCTATAAAAAGGATGCCAATACCAACATAGATAAAAAATATAAAAAATAAATAAATAACTAGGAGGACAAGAGAGGGACCCAACTTCTACTAATATTCTAACCATCATCTCTATTCAAATTATTGGGTCTTTTCTCAATTTCTAGGGCCTCCCTCAATTTAGGATGATGAAAATGACTAACCTTAGCAATGACTTGGGCATCCTCAATGCAGATGTGATGCTTAGATTTATCTGCATGCTCCATCAAAGTAGAGTAACAGGTCCTGCCATGCTTGATGTCAGTAGCATGCTCACGAATCCTTTGAGCGACCAGTCTCACCAATGTAGGAAGTCCCACAAGAGCACGAGATAATGTAAACACCCTTCATATTCTTGGGGTCCACTGGGTCATTTACAGATCTAAGGGAACTCCATATGGTATTTAAAGGACGAAAGGTTGAAGCCACCTTGTGCTTCCTTAGGACCCTTGCAATCTTGTCAGTGGTCCCTTGGATAAAAGGAAGATGAACACTAGAAAATCGATCCTTTGAGAAAACACTTGCCTATCTGCTGCAAATAATGTCCTAGTGCCCTTCTGATATGTCATGTAAATGGGCACCTCAGTAGTTCTTGTCTCCTTGGCCTCCTCATCTGTTTTTGTTGGAAATAATAATGAGAGGGGGGGGGGGGGTGAATCAGTATTATCAAATTCTTATCAATCTATCTTCCTTATTTATACTTTGAATAATTCTTCAAATATTGATCATTACTTTGTATGTCAGTATCATAAAATAATGAGCAGGAACAAGAAAAGCAAATAGTCACACAAAAGAACACCAGATATAAGGTGGAAACCCAATGTGGGTGAAAACCACCTGCTGCAATATGTCTCTATCTTCTTTCAATTAGAAACTCCTTTTACAATGATTTTGTACTGGTGCAGTCCTTTACCAGTACGCAGGCTACAACCTGCAGAGAGCTAGAACCCTCTCTCCTTCTCCAGCTTCTCCTGGAAGGGAGTTACAACCCCCTTAGCTCTTGTACTAGCCAAGATACTAGTACGTAGGTGCTGGCCTACTGAAGGCTACAACCTTCTCTTTCTTCCAGGGACCACGTTTCATAAATTTTCAAAATGGATCCATGAACATCAATCATCAAGTATATCTACATCAAACAATCTCCTTTTCCCAATTAGAACTGAATCAAGTAAACACTTCTCTGACAGCTGTACCCAGAACACAATAATAGTAACCACACACCAAATTCTGAACCCAGAATACTGCAGCAATAGACAGAGGCAGCTAGATAAAAGATATACGCTACTTCAACAACCTGAAACCTGCATGCAGATCTATAAAGGATAATTCCTTCTTTCAAATATTTAGACACTAATTAACCCAGATTGTCAGATTTATAGATCAAGCATGCGCCTCATATAAAAGATCAAAATCATACAAAGATACTATTATTCAAGCATAAAGATTATGACCCATCAATAGAACTTATCCTTCTTTATGCGCTAAGGTTCCTCCTTCATTCAGATCCAGATCTGCACCATAACCCAATCACAAAATATTTCAGATCTAGCACTTATTAGATATTCAATTCATTTGATGATACTTTGCCAAATGATCTCCTTCCTCTTTTATAGTCTTAGGCCTTTCACAATACCACGGTCCAAAACCATAATAACACAATACCATGGACCTAATACTTGGGATCAACACTTTTGGATGCAATACCACGGGCCAAAACCATAGGATCAAAAACTGTCGGACTAATACCATGAGCCAACCATGAAAGTGCGTGAACTTTTCTCTTCATGAAAGGAACTTTTCTCTGCATAAAAGTGCATGAACTTTTCTCTAAACTTTTCTCTGCATAAAAGTGCATGAACTTTTCTCTACATGAAATAAACTTTTCTCTGCATAAAAGTGCGTGAACTTTTCTCTACATGAAATAAACTTTTTCTCTGCATAAAAGTGCATGAACTTTTCTCTAAACTTTTCTCTGCATAAAAGTGCGTGAACTTTTCTCTACATGAAATAAACTTTTCTCTGCATGAAAGTGCGTGAACTTTGCTGCACTATAATTTATCATCTGAGATGAGTGGGTTGCCATCAAGTACAACATATTTATCATAATGCCAACAATCTCCCCTTTTGGACTTGATGGCAACAACAACCAATCACTCTCCCCCTTTGACATCAAGGGCAAAGGGTTATGCTCCCCCTAAGAACATGCTCCCCCTGACTATAAACCAGATCTGCAAAGAAGAACCATAATCCATCAAACACCATAAATGACCATGAAAGAGATAGAGACGTATTGCAGCAATATTCAGACCAGCATCCATGATCTCCTTCTGTACTTCCTCCATAATGCCAACAATGCATGATATGCTCCCCCTGAACCTGTGCCATTCGATCTTTGACCAATCCACAACCCAGCACATGTACGCATATACTTCAGATGAACCTTGTGTACAACCAACAATCAGAAGAGATTCAACAACAAGATGCTGCATCAAAAACCCCCAGCTTTTGCCTGAGGTATTCAAAGGTCTCCCTAGGCAATGGTTTGGTGAGTATATCAGCAACCTGTTCCTTAGAAGGAACATACTCCAACTTGACCTTTTGTTCAAGCACTTCTTCCTGGAGAAAGTGATACTTGATCGGTATGTGCTTGGTTTTTGAATGCATGACTGGGTTCTTTGAAATGTTGATTGCACTTGTATTATCACATAAGATGGAGATGGGTGGTGTACAAGTGATTTGAAAATCCTGCAAGGTCTGCATCATCCAAAGGAGTTGAGTGCAGCAAGATGCAGCAGCAACATATTCTGCTTCAGCTGTAGACAAGGCAATCGAACTCTGTTTCTTGCTGAACCAAGATACTAATCTGGAACCCATAAAGAATGCACCACCACTTGTGCTCTTCCTGTCATCCACGCTTCCGGCCCAATCTGCATCAGTATAAGCATGAAGTGTGAGATTTGTATCTCTAGGATACCATAAGCCATAATTTTGAGTCCCTTGAAGATATTTGAAGATTCTCTTTACTGCCTGAAGATGAGTTTCCTTTGGATTTGCCTGAAATCTTCCAACTATTCCCACTGCATGCATGATGTCTGGTCAGGTACCTGTCAAATAAAGTAGACTTCCAATCATAGATCGGTAGGTTGGTTGATGTACTGCTGCTGATTCATCATTTGCACTGAGGCTACATCCTGTGACCATGGGTGTACATACTGGTTTTGCATCTTCCATGCCATATTTCTTCAAAATCTACTTGAGATACTTGGTTTGAGACAAGAAGATCCCTCCTTCCTTTTGTTGGATTTGCAGGCCAAGAAAATATGTCAATTCTCCAAGCAAGGACATTTCGAATTCTTTCTGCATCACCAAGGCAAAGCTTTGACTCATAGATTCTTCATTGCTGCCAAAGATAATGTCATCTACATACACAACAAGTATTAGCAATTTGTCATTTTCAATTTTTATATAAATATTGCTATCTGCTGATCCTTTTGAAAAACCTTGTTGATAAAGATATTTGTCCAAACGATAGTACCAAGCCCTTGGAGCTTGTTTAAGACCATAGAGAGCCTTTTTCAGTATGCATACAAGATTTTGATCATTTCCAAGAATGAAACCATCTGGCTGCTCAATGTATACTTCTTCTTCTAAGTCTCCATTCAGAAAGGCTAATTTCACGTCCATTTGAAACACTTTGAAGTTTTGAAAGCTTGAGAGAGCAAGGAACATTTGGATGGCCTCAAGTCTTGCAACAGGAGCAAAAGTTTCTTCAAAATCTATTCCTTCTTGTTGCGCATACCCTTTACAAACAAGTCTGGCCTTGTTTCTAATTACTTCCCCATTTTCATTCAACTTATTTTTGAAGACCCATTTTGTCCCTATAACATTCTTATCCTTTGGTCTAGGAACCAACTCCCAAGTGTTGTTCTTTTTGATCTGCTCAAGTTCTTCATTCATTGCTTTGACCCAACATTCATCTTTGCATGCCTCTTTTACATTTTGTGGTTTAGTGGATGAGAGTAATGCCAAATAGCTTGAAGCTTCTACAATTGTTCTTCTTGTTTGTACACCTGCTTCTTTTTGCCCCAAAATCTGAGATTCTGGATGATTCTTCTGAACGTACCTAGATGGAGTCTTCTCTTCTACCCTTATCTGTTCCTCTAGTGCTTCTTGAGGTTCTTCTTCTTCATCATTCTGTCTTTGAGGATAGTCTTCATCTTCTTCGATATTTTCATGATTTACTTGCCTAGGAATGTATCCTTTTTCATCAACCACTACATCAATGCTGTCAACAATTCTTCCAAGTCTTTTATGGTAGCACTTATATGCTTTGCTGTGTGGAGAATAACCAAGAAGAATGCCTTCATCTACTCTAGGTTCAAGTTTGCCAAGTTGCTCATCAGTATTCTTAATATAGCATTTGCTCCCAAAGATTTTGAAGTGTTTTACCGAAGGAGTCTCACCATACTAGAGTTCATGAGGAGTTTGAGTGCTATTCACTCGGACATTTGTTTTATTGAGAATAACAACCGCAGCATATGCAGCTTCACCCCAGAAAGTTGCGGGAGTTCCGGACTCATCAAGCATAACACGTGCCATTTGTTGGACTGTTCTGTTCATCCTTTCCACCACTCCATTTTGCTGAGGAGTTCTAGCTGTAGAGAATTCCCTTCTTATCCCATGTTCTTCACAGAAATCGAAAAATTCAGTTGAGGTAAAATCCCCACCTCTGTCGGACCTGAGGCACTTAATTTTGTAACCTGATTCATTTTCAACCAAGGCTTTGAAGGATTTGAATTTTTCGAATGCTTCGTCTTTGTGCTTCAAGAGTCCTAACCAAACAAACCTAGAGAAATCGTCAATGAATAATATCAAGTATTCTTCTCCTCGAGGTGACCTCATCCTGAAAGGACCACATACATCTGTATGGACTAGTTCAAGAGGCCTGCTGGCTAATCCTTCCTTCTCCGGGAAGTTGGTTCTGGTTTGCTTACCAAACTGACATGATTTGCATATAGTGTTGTCTGGAATTTTGATATCTGAAAGACCACGAACTGCCTAATATTTGCATGCCTTCCTTATTTGTGAAAAGCTTAGATGCCCCAACCTCCGGTGCCATAACCAATGTTCATCATCCTTGCTCAAATAGCATTGTTGTTGTCCTTCTTCAAATATGTATAGATTATTTGGAGTTCTTCTACCTTTGATCATTGTTTTCCCTGTATCAAGATCACGAACGCTACATCCATTTGATCGAAATATTACCTCGGTTCCTTGATCGCACATCTGACTGACAGTCAGAAGGTTATGCTTCAAGCCATCAACATACAAAACATTTCCAGCTTTGACCTTTTCTTTTAACTGAGCTGTGCCTTTTCCTTTTATAGCTGCTGGAGTATCATTTCCAAAAGAAACTTTCTTTCCCTTTTCTAAAGCAGAATATGATTCAAGTTTTTCTTTATCACCTGTCATATGCTTCGAACATCCACTGTCGATGTACCATAGATTTTCCTGTCCCTCTGCATAAAAGGCTATCCCACATCTTTCTGTTTGTGGTCCCTTTATTCTCCATGTTCTGGTGCTTGAGGCTTGTTCCTTTGTCTGCTGAAACTTGCTCCTGCATTCAGAATCTTCATGACCAAAGTTATTGCAAATAGAACATTCAACTTCATTTTCAAGAGCCGAAAAGTTGTTATAGGTCCTTTTTGTAATCTCGATCATACTTCTTTGTTTTTGAGCTTCTCTAGTCATGATTGTTTTATATGCAACACATTGAGCTGCTTTGTGACCAAAGTTATGGCAAGAGAAACATTGCCCATTGAAGAAACTTCTGCGATTATCAAATCTACCGGCCAAATGATTGTAATTTCTATTGTCATCCATTCTTGAAGCAAATTGAGAAGATTTTACCTGTGGCTGGTTGTAGCTTTTGTTCATCCTTAAGACAGATTGCCCCTGGTTTACCTGATAGTCTTTTTTCGTTCTTGATGTAATTCGTCCCTGCTTTACCTGGTGATCTCCATTGTGCTTTTGCTCATTCCTTCTTGCTGCATCAAGATAACTCTTTGAGGTGGATTCTTGAGATGTTTCTCCATTATACCCCGGACCTGTCTTGTTTAGCAGAGAACGCTGTACATTGATGATCTCATCTAGAGTTTCAGATCCTTTGACAAACTTAAGATTAATAGCCTTTGTTTTCTCAATTTCTTTTCTAAGGCCAACAATTTCACCTTCTAACTTTTCAAGATATTTTTCAATTTCATCAATTTGAAATTGTAGAGTATCAATGATCATATTCTTTTCTTCTATACATGTCTTAAGTCTAGAAATCTCTTCATAAAAACTATCCACATCTATAGCATCCATGTAATCATCATCTTCAAATGCCATTAAAAGTTTATAGTCATTACCTCGTTCATCTTCATCACTATTTGATAGACCATCACTGTCTTCATGAGTGTAGTAGCTTTTCTTATTTGCATTCTGTTTCTTGTTCCATCTGGCAGGTTCCTTTCCTTTGTCAATCTTATCCTTATGAGGACATTTGGCAGCATAATGACCTACTCTTCCACAAGCAAAACATTTAAAAGGTAGCTTACCTCTGAACCTTCCAGTACCCCGTTGAAGATTTCTGACAAAATTTGATTCTTCTTCTTCTTCTGGCACGTGACTTGATTCATAGTAGTCTCCTTTGCCTGAAGCCTTAAAAGCAGCTTCTCTCCTGTCTGATGGACCTCCTTTTCTCATTTCATAAGCAGTTAGAATTCCGTGTAGCTGAGACATAGTAAGAGTTCGTAGATTTTCCTTTTCTTCTATTGCAGACACTTTAGATTCAAACTTGGGGGACAATGATCTTAGGACTTTTTCAACCACAACAACCTCTTTTATTTCTTCACCCAAGTTTTTCATACAATTAACAATCTCATCTACCCAAAGGAAATAGTTAGCCACACTTTCATCATTATACATTCTGAGATTCTCATACTGAATCCTGAGGGTTTGAAGTTTTGCACGTTTTACCTGTTCATCTCCTTCGTAGCTCAAAACAATCTTGTCCCATATTTCTTTTGCGGATTTATATTGCATAACCTTCACAAATTCAGATTGAGATAGACATCCTAGAAGAGTATTAACCGCCTTTGCATTTGTTTCATATTTCTTCTTCTCAGCTGAATCTGTAGGAGTAGCTGATGGAAAAGTATACCCTGTTTCTATAATGTCCCATACTTCTGTACCCAAAGATTGAAGATAGGCAGTAACTCTTACCTTCCAATATACGAAGTTTGTTCCATCAAAAATCGATGGCCTGATTGATGCTTCCCTCTCGTAGTTACTCATGATGTTAGATCTTCCTTCAAGCGATCAAGCTTCTTCAGAAGGACCTACTCTGATACCAATTGTTGGAAATAATACTGAGAGGGGGGGGGGGGGGTGAATCAGTATTATCAAATTCTTATCAATCTATCTTCCTTATTTATACTTTGAATAATTCTTCAAATATTGATCATTACTTTGTATGTCAGTATCATAAAATAATGAGCAGGAACAAGAAAAACAAATAGTCACACAAAAGAACACTAGATATAAGGTGGAAACCCAATGTGGGTGAAAACCACCTGCTGCAATATGTCTCTATATTCTTTCAATTAGAAACTCATTTTACAATGATTTTGTACTGGTGTAGTCCTTTACCAATACGCAGGCTACAACTTGCAGAGAGCTACAACCCTCTCTCATTCTCCAGCTTCTCCTGGAAGGGAGTTACAACCCCCTTAGCTCTTGTACTAGCCAAGATACTAGTACGTAGGTGCTGGCCTACTGAAGGCTACAACCTTCTCTTTCTTCCAGGGACCACGTTTCATAAATTTTTAGACTAGATCCATGAACATCAATCATCAAGTATATCTGCATCAAACAATCTCCTTTTCCCAATTAGCACTGAATCAAGTAAACACTTCTCTGACAGCTGTACCCAGAACACAGTAACAGTAACCACACACCAAATTCTGAACCCAGAATGCTGCAGCAATAGACAGAGGCAGCTAGATAAAAGATATATGCTACTTCAACAACCTGAAACCTGCGTGCAAATCTATAAAGGATAATTCCTTCCTTCAAATATTCAGACACTAATTAACCCAGATTGTCAGATTTATAGATCAAGCATGCGCCTCATCTAACAGATCAAAATCATACAAAGATACTATTATTCAAGCATAAAGATTATGACCCATCAATAGAACTTATCCTTCTTTATGCGCTAAGGTTCCTCCTTCATTCAGATCCAGATCTACACCATAACCCAATCACAAAATATTTCAGATCTAGCACTTATTAGATATTCAATTCATTTGATGATACTTTGCCAAAGGATCTCCTTCCTCTTTTATAGTCTTAGACCTTTCACAATACCACGGTCCAAAACCATAATAACACAATACCATGGGCCCAATACTTGGGATCAACACTTTTGGATGCAATACCACGGGCCAAAACCATAGGATCAAAAACTGTTGGACTAATACCATGAGCCAACCATGAAAGTGCGTGAACTTTTCTCTTCATGAAAGGAACTTTTCTCTGCATAAAAGTGCGTGAACTTTTCTCTAAACTTTTCTCTGCATAAAAGGGCGTGAACTTTTCTCTACATGAAATAAAATTTTCTCTGCATAAAAGTGTGTGAACTTTTCTCTAAACTTTTCTCTGCATAAAAGTGCGTGAACTTTTCTCTAAACTTTTCTTTGCATAAAAGTGCGTGAACTTTTCTCTACATCAAATAAACTTTTCTCTGCATGAAAGTGCGTGAACTTTGCTGCACTATAATTTATCATCTGAGATGAGTGGGTTGCCATCAAGTACAACATATGTATCATAATGCCAACAGTTTTTACTTAGCTAGAAGGTCCTCCTACTTCTTGGGACATTGGCAGAGGGATTTGAGGACCCCTGAAGATATCATGAGAAATAAAGGTCTCGAAGAGATGTTAAGGAGACTGAGATGATGTAGCACAATGACCTTGATCAGGGAGTAATGATAAAGACTGCTAATGTGCTGAGGGTATGGCTTGCTTTGGACAATATAAGCCATCTTCTCAATACTCCTGAACAAGTAGTAAGGGAGGTTTAACATCCTCACCCTGGTAAAATGCATGAGGAGCCTGATATGATAAGTGTACAGTCTGGAGAATTTGCCCTCACAAGTGAAATACTTCATGATGATTTTCATCATGGGGACATATTTGTTTTCAAGGAATCTGAAAGGAAAAAGTCTCTTCCTCTCATTTCTGTATCAGGGTTTGATATAAGGCTCATAATAGTAGTCATCTAGGTCCTGGCCCTTGAAACATTTCTCCCCTACATTAGGAATCCTGGTGGCATCTAAAATGATGGAAGGTGAGATGGTGAAAGTTACCCCAGCAAGAGTCACCTTGTTGTCCTAAAGATGAGCTGCAAAGAGTCTAGTGAGCTCCGGGTGATATTGAACTCTCCCTACCTATTCATAGAATTCATAGTAGCCAAGGTATCCAAAACATGTGATGGCCAACTCAGAGACCTACAACTCCCTAAGGTTTTATGGCTCTTCTTTAATAATCCTACCCCCTTGTGTGATTTTCTTTGTTTCCTAGCTCTATTTGCTGAAGTATCACTACTTGTGTTCTCCTCCTCATAGTCTTGGTCTTCTTGGTCCATGTTTGCAAGTTTTAGGTGTGTGAAGGGAATGAGTGAAAGTGTTTTTAGGAATGAGGGGATGTGAGATGAGTTTGTGACTGTGAAATGAATGGAGGGGTAGGAAATGAGAGGGAGGGCTTATTTGCTTGAGGATTTGCTTTTGGGGAAGAGGAACAAAGGGAATGGGAATGATAGGAAATAGGGGTGAAGGGAAAGAGGGATAAAGTGATAGGGGAATAGGGATAGGGGAATGTAGAGCTGTAGGGATAGAAGCTAGGATGAACAGTGAAGATTTAGGGTTTAGGCATCATTAGGGATATTTTAGGGTTTATTATTAAACATGGAAAATTATGCTTATAATTTAGATTTGCAAATAAAAACCAAATTTAGGGAGGTCTACTTACTTGTATTATGGAGGGCAAGAGAAATTTTGGAGTTTTGTTGAAGGTTTGGGGGCTTTTAGGCTTTCTTGCAAAAAACGCAGCTCCAACAGTTAGAAGCGCAGCGCCAGTCCAAAAGCGCAGTGCCTGTGTAAATTTGCACTGGGAAAATCAGCCAAAAGCACAGCACCAGTCTCTAAAAGCGTAGCACCAACTTGTCTCACCCATAAGTGCAGCGCCACTTTGCCAGAAGTGCAGCACCGGGCTTAACTTCTCCAGAAGCGCAACGCCACTCTACTAGAAGCTCAGCGCCAAGCTTCCTTCACTCAAACTCACTCAAGCTTGCCCTTTTTTTCTCACCTTTTGACTCCTTGCTTAGCAAATTAAGATAATGTATTTGAAAATGAAATGTGAGTGCTTAAATAGGAGTATAAATTGATTTTTGACTTGAAAAAACCACTTTCTAATGTTTCTTGTCCTTTTTCAAAACTCAGTTTTAATGCCTTTTTCTTCTTTGTGTCTTTGCAGGTGGATAAATGCTCAATTTGACTTGATTTTTGCAATGTTTCTTTGTCATGCAGTAAGGAGAGATGCTCTAGTGCAGCTAGGATCAGTTATTACATATAGTGATTTAAAATTACATATGAAATACAAATAAACTCAAAAAGCTCTGTTTTTCACCTCAAAAACATGTTTTTGAGGTGAAATTTTGGTTAGGTTTAAAGATAACTATTCAATAGCCATGACTTACAAGCCATCATGCTTGATTTATTGATCATCCTCATATCCTTGCTAACCTTTATTTACACTTTAAAATCTGGCTCTTGACCTTGGTGATGAAACCTTAAGACCTAATGAAAACATTCCTTATGACCTAATGGACCATTATTACAAATTGACCATGAAACCATAACTGAAGACAACCTGAAGAAGGGTCAGCAAGTATACTCTATGAGGGAAAAATTTGACTTTTTGAAGAGAAGACAACCATCAACGGATCAGTTTGACATGACCTAATGGAATGATGCAAAATTTTTAGTATGGGACCCCTAAAATGACAATGCAAAGAGAAAATTTTGATCCCTGATGGAAGTATGCAGATAGTGACACTAACATTGGCCTTATTGGAGATGGTAGCTCCTTGTAGGTGTCAAGAACATCGTAGACCAAGCGCCTCATCCATTGGGAAATACGGTCAAAACAGAAAGTGAAAAAATGACTCAATACAAACTGAAAACTAACTCACAACCAAATTGACTCGAAACTTGACTATGAACCAAATCAACCAAACTTGACACTATCTGTGGCTTGCCTTGTCGGAATGGCCTCAATCCACTTGGTGAAGTAATTGGTAGTTGTCAAGATTCATTTGTGTTATGCTGATGATGTAGGATGGATTTCCCTTATGAAATCAAGTCCACACTACTAGAAAGGTGCATTTACTTCGACTTGTTTCAAAGGAAGAGGAAGCAAATTTGTTTTTCCTTGAAAAACTTGGCATTCATCACAGCTCATCACTGTCTTATACAAATCTGAAAACAAATTCAGCGAATAATATCCTACTCTCAACACTTTGTTAGCTATTTTTTTCCAAAATAAATGGCCACCACAATAACCTCTATGAAAATCATTCATTATCTATTGAGCTTTGTCTTCAACCAAACAATTAAGAAGAACTCCTCCCGAATCTTTCAAATAAAGAGCACTGTTTAAAATGCAGAATTTTGTAGACTTGAGTTTAAGTGATCTACCTTCACTGCTTGACATTCCAGGTGGAGGAAAAAGATGCTGAAGAACATAAACTATATCAGAATTCCAATGTGATTTGAGAAAAATTTCCGATACCTGAATGAGCGAACCACCATCTTCGTCCTCCAACACAGCTGCAATGAGATTTATGTCTAGAGCATGCAGATTTGATTCAACCATCAGTTTTTCCAAGCCTTGTCCTTTGATCAGTTTGGTAGGCTTAATCTCTAGATCATATCCCAACATAGCTGCAATCCACTTACCTCTTCTTCCCTCTGGATCAGTTTGGAACATCCTTGACTACTGTATGAGGAACATATGCTATGGTATGTGAATGCAAAATGTATACTCTGAAATCTTTCAATTCTTTTATGAGAGACAACGCTTGTTTTTCAATGATATTGCACCACAAGGCAGCATCTCGAATAGTCCTACTAAAGAAAGCAATAGGTTGCTCCACTTGATCCCTCTTTTGCATCAATACCGCAGTGATGGTGTGTTCAGATGCAAATGAAAATATAATGAAATCATGAGTATAATCAGGACTAATCAAGACTGGGGCTGTGGTCAAAGATTTTACCAAATTAAATGACTTCATGGCATCCTCAGTCCATTTTACAATGTTGTACTTCTTCAACATATTAGCTATTTCACGTAAATTTTCCGCCAAATTTGGTATAAATCTGTGTAAGAAATTCATCTTACCATTGAAAGCTTGGATCTCCTTTTTATTGCGCGGAAAATCTATATGCTGAATGGCCTCCACCCTTGAAGGATCAATGTGAATACCATCTTTAGAAATGATATGACCAAGGATCTTACCCTTGTCCATGGAAAAAATACTTTTCTTCGGGTTGAGAGAAATCCCAAACTTTCTACATTTCTGAAAGACAATACTCAAGTGATGTAAGTGTTCATCATCAGAACTAGAAAATACTGTCAAATCATCTAAATAAACAACCAAGAAAACATCCTTCTCATTAGAAAAAGCTATGTCCATTGCCTGCTGAAAAGTGGCTCCAGCATTCTTCAATCCAAATGGCATTTTGGCATACTTAAAAGTTCCCCAAGGTGTTGTGAAAGTAGTTTTGTCTTGGTCCTTTTCATGCACCAAGATCTGATTATAGCCTGAGTAACCATCAAGTAGTGACATCCGTGACGCTCCAACTACTCTTTGTAGAATATGGTCCATCTTAGGAAGTGGGTAATTATCATTTAAGGACACCTTGTTAAGGTTCTGGAAATCTATGCACAATCTTATCTCTCCGGTCTTCTTTCGTATCAGGACCAAATTTGAAATCCAATCAGAAAATCTAATTGGAACAATGATGCTAGCTTTAAACAATCTATTTACCTCTTTCTCAATGGATGGCAACAGCTTTGGATTGATCCTTCTCAACTTCTATCTAAAAGGATTTTGATCCAGCTTGATAGGAATAGTATGCTGAATGATATCCTTGTCATACACATTCAAATATGAATAATCCCAAGCAAAGACATCAGGAAATTCAAAAAGTAATTTAACATATTTAGCCTTTACCTCGGGAAACAATGCTTTCGATAACTTTACAAGCTTGGGCTTATCAGCTGTTCCAAGATTGACATCTTCAACTCCCTTGTTGGTAGGAACCAAGCTTGGTTTTCTTGCCACATCATCCTGATCAAAAAGCTCCTCTAAAGTTATGAGACCTCTAAGAATAATGTTATCCTTCAGCTGTAAAACCTCCATCTGATTCACCTCAATCTCTTGATTGTTGGAATCACAATCATCATCAATGGAAGCATTCTTGAACTTTCCTTCATTCTACAAAAAGGCATTAAATTCATTATCATCCCAAAACACTTGCCAATACGTCAAATTGCCAGGGACAGCAGGCCGATGTTTGACATGAATTTCAAATTTGTTTCTAGAGTTCATCGGGATCTTCAAATTTCTTGTTGCAGTGGCAAGTGAATCTGCAATAATGTTTTGAGTCCGAGGTGCTGTTGTCAAGGTATATTCAAGAAACATCCTCAAAATATCTAGAATTGCATTTCTATAGGCTCTCATCCACGGGTGCTTTGCTTGATATTCTCCTTTTACCTGTTTAATGACCAACTCTAAATCTCCATAAACTAAAATCATTTTTGCATTGAGCTTCTTCAAAATTTTAAGACCTGTAATCAAAGCCTCATATTCCGCTTCAATATTACAACAATCAAAATCTAGCTTGTAGGAACATACTCTGACATTACTTGGAACTTTGGAAGGCTGGAAAGTAGGGCTTCAAATGCAAATACCAATACCAGCACCATCCTTACCCACAGTGCCATCAAAGTCCATGCTCCAAGGGCCAACTTCATATTCTAGATGTCGAAATTATGTTTCCTTCTCTAACTTACCTTGGCTGATCACTTCATTTTTTTTATCTTCGTTGTCCTTTTGCTGTTGTGTATCCTACTCAGAAGAACTTGCTATTTTCTTTTTTTCTTGGTTAATGACTGCTCTAAAATTCTCAGACATTTCTGGTACATCATCTACTTCTACAATCTGAATATCTACATCATTCAATCCACTATTAGAGTACAAAAAAAAGGACTATAAATCAATATGTACAACATTTATTGGATGATTCACAGGCTTCTCTTTGCTGGTAATCATGTACTTCATTTTCGTTTCCCAGTACAACTTCCACAATTGACCGAAAACAAGAATGGTAGCATAAGAGTAGTCGAATTGTAAAGTGCCTTTGGGCTTAGCACCCCACGATTTAGATAAGAGCATACCGAAACGAGGTGGTATATCAACAAATGTTGCATCCATCAAGACATTTTTGGCTAGGATTTGATCTAAAGAAACCCCCAGATCTTTGATGAGACTGATGCAACGAACTCTACCGAAGTCAAAGGAGTACAAGTCATGATATTTCCGGGTGATATCTAGGCCCAATTTTTCCATAATGGCTTTAGGCATCAAATTATGAGAAGCTCCAGAATCTAACATATCATTATGGAGAATGTACTCATGCAGTCTAAGACTCAGATAAAAGGGAGGGACTTCACTATCTTCTAGCTAACTTTCTATAGCTGGACCAAAAATGAGTTCAGGATGATCATCCTCGACATTCACCATGTCTAACAAAGGATCAATTTGCAATATTCTAGATACATGGTGTTTATAATTGCTATTCTTAACCAGCTCAGTCAAAGGAATGGACACTTTTAACTTAGCAATTTCACTTTCTAAATTAAGGGATGAAACCTTTTCTACCTCTTTGACACTAATGTCCTTCTTTTCCTCTTGCTCTTTTGCTGCACTATCTTTTTGCTGATTGTTCTTCTCATTTGCAGTGACACTTGTTGATGGTACTTTGCTGGGACTCAGATCAACAAGTTCTTTCCCTTTCTTCTGAGTGTTTGAGGAATCATTATTTGATTGCACATCCTTTCTTTTCTAAATGGGATTGATCGGTACATCTCTACTCATTAAAGAGTACTGCCTTTGATGTTAAGACAAAGCATTCATATAACCACGTTGATAATCATCAAATTTAGCCTCCAAAATCACATCATTTGCTAAGATGTAATCTTCATCCCTTTGTATGTTTGGAACTTCTACATATTCTTCATCTTTGGTCAGAAATATAGGCATACCATCAACAGTAAAAAAGTGATTTGTTTCAATTACCGGATCTTCATCATCTTCTTCTTCCATACCTTGAACATAATTCTGCTATAAGGGAGTTCTGATCTGCTGTTGTTGTGTTGGTTGCTCAGGTGCTTTCTGTTCTCTCTGCTTGATTCAGAATTGGGGTTGTTGTTGTCCTCTAAAATTTGGATTCCAGATTGGAGCTTCAAGTCTATCTGTGATGGTTAACCAGTCAACCATCCTTTCTACTATTCGAATCAATGTATCCATCTTTTCATTTGAAGGAGATGCTTCTTCCTTTATGGTCACTCTCTTTTCAGATCTCATTCTTTCTCTTTTGGCCAGCAAGTTTGCTTCTACACTCATGGAATTCTTTTGCATGTCTTCTAGTGTGGTAGGATCACGTTCCCGCAACTGATATGCCATATCAGCATTGAAACCATCTGGAAACTTGAGCAAAGCCAATCCTTCTAGTGGTTTAATGTTGGATGGAATAGCATTGTATACTGCATTAAACCTCACACAATAATCTTGCACACTTTCACTGATATTTCTTTTGATGTTCTCATACTCAGACAGAATTTGAAGTGAATTCTTCTTCACCTCCCACCGATCCAGGAATTTCCTATGGAGGATTGGTAAAGTGGTGATAGAAGCAACTGGTAAAGCTCTAAACCATTTTCACACATCACCTCCAAAGATTTTTACAAACAATCTCATTGACACATCTTCAATTTCTACTTCATGGAGGTTAAAGAAATCATTCATTCTATCAACATGTTGCTAAGCTGAAATGGTTTGAGAAGCATCAAAGAAAGGTATCTTAGTTTGATAATCAGCGGGCATGGCACCAAGATTCTGAGGCAAAAAAAGGGGTGCATACTGAGCATCCATAATTTGAGGTGGATTTAAAAAAAGGATTGGGCTACTAGGGTAGTGGACACTAGTTCAGAAAGCTCAGGGATCTTAGCAGTGGTGAGGGAAGATTGAGGGGAATTTAGGATATACTCATTAATTGACCAGTTTTCCTTTTGGACTTCAAGATCTGTAATAAACTATGTTTCTAAAACTATATCATTAAGTGCACTTTCAGACCTGGTTCTGAATAGGGAAAGGTCAAACAATAGATCAAATGGGAGGTCTTCTAAAACAACCACTTGTCAAGGCAAGAATCTACTTTTATTGAAGCTGTTAAGCTGACTGAAATTTCTTGTCTTTTGAGTCTTCTTGAAATCCGATTAGGATTATCCACTACTGGGGTAGGATTTGGGTGGGGATTAGCCCTCGTGTACTTTCTTGAAGCCAATGTGCTCAAATTTCAAAGTTTCTATATTACTTTACAACTTTCCAATTCAGCCTAGTAAATTCTAAAATTCATCATCCATAAGCTTAAGAATTCAAATGAAATATATTACCAGGGTGATTAGTCTTTCGTGTCCCTAGTATGTTCGCCACTATGTTGGCACCTAGATTGAAACTCAGGCTGAAGGAAGGCAATGCCAAGGTAACCACAAACCACACTTACCCAAGTAGCTAGCCCTATTAGGCCGGTAGAGGGCTCTCTCCGTAAGGATCTCAGCCAAGATGAATGGATCAGGTAAAGGATATTAGGCTAGGTATAGTAGCACGAATTTTTTATTGGATTTTGAAGGGGTTTTGTTGGATCAGGAGGAGCTGGACAGTTTAGGTCTAGTGAATTAGGTCAAAATTGCGAGGTGTTCAATGGGGAAAGGTAGGCATAGGCTTTAGCACTCTAGGGTTTAATGGGGTGAGATGTTTAAGACTGGTGAGAAATCTAAGAAGGGCATGTGAAAACCATGGATCCTTCCTAGACTGTAGAAAACATGAAATGGTGAATGGTTTCCCAAGGCAAAGCACTGATGTAATGAATTCTACCTATCAACTTGAAAACATTCAACTAGAAGCAATGAAATGATTAATGGAATACATAAAACATATTAACACATGATCATATAAGAAGAAACTATGCTAAAACTCATACCACGTGGATCCCATAAAAATAGCTGCAATTCTTATTAATCTCTTGCCAAACTGCTTAGAAAGGGTGTATAATCAAGGTCTGAGCATCTAGCTGAGTCCAACCCCTTACATTGAGAAAGAATAAGAAGATATAGACATGATTTCAACCTCCTCCTATCCCAAGGGTTCAAATCCCAAATATGAGGAGCTAATCTAACTAATACTGAACAAGAAACATGAATATAGGCATCATCAACAACTTGCCTCTAAAAGTGAAAAGCTTATTCATTTAAGCTCAAACTAACTTATAAAGCAATGAATCTACCCTCTATCACTATTTATATATCACAATTACATGTCAATTCATCATTTACAATGGTAAATCATCCACCATGAGAGAGAATCCATGATTACAGTAAAAAAACTGGAAAAATAGCAACCTGGAGAAAAACTGCCAAAAGCGCAACACCACTAGTCAAAAGCATAGTGCCACTTTCAGGTCCCTTTTGGAGGCCTTCCTGGCATCCAAATTGAGCCCATGATAGCACATTGGAAATTTCATCAAGTCTGCTTTCCAAAACACCTATAATTTCTAAATTTGAAGCTCATTTGACCCCTCAAAACTTGATTCGCCCAATACTGCTTCTGTGTGTCCAAAACGTGGCAGAAAGTTCATTTTAGGGTGTTTTTTGACCTTTTGGTGGACCAATTCTGCCCCAAAAACTTTAAAACTTGCTAGGATGCATGTCCTCATCACTCTGAATCCAAAAATGTAAACCATTTCTTCATTGGGTGCCCCTAGAAAAAGCGCAGTGTCTGTGGCGCTGCACTTCTAGGCAGTTTTCCTATGTATTGAAATCCAAAATTTGCAAATGACAAAATTTGATCCAAATTTGCCCAAAATTGGTGGGAAGCACTAGCATCATGTGCTCTAATGAGCCAAGCAAGCTTCAACCAACATCCAAAGTCTATCCACCTCCTTTTTTCCTTTTAAGGCCCACCTTAGCCTAGTTTTCATTCTCTTGACCCTCATATTGCAAATCTTGTTTCGGGTCCTATAATGATAGGCCATGTGTTTGATCATCTGATTATCTCTCTTGGCCTTCCATAGTAGCTTCTCAAGGTGCAGGTTGACTCTTTCAAGCCAATTCTCCCTATCATCTTCAATCTCTTGCTCAATAGGAGTCAAAGTGACTTGTGCTTCTTGGCCACTTTGTCGTTTCAACTTGAGCATTTCTAGCACCATGAGGACTTGCTTGTCACTCAATTGTTTGTTCTCTTGCTCCAAGTATGTAATGACATATTTGGCCCTCTCCAATTTGGTTGCCAAAGCTTGCGATTGAGCTTCCCTTTCCCGTATGATGATGTCTTTGATGGATTCTTCGTCCTGAGCGTCTAAGTCAATGATTTCAACTCCATGACGAGTATAACATTGCTCTGGCTTATCATGCTCAGTAAAGTCAAAATCCATTTCCTCCTCATCATCAAGACTCTGATCTGGCATCTTTTCCTTGCCTTTGTGCAGCTGCTACACCTGTACCTTTTATGTCGATGAAGAAGGAAAAGCCCCTTCCAAATCCTGTGGAGCTAGCATTTGCCTATGAGCTGACGGAGAAGGCAAGGCCCCTTCCACATCCCGTGGAGAAAACACTTTCCTATCTATTGCAAATAATATCCTAGTACCCCTCTGATATGTCATGTAAACGGGCACCTCAATAGTTCTTGTCTCCTTGGCCTCCTCATCTGTTTTTACTTGGCTAGAAGGTCCTCCTGCTTCTTGAGACAGTAGATGAGTGATTTGAGGACCCCTAAAGATATCATGAGAAATAAAGGTCTCCCAAGAGATGTTAAGGAGACTGAGATGATGTAGCACAACGACCTTGATCAGGGAGTAATGATAAACAATGTTGATGTGCTGAGAGTATGGATTCCTTTGGAAAATATAATCCATCTTCTCAATACTCCTGAACAATTAGTAAGGGAGGTTTAACATCCTCACCCTGGTAAAATGCATGAGGAGCCTGATCTGATAAGTGTATAGTCTCGAGAATCTACCCTCACAAGTGAAATAGTTCATGATGATTTTCATCATGGGGACATATTTTATTTCAAGAAATCTGAAAGGAAACAGTCTCTTCCTCTCATTTCTGTACCAGGGTTTGATATAAGGCTCATAATAGTACTCATCTAGGTCCTAGCCCTTGAACCATTTCTCCCCTACATTAGGAATCCTGGTGGCATCTGAAATGATGGAAGGTGAGATGGTGAAAGTTATCCTAGTAAGATTCACCTTGTTGTCCTGAAGATGAGCTGCAAAGAGTCTAGTGAGCTCCGGATGATATTGAATTCTCTCTAGCTATTCACAAAATTCATAGCAGCCAAGGTATTTGAAACATGTGACAACCAACTCAAAGGCCTGCAACTCCCTAAGGTTTGATGGCTCTTCTTTGATAATCCTACCCCCCTTGTGTGTTTTTCTTCATTTCCTGGCTCTATCTGCTGAAGTAACATTCCCTATGTTCTCCTCCTCATAGTCTCGGTCTTCCTGGTCCATGTTTGCAAGGTTGAGGTGTGTGAAGGAATGAGTGAAAGTTTTTTTAGGAATGAGCGGATGTGAGATGAGTTTGTGACTGTGAAATGAATGGAGGGGTAGGAAATGAGAGGGAGGGCTTATTTGCTTGAGGATTTGCTTTTGGGGAAGAGGAACAAAGGGAATGGGAATGGTAGGGAACAAGGGTAAAGGGAAAAATGGATAAAGTGATAGGGGAATGTAGAGCTGTAGGGATAGAAGCTAGGATGAACAATGAAGATTTAGGGTTTAGGCATCATTAAGGAGATTTTAGGGTTTATTATTAAACATGGAAAACGATGCTTATAATTTAGATTTGCAAATCAAAACCAAATATAGGGAGGTCCACTTACTTGTATGATGGAGGGCAAGAGAAATTTTGGAGTTTTGTTGAGGGTTTGGGAGTTTTTAGGCTTTCCTACCAAAAGCGCAATGCTAATGCTTAGAAGCACAGTGCCAGTCCAAAAGCATAGTGCCTGTGTAAATTTTCACTAGGAAAATCAGCCAAAAGTGTAACGCCGATCTCCTAAAGCACAGTGCCAACCTGTCTCACCCAGAAGCACAGCGCCACTCTACCAAAATCACAGAACTGAGCTTAACTTCTCCAGAAGTGCAGCGCCACTCTGCTAGAAGTGCAACGCCAAGCTTCCTTCACTCAAACTCACTCAAGCTTGCCCTTTTTTTTCTCACCTTTTTCCTCCTTGATTAAAAAATGAAGATAATGAATTTGAAAATGAAATGTGAGGGCTTAAATAGGAGTAGAAATTGATTTTTGACTTGAAAAACCCACTTTCTAATGTTTCTTGTCCTTTTTCAAAACTTTGTTTTAATTCCTTTTTCTTCTTTATGTCTTTGTGTTGGAAATAATACTGAGAGGGGGGGTGAATCAGTATTATCAAGTTCTTTTAATAAATCTTCCTTATTTATTCTTTGAATTATTTTTGCATGTCAGTACCATAAAATAATGAGGATGAACAAAGAAAACAGATAGTCACACCAAAGAACACAAGATGTAAGGTGGAAACCCAATGTGGGTGAAAACCACCTGCTGCAATATGTCTCTATCTTCTTTCAAATTAGAAACTCCTTTTACAATGGTTTTGTACTGGTGCAGTCCTTTACCAGTACACAGGCTGCAACCTGCAGAGAGCTACAACTCTCTCTCGTTTTCCAGTCTCTCCTGGAAGGGAGCTACAACCCCCTACTTCTTTTCTTTCAAGGACCACTTTTCATTAATTTTCAGATTGGATCCAAGAACATCAAAAACCCATCAACTACACTTCATCATCAATCTCTGATTTCACCAAGGCCAACCCGCATGCATATCTGCAAATATTTCCTTATAACTTTGCAGTTGTTACATCAGACATACCTAGATCATAACATGTGTAAAATAAAACATGCATCAATAATTCAGACCCAGATTATTAGATTTATAGATCAAGCGTATGCCACATATCACAGATCAAAATCATATAGAGATACCACTATTCCAGCCTTAAGATTTTGACCCATCAATAGAACTTATCCTTCTCCTTACGCTCAGGTTCCTTCTTCATTCAGATCCAGATTTGCACCAAAACCCAATCACAATATTCCAGATCTAGCACTTTATCAGATATTCGATAATTCAGAAGATGCTTTGCCAAATGATCTCCTTCCTCTTTTATAGTCTTAGGCCTTTCAGAATACCACGGGCCAAAACCATAGGATCAAAAAAACTGTTGGACTAATACCATGAACCAACCATGAAAGTACGTGAGATCAACACTTTTGGATGCAATACCACGGGCCAAAACCATAGGATGAAAAACTGTCGGACTAATACCATGAACCAACCATGAAATTGCGTGAGATCAACACTTTTGACGAGGTACCATGGTCCAAAACCATAGGTTCAAATACCAAGGACTAACTACCATGGACCAAAGGTAAGTTCTCCAACATATACGCGCTTTTCCTTGCATGAAAGTGCGTACCATGGTCCAAAACCATAGGTTCAAATACCAAGGACTAACTACCATGGACCAAAGGTAAGTTCTCCAACATATACATGCTTTTCCTCATAGGTTCAAATACCAAGGACTAACTACCATGGACCAAAGGTAAGTTCTCCAACATATACGCGCTTTTCCTCATAGGTTCAAATACCAAGGACTAACTACCATGGACCAAAGGTAAGTTCTCCAACATATACGTGCTTTTCCTTGCATGAAAGTGCGTGAACTTTTTCTCTACATGAAATAAACTTTTCTTTGCATAAAAGTGCGTGAACTTTTCTCTACATGAAATAAACTTTTCTCTGCATAAAAGTGCGTGAAGATTTCTCTACATGAAATAAACTTTTCTCTGCATATAAGTGCGTGAAATTTTCTCTACACTATAATTTATTATCTGAGATGAGTGGGTTGCCATCAAGTACAACATATGTATCATAATGCCAACAATCTCCCCCTTTGTACTTGATGGCAACAACAACCAATCACTCTCCCCCTTTGACATCAAGGGCAAAGGGTTATGCTCCCCCTAAGAACATGTGCCATTCGATCTTTGACCAATCTGCAACCCAGCACATGTACGCATATACTTCAGATGAACCTTGCATACAACCAATAATCAGAAGAGATTCAACAACAAGATGATGCATCAACAACTCCCAACTTTTGCCTGAGGTATTCAAAGGTCTCCCTAGGCAATGGTTTGGTGAGTATATCAGCAACCTGTTCCTTAGAAGGAACATACTCTAACTTGACCTTTTGTTCAAGCACTTGTTCCCGGAGAAAGTGATACTTGATTGGTATGTCCTTGGTTTTTGAATGCATGACTGGGTTCTTTGAAATGATGATTGCACTTGTATTATCACATAAGATGGAGATGGGTGGTGTACAAGTGATTTGAAAATCCTGCAAGGTCTGCATCATCCAAAGGAGTTGAGTGCAGCAATATGCAGCAGCAACATATTCTGCTTCAGTTGTAGACAAGGCAATCGAACTCTGTTTCTTACTAAACCAAGATACTAATATGGAACCCATAAAGAATGCACCACCACTTGTGCTTTTCCTGTCATCCAGGCTTCCGGCCCAATCTGCATCTGTATAAGCATGAAGTGTGAGATCTGTATCTCTAGGATACCATAAGCCATAGTTTTGAGTCCCTTGAAGATATTTGAAGATTCTCTTTACTGCCTGAAGATGAGTTTCCTTTGGATTTGCCTGAAATCTTCCAACTATTCCCACTGCATGCATGATGTCTGGTCGGGTACCTGTCAAATAAAGTAGACTTCCAATCATAGATCTGTAAGTTGGTTGATGCACTGCTGCTGATTCATCATTTGCACTGAGGTTACATCCTGTGACCATGGGTGTACATACTGGTTTTGCTTCTTCCATACCATATTTCTTCAAAATCTGCTTGAGATACTTGGTTTGAGACAAGAAGATCCCTCCTTCATTTTGTTGGATTTGCAAACCAAGAAAATATGTCAGTTCTCCCAACAAGGACATTTCGAATTCTTTCTGCATCACCAAGGCAAAGCTTTGACTCATAGCTTCTTCATTGCTGCCAAAGATAATGTCATCTACATACACAACAAGTATCAGCAATTTGTCATTTTCAACTTTTATATAAAGATTGTTGTCTGCTGATACTTTTGAAAAACCTTGTTGATGAAGATATTTGTCCAAACGATAGTACCAAGCCCTTGGAGCTTGTTTGAGGCCATAGAGAGCCTTTTTCAATCTGCATACAAGATTTGGATCATTTCCAAGAATGAAACCATCTGGCTGCTCAATGTATACTTCTTCTTCTAAGTCTCCATTCAGAAAGGTTGATTTCACGTCCATTTGAAATACTTTGAAGTTTTGAAAGCTTGAGAGAGCAAGGAACATTCGGATGGCCTCAAGTCTTGCAACAGGAGCAAAAGTTTCTTCAAAATCTATTCCTTCTTGCTGCGCATACCCTTTACAAATAAGTCTGGCCTTGTTTCTAATTACTTCTCCATTTTCAATCAATTTATTTTTGAAGACCCATTTTGTTCCTATAACATTCTTATCCTTTGGTCTAAGAACCAGCTCCCAAGTGTTGTTCTTTTCGATCTGCTCAAGTTCTTCATCCATTGCTTTGACCCAACATTCATCTTTGCATGCCTCTTTCACATTTTGTGGTTCAGTGGAAGAGAGTAATGCCAAATAGCTTGAAGCTTCTGCAATTGTTCTTCTTGTTTGTACACCTGCTTCTTTCTGTCCCAAAATCTGAGATTCTGGATGATTCTTCTGAACATATATGGATGGAGTCTTCTCTTCTATCCTTATCTGCTCCTCTGGTTCTTCTTGAGGTTCTTCCTCTTCATCATTCTGTCTTTGGGGATGGCCTTCATCTTCTTCGATATCTTCATGATTTACTTGCCTAGGAATGTATCCCTTCTCATCAACCACTACATCAATGCTGTCAACAATTCTTCCAAGTCTTTTATTATAGCACTTGTATGCTTTGCTGTGTGGAGAATAACCAAGAAGGATGCCTTCATCTGCTCTAGGGTCAAGTTTGCCAAGTTGCTCATCAGTATTTTTAATATAGCATTTGCTCCCAAAGATTTTGAAGTGCTTTACCAAAGGAGTCTCACCATACCAGAGCTCATGAGGGGTTTGAGTGCTGTTCACTCGGACATTTGTTTTGTTGAGAATAATAACCGCAGCATGTGTTGCTTCACCCCAGAAAGTTGCGGGAGTTCCAGATTCATCAAGCATAGCACGAGCCATTTGTTGGACAGTTCTGTTCATTCTTTCCACCACTCCATTTTGCTGAGGAGTTCTAGCTGTAGAGAATTCTCTTCTTATCCCATGTTCTTCACAGAAATCGAAAAATTCATTTGAGGTAAATTCCCCACCTCTTTCGGATCTAAGACACTTAATTTTGTATCCTGATTCATTTTCAACCAAGGCTTTAAAGGATTTGAATTTTTCGAATGCTTCATCTTTGTGCTTCATAAGTCCTAACCAGACAAACCTGGAGAAATTGTCAATGAATAATATCAAGTATTCTTCTCCTCGAGGTGTTCTTTTCCTGAATGGACCACATGTATCTGTATGTACTAGCTCAAGAGGCATGCTAGTTGATCGTTCCTTTTCCGGAAAGGTAGTTCTGGTTTGCTTTCCAAACTGACATGATTTGCATATGGTGTTGTCTGGAACTTTGATATCTGGAAGACCACGAACTGCCTGATATTTGCATGCTTTCCTTATTTGTGAAAAGCTTAGATGCCCCAACCTCCGGTGCCATAACCAACACTCATCATCCTTGCTCAGATAGCATTGTTGTTGTCCTTCTTCAAATATGTATAGATTATTTGGAGTTCTTTTACCTTTGATCACTGTTTTACCTGTATCAAGATCACGAACAAGACATCCATTTGATCTAAATATCACCTCCGTTCTTTGATCACACATCTGGCTGACACTTAGAAGATTATGTTTCAATCCATCAACATACAAAACATTTCCAGCTTTGACCTTTTCTTTTAACTGAGCAGTGCCTTTTCCTTTTATAGTTGCAGGAGTATCATTTCCAAAAGAAACTTTCTTTCCTTTTTCTAGAGCAGAATATGATTCAAGTTTTTCTTTATCACCTGTCATATGCTTCGAACATCCACTGTCAATGTACCATAGATTTTCCTGTCCCTCTACATAAAATGCTATCCCACATCTTTCTGTTTGTGGTTCCTTTATTCTCCATGTTTTGGTGCTTGAGGCTTGTTCCTTTGTCTGCTGAAACCTGCTCCTGCATTCAGAATCTTCATGACCAAAGTTATTGCAAATAGAACATTCAACTTCATTTTCAAGAACCGAAAAGTTGTTATAGGTCCTTTTTGTAATCCCGGTCATACTTCTTTGTTTTTGAGCTTCTCTAGTCATGATTGTTTTATATGCAACACATTGAGCTGCTTTGTGACCAAAGTTATGGCAAGAAAAGCATTGTCCATTGAAGAAATTTCTGCGGTTATCAAATCTTCCGGCCAAACGATTGTAATTTCTATTGTCACTCATTCTTGAAGCAAATTGAGAGGATTTTACCTGTGGCTGGTTGTAGCTTTTGTTCATCCTTAAGACAGATTGCCCCTGATTTGCCTGATAGTCTTTGTTTATAATTGGTCCCTGCTTTACTTGGTGATCTCCATTGTGCTTTTGCTCATTCCTTCTTGCTGCATCAAGATAACTCTTTGAGGTGGATGCTTGAGAAGTTTCTCCATTATAGCCCAGACCTGTCTTGTTTAGAGGAGAGCGCTATACATTGATGATCTCATCCAGAGTTTCAGATCCTTTGACAAACTTAAGATTAATAGCCTTTTTTTTCTCAATCTCTTTTCTAAGACCAACAATTTCGCCTTCTAACTTTTTAAGATATTTTTCCTTTTCATCAATTTGAAGTTGTAGAGTATCAATGATCCTATTCTTTTCTTCTATACATGTCTTGAGTCTAGAAATTTCTTCACAAAAGCTATCCACATCTATAGCATCCATGTAATCATCATCTTCAAATGCCATTAAGAGTTTATAGTCATTACCTCGTTCATCTTCGTCACTATTTGATAGACCATCACTATCTTCATGAGTGTAGTAGCTTTTCTTATTTGCAATCTGTTTCTTGTTCCATCTAGCAGGTTCCTTTCCTTTATCCTTATGAGGACATTTTGCAACATAATGACCTACTCTTCCACAAGCAAAGCATTTAAAAGGTAACTTACCTCTGAACCTTCCAGTTCCCCTTTGAAGATTTCTGACAAAATTTGATTCTTCTTCTTCTTCTTCTGGCACGTGACTTGCTTCATAATAGTCTCCTTTGCCTGAAGCCTTGAAAGCAGCTTCTCTTCTGTCTGATGGACCACCCTTTCTCATTTCATAAGCAGTTAGAATTCCGTGTAGCTGAGACATAGTAAGAATTCGTAGATTTTCCTTTTCTTCTATTTCAGACACTTTAGATTCAAACTTGGGGGACAATGATCTTAGAACTTTTTCAACCACAATAGCCTCTTTTATTTCTTCACCCAAGTTTTTCATGCAATTAACAATCTCATCTACCTGAAGGAAATAGTTAGCCACACTTTCATCATTATACATTCTGAGATTCTCATACTGAATCCTGAGGGTTTGAAGTTTAGCACGCTTTACCTGTTCATCTCCTTCATAGCTCAAGACAATCTTGTCCCATATTTCTTTTGCGGATTTATATTGCATAACCTTCACGAATTTTGTTTGAGATAAGCATCCCAGTAGAGTATTGACTGCTTTACCATTTGTTTCATATTTCTTTTTTTCGGCCGTATCTGTAGGAGTAGCTGAAGGAAAAATGTAGCCTGTATCTATGATATCCCAAACTTCTGTACCAAGAGATTGAAGATAGGCAGTAACTCTTACCTTCCAATAATTGAAGTTTGTCCCATCAAAAATTGGTGGCCTGATTGATGCTTCCCTCTCGTAGTTGCTCATGATGAATGATCTTCCTTCAAGCGATCAAGCTTCTCTGAAGGACCCGCTCTGATACCAATTGTTGGAAATAATACTGAGAGGGGGGCTGAATCAGTATTATCAAGTTCTTTTGATAAATCTTCCTTATTTATTCTTTGAATTATTTTTGCATGTCAGTACCATAAAATAATGAGAATGAACAAAGAAAACAGATAGTCACACCAAAGAACACAAGATGTAAGGTGGAAACCCAATGTGGGTGAAAACCACCTGCTGCAATATGTCTCTATCTTCTTTCAAATTAGAAACTCCTTTTACAATGGTTTTGTACTGGTGCAGTCCTTTACCAATACGCAGGCTGCAACCTGCAGAGAGCTACAACTCTCTCTCGTTTTCCAGTCTCTCCTGGAAGGGAGCTACAACCCCCTACTTCTTTTCTTTCAAGGACCACTTTTCATTAATTTTCAGACTAGATCCAAGAATATCAAAAACCCATCAACTACACTTGCATCATCAATCTCTGATTTCACCAAGGCCAACCCGCATACAGATCTGCAAATATTTCCTTATAACTTTGTAGTTGTTACATCAGACATACCCAGATCATAACATGTGTAAAATAAAACATGCATCAATAATTCAGACCCAGATTATTAGATTTATAGATCAAGCGTATGCCACATATCACAGATCAAAATCATATAGAGATACCACTATTCCAGCCTTAAGATTTTGACCCATCAATAGAACTTATCCTTCTCCTTACGCTCAGGTTCCTTCTTCATTCAGATCCAGATCTGCACCAAAACCCAATCACAATATTCCAGATCTAGCACTTTATCAGATATTCGATAATTCAAAAGATGCTTTGCCAAATGATCTCCTTCCTCTTTTATAGTCTTAGGCCTTTCACAATACCACGGGCCAAAACCATAGGATCAAAAAAACTGTTGGACTAATACCATGAACCAACCATGAAAGTACGTGAGATCAACACTTTTGGATGCAATACCATGGGCCAAAACCATAGGATCAAAAACTGTCGGACTAATACCATGAACCAACCATGAAATTGCGTGAGATCAACACTTTTGAGGAGGTACCATGGTCCAAAACCATAGGTTCAAATACCAAGGACTAACTACCATGGACCAAAGGTAAGTTCTCCAACATATACGCGCTTTTCCTTGCATGAAAGTGCGTACCATGGTCCAAAACCATAGGTTCAAATACCAAGGACTAACTACCATGGACCAAAGGTAAGTTCTCCAACATATACATGCTTTTCCTCATAGGTTCAAATACCAAGGACTAACTACCATGGACCAAAGGTAAGTTCTCCAACATATACACGCTTTTCCTCATAGGTTCAAATACCAAGGACTAACTACCATGGACCAAAGGTAAGTTCTCCAACATATACGCGCTTTTCCTTGCATGAAAGTGCGTGAACTTTTTCTCTACATGAAATAAACTTTTCTCTGCATAAAAGTGCATGAACTTTTCTCTACATGAAATAAACTTTTCTCTGCATAAAAGTGCGTGAACTTTTCTCTACATGAAATAAACTTTTCTCTGCATATAAGTGCGTGAACTTTTCTCTACACTATAATTTATTATCTAAGATGAGTGGGTTGCCATCAAGTACAACATATGTATCATAATGCCAACACTTTGTAGGTGGATAAATGCTCAATTTGACTTGATTTTTACAATTTTTCTTTGTCATGCAGTAAGGAGAGATGCTCTAGTGCAGATGGGATCAGTTATTACATATAGTGACTTAAAATTACATATGAAATACAAATAAACTCAAATACTCTACTTTTCACCTCAAAAACATGTTTTTGAGGTGAAATCTTCATTAGGTTAAAAGAAAACTATTTAGTAACCATGACTTACAAGCCATCATGCTTGATTTATTGATCATCCTCATACCCTTGCTGACCTTTATTTACACTTTAAAATCAAGCTTTTGACCTTGGTGATGAAACCCTAAGACCTAATGAAAATATTCCTTAGGACCTAATGGACCATGACTACAAATTGACCATGAAACCATAACTAAAAACAACCTAAAGAAGGGTCAGCAAGTATACTCTATGAGGGAAAAATTGGACTTTTTGAAGAGAAGACAACCATCAAAGGATCAGTTTGACATGACCTAATGGAATGATGCAAAATTTTCAGTATGGGACCCCTAAAATGACAATGCAAAGAGAAAATTTTGATCCCTGATGGAAGTATGAAGATACTGACACTAAGAGGGGGATCAAAAGAAAATCTAGAGAGATTGACAACCTTATTACTAAAATAGGAAAGAAAATAAGAATAGTTTCTCTAATTTTCTTTCCTCTTCTAGTAATAGGGTTGTCAATCTCTCTAGCTTTTCTTTTGATCCCTCTGTCTTTAGTCTTTTGGATAAAGGTTTAAATTTTTCTCTTGCTCCTAGAAAGATCCCCGTCGACGATATCATCTATGACATTGAATATGGTATTAGAGACTTATCGGATGTCACTAAAGATAGCATTCATCAAGATAGTGTGGTTGTCCTTAGAAAGGCAAATCCCCCCAAGAATAACATCAGCAAACTTGAGTTTGATGCTCTCAAATTGTTAAACGATAATAAGAATAGTGTTGTTCTTAAGGCCGACAAAGGTGGTGCTGTGGTTATTCTTGATAAATATGATTACCATCGAAAGATGTTGGACCACCTCCATAATAGTGAGAGCTACAGGAAACTCAACAAGGATCCTCTGAAGAAGATTTCCAAAAATGTGGCTCTTGCTATAAAGGCTAGTAGCTCAGTCAGCTCATTCAGTCATAAGCTTATTGAAAGTTGCCCTCTTACCCCCAGAATCTATGGTCTGCTAAAGATTCATAAGGAAGGGGCTCCTATGAGACCCACTGTTAACACGATAGGAGGGCCAACTTATCTTCTGGCTAAATATTTAGCCCAGTAGTTTAAGCCGCTTGTTGGCCATACAGAATCCTTTATCAAGGACTCTGCATCGTATGTTAATGAGTTAAAGAGATTCAAGATTGATCCAGATGACAAGCTTGTGAGCTTCGATGCGGTATCTATCTACACTAATATCCCTATCAACGAGGCCATCAAAGTCATCAAGCACATCATAGATCCTGATATGGCTTATTTATTTGGTATTTGTCTTACTTCTACTTTCTTTTCATTCGATGGGGAATTCCATGAGAAAACTTGCGGTGTCTCCATGGGTTCCCCCCTCTCCCCTGTCGTAGCTAATCTATTCATGGAGGATTTTGAATAAAAGGCCTTAGCCTCTTCTTGTCTTCTGCCTAAGTTATGGAAGAGTTTTGTGCCTGACACTTTTGTCATCTCATTCAATGGTAAAGAAAAGTTGGAACTATTTTTCCTCCATCTTAACAATCAATATAGTTCTACAAAGTTCACCATGGAATTTGAATGTAATGGTATTCTTCCCTTCCTTGACATCCTCCTATCAAGGAATGATAATGGCTCTTTCTCTCATCAGATATATCGTAAGAAAACTTATATGGAGCAATATCTTCATGGTAATTCTCATCATTTCCCAGCTCAAAAGCTTGGTGTTCTCAACACCTTAGCAACTAGAGCTTTAAGAGTTTCTGATGAGAACCATCTCAATGAAGAGAAAGCACATCTCCTAAGTTTTTTCTTTAATAATGGGTATAGTAGACACCAATGTACTAAGGCTTTCCTCAGAGCTGAAAAAGGTCCTAGTGCTAAAAAAGATACCAAGGATCGATTTTCTGGTGTTCATCTTCCTTTTATCCAAGGGACCACTGACAAGATTGCAAGGATCCTAAGGAAGCACAAGGTGGATTCAACCTTTCGGCCTTTAAATATCATACGGAGCTCCCTTAAGTCTGTAAAAGACCCAGTGGACCCCAAGAATATGAAGGGTGTTTATGTTATCCCATGCTCTTGTGGGACTCCCTACATTGGTGAGACTGGTCACTCAATTAATCAAAGGATTCATGAGCATGTTGCTGACATCAAGCATGGCAGGACCCGCTCCTTTGCTTTGGCGAAGCATGTAAATAAATCTAAACATCACATCTGCATTGAGGAGGACCAAGTTGTTGCTAAGGTTAGTCATTTTCATCATCGTAAATTGAGGAAGACCCTAGAAATTGAAAAAGGACCTAATAATTTGAATAGAGATGATGGTTGGAATATTAGTAGAAGTTGGGTCCCTCTCTTGTCCTCCTAGTTATTTATTTATTTATTTAATTATTTATTTTTTATATATTTTTTATCTATGTTGGTATTGGCATCCTTTTTATAGTATTTGTTGTTGTTTTATTCTTCATTAGAGTTTATTTTCTTGATCCTTCATGTTTTTTATGTATTTTATCATCCTGTTTGTTCTTAACTCCTTTTAGTATTTTTGTTATTTGTTTAATAGGCCTGAGCCCCATATTTATTTATTTTTATTATATATATATATATATATATATATATATATATATATATATATATATATATTTGTTTTGACTTGTGTATATTTTGTTTTATTTTATTTATTTTTCCATTAATTATTTTTAATTATTTTTATTTTATTTCCATTAGTTATTTTATTTATCAAATGATCTTGTCTCGATTAGGGCCTTCACTCGTTTTTATAACCTTTGACTAAGTTTGACTTTAATTATTAATTTATTTATTTTAAAAACTAGCTACTTAATATAGCGGTTACTTATTAATATTTATTTTTAATAAATTAATAAACTAATATCATAGTTTAAATATTATTTTCCAAAAACTAGTAATATTTGGTTTTAATAAATTAATTTAAATATTATTTTTCAAAATCTAACCGTTTAATATAGCGTTACATATTAATATTTTAATAAATTAATAAACTAATATCATTATTTAAATATTATTTTTCAAGAACTATTAATATTTGGTTTTAATGAAATTAATTTAAATAATATTTTTCAAAAACTAGCCATTTAATATAGTTGTTACCTATTAATATTTTTAATAAATTAATGAAATAATATCATTATTTAAATATTTTTTCAAAAAACAGCCGTTTAATATAGCCGTAACAAATTAATATTTTAATAAATTAATAAACTAATATCGTTATTTAAATATTATTTTTCAAGAACTAGTAATATTTGGTTTTAATAAATTAATTTAAATATCACTTTTCAATAACTAGCCGTTACCTATTAATATTTTTAATAAATTAATGAAATAATATCATTATTTAAATATTTTTTTCATAAACTAGCTTTTTAATATAACCGTTACTTAATATATTCGTTTTTAATATATTAATAAATTAATATTATAATTTAAACATTATTGTTCAAATATATTCGTTACTTGAAATTATGTCTCTACATTGCTCTCTATTTAAGCCTTTGTCGTGGTTTGCCTCTTCATCTGGTCCCGATGATGAACCACACTTGTTGGTTCGAAATGCGTTGGCCAAAATAAATCTTTCATGTGATTTCTACCCAAAGACTTTGTTTAATTCATTATGGATCACAGAAGCTTGAATACAGAAAGAAACAATTCAATAATGTTCGCTTTATCCTAGTTTCCTATATCACCATAACAAAATTAACATGTTAAAATTTGTAAAAAACAAATTAATCCCACATTAAGCGTACGGTAAAACAATTCCATAATTTCCCCTATATAATAAATTCCGTTATCACTATTACTCACATCACATCAACATTTCCAAGGTTAGGTAAAAGACTTGGAGTGAATTTGTGGAGCAACTACATTGCTATCAACAACATATTCAATGGAGGATTATCACATTTGAAAGGTCAATTAATTTTTATGCTGTGCAAATTGTAAAATTAAATAAGTTTAATGAAATTTAAATTTTTTTAGAAGTTAAAAATTTGTGTGGGACAAATTTACCCACTACGTCCATAGTGGGCATGTTAGGCCCCTATACTACTAGTGTAACCCCTTACTGTTATTAGTATAACCCACTCATTATATTGATGTACCCATGTAGTGCCCATATTTTTACTATTGTGCCCCATAGAATCCCACTATTGTTATTATTGTGCCCTTACATTATTATTGTTACGTCGGCTCTGATTATGTTATGACCCCTTAGACTCCTATATATAGAAAGGAGGTCTTTTCATTTGTATCATCCAAGAATTGTTCATTTATGTAATGCAAAGGAGGTTGCCCCCTCGAAGAGGCTAAATTCTAAGGCATTGATCTATCTTTTTTATCTTTTCTTGAGCTAGTTTCATAACATTTGGTATCAGAGCTTTGGATTCTAGGGTTTCGCTACTCCAAACAGGTCATCGTGGCATTTTCCCTATAAATTTTTTCTATGATGTTTCAGAAGTCGCAAACAAAACCCATTTGAGAAGAAATTGCACTGAACCTTGGGTTCGAATTTCAGAGCTTTTCGCGTGATATTTGCGGAGATATGATCTGAGGAAGTTGGTCCTTTTCCAGACTCCTGAATTACATTCAAAACAGGTGACCTGGGGAAAATCGTGATAAATTTCTCTCTAGGGATCGGATTGAAATTTCGTAAGAAGGTACAGAAAGAGGACGGACTGTAGTTTCTTGTATGCATTTTTTAGATCCAAATGTTGAAACAGTGACTCGTGGCACGTCGTACAAGTTCGCTCTACTGAACTAGTCTATAATCAGGTCATCTTGGGAGTTTGTGCATAACTCTTTCTTGGAGAATCTAATTTGGATCAGACTGGTGGCATTGGAAAGAGGACACAGAGGGCTACTACAGGTCACAATTTCAGAACTTAAAAATCTGAAAGTACAGAGTTACAGTCGTTTCAAGGTAGAGCTCCTAAAATCAAGAAAAAGCAAGATGAGGAAGTTTGATGGCAAGGATCCGATAAATTGGATACTTCAGATGGAGCAATATTTTGATATACATGGTGTACAACTGTTACAAAAGGTATGTATTGCATCTTCATATTTAGAACCAGATCATTTTTTATGGTACAAAGGGCTTTGTTCTCGTAAAAAACTTGTTACGTGGTCAATTTTCACGGAGGAAATGATAGCACATTATGAGGATACAAAGAGCAACACCTTCTTTAGAGCAACACCACAACATTTGGAAAGAGTAAAAGGGCTTTGTGACATAGTGGAAATCAAAATTATGGAAACCAGGAAGTGTACCCCTCACAACTATAAAGATGGAAGTGTTGTTTCTCCTAGCCTTCCACAACCTACAAGGGTTACACCACAACATTTGGAAGAAAAAAGAGAAAAAGGGCTTTGTTACAATTGTGATAGCAAATGCACTAAAGGTCATAAGTGTGCTGAGAAGAAATTATTTTACATAGAATATGAAGAGGAGGAAGAAAAGAATCAAGAAACAAAAAAAGAAGAAGATATACGCCAAGACCCCACCCCAGAGAAAGAAGAAATGAATCAGACCATATCTTGTAAAACATTGGCAGGAATTACCACTCCTCAAACTCTCAAGATAGAAGGACATATCAAGAAGAAAAAGGTGCAAGAAGTGAAAGATCACATCGAGAAAGAAGAAATGAATCCAACCATATCTTGTAATTCATTGTTCGAAATTACCACTCCTCAAACTATCAAGATAGAAGGACATATAAAGAAGAAAAATGTTCAAGAAGTGAAAGATCACATCGAGCATCAAGAAATAAATCCGACCATATCTTGTAAAGGATTGAAAGAAATTACCACTCCTCAAACTCTAGAGATAGAAGGACATATCAAGAAGAAAAAGGTTCAAGCAGTGAAAGATCACATCGAGCGTCAACAACAAGTTCTCTAAATTTTAAAGGATAACGCCACTTCGGTGCAAAATCAAACGAAACAACAGGCACTTAAAAAATGGCGACCTTACCGAATGGGAAGACTCTTCAAGGATGAGGATGTGGAAGCATTGTTTTGTGCTATTTATATTATCCAACCAGATTGGATAAACGAAGCAAGGGATGAATGGAAGAAGGACGAAGAAGTATGGCCACTTATTCAAAATTTGCAAAAGATCCCAATTCAAACAATATTGCCAGAAATTAAAGAGGAAGGAAAAATCATATTGGAACCTGGAGAAGTCACAGAAACAAGAACTCGACAGCTACGAAATCGATCAATTTCAGAGTATCTCATCAAGTGGAAGAACTTACCCGCTGAATATTCCACATGGGAGGACAAGAACTTTATACAGAAGCATCAAGAACTACTCAAGCGTGGAGAACAACGCTTTTTGAAGGAGAGGGGCATGTTAGGCCCCTATACTACTAGTGTAACCCCTTATTGTTATTAGTATAACCCACTTATTATATTGATGTACCCATGTAGTGCCCATATTGTTACTATTGTGCCCCATAGAAGCCCACTATTGTTATTATTGTGCCCTTACATTATTATTTTTATGTCGGCTCTGATTATGTTATGACCCCTTAGACTCCTATATATAGAAAGGAGGTATTTTCATTTGTATCATCCAAGAATTGTTCATTTATGTAATGTAAAGGAGGTTGCCCCCTCGAAGAGGCTGAATTCTAAGGCGTTGATCTATCTTTTCTATCTTTTCTTGAGCTGGTTTCATAACAGGGCATGGTGGGCCCGATCACGTTTCCAGGAGCCCAACAGGCTCGTGAGTGACAGGAGGGGGGATGGCTGCCTAGCACCCTGCCCCACCCCGGCGGCCCTGTTGTTGCCTACTTTGTCATTTAAATTTTCATTTTTAATATTACTCAAAATTTGAAAAAAATGGAATATTAATTTTTGAAAATCAAAAGAGAATTAGAAATTTTGGAGTATTAGTTACACTAATGGCAGCATTAGAGATGTTATGAAAGTGGGCCTGATCCATCGGTTAAAGCCTGAACATGTCAGCAAAGTGCAATCAAAGATCGACAAGGGAGACAGGTAAAGTGTTCAGCAGGGGAACAAGGAGCACGGGTTATAATTCATAACCCAACCCTCACAGTTGACCCTAATGTCAACATGGCTAACTGAAATCAACAGCCCATGATCGCTGCGGGGATTCAACCTTGATCAAACTCCCGTACACTCCCTACCCCTATAGTGGACCACCCAACATTGTTTGCTCCACATCACTTCTGCCATGCCATCGTCCACACCCATTCATTTCCATCCAGCTCACCCATCGTACCCCAATCACCTCATCTGCCACTCCATTAACTTGTTACATTAATTGAAAGTTTCCCTCCGTTTTGCTTACCATATCTAAAAGGAAAGTGAAAACCCTGTTGCATTAATCATTTTCGTTTGGTACCAAGCGACTTCACCTCCAATTTAACATTCTGAGGCAACAACTGTCATTCACAGATGCCATGGACAAACAAGTAAGTTCCTCCTCTATCATCCATACCCTGTTAATGGACGTTGAACATGATATTTCTGACACCTTTTGCACAATTAAGCACCTTTCTATGTATGAATAAGTCACTTAGAGCCATAAAAAGTCCCTTGTATTCATGGAAATGATTAGGTCAGGTGTTTTACTAGCATTTGTCCCAAGAACTCACTTGTTCCCTAAATTCATTCAGTGGTTAGCCTCATCAATGTACCCTAAGAAGTGTTTTGTAATGAATTAGTTTGGGGAGAATGTTTTCCAAGTAACCTATTAGCTAATTCACCAAGCTTTGAATTACCCTGTGTCTGGAACTTATACCACATTTACTGAAGAGTCTTTGGTCTCATATTATGGTAACCTGTCATCCCAAGAGTTTTCTTATGCTACCTCATTCTTAGCTCCTAAATCTGGACAATTCTCTCCAGATGGAAATGTGTTTTCTTTAGACATCTTTGTAGTAGATATAAGACCAATCTTGCAAGTGATTTCTAAGATTTTGGGGAAGGAAGACTCTAGACATGTTGATAAAGCAGTGTTGGCATTTTTCTCTTTGATGATGAAACCAGAAGTAGTACTCGATATTCCAATATTTTAGGTAGACACTATTAGTAATCAATTCATGACTCTGTCACTTACTGGTTCCTTCAAGTTTCCTCCAGTTATTACTTATTTATTTATGTACCAGAATGTTGAACATTTTACAAGTTTGGAACTAAATATTGTTGACATAAACAAAAATAAGAAATCAGTGGTATTCTGGATAGACCTGATAAGGGGTGATCTAGGAGATGGTGGCTTATTCGAATTCACTTCTTTATTCCTTCCGGTGGCCTACAAGATCTTGAATGGGACCTTTCCCCCAACATTTATTCCAAAAGCTCAAGAATTCCTTCAATTGAGCAAGGATATAAGGTGTGGAGACTGGTTCGTATTTGAAGAACATGCAGAGATCAGGCTTTATGGAGTCCCAATCAAACCATATAGGTTACCAAAATTTGTGCCAATGAGTTTCTTTGCTCTTGATTTTATCAGACAGAGCTTGTTGGGTAGCGAATCCCCCCATAGTATGTTTTTGGGGCTTGAAGCCCGAATTTTGGTAAAAGTGCAATGTAAAGACCCCGCCAAATGTGGGCGCAGAGTGTGAGAGTCTAGGGTTGTCCACCCTAAGATAATGTAATTGAATGAAAAGTGTGTCGGCCTACACATGGTCTTCGAACAATGGGATTGTATAAATAGAGCGAGGCTCTAAGGGTAAAGGATGTCTTATCTTTTGAAATCATATGGGTTTTTGGATAATGAATTTGCTCTAAGTCTGTAAGTCCGAGTCTTGGGTTGTAGTAGTAGTAAGAGGCTCTACAGCTGAGTGCGTAGAGGCCTGGTAGAGTCTGTAGTTGTGTGCGTGGACCCCTATAACTAAGTGCACAAGGTGGAGTTGGGATTGTACCTGGACAGAGAATTAATAAGAGATAAGTTGATTTTGGAATATTTTGTGTCTATGCTTCTATTATATTTATGCATCTCTTTATAGTTTATAATTGCAGACACTTGTTATGAATGTTGAGTGATTAATGAGAATATTGGGCCCACATAATTAAGTTAAGATAAATAATAAAAGCACAGTAAGGAATAAGGATCTAGAGAACACCTCTTCGCGCTCTTTACAGAGCTATGTGGAAAGAGTTGCACAAGTTGCGAAGGACAAATGGCTGCGCGGAGCAGGGCAAGCAAACAGGTTTAGTTCGTGAACTTCCTAGACTTCATCAAGACATCCCTAGGGTGTGGAAACCTGGTT
This sequence comes from Pinus tabuliformis, assembly GCA_031772625.1. Classification (NCBI taxonomy): domain Eukaryota; kingdom Viridiplantae; phylum Streptophyta; class Pinopsida; order Pinales; family Pinaceae; genus Pinus; species Pinus tabuliformis. Next base: position 266,629,105 of record CM062820.1, read on the forward strand.
CCAAAACCCTCCCATACTTCCTCGGGTGAGACCTCAGTCCGCGCACCATGGACTATTGCCGAAAGGGCCGATAGTTTCTAGATTTGCTTGGCTAAATCACTTCTGAACCTAGGTCAAGCCCCAACAAGCCAAAAAATGGTTCTGTTGCTAGGACCAGGATCTGCCTAAGAGATGTCTAATGTTTTGCCACTGGAACCCAACAAATGAGGAAATTGAATAGTGGTTGGACAAGAAGCTTCACGAGTTCAGGACATAGGAAAATAGAACTCTGTAGGTATCTGAGAAAAGGTGGCTGGATCGCTACGTGTATACGGAAATCGATGAGATCTTCTTCACATATTTTCCTTCTAAACTGTACGAGTGGATCGCGAGGTTAGCCGACAGCCAGGGAAGGTGTAAGCTCAACCAACCGATGGTGTTGACTCCAAAGTTAGTGCACAGACTAGAGGCATTAGAAGATAAGATTGCGCGAGCTGTGGATGATTAGCTTGACCAGCTAATAGGGGGGTTTATCACTGATTTCATGGTAGACACGACCATGAGCTATAGCGAAGCAGAACAATGTTTTCTCAAGGGACCATGAGATAAGCACATTAAATCTTTGAATACTTGGATTAATATGTTGTTATGTGAAAATCATGTTATGCGAATACATTAATGTTTGGAATGACGCAGAGCGGAAAGATTTACAAAGGTAGCGAGGGATTAGGAAACAGTCCCTTAATTTCACCTTCGCGAGAGAGCAAGGAAGAGCTCGCTCGGGTCTCTCCGAGAAGTGTGGTCAATTTGATAAGGCAGCGCATTCTGCAGTTACCACCTCCACTTACGCCATCACCCGCTTCACCTCCTTTACCTCCATCTTCGCCCACTCCACCTCCACCAAAACCATAGTTTAGCATGGCAAGCGCAATCAAGCTACCCATATTTAGAGGAATAGGGAATGAGGATCTAGACCAGTTCTGGTTCATGGTGAGAGCAGTGTGGGAAGAACAAGGGGTCACGAATGACAACATTAAGAAGGCTACATTGGTGAGCATGTTGGAGGATCGCGCGTTGACATGGTATATCAAGCACTCGAATGATCACCCAAATGCAGGAATATTAGAAATCCAGAATGCACTAAACAGAGAATTTAGCTAGCTGAAATTAGAGACACAGTCAATCATTGGTTTTAAAGAGATCACGATGCTTCCAGGCGAGACCCCCTGGGATCTGGATCAACAACTGAAGAGCATGATCCCTGAGGCTAATATGATGCTCACAGATGCGCAACATCATGCATGGTTTGTGGCATCTCTAACACTGCACCTAAGGATGGCGCTGTCGCAATAGAAACTTTCTACCCTGGCTGAAGCGGTGGAAATGGCAATGAGGTTGCATGAAACATCGATACAGGATCTGGGGTTGGGAGTTCAACAAATCCACATGCAACTACAGAATCTCTGCCTAGAAATGCAAATCTTAAAATAGGATAGGGCACCGCAGGCAGAGACATGCGAGGAAGTATGGTGCATAAAATGCAAATGCCAGGGCCATGACAAGGATTACTGTCCAGTATTCACGAACTACTTAGCAGGAGGGAGGCCAGTACTCTTGAGACTAGAGGCACAGGTAGGCCCAAGCGTGACACCCACGCTATGGTGCGCGATCTGTCAGATAGGAGGAAGCACACAACGGATAATTGTCACTTTTTCTAGAAGTATACAACAACACCCCAACAACTCTTTTGTAATTTCTATAGGTCAGTGGGCCATGATCAGCATACTTGTCGAAGCTATGAGTTAATGATGGATCAGACCCCAACCTATCGAATGTAGACAGAAATGCGAGCCCTCAACCCAATGGCAGGAATGGTGTGTGATGGATTTCAAGGGTGAGGTCAAGGATGAGGAGGAATGGGACCAGGAAGGGGCCGCGGACAGTTAATTTGTTACAATTGTGGAGGACTAGGGCACTACACCCATGATTGTACGAACCTGACGAGAGTATCCTGTTCATACTATGCTCAGTTTGATCATGAAATGGTATATTGTCCTATGCTGATCACACAGATGTGCGAGAAAGGGGTACTCCAGCCTACTCTGACTCAAAATATTCAAATGATGAGGTCTGAACCGCATGAAGAAGACCCAAATGTGAATATAGTGCTCAGAAGCGGTGTGACTACAGGGGAAGATAAGGGGAAGCAGCCTGAGGAAGATACATGGGTTTGCAAGGCCCCTACAAAGGAACCTAAGTTTGACTTAGAATGCGCAAAGGAGAAGTTCATGGAAGCTAAGAAGAGCTTCGCGGAGGCCTCCACTTTAGGTAGTAAGGATCAACCAGAGACAGGGATGGATCGTTCTATGCTTACTACCTTTTGGAGACATGCATGAAACTGCTACACGACAATATGGCAGTTAAAGGACTACAGGAGTTGATAGCTAAGTGCGTAGGATTAGGGGAACCATGCGTAGTCTGGAAACTAGGAAAGCATGCATTGCACACTTGGAGGGAAATGAGGTTGACAGTGCAGATTGGCGAGTATGAAATAGATCAGGTAATCCTAGACCTAGGTTCGGACGTGAATGTATTACCAAAGCAGACAGGGGAATGCATGGGCAGGCCCGCGTTACAGTGGTCCCCTATTTAATTACGAATGGTGAACCAATAGAAGATTTTTCCCATGGGGAGGTTGCAAGGGGTAATAGTTGATATCAAAGGCGCGAACACACAGAAAGACTTTGAAGTAATAGAGATCGTCGATGACAGCAATCTGTATCCCACTTTGCTAGGAATAGACTGGGCCACTGATATGAATGGAGTTATTAACCTGAAGAAGCAGAAGATGATATTCGAGAAAAAGTCCCTTCGTGTAGTAGTTCTGCTAGATCCAGCCGAAGGAGCGTGCTACACCGAACCAGTGTTCGATGATGAAAGTGACGATGAGCTTGATTATATTTACTAGATAATGATGCAAGACCAGGATCGGGTGAACCCAACTACAGATGGGAGAATCTCATGGGAGCGCGACAGTTCTTGTACTTCGGATTAGATGAAGAAGTAGAACACTGGTAGAACTGGTTGCATGAAGTGACAACATTGAATTGCAACATGATGATTAGATCCCTACATTGTGTGACGAAAAAGGCAAGGGAACTACCAACATATGATGGAGTAACAGCGCTGGATGAATTCCTGGACAAATTTGAAAGCGTAGTACCGGAATAGTAGTGGTACAGTGCACTAGAATGGGTATTGCATGCAACACCTGCACGATGGTGGAGTACACATCCAGAGACCATTGTAAACTAGCATGAATGTAGAAGGCAGATGCGCTTGTGGTTTGGAAGTATCCAGCGTCGAACGAGAGCCAGGCAGCTAGGATGAAGTAGTTTGCACTCCCATCTATGTAGATGGGTGAAGACATGTGCTGTGCAAACACATCCCAGACTACGGATCGAAAATCAGAACTAGACGTGGCGACACACACCACAAATATTCCACAATGGAAGCATTCAAAAAGATATGTGGAATCATGAACAGAGTTCACCAGTCGAGACGAACTGACTGGGACCTGCGCATACCAGCGGTTTGAGGGGCCTATAGGGCCATAAGAAAAAACCAGAGTGTGGAAATGACCCCAAAACTGACGAGAAGAGATGAAACCAAAAGAGCAGAGAAGAATCCCCATACCACAGCTCCCACAGTTGGGACAAGAAACAAGGACCTGGGTAAAGGAATTATGTAGTTACAGGAAGCCATTAGGCGAGGGAGCTTGAAACTTCATGAACTCGATGAAGATTGGGTAGGGATGAGGAAGACAAGCATGACATTGGATGAAGAAATCAGAAAACTGGAAACCAAAGTCATGCAAGTAGGCTACGCAGAGAAACTAAGAACGATGGGACAAGGTCTAGCCAGCCATACTACTGCATTAGAAGAAGTTGTGACCCTGCTACCATGGCTATGACCACACCTTACTAAACCGGGGAGCGTACCATACAAAGAAGAACGTGATGCACTGATGGACGCAAGGGTAGTTGAGGGGTGCCCGCAGCTTGGGCTAGCAGGAAAATTGAAGCCTCTCACCGGGGATGCGACCACCTAACTATCCGTAGGAAGCATAGTCTCAGTGTTCCAAGTAGTTGAAAGAGAGTGCGGGACTATAAAAGAGTCTATATGGGAAATGCGCGAGACAGAGGTTGTGCATAGGATCGGGAAGTCATAAGGGTCGCGACCATGCATAAGGGGTTACGTTGTTGCGCAGATAGGCTGGAAGGTGACCATTGGTGTCACTATTCATGAAAATAGGTCCAATTTAAGGCAAAAGGGAGTGGGCGATAGACAATTAAGACACGAATTAAGAACGAGATTTGGGACGATCTGCCGCCAAGAAGGCATTAGTGATACAAAATTGGGGGAAAGGGTCGAATTCAAATTCAGAGGTCACTATAAAAACCCTAGGGCCAGCTCCAAAGCAACACTTGATTGTTTGAGAATTGAGCAAGTACAGAGCATTGAGCGCCACGTACTCTTACCATCCTCAAGTGTAGACATAATGATAATTGCTAGAACAAGAGTGCAATTTGCCGAAGTTACCGTGAAGCCCCGTATGGCCCATGAGGAGCCTGGAGAGGTGCCAATTGTGCTAGAAATTCCAAAATCACCACGCACACTGTGGCCACAAAAAGACAAGAAAATGATGGGGCCAGTCCAGGTATCCCCAAGAAACCCACAGTTTGGCAAATTGTTAATGGCAGAAAAGGGAAAAGCCATCACCATTGAAACAGCGGATGTTTTTGGGAAAAGTGTCTATTCAGAATGACCCTATCCCACTGGGTTGTGACAGAGACCTCAGAAACAAACAAGGAAAAATACTCTTGTATTCTTCTTTATGAACTATAAACGAAGATGATTAAGATGAACCGACCTGTGTCTTGCGCTAGTTGTTCGATCCAATCTCTCTTCTCTTTGCTAGCTTCCAACGATCTGCTCCCTCACTTGCCCAGCATCACCAAGTTCCTGCAAGTTCACAAAAGAGAGAAACTACACAAAGACATAGATTTATGTTCATAAAAAGCTTAGGATCAGATTTAAGCTAAACATACAAATATAACACACATCAGATATACAAGCATGTAGGAGAAACTCAAGTAGTTTTATTGATAAAACAAGAAGATCCAAGAGGAGTTACAACCGATGATTCCTGATCCAGCATCAACCTCCCAGCATAGAATCCCTTCTTCACCTCCAACAAAGCATAAATCACCCAATACTCTGATATCTATCACAAAACCAACAGCAATTCTCTCCAATGTACAAAATTCCAGCCCCCGGATCTCTTGGTGAGGGATCCATATATAGATGTATGCAAAGAGGATGAGTCAGCTCATGAATTGATTAGTGGCTTCTCTCTATCAGTTCTTGCTTCCACTTGGAGACTGAGAGCCTCTTACTCATCACTGGTCGAATTCAGTGAGGCAAGTGTCATTGGAGAAGATTCTGGAAGCTTCCATTGTCTCTCCACCTCGTTGAATGACTCTGCCACTTGTCATTTCCTGCTCAACGCACCCTGGTAGTGCATTCAAGTGCGTTGCAACGCACCTAGCCAGTGTATTTGGGTGCTTTGCAACGCAGCCAGCTAGTGGAGCACTTGAAATGATCCTGGTTTGACTAGTTTTGAGCAGTTTCTGGTGGAGAACTTCTGGGAGAAGCTGTAATTTGTTGACCTTGTTTCTTTAGGAGCTAGAACAACACTTTTAGGGACTTAGGATCCCTTGGTTTATGGACATTTCATGCTGTAAGGCACAAAAATGTCTATAACCGCGGAGGAGGAGGAAGACTTGTAGGTCCTGATTGCCCAAATTGAGACGCAAGATGATGAGGTGGAGGATGTCTCCCAAAAGCATTCCACGACGAAGTTACCTCCATACATTCCCACGTGGAAGGGGAAAGCTAAGGTACCAAAGGACCTGGAGGCCATAAAGAGTGTGCTCCAGACCTCGCTCCTCCCTGATGATATAGTATTTGAAGGTCCACCATTGGGATGAGTACCAAATATGAAGTTTGAAGATTGGGACCTCGCAGATAGTGAGAAGTTCCCATAGTTGGCCACAGGGAAGTTAGTCAAGCAGAAATGGTTGCGCGATGTGGAGAAGGCTCGGTTACTCCATCGACGGTGGATACCCCACTACCACCGTGTGCCGGTCACCATTTTTGTCATTAGGCAGCTACTGTGCATGGTGCATGATGGGTATCTTTGGCTAGAGGCACTGATTCCCATCATGACCGATCTAATCCACCGAATCTCTCGACTGTCGGTCAAAGGAAATGACCATGCAGCCATAGCAGGAAAAAGTAGTGACTTGGGCCTCACAGAAGCTATGAAGGCCAAGTATAAACTAGAAAAGAGAAAGTGGGGGTGCGCAATAGCCAGTATTAAAGACCAAGGGGTGTGTGTAGCCACCTAGCTACTGGCTAACAAGCTAATGAGGAAATGATGCATCGACGAAGTACCAACATCTATGATTGTGTTGGCAAAGAAATGCGCAGAGGGGGTCAAGTTCAACTGGGCATAGTTCCTATGTGACGAATTTTTGATGAACTGTAGGGAGGCCCAGGAGTAGGGTAAGACCTTCCACTATGCGTGGTTGCTCTTATCCATCCTGTTGGTTGCAGGGGAGCTACCGGCGGACAGTCAGTTTCTTGCTATTGAGGGTGATTTGCCCTACACCGCGAGGTACACCTCGTTGTGGGCTACAAAAGACATGAATAGGATTAAAGAGATAAAGGTATTATGGGTGTTCATAGAGGCGAGCATCTGAACATGGATCAATTGCAGGCCGCGCTTGTCCCCTACAATGTATAACAACTTATAAAGCATGGCAGAATTCAAGGTGGATATGCATAACCTATATATCCGAGCGCGCAAGGATCTAGCCCGAACGTGGTTGAAGCTTTTGTTCATTACAATGGATGATGCAATCTTCACTGTGATGGCCTCATGGCCTCCGGAGTGGCATGCCCTCGACTTGGCGGAAATGGAAAAGATAGCAGCACGGCAATGAAACAAGGACACCAAGTTGCACCTCGCATAGCTGGCTGAGAGGACACGCCGGGAATAAGAAATAGCCACATGACAGAAGGCGGTTGATGCAACAGCAGTAGCATAGACAACAGAAACCACAACTACACCCACCAGAGAGGCCGAGGAAGGCTAGGAGATGCCCTCGGAGCAACAAGCTGGGGCAATAGACAGGGAGGAGGATCGTGTGGATCCAAGTATGACATCAGCACAACTCAAGCGGCTGCATGATCCTGAGAAAACAACCCCCAGGAAGAAAGGAAAAGCCACGAAGACATCTAGTGACTTGATCACGCTCACAGAAGGTGATCTATTGGATCTCAGCAAAATGATTCAGGAAGTCGCGGAGGATGCACTCTAGGGATTACGAATGGAGCAGAGCACTATGTTGGGGGTGCTCACTGTGTAGCTACAAGGTTTATAGGTATAGCACCCCCAAACAGGCACCCTGGCCCAGCATGTCGCAGCAGGAACCAATGAGGTTGAACAGCCATTGCGCGGTCGTATAAGTAACACCATCATCTTGCTCGAAGGCACGTTAGCTACAGCGAGCGAGGACGACCGGGCTACGATGAGTAGCATGACAGGCATCGGTTTGAACTTGGCTACCCTACCACGCGAAATATTATACCAGCTGCAGGATGGGGTCATCACCAAACTCCGCGCCCGGGAAGGCCGAGCGATCCAGGTCCTACATGAGCAAAAAATCAGCATGGACCAGTTTATCATCCAGAGGGATGAGTTGATGGTGCAGGCTAGTAGATTGGAGCAGGCCGTAGAGGATGCATGCAGGAGCGTTCCATAGTTGGTCATGCTAGTAGAGCTACTAGTAGCAGAATGGGTCTATAGATTGGCAGTCAGAGTCCATGAGTCTCGGGAGGAAATGACAAAGGTTTAGTTGGAGCTGAACCTACAAATCGCCGAGCTGCGATTAAAGGCATAGCCCTCCACACCCCGAGAATTTAGAGAGCAGTGCACCCGCACTATCTAGATGGAGTTGGAAGAAATTGGCCAGGCGACACAGGGGTTCACTGGGATGTTGGAGCAAGAACTCACAATATTTACGCACCTCCAAGAAGACTTGAACCTACAGTGCCTAGAGGTAGAGGCACGCGAGTTGCAGCAGGAGTATGACAGTGTCTGGGGCACCGTGCAGACAGTTTCCCTTACTCAAATACTCACCAAACTATAGCAAGCAAGGGCACTGAAGGACCGATTAGACGTTGCACACCAAAAGGAAGCCCCACTTAAAGGACGCATCCAGCCATGGATGTTGTGGACACCCAAGCTGCGCGTGACCTGCTAGATGGACTTCGAGCAAGGATTACCACACTAGCAGAGTGACTCAGGATGAGTCGCGATGATTGTGTTAGGGGCCTGTTAGGTAGCGGATCCCCCCATAGTATGTTTTTAGGGCTTGAAGCCTGAATTTTGGTAAAAGTGTAATGTAAACACCCCACGAAATGCGGGCGTGAAGCGTGAGAGTCTAGGGTTGTCTGCCCTAAGATAATGTAATTGAATGAAAAGTGTGTCGGCCTACCCATGGTCCATGGACCATTGGATTGTATAAACAGAGTGAGGCTCTAAGAGTAAAGGAAGTCTTAGCTTTTGAAATCATACGGGTTTTTGGATGATGAATTAGCTCTGAGTCTGTAAGTCTGAGTCTTAGGTTGTAGTATTAGTAAGAGGCTCTGCAGCTGAGTGCGTAGAGCCCTGGTAGAGTCTGTAATTGTGTGCGTAGAACCCTATAGCTGAGTGTGCAGGGCGAAGTTTGGTTTGTACTTGGACATAGAATTAATAAGAGATAAGTTGATTTTGGAATATTCTATGTCTATGCTTCTGTTATATTTATGCATCTCTTTACAGTTTATAATTGTGTGCACTTTTTATGAATGTTGAGTGATTAATGAGAATATTGGGCCCACATAATTAAGTTAAGATCTATAATAAAACCACAATAAGGAATAAGGATCTAGACAACACCTCTTCGCACTCTTTTCAGAGCTACGTGGAAGCAGTTGTACAAGTTGCGAAGGACAGACAGCTACTTGGAGTAGCGCAAGCACACAGGTTCGGTTCGCGAACTTCCCAGACTTCATCAAGACATCCCTAGGGTGTGGAAACCTGGTCCCAGCACCCTCCCATACTACCTCAGGTGAGACCTCAAACCATGCACCACAGACTATTGCCCATAGGGCCAGTAGTTTCAGGATTTTCTTGGCTAAATCACTTCTGAACCTGGGTCAGGCCCCAACAAGCCAACAGAGCTTGAATGTGGATCAGGTTCATTTTTTCCCCATGAAGAAGGGTTATTTCCTTAAATTTCCCAGAGTAGTAGGGCCCTTCATTATGAACACTAGATAGGCTGCTCAAGAGGTTGAGAAATTATTGGATGACATGTGTTTCTTACAAGTGGTTGAGTGGGCTTATGACCCTCATCAAATTATTTCAAAAAGAAGGTTAGAGAATGGATATTTAGCCTTTCTACATGAAAGTAGACCGGAAATGGAGAAAATGGAAAATGGGGGTCTACAGAGCACTAAAGGGGTAGAGATTGAAACCCTAGTATTTCAGAAAAAGGTGCCAAGAGGGATAGAAAAGATGTTATTGATCTTGATGAAGAAGAATTAGAAGTAACAAAAAGGAATAAACTTTTGGATGAAATGTCTTCAGCACAACCTGGTTTAGTAATCCAATTGGGAGAAACAGAGGGTGCAGTAGCTTCTCCATCCTCCAGAGAACCTGTTCATGATCAGGTTCCTTTGATTCAAAGCATGTTTACCCATATAACTGAGAGAAATCAGAAAGTAAAGTCAAATATGGATGCTCAAGCTGAGTCTCAAGTTGTTCCTGAGCAAACCCAGTTATTTTCTGCTATGGACTTAGAAAAAAGTCGACTTAAAATTGCATTCTCTCATCCTACTAAGATGTTAGTTGGGTCCACTAGTAATTTCAAAAATGTTAATTTGACTGTTGATACTCATAAGCTTCATATGCTTGACAAGATCAATTTGCACATGCAGACTAGGAAATTGATTCTCAATGATTTACATAAGAGAAATTCAGCTTCTGTTAAAGTGGAGAAAATGTTACGTAAAGTAATTCAGTAATTAAAGTTGGAGAAAGCCAACTCCATGGCCCTGAATGCCCAGGTGGATGAGTTAAAGAAGATTATTATTAAAATAGGAGTCAACCCTGAAGATCAAACTACAATACAAAAATTGTTGTAATCTACTAAGTTAGAGACTGGAATTTTAAAGAAGAAGTTGAATCTTCCTATAGGTGAGCATCCTATGGCTACAGGGATAGCTGAAGTTGAGAATGAAAAGGATAAGTTGTTACAGGATGTATTGGGAAAAACTGAAGAATTTTCTTTACTTAAATAATCATTGGATAAGCTGCAAAAATAGGTGGATACTCATGTCTGCATAGTAGTGATGCTAGCCAATACAGAGGATCCAGTAGCACAGATATTGCAGCTAGGGACAGAGTTAAATATTGCCGAGCATGATGTGAAGAAAGAATAAAGGGACACGGAAACAACCTGCAAACTCTTAAACATAAGCGAAGAAGAAGCTAGAATGGAGAAGGAAAATGCAAATAAATATAGACAAGACCTTCTAAGGGCTGAAGAGGAAATTAAAAGGATGAAGGAGAAGATGAAGGGAAATATGTCCTTAATTCAAGCTAGGGATATTCTATGGGATGAAATTATGGAAGTTATCAGGAGCATCTGGGAGTTCCTTGTTATTATGTCTAATGAAAAAGAAATTGTCAGAGATATGGAAAGTTTGGTTATGCAAGAGAAACAAAAAGCATTAGACAGATCAAAGTTTGCAAAAAGAATGATAGATTTTATTAATTCTAAGTCTGCTTCAGAGTTAAAGGAGCATGACATTACAGATAGAACACTATATGCAATAGATTTTAATAAGATGATTGTCAGAAACATTTACAAAAATAATGTTGAGAAGAAGCTAAATGAGATAAAAGAAGTAGTTTCCAAGTTTAACATCTTGTTTAATAATAGAGTTAGAGATGGGCTTCCATCTTGCTGGGATTTACAAGGAAACTTGCTGCCATGGAAAACATATGAGACTTTGCTAGTTGAGGAGAAAATCAAAGTTGACAACACCCATCAGAAGACAACAGTACTGAAGGGAACAACTATTGTGAATTATCTTAGTAAAGATTTTAAGCTTTTTTGGATGGTGAAGACTTTGTTTACAGACAAGCCTACTTATAGTAGGATTACAACATGCAGAATGGAAATCAACAAATTGGAAGAAGCACCAAAGTCACATGTACCATTGTGGAGAAAATGCAATGAGTGGATGATAGAGCAGAAAAAAGATGCACCAGTAGGACCATCTACTTAAGCCACTGATTCGAATAGTGACCAGCAATCACCAATCATAGTTTAACTCCTTTCCATTTTATGTTATCTTATTTCTTAAGCAAAATGAGGTGTCTTTTACCCTCCAATGTAATGTCCTAAAATGAATTTTTACTTTAGGGAGTTAGAAAGTAGTTAAGTAGTTTGACATTTTTGGTAGTTACCAATTGTCCTATGCTGTATAAAAAGTGGAAAAATCAAAGAAGAAAGGTCCGATTTTTGAAGAATCTGAAGACTACACATTTTGTACTTGATAAATTGATGATTAATGAAAGAATCAGGAGTTTTCCATACAGTGTTGGGTATGACTTGTAATCTCTCTATTATGTGTCATTTTGTTTCTTCCTCTCTTTAAATATGGTAATGAAGCTACATGTCTTTGTTTACTTCTTTGAATAAAGTTAAATTTCCTTAAAACAGTGCTCCCATGTTTAAAACTTCTTTATCTCTCTTTCTTCTAAGTTAAGGATTATGGTTTATGATAAACACAACATATTACCTTTAACTTCTCAAAGTATTCTTCACGCATCATTTATATCCGGTATCACATGGCATCTTTAGGCTTTCACATCAAAATATATGTTAAGGGTTTAAGATCATGTTCTTCATATTCCTCAAAATGAAGACACATATACAAATAAGTGACATGCATAATAAAATTTTAATGTCTTAAGCATGAGTTCTCCACAACCTAGAAATTGGTTTCTTAAGGGACAACATTAATTGGCACCATTGATGGGGAGCAAAGACAAGAACATTTTCCCTGGGTTTTGAATATTTTCCTCAGGTTGTTTAGTGAGGAGGAAATATTTGGTTGTATTGAATAAGAATTGCAATTATGGCTTCAAAAAGGCCTCATACGAGGTTAGATACCTCATAGCAGAAAGCTAAAGTTCTTTCAGACCCTAAGACATTAGTTTCTAAGAGGGTTGGGAAGCCAAAAATCTATCCACACCGAGTCCCACATTGTCTGCACCTAGCAGCAGTTCTTCACTTCTTTCACCCAAAAAGTTAGCAAAAAAAACACCTTTATTTATTCAAGAATCACTTTTTATATCCATTCCATTTCAAGAACCTAAATTTCAAGAACAATCTTTAGAGTCTGTCTCCTTTTCAGTACTTGAAAATATATCTGCTATAGTTATTCAACCTAAACCTTTATCTACATTACCTCCTTTTTATACTCCATTTAGCTCTTAGGCAGGTTCTCCATCTATTGGTACTCAAGGTTTAGTAAATTCAGGTGAAAACATGGTAGCACCTACATTCTTGCTAAATAGGTATGCACCTATTCAGTTACCTCAACAACTAAATGCAATGCCTCAAGAATAATTAAAAATTCTTCCTTGCTTCTCAACGGAAGATAAACAAACAACAGAGAAACATATAGCAGTGTTCTGTAACTTTGTAGAAAATCTTAATGTTGAACACCTGGATGTTGTGTTAAGACCTTTTATGCAATCTTTAGATGGTGAAGCAAGAAAGTGGTTTAAAGGGCTTGCTAATAACTCCATCCCTACCTAGGAAGAAATGGAGTGCCAGTTCACCCAGAGATGGGGAGAGAAGTGAGATCATGGATATTCACTTACAAAATTCAATTCTATTAAAAGGAAATCTGATGAAAGCATTGTTGATTTCATCAGAAGGTTCAACAAGCTTTACAACAGTCTTCCAGTGGAGATTAAGCCCCCTCCTACTAGTGCCAAAGTGACTTTTGCAAGGGAATTTGAATCAAACTTTGGATTCACATTAAGGGAGAGAAGATCCACAACCCTTGACCAGATTCAAACTAATGCTCTAGAAATAGAGGAAAATTAGGTGGCTACAGGCAAAGCACCTGAAGACACAACCTACCCAAGATAAGGGAAAGGCTAAAGAGGAAACATCTAAAAATCAAACGTTATAGGATATGAGCAAGGTGATAAAAATTTTGTCTAGCAAATTTATTAAATTGGAATTGGAGAACAAAAATTCTCAAAGGAAAGTACAACAAAACAAATGCTTTAATCCCCAATATAGAAGCCAACCTTTGCAAATTTTGCAGAAGGAAAGAAAAGACCAAGATTAGGTCCAAGCTCCAATTTACTTAGAGGCAGATCCTGGTGAGGCATCAGAAGAATATTCAAAAGATCATGATAATCATATTTCCACATTGTATGCAGGGGATGAAGATGAACTAGGTATTGAAGAAGAAGAAGAATATGATGAAACAAATGTCACTTTTGATGAAAATGAAATTGATGAGTATTGGAAGTAGTTTATTGATTTTATGCAGGTAGAATTGCACAAAAAGTATGACTTGAGATCAAGAAAAAGATCTAGAGTTCAAGAAAATGAAGGTGAACAACAAGTTCCTATTCTCTCACAAAAGGTGACTGTACAAGAGGCATAGCCTGCAAAACTGTTGAATAAAGGAAAGAAGCAGCAGGGTATAAATAGCAAGACTCATATGCATTAGGGTGAGTCCTCCCAAGATAAAACTAATAAAATTCCTTTAGAAAGAATTTTTTCCATTCTGGAAAAAATTCCAATTATGAAGAAAAGTAAAGAGGTAAGATAAAAGAATGTAAGATAGCTCCATGCATTTAGTCTTACTAAAGAATTGGAGAAGATTAAAATTCAAGTACCTCTCACAGAGTTGGTCAAGACCCTAGTTTACAAAAGGGAGATTGTTGAGTTTATCAACTTGTCTCAAAATGTGAATGTAAATGACACTGTGAATCTACAAGAAGATAAACCAGTAGTTGTTTTTGGCCCACATGTGGAGGAGGTAGATTCTTCAACCCCCCCTTTCTACATTTCTTTATTAATTCATGACTTCATCTTACATAACTGTATGCTCGACTCTGGAGCTTCACATAACCTCATGCCATTGTCAGTGATGAAGAAACTGAATTTGCAAGATGCTAAGCCTTACAGAGACCTGTATTCCTTTGATTCAAATAAGGTCAAGTGTCTTGTTGTCATTAAGGATATGGTGGTGTCATTAGCTCAGATCCCAACCAGAAGCTTAGTAATTGATGTAGTAGTAGCCGATATCCCTGCTAGGTTTGGAATGTTGTTATCTAGGTCCTGGGGAGCTAAATTGGGAGGAGTTCTGAAATTGGACTTTACTGATGCTATCATACTAGTTTTTGGTGGGGAAGAGAGAAGGTTGTATAGAGAAACAAGATTTGTTAAAATGATTACAAAGAGTGGAGCAAGTAATTCACCTGTGTGCAGCCAATAAAAAGATGATTTATCTTGTTTTATGTTGCATGACAATGCAGAACTGGCTAAAGATAATCAAAGGCAGCTCACTTCAGCATGTGTAAATACAAAGCTACAAACAGGAGTATGGAAGTTCTTATTTGATGGTTCTTACTCTAAGGAAGGAACAAGTGTTGGTTTCCTGTTGATTACACCTAGAGGTAACATGATGCCATTTTCTTTTAAATTAGAATTTCAAGCGACTAACAATGTGGTAGAATATGAATCCTTAATCATTTATCTTCAAACATCAAAACAAATGGGGGTTTAGTCTATCTCTCTTTTTGGAGATTCAGAATTTATTATAAAGAAGATAAAAAATCACCGTCAAACAAAACACCCTAGACTTAAGGCATATAGAAATGAAGTTTGGGATTTAGTTGAGAATTTATTTGAGGCTTTCAATATACAGTTCATCCCAAGAGATGGGAAAAGGTTAGTAGACTCCTTGGCTATGGTAGCCAGTACCTTCAGATCTCCTATAGACCCAAGACTGAGGTATGAGGTCGAAATGAAGTACAGATCATCAATTCCAAATAACATAAAGCACTGGTAGGTTTTTGAGGATGACCAACAAATTAAGGAGTTCCTGAAAATGGTTAAAGACTTTCAAGGCACCGAAATTGATCAAAATGGGGATGAAGTAACAAAAAATGTAGAAGTAGGTGATTTAAAAAGTCTATAGCTAATCAGAAGATCATACAATAGAAAGATAATGTTCTGCCAAGAGGACTTGTCCCTCTTGAAAGACTTTTTAATTCTAATGATATAGCTATTGGTTTAGAGAAAGTTTCAAAGGTTGAACAGATCCAAGATTGCAACATTGGAACCTAGAAGGAGCCTAAGTTAGTCAAATTGTTTAAGGGAGTTCCATTTTGTCAAAATACGGCAACAAGAATATTCCAATTTAATTTGTCCTTGAATTAAATTGTGAATTAAAAGCGAATCTAGTCTTAACAACTACTTGGAGATAGTTAATTAATTTATTTTAAATTAATTGGTTGGAGAAATTCAAGTTAGAAGTCATCTGAAGTCATGCAAGAGTTATCCCTTAAATTAAGGAGATAAGATTGAGTTATATTTGAGTTGTAATTAGCTAACTCAATTTACTGAGTTAAGCCCAGTTAAATTAGTTCCAAACTATTTGAGGAACTAATAGTCAGTTAATAGTCAGTTGATGCGTTAATGCACACAACTAGTGTTACTCCAGTTAATTGAAGATTCCCTCATCAAAAACTCATGCATGTCTATTCTGAGAAAGACCCAGTTGATATTAATGTTCAAGGACAATGTACTATCAGTTGCATGTGTTTTCTCATGGAGAAAACTCACACATGCAATCAAGGATTCATCCTTGAGGATTGCACAGTTTTAAAGGCCTGGTTTTCCAATTGGTAATAGGATAATCATCCATAAGGAACAGTGCAAGGAAATAGGAGCTTGGAGGGTAGAGAGGAAGGCTGGAGAGAAGCCAAGATCACCTGTGAGCATCTGTGAGGATTTTACTGAGAGCTGGGTAGCTGTGAGAGCTAAGGCTTTGTATAATTCCTATGTATTTCCACCATGTATGATAATACAATAGTGTGGAGTTTTTAGTTGAGGCTTTCCCCAAAGTATTTTCATGTGTATTGTGCCATTGATTCTTCTTCTTCTGGTTATATTGTTTAGCTTGATCTTTAAGCTTCCGCATATTGATAGTAGAAGTAGGTTATAGTATTCTGCTTTGATTTATATTGCATTATTCGGTTAACCTATCACAGATTTTCTAGATGGTATCGGAGCTGTGAACAGTGTACTGAGAAGAGAATTTGAAGTTTGAAGTTTGGGGTTGCAGGTGAAAATCGAATTCATATCATACTTCAAGGTTGGCCAATGACATTCTATGGCTTGAGACTCAAGTATGCCTTGGAAGGTAGCTCAAATTACATATCCTGGAAAGATAGAATGGAGGCTATATTAGAAGACAATGACTTGAAGGAATTCATTCATCAAGAAATCCCAAAGCCAACTTAAACCAATGCAAAAGAGTTTCCTGAGTCAAAGAAATGTGTGGAAAAGGTGAGATGGATCATCCTTGAGGGAGTTCAATACCATATTGTCTCAAGTCTCCATGGGAAGGATACTCCATTTTCAATGTGGAAGACATTGAAGGACCTCTACCAAAACAGTAGCAACCAGAGGAAATTAGCGCTCAAGGATAAGCTTCGAAGAATCAAGATGGAGAAGGGCGATACTATTTCCACATATCTGAAAAAGCTCACCACCTACAGAGATGAGCTTGGCAGTGTGGGAATAACTACTGTCGATGATGATATGGTGAGCCTCACTTTCCTTAGCCTTACAAAGAGTTGGAATAGCTACCAAGACTCTGCCAATGGAAGGGAGAAACTATCGGATTGGGAATGACTGTGGTCGGATCTTATGTAGGAGGAGATTAGGTGGAGCACATGAGATGGTTCTTCATCCAAGAATGATGATGAAGAAAATCTTTCCTTAGCAAGTAAGGCAAGAAAAGGGAAGGGGAAGGCTTCCCATTTCAAATCGAATTCTTCTCGTGGAGGGAAGAAGGGTGACATGTCTAAAGTAAGATGCTTTGTCACAAGACGGGACATTATGCGACTAATTTCCCATTGAAGAAGTCCAAGAAGGGATCCTCGAAAGGATCAGAAGGTGAGGCATTAGCCTCTAAGTTCGAAATGGACTTTACCCTCACTGCATGCATGGTGTCATCGATGATGGGTTGTGTCTCGTATCTTGACAGTGGAGACTCATTCCATATGACCGGTGATTAAAATTTATTCAATGCCTTGGAGGAGAAAGACCTCAAGATGCGCATAGATATGGGTGATGACAGAAGGTATAGTGCTTTAGGAGTGGGAACGGTTGCTTTTCAGAGGGAGCATGGAGCTCCTCTCATCTTGACAGATGTGATGTATGTGCCTGGACTGAAGAAGAACTTGGTATTGATCGCGATGTTGGAGGAAAAAGGCTACGATGTTGTCTTCAGCAAAGGAAAGGCGTTCCTACGACACATAGCCATGGGCCAGACCAAGAGGATAGGGATTTGGGTGAAGAATCTCTATAAACTAGAGGTAGATGATTGTGTAGCATTAAGTACAAAAGAATAATTGGTGCAAAGCCAAGACATTGGCGAGTTTTGGCATAGGTGATTGGGCCATTTGCATCATGGGGCTTTGAAGATAATGCAGTAGATATCTACAGGACTTCCCAAAGATAAACTTGAGAATGTTGACACATGCAAAGGTTGTACCTTGAGAAAGTACACCAAGTCTTCCTTTCATGATTGAGACAGTTGAGCAGAGGCTATCTTAGAGTGAGTTCATATTGATTTGTGTGGACCATTCTCAGTGGCATCCATAGCGAAGCAAAGGTATTATGTGATTTTCATTGATGACTATTCTCATAAATGTTGGATTTATTTCATGAAGAAGAAGGACCAAACTTTCACAAAGTTTTGTGAGTTCAAATATTTGGTCGAGAAAGATTCAGGGAAGAAGATCAAGGCCTTGAGAAGCAACAATGGTGGAGAATATGTCTCTCAAGAGTTTAAGGACTTCTGTGTAGTGGAAGGAATTAAGCGAGAGTTGACGGAACCTCATAACCCACAACAGAATGGGGTAGCTGAGAGGAAGAATAGAACTATTGTAGGGGCAGCACAAGCAATGCTACATAACCAAGGCCTACCACTTCACTTATGAGATGAGGCCTGCAACACATTGGTCTATTTGTAGAATAGAAGCCCGCATTGCATACTTGGGATGAAGACACTAGAGGAAGCTTTCTCTGGTAAGAAACCAAATGTGGGTCACTTCAGGATCTTTGGCTCATCGATATATTTCCATGTAACAAAGGATGCACAGAAGAAGATTGAGCTGACAACAGAGTTGGGTATATTTATGTGATACACTGATACACCTCACAACTATCAGGTGTACTTGCCTACCAGTCGAAGGATAGTGGTTCATAGAGATCTCAAGTTTGATGAACAGAAGGCCATGCAAGTTTACCTTGAGAGGGAGATCCAATTACAAGCTATGGAGGAACTTTTGGTTCATAAGGAGGAGGAGCCTCAGACTGATGTGGAGTAGCCACATGCAATGGTTCTAGGAGTGGAGACATCCACTCGAGCAGATTCTTCCAGCGATGGACAAAAGCGCACAAGAGAAGCTGACAAATTGTTGGAGGATGCGAGAGAGAATGTGGGAGCACCATCTTCTCAGTGCAGACAAAGGAGGTCACCTGAGAGGTACACTGGAGACATGGCCCTTGCTAGGGAATATGTTGAGACCGAGCCATCTTCCTTTGAGGAAGCATTGCAGAAACCAATTTGGGTTGATGCTATGGTGGAGGAGTATGACTCCATAGTTCGTAACAGTGTTTGAGACGTGGTTCTGAGACCGAAGAATAAGTCAGTAGTGAGTTCTCGTTGGCTTTACAAGGTAAAGCAAGTTGTTGATGGTAGTGTGGAGAAGCATAAGGTAATATTTGTTGCCTGTGGCTTTTCACGGGTTGAAGGGATCATGTTGTTGCAATATATTTTTGACAGAGGAGAAAGATGTCGACATTTTGACAAAGGCATTGTCAAAGTGTAAATTTGAGTTCCATAGAGACAGGATCGGGGTGGTAGATAATCCCTTTCTTGTTGAGAGGGAGTGTTGAAATATGGCAACAAGAATATTCTAATTTAATTTGTCCTTAAATTAAATTGTGAATTAAAATCCAATTTAGTCTTAACAGCTACTTGGAAATAATTAATTAATTTATTTTAAATTAATTAGTTGGAGAAATTCAATTTAGAAGTCTTTCTGAAGTCATGCAAGAGTTATCCCTCAAATTAAGGAGATAAGATTGAGTTATATTTGAGTTGTAATTAGTTAACTCAGTTTACTGAGTTAAGTCCAGTTAAATTAGTTCCAAACTATTTGAGGAACTAATAGTGAGTTAACAGTCAGTTGATGCATTAATGCACTCAACTAGCGCTTCTCTAGTTAACTGGATATTCCCTCATCAGAAACTCATGCATGTCTATTATGAGAAAGACATGTGGGGGTTTTAGCTGAGGCTTTCCCCAAAGTATTTTCATGTGTATTGTGCCATTGATCCTTCTTCTTCTGGTTATATTTTTCAGCTCGATATTTAAGCTTCTGCAAATTGAAAGTAGAAGTAGGTTAGAGTATTCTACTTTGATTTATATTGCATTATCGGGTTAACCTATCACAGATTTTCTACACATTTAATTATAAAGAAAGGTATATTGATCTTTTCAAGAAGTACACTGATGTTTTTGCTTGGTCACATGAGGATCTCAAGACATATGATGTGAACATAATTCAACACAAGATTCCCCTGAAAGAAGGGATTAAACCATTTAAATAGAAACTCAGGTAGATCAATCCTTTTCTTTTTCAATCAATTGAGAAAGATGTTAAGAATCTTCTAGATGCCAAGATAGTAGTTCCAGTTTGGTACTCTAATTGGGTGGCCAATTTAGTACTTGTAAGGAAGAAAAATGGAGAAATAAGGTTATGTGTGGATTTTAGGAATTTGAACAGAGCCTCCTTAAAAGATAACTATCCATTACATAAAATGGATCATGTGTTTGAGAAGGTAACTGGATCATTCAGAATGTCAATGGTTGACGGTTTCTCCGAGTATAATCAGGTAGTTGTTGATAAGGAAGATCAAAACATGACTACATTTACAACCCCTTAGGGAACCTTCATGTATGCTTGGATGCCCTTTCGTCTAATGAATGCAGGTGCAACGTTCCAAAGAGATATGGACTTTGCATTTGTGGGAGATACGTTTGTAGTGGTATACTTGGATGATATCACTGTTTTCTCTAAATCAGATGAGGATCATTTGGAACATCTGAAAAATGCTTTTGAGAAGTGCAAGAAATAAGGGCTATCTTTAAATCCCAAGAAGTCTATTTTTGCTCTAGAAGAAGGCAAAATGTTGGGGCATATTGTTTCAAGAGATGGAGTAAAGATAGCTCCAACAAGGGTACAGGCTGTACAAAAAATACCTTTGCCCATAAGTAAGAAAGACATTCAAAAGTTTCTGGGAAAAATATTTTTTTTAAGGGGATTTGTGTCTAATTATGCTGAAATTGTGAAAGAGATTAATAATATGCTAAAGAAGGAGAATGAAGTACATTGGACTAAGGAGGATAAGGAGTCATTTTCGAAAATCAAAGAAGCATTACAAGTAGCTCTAGTTTTGATTAGTCTTGATTATCAAAAGCCCTTTCAAATATTCTCATTTGCATCACCTTGTTCAATAGTTGTTGTTTTGTTACAGAAAGATGATGAAGGTAAAGAGCACCCAATTGCTTTCTTTAGTAAGGTGCTCAGGGATGCTGAACTCAAATACGATATTCTTGAAAATTAAGTGTATGCCTTGATGAAGGCCTGAAAAGCCTTCAAGGCTTATGTGTTACAGTCACAGATTATTGCTTATGTGCCAAATGATCCAGTAAAGGATGTCCTAGTCAAGAGTGATGTGGAGGGTAAAAGAGGAAAATGGATAGCTAAGATTCAAGAATATGACCTAGTTATAAAGCCAACCAAACTAGTGAAAGGATGAGGATTGGCGAAGATGTTGACTGATTCAAACTTTTAGGCCTTGGGAATCAATTTATTAACACTTGAAAAGGAAGAAATAAGTAAAAGGAATGAAGAAAAATCGAATCTAGGTATGAAGATTCAATACAAATTTTTATGATCAGAATGGTATAAGAACATAGTTCACTATTTATTTTTTCTTTCTTGTCCTCAATCATTAGATAGAACAAAATATAGAGCATTAAGAATCAAGGCACAACCATATGTGATTGTGGAGGGTAGATTCTACTGGAAAGATCTTGTGGGAATTTTGCTGCTAAGTTTGAAAAAATATGAGTCTACAAAAATGATTAAGGATTACCAGAAAGGTTATGTGGTGGCCATTATAATTGGAAGGTCACTGCACACAAAATTCTCCAAGTAGGATTTTATTTGCCTACCTTATTTGGTGATATATACAGGTTTGTCAAAAGTGTTAGCTTTTTGTTGAAAAGAAGAAGTTAGCCCCATTGCCATTGATCCCAGTCTTCATAGAAGAACCATTCAGACAATGGGGGCTAGACTTAATTGGAGAGATTAATCCACCTTTGAGTGGACACTATAAATGGATTCTTACATCGATTGATTATTTCACCAAGTAGGTAGAATTTATACCTACTAAGAAGGAAAATGACCATGTGGTGATGAAGTTTTTAGAGGAAAACATCTTTAGCAGATTTGGGTGCTCTGTCAAAATCATAACTGGTAATGCTCAAGTGTTCAATTCAATTAAGTTTGTTGCTTTTTTCAGAAATATAATGTCATTCTATCTCATTTAACAGCTTATCACCCTCAAGGGAATGGATTGGTTGAATCCACCAACAAAACATTGATGAAAATTCTTAAAAAACCCATTGCATAGAATCAAAAGGACTGGGATTCAAAATTAAAATTTTCTCTTTGGGTCATCCGAGTGACCACAAAAAGGTCTATAAGCAAAATACCTTTCGAGCTAGTGTATGGAACACAAGCCCTATTTCCTATTCAACTTGTGAAACCTGTAATTGCAATGATTCAGGAGGCAAAAGAAGAACCCAATGCCTTAGTGAGGAGGATTCATAAGGTAATGGAGTTGAATGAAAGCAGAGATAAGGTAAGAGATAATTTGATTATGTATCAACAAAAAATGAAGGGTATTTTTGACAAAAAAGCTAAAGAAATTGATTTTAAAGCTGGAGACTTGGTGTTAATGTGGGATACCAGGAGAGAAGACAAGGGAAAACATGGGAAATTTGACCCTCTTTGGTATGGCCCATTCAGGATTACAAAGGCAAGGGAACTAACACATTTTTCCTAGAGAACCTTGATGGTGATACTTTACAACTGCCTATCAATGGGCAGTACCTCAAACATTTTTTCCAGTTCTAAATCACGTATA
Source organism: Pinus tabuliformis (assembly GCA_031772625.1). Lineage (NCBI taxonomy): Eukaryota > Viridiplantae > Streptophyta > Pinopsida > Pinales > Pinaceae > Pinus > Pinus tabuliformis. The sequence goes on from CM062820.1 coordinate 266,651,820, forward strand.
CCTTTTCATTGTAAATACCAGGGTGAATCCATTGTACAGTTTTCATAAAGTTGAATCTGGCGAAGCAATACATGACTCCATGCCTAAAGTGAAGGCACTAATCTATAGTTATTAGTGATTCTGTGACAAAAGAACTATCCCCAGGTGGAGCCACGTGTTGTAGCCTACTTTGTCATTTAAATTTTCATTTTTAATATTACTCAAAATTCAAAAAAATGGAATATTAAGTTTTGAAAATCAAAAGAGAATTAGAAATTTTGGAGTATTAGTTACACTAGCGATGACATTAAAGATGTTATGAAAGTGGGCCCAATCCATTGGTTAAAGCCCGAACATGACAGCTAAGTGTGATCAAAGATCTACAAGAGAGACAGGTAAAGTGTTATGTGGAGGAACAAGGAGCACGGGTTATAATTCATAACCCTACCCCTGCAGTTGACCCTGACGTCAACATGGTTGACTGAAATCAACAGCCCATGATTGCCGCGGGGGGTTCAACCTTGATCAAACTCCCGTACACTCCCTACCCCCGCAGTGAGCCACCCAACATTGTTTGCTCTACATCAGCTCCTCCATACCATCCGCCACTCCCATTGATTTCCATCTAGCTCACCCACTGTACCACCATCACGTCATCTACCACTCCATTAATTCGTTACCTTAATTGTAGGTTTCCCTCCATTTTGCTTACCATATATAAAAGGAAAGCATTAGTCATTTACTTTCAGTACCGAGCAGCTTCACCTCTAGCTCAACATTCTGAGTCAGCAATTGTCATTCACAGAGGCCATGGCCAAACAAGTAAGTTCCTCCTTTGTCATCTATGCCCCATTAATGGACGTTGAACATGATATTTTTGATACCTTTTTAACAATTAAGCACCTTTCCCTGTATCAAGAAATCACTCTGAACCATAAAAAGTCCCTTGTATTCATGGCAATGATTAGGTCAAGTGTTTTAGCAACATTTTCCCAAAGAACTTACTTGTTCCCTGAATTCATTCAGTGGTTAGCCTCATCAATGTACCCTAAGAAGTGTTTTGTAATGAATCAGTCTAGGGAGAATGTTTTCCAGGTAACCTCTCAGTTAATTCACCAAGATTTGAATTACCCTGTGTCTGGAACTTATACCACCTTTAGTGAAGAGTCTTTGGTCTCATATTATGATAACCTGTCATCTCATGAGTTTTCTTATGCTACCTCATTCTTAGCTCCTAAATCTGGACAATTCTCTCCAAATGGAAATGTGTTTTCTTTAGACATCTTTGCAGTAGATATAAGACCAATATTGTAGGTGATTTCTAATATTTTGGGGAGGGAAGACTCTAGACAGGTTGATAAAGCAGTGTTTGGAATTTTATCTTTGATGATGAAACCAGAAGTAGTACTAGATATTCCAACATTTTGGGTCAACACTATTAATACTCAATTCATGACTCTGTCACTTACTGGTTCCTTCAAGTTTCTTTTAGTTATTACTTATTTATTTTTGTACCAGAATGCTGAACATTTTACAAGTTTGGAACTACATATTTTTGACATAAACAAGAAGAAGCAGTAGTGGTATTCTGGACAGACCTGATAAGGGGTGATCCAGGAGATGGTGGCTTGTTCGAATTCACTTATTTATTCCTTCCAGTGGCCTACAAGATATTGAATGGGACCTTGCCCCCAACATTTCTTCCCAAAGCTCAAGAATTCCTTCAATTGAGAAAGGATGTAAAGTGTGGAGATTGGTTCATATTTGAAGAACATGTAGAGATCAGGCTTTATGGATACTTAATCAAACCATATAGGTTACCAGAATTTGTGCCAATGAGGCTCTTTGCACTTGAGTTTACTAGACAGAGCCTGAATGTGGATCAGGTTCATTTTGTTCCCATGAATAAGGGCTATTTATTTAAATTTCCCAGAGCAATAGGGCCCTTCATTGTGAACACTAGATAGTTTGCTCAAGAGGTTGAGAAATTATTGGATGACATGTGTCTCTTATAGGTGGTTGAGTGGGCTTATGACCCTCATCAAATTATTTAAAAAAGAAGGTTAGAGAATGGATATTCAACATGTGTGCATGAAAGTAGAATGGAAATGGACAAAATGACAAATGGGGGTCTATAGAGCACCAAAGGGGTAGAGATTGAAACCCCTAGTATTTCAGAAAAAGGTGCCAAGAGGGCTAGAGAAGATGTTATTGATCTTGATGAAGAAGAATTATAAGCAGCAAAAAGGACTAAACTTTTGGATGTAATGTCTTCAGCACAACCTGGTTTAGTAATCCAATTGGGAGAAACAGAGAGTGCACTAGCTTCTCCATCCTCCAAAGAACCTGTTCATGATCAGGTTCCTCTGATTCAAAGCATGTTTGCCCAGATAGCTGAGAGAAATCAGAAAGTAAATTCAAATATGGAGGCTTAGGTTGAGTCTCAAGTTGTTCCTGAGAAAACCTGGTTATTTTCTCCTATGGAGTTAGAGAAAAGTCAACTTAAAATTGCATTCTCTCATCCTACTTAGATATCAGTTGGGTCCACCAGTAATTTCAAAAACTGTTAATTTGACTGTTGATACTCATAAGCTCCCTATGCTTGACAAGATCAATTTGCACATGCATATTGGGCAATTTATTGTCAATGATTTACATAAGAGAAATGTAGCTGCTATTAAAGGGGAGAAAATTTTACGTAAAGTAATTCAACAATTAAAGTTGAAGAAAGCCAACTCCGGGGCTCTAAATGCCCAGGTGGATGAGTTAAAGAAGATTAGTATTAAAATAGGAGCCAACCCTGATGATCAACCTGCAATACAAAAATTTTTGCAATCTGCTAAGTCTGATATTGGAATTTTAAAGAAGAAGTTGAATCTACCTACAGGTGAGCATCCTATGGCTGCACGGATAGCTGAAGTTGATAATGAAAAGGAGAATTTGTTACAGGATGTATTGCAAAAAACTAAGGAAGTCTCTTTACTTAAAGAATCATTGGATAAGCTGCAAAAACAGGTGGATACTCATGTCTGCACAGTAGTGATGCCAACCAATACAGACGATCTAGTAGCATAGATATTTCAGCTAGGGATAGAGTTAAAGATGGCCAAGCATGATGTGAAGAAAGCATAAAGGGACATGTAAATAGCCTATAAACTCTTAAACATAAGCGAAGAAGAAGATATAATGGAGAAGGAAAATGTAAAGAAATACAGACAAGACCTTCTAAGGGCTGAAGAGGAAATTAAAAGGCTGAAGGGGAAGATGAAGGGAAATATGTCCTTAATTCAAGCTAGGGAGATTCTATGGGATGGAATTATTGAAGTTATCAGGAGCATCTGGGAGTTCCTTGTTATTATGTTTGATAAAAAAGCAATTGCCAAAGATATGGAAAGTGTGGTTATGCAAGGCAAACAAAAAGCATTAGATAGATCAAAGTTTGACAAAGGAATGATAGATTTGATTAATTCTAAGTCTACTTCAGAGCTAAAGGAGCATGACATTACAGACAGAACACTATGTGCAATAGATTTTAATAAGATGATTGTCAGAAACATTTACAGAAATACTGCTGAGAAGAAGATAAATGAGATAAAAGAAGCAGTTTCCAAGTTTAACATCATATTTGATAAAAGAGTTAGAGATGGGATTCCCTCTTACTGGGATTTACAAGGAAACTTGTTGCCATGGAAAACATATGAGACTTTGCTAGTTGAGGTGAAAATCAAAGTTGACAACACCCATAAGAAGACAACAGTACTGGAGGGAAAAACTATTGTGAATTATCTTAATAAAGATTTTAAGCTTCTATGGATGGTGAAGACTTTGTTTACAGACAAGCCTACTTATAGTAGGATTACAACATGTAGAACGACACTCAAAAAATTGGAAGAAGCACTAAAGTCGCATGTACCATTGTGGAGAAAATGCAAAGAGTGGATCATAGAGCAGACAAAAGATGCACCAGCAGGACCATATACTCAAGCCACTGACTTGAACAGTGACCAACAATCACCAATCATAGTTTAACTCCTTTCCATTTTATGTTATCTTATTTCCTAAGGAAAATGAGGTGTCTTTTACCCTCCAATATAATGTCTTGAAATGACTTTTTAGTTTAGGAGGTTAGAAAGTAGTTAAGTAGGTTGAAAGTTTTGGTAGTTACCAACTGTCCTATGATGTATAAAAAGAGGAAAAATCAAAGAAGAAAGGTCTGTTTTTTGAAGAGTCTGAAGACTACCCATTTTGTACTTAATAAATTGATGATTAATGAAAGAATCAGGGGTTTTCCATACAGTGTTGGATATGACTTGTAATCTCTCTATTATGTGTCGTTTTGTTTCTTCCTCTCTTTAAATATGGTAATGAAGCTACAAGTCTTTGTTTACTTCTGTGAATAAAGTTAAATTTCCTTAAAATATCGCTCCCATGTTTAAAACTTCTTTATCTTTATTTCTTCTAAGTTAAGGATAATAGTTTCTGTTAAACAAAGCATATTACCTTTAACTTCTCAAAGTATTCTTCACGCAACATTTATATCCAAAACCACATGGAATATTGAGGCTTTAACATCAAATATATATTAAGGGTTTAAGATCATGTTCTTCATACTCCTCAAAATGAAGACACATTATACAAATAAGATACATGCATAATAAAATTTTAATGTCTTAAGAATGATTTCTCCAGAGCCTAGAAATTGGTTTCTTAAGGGACAATAGGCCCAACAGTCGGCGGGGCGGCGGGTCGTTGGGCCGCTCGGGTGGGGAGGAGGGCTGGCAGCCAACCTCTACCTCACTCGAGTGGCCCAATGACCTTCCAAGGTGGGGCTAAGGCTAGTTTCCAGCCCTCCACCCAACCCTGGCAGGCTGATTCCCATAATAGGCTGGCCGCCAGCCCTACGCCCCAGCGGGCCTTTGGGCTGCCCGGATGGGGCGGAGGGTTCGCCGCCAACCCTCCGCCCCACCCGGGTGGGTCATTGGGCCCTCGAGGTGGGATGGAGGTTGGCAGCTAGTGCTCTGCCCAACTTGGGCGGCCCAACGGCCCACCACCCCGACGAGCTGTTGGGTCGTCGGGGTGGGGCGGGGGAGATGGCGCCCCCAGGGTGGGGTGGGGTGTGAAGCCAGGTGGGGCTGGGGTGGGGAAGGGGGGCGGTTGTTGGGCCGACAGGGTGGGGTAGGGGGGTTGGGCCCAACTGTTGGCGCGGGTGGTCGGTCGATTTATGAGGTGGGGCGATAGGGCGCTATATTTCTTAAATTTCCTACTTATTATTAATTTTTAATTGTTATGTTTTACAAAATTAATTATTATTTATCATTTATTTTTTTAATTTAAGCTATTATATTTCTGTAATTTATTGATTCATATGTGTCTTGTTTTTAAAGAAAATGGCATCAAACAAGATTTTTATGAATCTTTCTGGACCAAAGACTGTTAAAGGTAGATCTTCAAAAAACACTGTTGAACAAACCAAACCTGAGCTGATACCTACACACATTTCAAGTGCCTCAAATGATAAGAAGATGATTTCATACTGGAAGAAATCAAAAGAAGTGAAACTTCCAGTAAATGTCTGGTATGTGAAAGAAAGAGAAAGGCAAGATGTGCAGATATATCTATATGTTTATATACTTATCGATAATGGAATTTATGAGGTGTTGGGAAAGGTCATAGACATGTGCTTGGTACCAGACAGTGAAGTTGTTTACATACTTACAAAACTACCCAAAACACATGAAAGGATTAAATACTAGTTATCATATTCATTGTATGACACGAGAGAGGTATCTACAAAGTTGGTTAAACAAATCTTAAATGAGATGAAACAAAATATTGTAAGTATTGCTATTTATAATTTTTTTTGTGTTCTTGTAACTGTCTCATTATATTTTTATAACTTTGTTTTTATTGATAGATGATATTTTGTTTGTCAGAATTTTGTTGAAAGTTGTTCAATTATGTTGAGAGGAATTCATTTCATATAGCATGATATTATGAAATTTGTCAGCAGTTTCTACTCAGTGTCAGAAGAAGATATGTAAACAAGCAAAATGTAGTAATTCATGATGCTACAAAACTACATCCAAGGGATCAGGAAAAAATGCCTCTATTGGATAAATAGACTAAAGGTAGACAGGTTACTTTTGAAGCTGAGGAAGTTGACTTTGACACTAAAGAATATGTTGTCATTACTGAGGATGACATTGGAACTGATGTTAGAAAGGAGAAGAGTCGTAAAAGACCAAAAGTAACAATGCCCAAGAATAAATCCGTTCTAGTTAATGATGAGAATGTTATGAGAAAGAAAAGTAAAGTTGAACATTATGAAGTAGTCATTACCAACAATCAAGATCCTAGTGAAACTTCAAGAGAAAGCAGAGAAATCATTACACCAGGAGCTGATTTTAGAGGATGACATTATAAAAAAAAAACAAAATTCCATTCGACAAAACTTGACAAAGAGAAACTTAATTGAGGGCAGTCGTACATTTTAGCATAATGTGAGATAAATCTATAAGGCAAGTGAAGGATAATGTAAATATCAAATCAGAAAGCCACACCACCTGCATGTTCACAACTTGAAGACATTGATGAGGTACAATCAATATGTTCATGTAGTTAATTATGTGCTTCTTGTTGATCCAGTTCAAGTTCCCAACAAAGAAGCATTTGATAATTCAAAATGTTTTGAATACAATTATTATGTGCTTGAGGGGAACCATTCTGTAGAAGCTCAAAGACAATTAATGGAGGAATATCCCAATAACCCACATTTTAAAACAATGAAATGTATCATTTATGTTGGTTTATTAGATACAAAAGCAAAGTTAGTGGCATGGGATCATAATTCAAATAATGAATATATGATGTCTATGACTTTCATCCAAAGGGTTAGATTTATTCATAGTGAATTTGAAGAAAAATGTGTTGGGGATAATATAAATGGTACTGTAGATTTTTGAAAGGAATGTTGTATGGAAACAGGCTATCAATTGAGGAGAAAATCAATTCAAAAGGCAGCAAAGTAAATACTAATTTATTCAGAGGTATTGATAACATTTTCCAATTGGCATTTAGAACTGGAGAGATATGAGAATTGATTAATGAGATTTTTAGCATGTGCAAGGACATTTGCATTAGAAACATGAAGGTCAAAATGCCTAAACCATTGATATGTAGCAACAGCAAATGAGGTCCTGAAATGAAGCAGCGTCCAGAAGATATGACTATCACACCTTGGAGAGCATTGCAAGGAGTGAAGGATGAAAAACTTGTTAAAGAAATATTATCTTGTGTGAGGTTAGGGGAATTATCATTGGAGGAAATGTCTGAGGAATTTCAAAAGTAAGTTTGTTGAATTATTTTTACTTATTTCTAGATTATAATTTTCTTTTAAATATAACATATTGTTCTTGATAGTATTTGTTATACATATCATTATATTAACTTTTTTTACTTTATCTATGCAGGCACAAAGTTTACATGAAAATACAAGAACAAATGGTTAAATTGTTGAATGAAGATAGTTGGGATGATGTTATACGCAACTATCCACATTTGAAAGTTCTACATCAACATTAAATTTCTTTTATCTTGCATTCAAAAAGGTATGTTGATTTATACATTCATTTTTGTTCATCTGTATATGATTTTTATTTTATAACTTACACATATATTTTTTTATTTTATTAAAGATGAGGAAGGATGCAAATGGAGCACCAGATATTTTTAGAACCTTTATTGAAAAAATTAAGATCGAAAGGCTGAAGAAAAAATGTCTTAAGAATGTTGAACTTGATCCAACTCTTACTCATTTCATTTGGAATGGGCTTGACACTATTCAATATCAAGTAATACAAAGCGACTATGAAGACATTTCTAAACTCATACCTAAAAGGGATTATGCCCTAGTTATTGCAGATATTCCCCATGGTTTCAATATTCCAAACATTAACTATGATAATGAACCTTATACTTATCAAGCTCTTAGTAAAGTGGTTGAGGGATTTCTAGAAGTCACATCATCACCATTATGGACATTTGTGACATTTCATTCAGACACACAATTCGCAATGTTACTGTCAAGCTTCAAGGGGAAAACAAACTCAAGGATGTAGCTTACATGGTAAGATGTTGAAAATTTATATTTGATTATTGTTAAAAAATTCATTTATGTACAAGTTAATTGAACTTTTACTATTTCATGTTATAGGAAAAAGTCAAATCTTCTTAACCGTGAAGATCAACTATTTATAAATGATTGTGAGTTCATCCATATTCATAGTTGGGCAAAAGATGATAGCTATATGTCTGTGATTTTTAATCGGGTAGATGGAACTAGTCATAGCCAAGCACTGGCTTATGATGATGTTGTGAAAAAACTAACATATGAATACAAAGAAGCAAAAGGAGAGATAGTTAACATTTATCAAAAACCACAGTTATTGGTTAACTATCTTATAGACATATGTTCAAATGAAGGAGATTGGGTTCTGGATTTATTTTTTGGCTCAGGTAAGTTTTATTATATGGAATTGAATTTCAATATCTTATTTCTTAATTTATATGTCATTGTACTAATTTACTTCATTATTTCTTTTTTTCTTGATAATTAGGGACAAGACTAGCATGTTTCCTTCAGAAAGGAAGAAATAGCATTGCCATTGAAAAAGATCCAATACAGTGCAATTTTATTCAGCAAAGAATTAATGCTCTTCAATTTCTTCTAGATGCAATGAAAGAAATTGGGTTGAAGAGAGGGGCCTTTAGTGAATCACGTGTGGCAAAAAAGGCAAAGGAACCCTAACCACCATTACATGGAATGATTGGAAAGGCATACATTAGGAGATTCACAAACATCAAAGATCCATTAGAAGAGGAAAATGAGGAAAATGACACAGAAAATATTGTGGAAGAAGACAATGATGAAACTCTAGAGGATGAAGAGTTTGGATTACGTGATATTGTTGATTAAATTTAAGTTATGCTTGGAAATCAAACTCATTTTGTGTAACTATTAATTATTTATACTCGTAATGTTTTGACTTTGACATTTTATGAGAAGAATAAGCATTCAATTAATGTTGTTATGTGTTCAATATTTGTATTATGTGATTTTTGCATTAATTTTTTATGTTAATCATTATTCTTTGAAAAAAACAATGATTATTATTATCTTTTTGACATAAAATTCATTAAAAAAAATATATTATTTAACCATTTTTAGTTAAAATTTTTGTATGAAAATTGTGATTTTGACATGTCATTTCTAGCAAAAAATGATCAAAATGTGTACTTTTTTAGTTATATTTATGTTGAAAATGGTTATTTTTATGTCAATTGTTAAAAATTATTGTTTTTTAGAGAAAATTATTTCATGTGCATTGAAAAATTAATTAACGATGTATAAATATGTAGAATATTGAAACTTCAAAATATTGACCTTCTTCTTTAAATATGCAAGACAATAAAAACCTTAATACAAAAAAAAACAAGAAAATATAAGAAGAAGGCCACTTCAAAAATTGCTAAATTTAGAAAATAATTTTTACATTTCATACATTAGAAAATTTAAAGTCAAAAAATAGGTCTTTTAAAAAAAGGGCCTGATGCAGAGTCACCACTTTTTTTAATCAGCATGCAAATCACTAACATTTTAAAATGTAATGTACATAAAAAAATAAAAGTGTCAAAAAATATGCTCTAAAAAATATGTGTTCTACATCGCCTCTTTTCAAAATTGGGTCACTCTTTTGCTATCTCTACGAAACAGGTAACAATATCATTTCCCATTTCAAAGTTCACATTGTTCTAATATTCTCTATAAAATTTTCAGCCCTCAAAGCATCTCTTGTAAAATCTTCCCTCACTCCTCCTTGTTGCTCATATGCAATATCCAAAGGTGAAGGTGGAAAATATCTAAAACAAGTCTCAAATGGGGACTTTCCTGTAGAAGTGTGGAATACTCTATTATAAGAATGTTGTATATGTACCAGATTTTCATCCTAGGTCTTCTGATACTTCTGGTTGTATCCCATGAGAAGATGCACCAAAGTCCTGTTAACTACTTCTTTCTACCCATCTATCTGTAGATGGAATTTTGTAGATCACTTTGACTTTGTGTTCATATTATCCCACAATGTAGTCCAGAATGCACTGAGAAATCTTGTGTCCCTGTCTGAAATGGTGCTCCTTGGTATCCCAAAGTGCACCAAGACCTATCCAAAGAACAAGTTTGTTGCTTCTTGTCCACAGATGGTATTTTTATAAGGCATCAGAACAAACTTCTTGCTAAACCTGTCAACTACCACAAACACTAGTCATGTCCCTTCCTGCTTGTTGGTAAACCTCCCACAAAGTCCATGGAAATGATTTCTAAAGGACGAGTAGGTACAAGTAAGAGATTATATAGACCATGTCTCTTACTGCTAGGGTTGATGGTACAAAACATCATGCATCCTCTTGTGAACCTAGCTACTTGCTCTTGAATCTTCAGCCAATATACATACCTCTACAAGTTAGCCACGGTCTTCCCTACACCAAATTTCCCTGCAACCTTGGAGGTGTGAGCCTCTCGAATCAGCTACACACTCTCACCTTTAGGAACACATAGCTTATCCAGCCTGTAAAGTAATCCCCCGTGGAGATGGTAGTCAAAGGTGTTGTCGTCGTCGTACACATGACTCTAACTCTACAATTATTGATACACCTCCTTGAATGTAGGTTTTAACCCCGTATAGAAATTACCTGCATATGAATTCTAAAACACAGAAAATAAACAATGCGAGAGCATAACACATAAAACACATATACACAAAGAATTTTCCCATGGATCCCAAAATCGGGACTACCAACTTCATTTTTCATTATGTTCCTTTCAATGTTGTAATACATATTTATACATGCTGAAGCATCCAATACCATCGACCAAAAACCATCACATCCAATACCATGGACCGAAAACCATCACGTCCAAAAACATGTGCAAAAATCATGCACAAAACCATAGGTGGGTCCACCCATCCTAACATAGGGTCCAAAACAAAAAATTTCTGGGGCACTACCCTGGACCCCATAAAGTGGGCTTACAGGTATGCCTCAAACCCCTTGTGACCCCCTCCTGCTACACAATCGGCGCAATGAAGGGGGGCTTCGCCCCCCCTCTAAGCCCTGGTTAACTACATGGGCTAATTGTGGAAAGAATATAACACAACCCAACATTGAAGTCCTCATATTCTGAGTATGCCTCTCTATATGCATCATGGGTGAATGGCTCCATGTGCGTAAGAGTCCCCAAAGTTGTAATCTTTGATGTGGTTGGCCCTGAAATCATATTGTCCAACTTCTTTGTTCTTCCCTGTTGAAATATGGCAACAAGAATATTCCAATTTAATTTGTCCTTGAATTAAATTATGAATTAAAATTGAATTTAGTCTTAATAGCTACATGGAAAAATTAGTAGTCACTGACCATTTCATAATGGCCTCCATATCGGAAGGATCTATGTTCAGCTCTCCTCCACTGATCACATGCCCCAAATACACTAAAGACTACTATGCAAACTCACACTTCTTGATATTTTCTAGCAGTTGGTGTTTCTTGAATGTTTCCAGCACTTGCCTCAAATGTGAAATATTCTCCTCCCAGGTAGCACTATATACTAGTATATCATCCATATGGACAATAATAAATGAATCTATAAAAGGGCGTATTATACCATTCATTAATCCCATAAATGTAGCTAGTGCATTACATAGGCCAAATGGCGCAACTAACCAATCATACAAACCTTGCCTTTTTTTAAGGTGGTTTTCCATGTATCTTCCTCTTTGACTTGAACCTGGTGATATCTAAAATTCAAGTCCAACTCGGTGAAACACTTTACTTGTTGCAACTGATCTAGCAGATTATCTATCCTGGGTAGGGGACATCTATTCTTGAGCATGATTTTATTCAACGCTGTGTAATCTATACACATCTCCCAAGTCCCATCCTTATTTGGCACAATGATGAAGGGTGACTCACATGGTGATGTATCAGTCGAATGACACTCTATTCCAGCAGTTGTTGCAACTATTTCTTCACCTCACATTATTCTCTAATAGACTTCCTGTACAACCCAATATTTGGAAATGGGGAGTCTGGTAATAGATGGATCTTGTGCTCCACTTCTCTCTTAGGTGGTAACCCTTTAGGCTCTCAGAGCACTTCCTTGTATGCCTATAAAAACTCCTCCAATCATTGATTATGTTTCTTATTACACACCACCAAGTATGCCTTGCCTCTTATTGACTCCTCTTCAGACTGATTTTCTCTTTAAAACAATAAAACATACTTCTTACTAGAACCGATCAATTTCTTAGCATGGTTGGCACTTACGAGTGAAATTTTTGACTTGTCTTTATGTGTGTTGATGATGAATTATTTTCCATCCTTGATGAGTTGGTACTAGTTAGCTCTCCTCAGGAATATTTCATCATGCATGTACATGTATGGATTCCCAAACACGACTCCACATACATCTAGGAGAACCACATATAGATCTACTTCATCAATAAAATCAACACTAATAGCAAATCTAATTTTACATTTTTTTAACCTTTAGCTCTGCATCTTTATTTACCCATCCCAGTGGATATGGGTTTGGATGATCATGAAATTCTAGCCCCAACTTCTTGACCAACTCTACTGTAATGAGATTCACCTATGATCCTGAGTCAAATAGAGCATCAATCTTTGTCTTCTTGACTTGTATCTTTATATGAAAGAGTTTGGTCATTTCTCTCTCTTCATGTTGCTGAAGGCCACTCAAATTCATCTCCTTCTGCACTAATGTACAAATGATCTCTCATCCACGTCCAACCTGCTTTCAACTTGATTTCTCAAATCAATGGCCACTAGATTCTTCTCCTTATTATCTTGCTTCTTGTTCTTCGAGTTTAGCTCTGAATGCAACTTTTAATACTTCTCCTCTGTATGGCCATCAATTTTGTAGTGATTGCTAGGATATTTTCACTGGTGTGTTGTGGCTGCCATACTTTTATCTTTTCTCCCCTTTTTCTTCTTCTTCCTCTGCTTAGAGGCTTCTTGTTTCCCATTTTTCTTTGATCCACTTGATTACGCTCTTTTCAGGCCTATGTTCTCTAGGCACTGTGCTTGTACACAAGCCTCGTCCACTAATTTGGTCTTGAACAACACCACTTTGTCAAGTACATGGCATTATAGACCCCACAATACTTGAGGAGTACATCTGAGTTCTTTGGAGATATACCCAAAATTATATCCATCTTTCTTAATTCTATGGTATACTCCTACATGCTTTGGCCTGACTTTTTCCTGAAGTAATGCCACCGAATCCACTGGTCCTCCACCTACCCAATGGGATAAAACTATGAATTAATGGGGGTTTTGAAATCCTCCCACTTAGTCACTGGAGGTTCTCCCTCCAACCTCAGTGTTTTGATGTGGCTCTCCCACCAAGTCAGTGTATGGCCCTCTAATTTCAACTGCGCAAATGAGATCTTTTACCCTTCCTCGATCTCATGGACACTAAAATAAAATTTCAGTTGTTGCAACCAGCGGTTTAGCTTCCAAGCATTGATCACATTGTGGTATGACTTGATAATGAATTTCTTCTTCCATTTTGAATAGGTATTGATTCATGACACTCGAACTAGGTTGAAATTTTTTGGGTTCTTTCTTCGGTTGGTTCTTCATGTCTTCCCATTCTCTCAATCCCCCTTCTAATTTATCCTCTGCATTCGAACCCCCGTCTTCTCCAAATATCCCCAACTTATTTCTTAAGGCCACCATGAAGACGTTTTCATTGCGATTTATATCTACAACTTGTTATTCAAGCTGTGAAAACCTCACCTCTACATGATCACGAGGTTCATTTATAGATTTGTCAACCATGATTAGGGTTTTACGATTTTTAACCCCATTGACCTAGACCCCTTGAAAATATCCACAAATACCTAAAGAAACCTATTATGATACCAAATGATCCTTAAACTTTCATGGATATTCCACTAGACAGTTTGTCACAATAGATCTAATAATATTATATTGAAACTCTGAAAATTTTACACTATTACAGTTTATTAAACTTTAAGATCTGTGGATTTAACTATAATTAGTGCATGCATGTGAATGGAAATTATGCAGAGAAATAGAGAATAGTAAAATAATCACACACACACACACACAAGACACAAGACATGCTCTCCGAGAAACTCTTTCAGGAGAAAACCCAACTGGAAGGTGAGGTCACTTCGCTCTCTTTCTCTATCTGGAAATATGGCTGCAGGTACAAAGAAGTAATGCCTATAGCCTGTAGGATGCTACAATACATAGATCCTCTCTATGTTATCTACCCCTTATCTCTCTTGGCTACCTTTACTTAGATATGGAACAAAATTCTCTTGAAAGAATGGAATGCCTCTTCCTCCTATTGGCCCGCTTATAACACAACCTGATAGCCTACTAGTGGTTAATTTTGACTACATCAAATCTTAAACAGAGTTAAAATATAGAATATTCTAGAGCTTTTCACATCAAAAACACGTGGCTAACCCCTTTTCTATAAATAATTGGGGCTGATGTGGCATCCTCCCAAACTATACGTGTGAAAATAGGAAGGTCGACTTCTTAGTGGCATAACTTTTGCATACGGACTCCGATTGACGCAATTCTTACGTCGTTCGGAAGGTATATGTGGGTAGAATATCATGAAAAGGTGTGGAACTAAAGAAATAAATTTTTACCTGCAAAACATCGTTTGATGCCTCAAAACGCTCCTGGAAGGTTTTAGACCTCATTTCACCAAACTAGGTCTTGTTGGTAAAAATGGTCCTGTTTGTTGTTTCCTCCACTTTCTCCACTACAAATGCATCAATATGGATGATAGGAAATATAATGATCCAATCCTAATTAGTAGAAGTCATAGAGTCATGAGGAAGCTGAAAGGTCATTATCATTTGTTATAAATAATCCCTCATAACTCAAACAAAGGGCTTGGACTTTTAGAGATTTGGTCTTGGCTTCTATAGTTGTCCATAAGGGTAAATATCATTCTTTTGGAGAAGCAAGTGGTATCTTCATGTTCCACTATTGGGGCTAGTGATTCATTAATGTAATAGTTTACTTGGTTCTTTCATAAATTATCAGAAGCTCTTAGAGCCAACACTCTTTCATGCATGTATTGTGAATATTATGAGACTATTATTTAGATGTTTGTGGTTTATGTTTATGTTATCCATACTAAAGATAATGAACTTCTTCGTTTCTTTAGAAATGAATATTATTGAATGATTGTTGTTATGTGTTTACTTGATCATTGTTATCTTATGAACTAATTTATAGGTTAATTAATGATTCTTTCCTGCTTACTCTCACAGGACTCTCTGGGATAGTACTAATACTTTTCTACCAGAGTCTCATATTTATTTCCCTTTCATGGAAGTTCCCTTTACACTTTATACTTAGTTCCTCACAAAGTTTACATACTTTAAACTCGAAATTTATGCACATGATCTCTTGTGTATCTTTTACAGCCAAAGCATTCCTTTAAAATCACTTGCAATGGTGGTCGGACCATATATTTGGATGGGACTTCTACACCAAATGGTTTGAGGTCCAATTGGGACCTCACATCTAGGAGACCCCGTATATGTTGGAAATATCCAACACCATCAATAGATTCATAATATTTATGCTTCTTGTTTCTTTTATTTCTATATGAATTGCAATAAATAACTTGATGACCAAATAACTTACATGTAAAACAATACCCTTTAAAGAAACTTGAGTACTTGGGAACCAATGATCTTCTTGTGGAGGGATTGTTTTCTTGAGGTCTGAACAATATACTTCTGCAATATGCTGCAATGTGTCCAAAGTTGTGATAGATAAAACATTCAATATCATTAACGAAAGGAGAGAATGGATTGTTATTTCTATTTATATCTTACTCATTGGGAGAAAATGATTTCCTTTGAAAATTTAATTTTCTTGGTTTTTGTTTTAGCTGACTTATTAAGTATTTACCAGGATTTTTGGAATTTTCTTTGTTATCCTCAAAATTAGTTGCACAAGCTTGTGAGCTAGATTCTCCCTTCATAATTTCATGAAAACCAAGGCCCGATTTGATAGAGGGAGACCTTTGACTGTTCAGAAGGTTATCCAATATCTTGGTACTAAATTCAAATCTCAAACGTTTTTCCTTTTCAGCTAATTTACCTTTTAATATGCATATGTCATTCCCTTTTTTCTCTTTTTGTCTCTTCCAACTCTATTCTTAAATCAATAATTTCTTCTTTAAGCCCATTTTCTTCCCCTTCAAATACTTGAAGTAGCTCCTCATTTCATTTGTTTGAATTATCCAAATCATATTTGAGAGAGATGATATCCACTTCAAGTCCATCACAATATTGTTTCTTTTCATTAAGTTGTTATGTTATTATTGTAGTTTTACAAATTCATCGTGGTGCTAATTTTCATATTCCTACAATTTAATATCACAACAGTCAATCCTTTTCAAATTAGAAACAAGTTTTCTTCTAAGTTTAAATACTTACTCTAACCTATATTCTTATGAATTAGTAACTCCATCTAATATGTTAAAGGTTTTTTCATGGTCACTCTCATCTTTTGATAGACTACAATTTCCTTCATATTCATTTAATGTTTCAAAAACAAGATTACATTCTAGTTTACGTGATGAACACAATCCCTTTTTTACTTTTTTGCCTTCTCCTTCCTGGATGGCTTGTAGATTATCCCATACCTCCTTTGCAGTTTCATAGTGCATAATTTCTTTAAATTCTTAATCAGGTAAGCCACAAAATATTACATTTAATGCTTTATCATTCTTCTGCAATTCTTGATCTGAAGGACGAGTCTTAGAATAACCATTATAAACAAAATGCAAAAAATTAGATTCAAGGCATATTATCCTAGACTTCATATCTTCTTTCCAATCCTGATAATTTGTATTATTTATTATGAGCATAACTTTACTATCCATAGTTTCTAACTTGACTTGTTCTGCTACTAATTGTCCTTTATTGATAATTTTAGATACTGCTACTACATATGATACATCACTATCATTGTCACATTTTTATTCAACTGACTTGTTCCTTTGTGTTTCCTTCTTATTTCCTTCTTTCCCATGGTCCCTATTCTACACTCAAGTGGTTAATCTTGATCGGAGAGACCTACTCTTATACCAATTGTTAGAAATATTGAGGGGGGGTGAATCAGTATTTCATGCCCAATCAAATTTTACTTAGTTTATGCTTTCATTTTTCAAATTTATCTAAACCATTATTTTATCAGAAACACATTATGGTGTAAATCTATTCATATTCAGTAATCCATGAGAAAGATTAAACATAAGAACATGTAAACCATAAGAATGCAACACATCATCAACACATAGGGTCAACAAATTTTTTAGGTGGAAAACCCAACTAGGAAAAATCACCATTTTTGTTGTCTTTGTCTTCTTATTATTATTAAGAAAATATTCTTACATATTGCACTAGCACAGACCCTTAACAATGCACAGGCTCCTACCTTCTAGAAGCTACTACCTCCTCTTTTTCTCCAACTACGACTAGAGGGAAGCTCCTACTCCCTGAACAAGTTTATTGGCTACTACCGAAAGGAAGCTACCACTTCCTCACTAAAGGCTCCAACCCTCAGTACCTCTTTGGACCATGTTTCAAAATATTTCATATCGAATCAACCTAACTCAACCACAAACCCTATAGGCCATGTTTCATCCAATTTTCAAACTGGACCCACATAAACCATTATGCTCCATCATTGAATAAATGAATACCAGCATACCAATAACCTATATGAAACAAATCAATGGTCAAACAAATTTACTCAATATACCATCAAACCCAAGTTCATCAATATTGTTAAACACCAAGCAAAATCATGTCAAATACCAAGTCAAACTCTTTGCTCATCAACATTGTCAAGCCAAGTGTCAACAACATTGACCAAGTAAAAGCTCTATGCTCAAAATAATGGTCAAATACCAAGGCAAATTTTTTTCTCAAATCCAATCCAAACAAATATCATGATCATCAAAGACATTCCTTGTCAATCTCATCAATACCAAAACCCTCTTTGCAACCTTATCCCAGCAAGAATGTTACAATTCTATCATCATCATCTCATCATAATATTGATGACCATCAGTAGCAATATGACATTCATTCATCACTAGACAACATCCCTAATATAGGAGAAAATTCAAACAACACTCATGGAAACTCTCAGTATCATCAATAGCTATCTATATAGGAAAGGAATAGCCTTAATAAAAGACAAACATCAACATTATTAGATTTATAAGCCTCTATCCTTTTTCCTACATATAATTTTTCATACAAAATTTTGTCAACATCACCAATCTCTACACATACTACCAAACCTTTGTTATAGATGTTTCATAAAAATTAAGGCACTCATTCAAGTAAATCTCATAATATCAATATCTACTCTCTATTGCATACATGTGAGCCTCATGCCTACAACAAAATTGATTGTCCTACAATTAGGATCTCAAAACAACACATTATGCAGCATAAACCATATTTGAATACAAATTGTCATACTAATATTTGCACCTAGTGAAAACTCATTCAATAATCAAACAACGCACTGCATAATCATAACTATAAATCATCATGGACCTCTAGTCTATGTTCAAACAACTGAATCTGTGTGTAAACAAGCTCCACTGATCATGGATATAAGGCTCATATCCCTAAAATCACAAACTTCTATCCTCAATCCTACATACAAGCTTTGAAAAATCAAGCAAACTTGGCCATAGGATATTTTCATATAGATTGAAACATAAATCAAATATCAAGGAACACATTGCTCTTTGTATACACTATCAAAACAACATAGTGGTCTCTAAATACACACTAATAGTCAATGCAAATCCTTCTCTGTAAAACAATGAGTGTGACTCTACTCATATAGTGCACATTAGTCTAATATCATAAGTAAATGTAGCATATGAAAGCAATATGAGGCTCAATTATACATCATTAATTAGATTTCACAGACTTGCAACACATGGGTTATTATATGCAAATGACTAATTTATCTCTACCTCACGCTATCTCTCTAGTCTTTATCAAATCTAGAAAATAACATAATCAACCATCTGAACAAGTCAAGCTCTTCATCTCTGTTCAAATCAAACAGATCTTTGTAATCACATAGCCAAATCTACAGTGAAACAATATGTTAAGACTCTCAAACCTTCAATCAGATCTCCATATTGTATCATACAAACAAATGAACTCACATATTGAAGGAAAACCAAGCAACAAATAATTCTAATCAAGGCTCCTTGAGATCTCTCATTGAATAATAATATCTATGCCTCCTCCTTGTGCCCTGGTGCACACCTATTCTATAACAAATCACAAAAGTAACTCATCAAATGCACACAATAGTTGGTTGATCTCCTTGTATTTTTATAGCCTCTATTTCTTACCAATACCATAGGAAAATCCCTGGGATTTTTTTACGATAAAATTTGATGGGATCTCTTAGTGTCAGTATTTTAAACCTTCCTCCAGTGATCAAACATGCTCTTACAAAGTGATTTTAAGGTGTCAATGTCAAATTTTTTCATTTCAGTGAGTCTTCAAGCAGAATTTGGTCACTAGGTATTAGGTCTAGGGTTTGTTTTCACTCCATTCAAAGTTGTCCAAATGTCATTCCATGTCACCATTCAGCTGAGTGTACCATCATTCACAGGGTTTTCATCATCATGTCAGGTTCCAATGGGTCATTTTACACCTTGTTCATGCTTCAGTTGTGCCTAGGTAAGGTTCATTTCCCTCTCCTAGGGTTTTGAAGGTAATTTCTCTTGGATGGTCAAATCATCAGAAACACTTGTATCCTGATGTTCATAAACCTTCCCCTATCCTTAATGTACCTTATTAAACACTTCACATCACTGATATCCCTCAAATTCCTCATTTTCGCACAAACCGTAGTTTCTTGCTACAATTTGACAATTTCCTAGGCTAGGCCTGTGTTTTTCCCTTTTGGACCCCTTCCCCTCACTCAATATTTGAAATTACACTTTCCCATACTTCCTAACATCCCTCCCTACTTCCAAAAATTTTCTCAAGAATTTAGAATCCCCTTATCACCTTCATTTCACTTCATTTCGACAAGTCCCCTGTCCCACACATTGGGATAGGTTTTACTCCAATGATGTTTCTGAGCAAGAAAATATGAATTTTGGAAAACTGAGAGAAGTTTTTGTCCAAAATAGGCCAAGGAAGAAAAAACTCCTTCAATTTTTACACATCTATCATGGTTTTAGAGAAATGTCAAAAATATAGTTGCCTCAGGAGAATTGATGCACCTCTGAAGTGACCTTGGGAAAATCAAGATTTATCCTAGCTTGGTTGGCCTAATGACTTTCTTGATGAGTCAAATGATAACTATACACAAATATATTTCGAAGGAGCTATCATGAGCTCAATTTGTCGTTGAGGAAGACCTTCAAAAGTTGACTACAACAACACTATGCCTTTAGGCAGCCTCATTTTTCACATTTTGACCAGTCTTGGGAGATTTGACTTTTGACAGGGAAAATGAACTCAAAATTGAAAAATTCAAGTTGTGTTGGAAATTAGACTCAATAATATTTCTAACAAGCTATCCCGCACCCAATTTGGACATCGGGAAGGCCTCCAAAGCTGGTCTGCAAAAAGGCGTGGCGCCCCTAGGTAGTGGCACAGTGCACCTAGGTAGTGGCATGGCGCACCTGCCTGCTTAGCCCAAATTTCACTCGAATAATCTTTAAAAATTCTACCTTCCAAGTAATTGAAACGTCCTAAAATGCCTTTTCAAGAGTTTTCATCCTCCTTGATGGTGTTTAGATAGGTGCAAATTCAAACCCTAGTTTGTTGCATAGTCCATTGAAAAAGTTGTCTAGGGTTTGCAAAAATTGTCATTGTTGTTGTTTGCTCCCTGCAATCATTTTCACATTCCTCCACTAAACTCCCCTAATTTCATATCCCTTACCCCCCTCATTAACACTCATCTATCCCCCTATCCCCAAAACCCTAATACCTAATTCCTACTATTCCCAAACCCTAATTAGCATCTGCAAACCCTATCACTCCCTAAAAACCACTATATCCATCATCAAAACCTCTTTTCACTCTTTTATTACCCTAATGCACTCAATTTATCCTATTTTCCCATATCTCACTCCCCTAAAGTAACTAATGCCCTCATAAAACCCTAAATCCCTCACTAAACCCTAATCTCCCAAAACTATTTCCTTCTTTCCCAATTTCATTTCCCAAGAGTGAAATATCTTCATACTCATCACCATTGTCCTCTTTCATCATCATTTTTTCCACCATACCTTCATCTCATCATTTTCCTAAGACAAGCACTATGAGGAAGACACACTAAGTGATAGTTATATGGAGAAACATCAGCAGCAAAGCAAAGGCAAAGAGAAGATGCACGAGGATGATATAGATGACAAACAAGAAAGAAAACAAATAGTTGGAGGATAAGCAAAGCCTAATGGAGCTAGAAATGTTGAAACTAAAGAAGCAAAATGACGAAGAGGACCATGTCACTTTGACTTCCATTGAACAAGAGATAGAGAATGACAAGGAGTCTTGGTTGGAGAAGATGAACATGTGCTTGGAGAGGTTTTTGGAGAAGGCCAACAAAGAGAAAAAGAAGTTGAGGCACATGGCCTATCACTATTTGGTGAGAAACAAAGTTTGCAAAGCGAGAATTAGGACTTTGAAGGCCAAGTTGAGGAAAGCTTTGAGGAAGAGGAAAGAGAAAGACAAGCTCAAGATTTTGGCTAAGGCTTCCTTAGCCCAACATAGCACTTGATGCAGGACACTCAACCCAAACTTCAAGAAATTTGGGATACTTTTTGTCAATTTTGAATTTTTGAAGCAAACCACAGGTTTTTCTGCCTGGTGCACCATGCCACCTGGCGCGTGCTTTTGCTAGGGACCTCTTTTGGAGGAAAACTCAACATTTTTGGATTTCTCATGCAAAAATGTGAATTCCCACAAATGGCCAAGAAATTTTGTCAAGCTTTGAGCTTCTAAAATGGTAAAAAACACCTCAAAAATGCCCTTTTTGTCCCTTTTGGCCACACAAGAAGCAGTGTTGGGAGAACTCACTTTTGGAGGGGCAAATGGACACCAAATTTAGAAATTCCATCTGTTCTGTAAATTAGACAGATCGACCTTTCCAACAATCCCACTTGGAGAAAATTTGGTGCACGGGAAGGCCTCCAAAATCAGCTGGAAAAAGGCGCGGTGCACAGGGATAGAGGCACGGTGCACAGGATGGAAAATTGACTTTTTGCCAAAAAAACTCTGTTTTTTTGCCTAGTTTTTTCTCAGTTTGACTTTCCTCTCTCTCATATTCAAACTCATGATGTAATTTGATGTAACTTGATGGAATTTGATGTAAATATGCTAAAATTTCACTCATGGAGGTAGATACATCATAAAAAGGTAGTTTGAAACTGAATGAAATAGTTGCCTAGGTTTTAGAGGCAAGTTGTTCCACTACCTACTTTTCAGTTCTTAGTTTATATCTTGTTTAAACAGATAATAAACTCATGAATTCAATGCATAAAGCCTAGCATGAGTTGTTTGTTGCCTATATCTAGTATTTTTTCAGTCATTGATAAAGATTGGACTCTTTTGAATGCTTTGAGCATTATTGTACATTCATTTCTGTAGTTTGGCAAAGGAATAAACCAGGGTTTGTAGCACTTTATGGGATTCTTGTGGCAACTTGATTTGGTATTTTTTTTCCTTCTGTAATTGCAAGTTCACATGTGTTTATGTATGCCATCGCCTCTCTATATTTATCTTAACTAAATGAAACAAGGATAAAGGTAGAATTCATTGAAGTTGCAGTGCTCTACCTAGGGTTTGTTTAGTTATTTATGTTTTTAGCTGTTTGAAGAGGATCCCTGAGACTTTCATGCCCTCTCCAACTCCTCACCAGTCTTAAAGCTTTCCATCTCACTCAATTTGAAGTACTAAACCATTTTCCTACCTCGCCCCATAGAGATCTCTGGAAGACTGTGTCCATTCCCCAAACCCAAATCTGCCTTTCACATTTGAACTAGCAAACCAAAATTAAATTCAATAAAACTCTTTTGAGCATATACCTAGCCTAAAATTAGTCTTTACATTAGTCATCTCAAACCTCATTTTCTATATTTTCCTGAGATTGACAAGGAGAGAGCCCTCCTGACCTGGTAGGGCTAGCTACCAGGTTAAGCATGGTTTGATGTTACCCTAGACCTACCTTTCTCAGCTTGAGGTAGATTTAGGCCCTAATAGGATCAAATAGATGTTGCTCAGCCTCCACACATAAATACCTTGGGAAAATACATGGTTTAGCCCCAATATTTTTCATTTTTCTACGTTTACACGGAGTAATGCACCTATCCCCTTTTGGAAAAGCATTATAACGCAGGTCTTGAACATGAAACCTATGTTACCCTAGGAAGTAGTGCTCCTCATGGATAGATAACATGTGTTATCCTATCTCCAAGCCCTAAAAGAAGTCAAATCTTATTCAAAATTCACTCAAACTTCTTCCAACTTCTAACATGCCATCTTCAACACCTATGGGTCATGTCAAGCTTGACAAGGCTTCAATAAAATCTCAACAACCTCAATAATCATTCTTCAATTAATAACCTATGTCTCCTTAGTTGTCTTCTCTTCCAAGTATTGTCCATCCTCCTACAACTGTTCGAGACCATGTGCAACCTTTTACAACTCCTATGCAATCATCAAGACACCTAAAAATCCTTACCAATAGTGTCATAGTGTGAAAAACCCATGATGAAATAATGTGACAATTTGACAATTAGGTTAACATCAATGCCAACACACCGACCATAATGCCAATATTCTTATGATCATCCAATAATCTTTTTATGACTTTAATTAAACTCTTATTTGAGGGTTCATCTAATCCATTGCCTTATGGGTAGTATGTAGTTGAATGATGTAATTAAATATGATAATTCTGATAAAATTATGTCATTTTAACTGAATTGAATGTTCTTGCATTATCTATAATCAATTCCATAGGACAACCAAATGTGGACAAAATGTTTTCTTCAATGAATTTAATCACTATAGTAGTAGTTGGATTTCTAACTAGAATTTCTTCCACCCACTTACTGAAATAATCATTTGCAGTCAAAATCCATTTATGCTAATTACTAGATGTTGGATAAATTTCTCAAATGAAGTCGAAACCCCACTATTATAGCGTTATTCAACACTCTTCTAGAATTGATATTCTTTTATGTCCTTGGGCAGTTCCTTTTCCCATGTAGAATTTATTTTATACTAAAAAACAATATTTCAAAATCCATACGTGACTCTGCCCTTACAAAATCGTGTACATACGTGGGTCCCATAATACTATGCCCATGCGTACATTTCAAAATTAAAAAAAAAAAAAAAAATGTTACTTTTTGGGCAGGGTCTATGGGTTTTACTGAGATCCGACCTATAGGAGCCCGTGGCCTAACTGAAATAACTAATTTGAGGTTGTATATATACACCCCTTGGGTAGGCCTAAAGAGAACAAGAGAAGAAGGATATCGACATTATACTTGATTTCTCCCAGATCAAGTCTTCTTTTCCCGTGCCTCCTACACTCCCAGTCTCTAGGAAACCTTGGTTTCCTTTGCAAAGATGCTCAACATCCTTATCTAGCATCTTCTTGCACTTATTAGAGAGGTTGTATTCATGGCTTGAGTTTGATGGATCCAGAGGAAGGCTTCGTTGTTGCCTTTGGCCTATATCAGGTTGTATCTATATTATACGTATTTATGTTAATCAATACAGAAGCTCATGCCTTGTTCCTGATATATGTTGTCATCTTTTGAACGATAGTATATATGTTTATATATTATGATCTAACATATTCTTATGTATGCACATTGAATTATCTATTATGTATATGGTTCTATGATTGATTTTTAAGTCTACACATCTTGGAGGAAAGAGAGGGTTTGGACCCTATGGGAACATATTCAAACGTAGGACCGACGGGTATGTCTCCAAATCCAAGTTTAATAATTTGTATGTTTGGCATGTTTCATTAAGTGTTAGCCATTGATTATCTTACCCTACTCTATTGAGGCTTTCAACCCTTGCCTTAGGCAACTTTTCCTGCCAATGTAATTAGTGACTCTGTTGGGGAATACCATCAAGAACTTCTTAGAAGGTTGTTGTTCTTTGATTTGGGTTTAGTTTGTTGTTTCTTGGTTTTCTCTAGCCTTCTTGATTTTTAAGTGATTTTCTCATTCAGCCTAATCTTTTAGATCTAGGCTTTGTTTTTAATTTTTCCTTAGTTTTCCATTTATACGAACGTTTTCTTATATACAATTGTGTATACATGTAGTTTCTTCCAAAAAAAAATCGTGTATATGCGTGTTTCTTCATACACAAACACATATACATGTGGTACTTTATTTAAACAGTCATGTACAGATCTAAAAGATGAATTATTTTCATTTCTAGATTTTTCTAAGGTCTTGACCAAGTTTGTTTATGATTTATTAATGTTTATGAAGCTTGGAATCGCCTTGATGTCTATTGTTGTTGGTGTATTTCATCTTGTTTGAGAAATTCCTATGTCAACCTAGGGTTTGTAGCCTTTTAAGCATTTCGGTGTTTGAAGTTGGGTCCAAGATCTTCTTTATGAAGTTTTTAGTTGTTTTGTGCCTTTGGAATAGGCCTTGTTGCTCTTAAACTTGTTGATAACCCAGTCTTTGATTTGCTTCTTTTGGGACCTAGAAGTTGGCTTCTTTTTTATTTCTCTTTTTTGTTTTCAAAAGTGGCTTGTGAGCCTTAGATGAATGAGATATTTCATTTCTCTAGTGTCTTTATGGTTTTCAAAGTCTTTTTTTATTTTTTCCCCTTTTAGGTTTCTCGTAGAGAACTTGTAGAAATATATTTCATTGAAGAAAAATAAGTGTTAAAATCTCATGTATCCTATGTTTTATATTGACTTATTTTGCATCAAAAAATAATTAGTCACACTTTTTATTCCCTTATCTTAAATAACAACCAACTAAAATAAGCGCTTAAAGTTAAAACCAACTAGACATTTTCTTTTTGTCATACCAAAATCAACTAGTTTAGTGAATTTAGGGCCTTAGAATAGGTGTGTGGAGAGTAAACTCTACAAAGCCACTTAAACTAAAAGTATAGAAATTTATTAATGAATGGAATCCCAATGTCATTAAGTTGTCTAGGAAATCTCTTGTAACATAGGAGTCAAGCATGAGGATGTGTGAAGATAAGGAAATAAGGATACCCCCTCTCCTATTTGTTAGATCGCACGGCCATGACAGTTCCTCTCAGCTTCTCATCACAAGCTAGTCACCTTAGTTTCATTTCCTAGGGACCACATAGGTGACTACGATGGGGAATTCTCATGGTACCTTAGGCAGATGGTGTATCACTTTCATAGTACTTCTGAAGGGTGCCCTTGCGAATCTTGGGTACTTGCATCAGAAAAGGATATTGTCTAGAGGTCAGCGTAACTGCTTCTAATACCTTCGCCAGTAGGCTTACGCCCTCATCATCCCAAACTACCTTTGGGAGGTCCTTATCTTTGCTTTCTTGTATTTTGGTGTCTAGTCCTAATCACTCAGAGTGGAAATGATTAGAAATTGTTTGCTTGGTTGTATCTTTACTACTTTTTTAGAGAATTATTTATGCTCTGAGATTTCCATAGGTGATTTGAGTCTTTAATTTTTATTTATATATAAATGTGGTTGATCGACCAGTTCGTCGATCTAGAAGGATTTGTGGACTTTCACCTGTGAGTGTCGAGCCTTCACCTAGAAAGTGTAGGAGTAATTATACTAGTTCTTTTGAATCAGTGGTAGCTAATACAATGGATACAAATCCTTCTCCGAGGTCTCTTATTTCACAACATGAACCTAGTTTAGTCCATAATCTAGGTGGAAACACTCTGGTGCTTGCTAGAGTACTCTTCCAATTGGAAGATGAAGTAGAAATATAATATGTTTCTGGGTCCCCTATGACTCCTACAAAACCTCTTCCTTCTCACCTTCCTTAGATTGTATCGTATGTGGGTACTCTGACTCATAGGTCAACTAGCCCTGTTCACTCTCCTTCTTTCTTCTTAATGGCCAATGTTAGTGGCACAAGTATGCTTGTTGATATGTCCAGTGTACATGCTCCTTCTTCAACTATAGGAGGAGGTACTATTACTATATTTACTATTACACCTAGTATAGTAGTTGTTGGTTGTACCTCCATTCCACTTTCAGGTGGGGCCATCCAACCTTCTGCTCCTTTCACTGGTGCTTATCCTTTTGGAATGTCATCTGGTGGGATTCCCTCAATCTCATCAACCTTACCTTATGTTGCTTATGTATCTATGACTTGGTACATTTATGAGGATTATTTATGTAGCATCATTGATTATACAGTCTTATAGCATCATTAATCATATATTTGTCTATAGTGATATTGAAACATAGCTCTATTCTGTTCTTTTGCAGTTATGATCTGATGATCCACTATGTATTCGTTAGCTCCTTATGTACACTTATGTATACATTCTAGATATGTCTTATACTTGATCAATGGACATGCTTTACTACTTCTGAGCATGGGTACATCTTCCTTGGACATCAGTTTTCTTTCTGACTCTTGCCACAGGAATTCAATGGGCTAGAATCTGGTGATCTCCTCTTGGGTTTTTGAATGAATCCTATCTCTATACTTAATATATTTCAGCAATCATATTCCCCTTATGACCTCATATATTAGGGGGCATCTATTATAGCATCATTCAACACTTTTGTAGACCTAATTCTCTTTGATGGCCTTGGGTAGTCCCTTTTCCCATGTAGACTTGGCTTTATACTAAAAAATGGTATTTCAAAATCCACACGTCACTCTGACCATACAAAATCAAGTACATACATGGGTCCCATAATATTATACCCACGTATACATTTTAAAATATGAAAAAATAAAATTTAATTTAATTTTTTCAAGCAGGGTTTATGGGTTTTACTGAGAGCCCACCTACAGGAGCCCATGGCTGAATAGAAAGAAACAATTTGAGGTTGTATATATACACCCCTTGGGTAGGCCTAAAGAGAATAAGAGAAGAATGATATCAACATTATACTCGATTTCTCCTAGATTAAATCTTCTTTTCCTGTGCCTCCTGCACTCCCAGTTTCTTGGAAACCTTGGTTTCCTATGCATAGATGCTCAACATCCTTATCTAGCATCTTCTTGCAATTATTAGAGAGGTTTCCTTCATGACTCGAGTTAAACAGATCTAGAAGAAGGTTTCGTCGATGCTTTTGGTCTAGATCAGGTTGTATGTATCTTGTAATTATTGTTGTTAATCAATAAAAAACATCATCTTGTTCCCAATATATGTTTTCATCTTATGAATGACATTATATATGTTTATATATGATGATCTAGCATATTATCATGTATGCACATTGAATTATCCATTATGCATATGCTTATGTGGTTGATTTGTAGTTCTTCACATCTACGAGGAAGTAGAGGGTTTGGACCCTATGGGGACATCTTCAAACATAAGACCTTCGGGTATGTATCCCTATCGAAGTTTGATAATTCATATGTTTGGAATGCTTGATTGAGTATTTTTTAATCACTATCTTATCCTGCTTTGTTGAGGCTTTCAACCCTTGCCTTAGGTAACATTTCTCGCCAACACCCACTGCATGAAAGGTGCTTCAACAAACACTGGAATCAAAGGCAAGGAAAGGAATTTTTTTTTACTTGTAAAAATATGACAGAGAACACAAATTTTGAATTTTATTCCAACTTGGGAAAATGATTTTGGCAAATAAAATCCTTCCCTCTAAATCTTATGTTAAGATTCTCTCGAAGCATAATGTCCACCACAAACACCTTCATGTAATTCATCTATCACACATGTTGTCTCATTTTCAGTTAAGAAAAACAAATATATACCCAAAGGATCTTCCCAATAAATATTTTCATTGATTATAAAATATTTTATAGCTTTGAATGTGGGAGACCTAGCTTGATTTTTCTTAAATTTAGGATGATAGTGGAATTTATATGAAAAATAAGCAATGTACTTATACTAGTCAGGTAGTATATAATTTTCGCTTATCTGTAAGAAAGGAAATTGTGGATTCTTTTTTGAAGTTGGAATTTGAGAATGTTCTTGCCGATTCTTCTATTTTCCATCAAGAGAAGGTTCTTGTGGATTCTTCTCTAAGATTGGAGCTATAAGTTTCATTACATATTTTATGCCTAAAATTATGCAATTGGATTCCGTGAGAATTTTAGCAAGTCCTTGACCTTTCACTAATTTTGTTGGCTTAATCTCTAAATCAAATTCCTATATTTTTGCTATCCATCTTCCTCTTTCTCCATCATCGTCTTGCTATGTCAAAATTTTCTTTACTACATTGTTTGGCACTTAAGCTATTAACTTTGAATGTAAAACATAAGTTCTGAAAGACTTGCAGGCATATACTAAATCATATGCTTGTGATCATATTTATTATCAGATGATTCTGAAGGTGACTCAGGAATTTGGAAAGACTCAAACTAATCAACTAGTAAACCCGTTAGAAGGTCAAATTGGTCCAAATTTAAATAGGAACGCAACAAATTATAGATATAACCATAAATAAAAATATGCAATATAAATAACACTTCATTTCATTAATATCAAATACTTGTTGGGATGAGGTCCCTTGGGTCGGTTTTGGGGTTAAAAACCCAAGTTTTGGAGTAATTTTTGTGAAAAGATGTAAAGTCTCTACGATTTGTGGATGCAGAGCACGTAGGTAGTTAGGAGTAAAATTGGTTTTAGCCCCTTGTTTATGTAAGGTGGAGTCAGTTTTGAGATTCACCCAAGGTCCGAAGACCATGGGATTGTATGTAAAAAGCTATAAATAGGTGTGTCTTAGAGAGTCTAAGGGATTTCTATGTCTGAGAGAGGCAA
Organism: Pinus tabuliformis; assembly: GCA_031772625.1. NCBI lineage: Eukaryota > Viridiplantae > Streptophyta > Pinopsida > Pinales > Pinaceae > Pinus > Pinus tabuliformis. The sequence goes on from CM062820.1 coordinate 266,681,910, forward strand.
AAAGGGCAAGTAAGTAGCAAGTAGATAGAAGAAGAAAGGCTCCGTAGTTGAGTGCATGGAGGCCTAAAGTAAAGTCCGCGGCTGAGTGCACGGACCCCTATAGCTAAGTATACAGGGTAGTTTTATGTCCATAATACCATATTGAAGATCAATAAAGAATATTGTTGAAGAATTCCTGTGTTTACCTGTTTACTTTTGTTATTTATGTTTTCGATATATGTTGTGATTGAATAATGTCATTATGAAATAATGATCTATTGATGCGCAACTCTATGGGATAAGTCTTAGTAACTATACGCAATGCATGTTAAGTAATTTTGTGAAGATTATAATACATTCTATTATGTTTATTAAATACTTAAGTAGATCTGCATGAGCTCAGATCTAGGTTTATTTTCTGATACGCATAAGTGGATGATTCAACTATTAAGAGTCTGCAAAGAGCTATTGTAGACCTTTGTGAAGGTCTAGAGGTCGTTTAAAGGGATTTGCAATGTTGAGCCCTAGTGGCTTATAGATTTTCACAAAGGTATATCTAGAGAAATAAAATACATCACACTAATCTCTGGATGCAAAGACTTGGTTCCAACATCCCCCAATACTACTTCGGGTGAGACTTTACCCTGCTTTATGCAGGTTGATGCCAAAAGGGCTAGTAGTGTAGGGTTTTGTTTGGTGTAATTAACTTTGAACCTAGGTTAGGACCCCCTAAGCCAACAAATGGTTTCATTGCCAGGAGCGGGATCTTCTTAATGAGATGTGTGATGTTGCATCACTGGAATCCGAGCAAGAAGGAAATTGAGAAGTGATTGGATAGAAAAATTCATGAATTCGCATTGCAGGAGAACAGGAATCACGCCTATTACAGGATAAGTGGTTGGAAATATACTTGTATACAAAAATACATGAAATTTTCTTTTGCACCTTCCTAATCGAATTATACGGGTGGATAGCTAACTTGGAAGATGGTTGTGATGCAGGTAAATTCTAAGTGCCGACACAAACAATTCCTCTAGCCCGAGAGAGTGGGTCTAGTCACAAACAGATAATCTATGGAATATTTCCTTAGGCTAGAATCAATTAAGAGGGCCTACCTCTTAGAACGTTATTTCGATTGGTGATGATCCTTCTTCCTCGCTCCAGTTATCTTTCATTTCCTTCATTTGCACACCTGAAACAATAAAACAACAGCAAACAACAAACATAATAACATACAATATTGTATTCAGCCTACTTAACAGGTCAAGAAACATTAAGCCATAAATATGTGAGATGAAATTTCATGTAGGAAATCAATTGATAGTTGCATCTATATTAGTTCAAGAAGATATTACAACGGATGTCTTGACATTGTTGTTCTCCTCCGACATATCTCGGTTCCCACACTTCTGCTATCATCTCATGGATAGCCTCAACAACGGCAGTATTAAGGCTCTTCCATTTATTCTTCACACCAAAACAAACTCACAATTCTCCCTTAAACACAAACTAGAAAGCTACAAACTATGGATAGCTTGCTGATTACTCCAAAATCAAAACCTACCCAAAACTTAATTAGGACTAAAAGCTAACTTGTGCTTGGGAAAAAGAGAGGTTTATATAGCTGGGATGGAGGGGAGATGGTTCCTATTCTCATGAGAGAATGCCTTATCTCTTCTATTAGTTCCATCCTAATAGGGGAAAGGAACCCAAACTAACCTCCTCGAGTCCAATCGGCCTAACCATTTACTAGACTTCTGTTACGAAGATTCTAGAGCTGGAAGCTTCAGATCCATATTTAAAAAACATTCCAAAAGAGGATTGACACGACTAAGAAAGGGCTCAGTCGATTCGATCAATGCTAGTGATAGTCGTAAACCCTGCATATCAGTGTGAGGAGGACACGGGTCATTAGCATCAGTCTTGTAAACTGGGATAAACAGAATATTTTTGGGAAATGATGCAAAAGGGAATTGTTCTGCTCATGAAGAGGGACACAATGGGACTTTCTTCATGATAGGAAAGCATGTCGGGAATACTATAAAGGTCCTCTAGGATCGTGGACGGGGAGTACAAGGACAATGATAAAATTTTGTTTAACAGATGCCCCCTAAAGCATGAAGGATGATTTAGAGTGAGGAGTGAAATGCTTTACAAGTGCATGCGGGGAACCGGAGTCCATTGTCGGAGAACCTGCAAGCAAGCACAGATACATATACATCACTGAAAAAACTCTGAATAATACATGAATCATGGTATGGATGCAATCTCCAGAGAATGATCATGTAAATGGATCCAAGGCATGGGTGCAACCATCCAATAGAAAGGATCATAACAAAACCAAGGTATGGTCACAACCATCTAGCTGAAAGGATCATAATGAAACCAAGGTGTCAGTGTCGGCATCTTCATCCCTCCATCAGTGATCAAATTCTCTTGTTGCATTGCATGTTAGGTGTCTCACTTGATCAGCTGCATTTCATTAGGGTCATGGATCATTTGATGGTAGCGGTATATTGTACATTTTCCCTCATGTCCTTTACCTTCTGCTCCATTTTCATACATCTAGATCATTTACAGTCAATTTTTGTCTCTAAATTTACAAAAGTCATTGTTAGGGTTTTAGGTCTCTTTAGGTCTAGGGTTTCATCAACAAGGTCTTCAAAACTCTCAATAACGGTCAGCAGGCACATGAGGAGGTCAAATAAAGTTTCAACAACAATAATTTCCATATTCACTTGCTCAGTGATTGATTTTTCCTCAAAACCCTGTTTTGAGGAAAAGTAGAGTTTTTTATCTTTTCATGTATAAATTTGATGTAATTTCAGTTGTTCCATATGTAATAACTTCAAAGGAAACCCTGACCTTTCCAAGCCTTTGCAACTTCACCACCTGCAAAGAAAAACAAAAAGTCAAAGTATTCAGTCCATTAAAGGCATAAATAAAGCAAACTGCCCAAAAACAGAGTTTTAAAAGCAAGTCAAAAGCAAACATTAGAAAAGTGGGTTTTTGTAAATGAAAAGTCAAAGCCATATGTATATAAATTATTTTTCATGTTTAAAAGGTTCATTTGCATCCTAAAGAGAAAGAGAGCAAGTGTAATGGTCTTCCAAGAGCCAAGAGAGTGAGTTTGTGCCAAAGACAAGAGAAAATCAGGGTGTAGTGCATTGGGTCATGGGCGTGGCGCATTCAGAAGGCACGGTGCATTGGGCTACACTCTGCAGTGAAAACTTGTAATGGGTGCGGCGCACTCAAAAGGCGTGGTGCACTTGTGCAGTGGTGTGATGCACAAGGGTAGAAGGCCCGAAATCACTCCCAATCTCTTCCAAAACTTCAAATTTTCGAAATCCTCACCTGTTCAATTAAGTCAACATCCCTCCTTGACCAATGAATGAATTTCTCTTGGTGTTTATGGTGATTTAATGGTGAAAAATTAAAACCCTACCTCCTTGCATTTTTTGTCAAATACAATTGCATAGGGTTTATGAATTGGATTTCTTGCTGCTAATTCCACTCCTAGCCATTTCCCACTCCCTCACTCCTTCATTCCCTCAATCATTTTCTCCCTCTCTTTGCATTCTCATCTACCCATTCCCTCAACCCCATATCCCTAAATTTCTAACCCTAAAACCCTAATCCCATTATCCCAAAACCCTAATTACTATTCCCAAACTCTAAAAATCATCCCCTAAACCCTTCTATTCCTCAAAAACCTATTAGCAACATTTCAAAATCCCTCATACACACTCCCTCCATAGTCCCTCACACATTCATATCCTTGGCAACAAAAAACCTAAAGACACCATAAAATCTCTTCATACTCATCTAAGAAAACTCAAGCATTGGCAAACATGGAGTCAGGATCTTCCTATGACAGAGATGAGGAGACAATTAGTGATTCTTCTAGAGAAATGCATGCACCAAGGAGGCCTCACAAGGGTGGAAAACATAACAGGGAGGAGCCTACTTCACTTATCGAGTTGTTGACCTATCCTCTTGCTGTCACATGCTTTCAACACCAATATTGTTATTAGTTCTGTGAGATGGTGGAGAGAGTCAAGTATCACGTTGAGTTGGCTAGATTGTTTGTGCTCCATCTTCATAACGACCAAGTCACTTTGGCAGGTGTGACATTCACGCTGACACCTGAGACTATTTCTCAAGCAACCGACATTCCAAATGTAGGTGAGCAATGGTATAAGAGGCAGCTAATAGACAGAGATCATTATGAGCCTTACATCAAGGCTATATTTCAGAGACATATCAGCAGACTTTTTCCTTTCAAGTATCTTCAGGACACATATGCTCCTTTGATGAAACTCATAATTAGATATTTCAGCTATGAGGGTAGATTTTCTCGCCTATATGCCTATCATATTAGATTGTTGATGAACTTTACTAGGGTGAAGATGATGAACCTCCCTTATTTCATTTGCTATAACATTGAGAAGATGACCACCCTAGTACAAAATAAGCCTCTTCAGCAGTAGTATAACAGCATATATCATCTTGCACTAATCAAAATTGTGGTCTTGCATCGGCTTGGTGTACTGAACATCTCATGGGAGGATTTCATTGCACATGAGGTCTTTACAAGTCCTCAAGTACCCCCAACAGTTCTTCATGAGGCGAGAGAACCTTCACATCAACAGGAGGTCATGAGATAGATTTCATCCTCATTTAGGATGAGGACACTGATTTGGGCTCACAAAGCTCAAAGCTTAGAGAGATCATTTAGGAGCAGCAAGATGACATTCAGCATTTGTCTCTCAACCTGGATAGAGCCAAGTGTATCATTAATTATTTGGAGTAGAGGAACAAACAGCTAGAAGATCATCAAACTATCATGGAGCTCCAAAACATAAGGGCAAACTGGCAAGCTGCCATGAGGAGGAAAATCAAATTGACCACACTTGAGCAAGAAATTCAAGTTGATCATGAATCTTAGATTGAGAGGACAAACATGCACCTAGAGAGGATGGTGGAGAAGGCCAAAAATGAGAAAAACATGTTGAGGAACATGGCATACCACTACTTGGCAAGAAACATGGTGTGCAAAACAAGAATCAGGAATTTGAAAGCCAAATTGAAGAAAGCCATGAGGAAGAGAAAAGAGATAAATAGACTCCAGATCTTGGTTAAGGCTTCCTTAGCCCAACATAGCACCTGATGAGGAACCCTCAACCCAAATTTTAAGAAATGTGGGAAAATTTTTGCAATTTTGAAATTTTTGGGCTAAAAAACAAGTTTTTCTGCCCAATGCACCGCACCACCGGCACTACGCATTCATTTGGCTAGTAATTTTACAAAATGGCTTGCATTTTGGATTTTTTATGGAAAAGTATGAATTCCCTCACATGGCCAAGAAATTTTGACAGGTTTTGAGCTTCCAAAAAGGTCAAAAACACCTCAAAAATGACCTTTCTGCCCCTTTTTGGACACACAGGAAGCAGTGTTGGGAGAACTCAATTTTGGATGGGCCAATGGAGGTACAATTTTGAAATTCCACTTGTTTAGGAAAGTAGACAAGCAGACCTTTCCAACAAGCCCACTTGGAGAAAATTTGGTGCACTGGAAGGCCTCCAAAATCAGTTGAAGAAAGGTGCTATGCATTGGGAAATCAGCACGACGCATTGGAGGAAATTTGCTCATTTTGGCCAGAAAACTCTGTTTTTCGCCTAGCTTCTTCACAGTTTGACTTTTCTCCTTCTAAAAGTCAAACTCTTGATGTAATTTAATGTTAATTGCTAGATTTTGATGTAATTATGCTAAATATTCACTCATAGAGGTAGATTCATCATCAAAAAGTAGTTTGCAACTAAATAAATCAGTTTCCTAGGTTAATGAGGCATGTTGTTCCACTGCCTACTTTTCAGTTCTTAGTTTAGATATTGTTGAAAAAGCTCCTAAACTCATGAAATAAACCCCTAAATCCTAGCATGAGTTTTTTGATTCCGATATCTAGTAGTTTTTCAGTCATTGAGAAAGGTTGGACTCTTGTGAATGCTTTGAGCATTGTTGTACACTCTTTTCAACAATTTGGCAAAGGAATTGACCAGCGTTTCCAACACTTTATGGGATTCTTGTGGCATCTTGATTTGGTATTGTGTTTTCTTCTGTAATTGCAAGTTTACATGTGTATTATGTATGCCATTATCTCTCTTTACTTCATCTTAACTAAATCAAACAAGGATAAAATGTAGAATACATTGAAATTGCAGTGCTCTACCTAGGTTTTGTATAGTTATCTAAGTTTTCAGCTGTTGAAGAGGATCCCTGAGTTTTAACCCCCTCTCCAACTCCTCACTAGTGTAAAATCTCTCCATCTCATTCAATTTGAAGTGCTAAACCATTTTCCTACCTCGCCCCATAGAGATCTCTGCAAGACTGTGTCCATTCCCCACACCCAAATCTACCTTTCACAATTGAGCCAAGAACCCATCTTAAATTCAAACAAACACCTCTGTACACATAACTAGCCTAAAATCAATCCTTACATCAGTCATATCAAGCTTCATTGGCCATATTTATTGAGATTGACAAGGAGAGAGCCCTCTCCCGACCTGGTAGGGCTAGCTACCAGATTAAGCATGGTTTGATGTTACCCTAGATCATGCCTTTCTTAGCCTAAGGTAGATTTAGGCCCTAACATAGTGGCAACCATACTAGGGAACTGAAAGTTTATTATCATTGTTTTGCTTTGTAGACTACAGACGGAGCCTGAAGTTAGCCAAGTAGCCTTCGAAACGCTCTTGCTTTGCATTAGCGAAAGTAGATGAATGCTGCTTTAGTCAATATCCAGTCTAGTTTATAAACTGAACAATTGATCTAAATGATTACCCCAGTAGCATTGAGCAATTCTAGACTTTGGATGATGAGTTTAGAATTTGATAGGCTGAACAAGCTAATTTTGTCCATTTGATTTTTGGGATTAATTCAACACACTGGCTTCCAAACGATACACTAGAGCCAATCCTAATCCTGATCCTCCTCCTATGTATGAAAATCCAAATCTCATCCCAAGAATTCTCTGACAAGAAAGTTCTGTGATTCCCGTGTTTAAATCTCGTTCTTGTCCTGTTGTTTTTGAATATCTTGAAGATCTTGAATTTGATGAACATTTTGATCTGTCATTGTTTAAGACTAAATCTGAAAGTGCTGTTGGTTCCACTATTTTAAATCTGGAGTTTGTCAAAGATCTTGAAACTGGAAGGGCAAATAGATCAATTGGCAGTTACATCTTGAATCTTCATATTTCCATTGTGGCTTCAAATATTCCCGAGTTCTTAGACTCCGCATCAAAAACTCTTGGTTCATCTGCAATTGCATCTTGTTCAAGAATTCCTACCGAAACTCCATTCATTCCCACCATTCCTGTCCAGTCCACGAAATCAGATCAGAGACCTCTTGTCTCTTCTCCCCCATCAACCCCATCAACACCTCAAACATCTCATGTTTCATCCCCTCCATTGACACCTCATACACCAAATACATCATCAACTGCTATCATTGTTCCGACTCCTCCTACATCTCCAAGGCCAGTTGTAAATCCACCTAGAGCAATGGCTGCCCGATATGCACCCCTTGTGTTGCCTCAAAATTTGGATGACATGCCCGCTGACTACCAAAGCAAGATCCCATTGTTTGATGGCACTCCTCAAAGCATTACAGCTCAGCAGCATGTGGATAGGATGACAGATTTCTTTGACCTTCATGAGATTGATGCTGAAAATGTGACTATGAGATTATTTGTGCAAACTTTTGGAGGTGAAGTGCGGAAGTGGTTCAGAGCTTTGCCGGCTGCAAGTATCACTACATTGAAAAATCTTCAGAGACAATTCTTGGATCACTGGGAGGTAAAGAAAAACCCTCTTCAAATTCTTTCTGAATATGAGAACATCAAGAGGAATGTTGGTGAGAGTGTCCAAGATTATTGTGTCAGATTCAATATTGTTTACAATGCAATTCCTGTTGATATAAAGCCACCTATGGGCTTGGCTTTGATTAAATTTCCTGATGGCTTCAATCCTGACATGGCATATCAATTGAGGGAGAGAGATCCAGCAACATTGGAGGACATGCAGAAAATTGCAGTCAGCGTTGAGGCAAATCTACTTGCCAAGAGGGCTAGAGAAAAGGCTGAAAAGAAGGTGACCATAAAAGAGGAAGCTTCTTCCTCTGATCATTTGCTTCGCAAGCTTGAGAAGATGTTTGATAGGCTCACAATTTTTGATAAGCCTGAAGCACAAGTCAGAAATCCAAACTTTCGTGGCCAGCAACAACCACAATTCAAAATCAAGCAATGAGAACAAAGAGCGCAAGACCAAGCGGCACAACAACAAGTGAAGACACCCTTACAACATAATTTTGTACATGGTTCGGAATCAGATGATGATGAGAACATAATTGGTGAGGAGAATCATTTCTTTACACCTGATGATCTAGCCATTTATATCACCAAAGATGAAGAGTATTCAGAAAGCCCAGCTGTACAAAAAGACGAAAATTTCATCTTGGCAATTGAAACAATTCTAGAAGAAGAGTTTGATGAATATCAGAGGGGATACATGAATGCTTTGATAGCTCAGCAATGACAATATTCACTCAGGAGTAGAGAAGTTCCCATCAATCCAATTCAGAAAAGGAAGGAAGTGTCACCGCCAAAGAACGATTCTCCCATATCGCAGAGAAAGGGAAAAGAGACAGCTGATCCTAACACCAGAAAAACACAATCAACAAACGAAAGATCAAATCAGTCAATTGTATCAAAGGAGAAGACTGAAAAGAAGGATGCTCCAGTCAAAGAGGTAGAGAAAACATCAGCCTTTAGCTTAGAAAATGAAATTTCTAAGTTGAAAGTGTCAATTCCTTTGACTGAATTAATGAAAAATAGCAGCTATAAAGGTCAGGTGTCTAAGATTTTGAATTTGGATCCATTATCTGATATGGTAAATGTGGAGGATGATCAGCCCAAACTTATCTTTGGGCTAGCATTAGAGGGTCAGTTTGAGGACAGTGATGTAGCTCCATTTTACATCAGCCTAAGACTGCATGATTTTGTATTGCACAATGCCATGTTCGATTCCGGAGCCTCTCATAATCTCATGCCTAAAGAAATCATGGAAAAATTGGGTCCAGATATCACTCGCAAGTACCATGATCTATATTCTTTTGATTCTAGTAGGGTTAGATGCATTGGACTTATTAAATATTTGGTTGTCACTTTAGATCAGATCCCGGTGAAGAATGTTTTGATGGATGTAGTTGTGGTGGATATTCCTCCTAGATTTGGCATGCTTCCTTCCATATCTTATGGAGCAAAACTCAAAGGGACATTGCAACTTGATTTCTCCTATGCAACTATTCCCATGTTCAGTTAGTTAAGGAAATTATACCGAGAGAAAAAGATGAAGTACATGATCACTAGCAAGGAGAAACCTCTAGATCATCCAATCAACTATGTACATACTGATTTGGAATCTTTTGTTTTATATTCTGATAGTTTTAATGATGTAAATAATCAAGTAGTTGAAGTAGAAGATATTCCAGAGATCACTGAAAATTTCAGAGCTGTAGTAGATCAAGAAAGACAAAGGCTTGATAGTATCGCTGAGCAATCAGCCTTCCGACAGCAGCAAAAAGTTGATGGACAGCAAGCAAAAGAAGAAGAGAAAAATGAATTTCAGCATTTGGAAGATGAGGCCGGGTTGTGGAGCATGGACTTTGATGGCGTGGTAGGAAGAGAAGGTGCTGGAATTGGCATTTGGATACGCAACCCTGCATTTCTTCCAAACAAAGTGCCAATTAATGTAAGTGTATGTTCGTATAAATTGGCTTTTGATTGTTCAAATAATGACGTTGAATATGAAGCTTTAATTGCTAGTCTGAAAATCCTTAAGAAGTTAAATGCTAAAAGAATTTTAGCATATGGCGAATCTGAGTTAGTTATCAAGCAAGTGAAAGGTGAATACCAAGATAAGCATCCTCGCATGCAAGCTTATTAGAATGCGGTGCTAGATATTTTGAGAACGTTTCCAGATTGCACTTTGACATGTGTCCCTCGTGTTTAGAATGTTATTGCAGATTCGCTTGCAACAGCTGCAAGTAATTTGAATATTCCGATGAATTCAAACAATAAGTTTGAAATTCATGTGAAACATCACCCTGCTATCCCAAATAACCAAAGATACTAGCAGGTGTTTCAAGATGATAAAGAGATTTAGGAATTTTTGCAAAATGAAGGAAAATACAAAAACACTTCTATAGATGGAGAAAATGATGATGGTGAAGTAGATATGGAAGTAAATCAGATGGAAGTTTTGCAGCTCAAGGACAACGTCATTCCTAAAGGTATAATACCTTTAGAGGAGTTGTTTGATCAAGATGATGTAGCCTAGAAACTGAGCTTGACACCCACCAAGAAAGGAGTTGAAGATGTAAACATTGGATCAGCAGAAAATCCTAAAATGGTCAAGTTATCAAAGGATTTGCCTCCACAGGTAAAGGAAAAATACATTAGTTTATTATCTTCATTCACTGATGTATTTTCTTGGGACTATTCAAATTTGAAGGCATATGATAAAAGTATAATTCAACGCATCATCCCGATCAAGCCAAATCAAAAGCCTTTTCGACAGAAGCTAAGAAGGATAAATCCAAAATTACTACCCTCAATAGAGAAGGAAGTGAATCAATTATACAAAGCGAGTATAATCATTCCCATAAGATTTTTAGATTGGATTTCTAATTTGGTGCCTGTGCGTAAGAAAACATGTGAGATTCGATTATGCATTGGTTTCAGAAATCTGAATAAAGTATCTCCGAAAGATAACTATCCATTTCCCAAGATGGATCACGTACTTCAGCGAGTATTTGGAGCATCTCACATGTCGCTACTCGATGGTTATTCCGGTTATAACCAAATTCTAGTCCATGAGGATGATAGAGACAAAACATCATTCACCACTCCATGGGGAACTTTCCATTATGCCAAGATGCCTTTCGGATTCAAAAATTCTGGTGCAACCTTTCAGCGGGCTATGGATATTGCACTTGAAAATGATAAAGATGTATTTTTAGTTATTTATCTTGATGATTTGACAATTTTTTTCTAATCCAGATGAAGAGCACCTTTATCATTTGAAGATTGTATTTCAGCGATGTAGAAAGTATGGCATATCCCTCAATCCAAAGAAAATCTTGTTTGCCATGGATGAAGGCAAGCTTCTCGGTCATATTATATCCAAAGAATGCATCTACATTGATCCAGCTCGAGTGGAGGCCATTCAGAAAATTGATTTTCCACGAAGTAAAAAGGAGATCCAGTCATTCAATGGTAAGATGAATTTCTTACGTCATTTTGTGCCAAATCTTGCAGAACATTTGAGGGAGATCACAAACATGTTAAAGAAATATAGTGTTGTGAAGTGGACTGAGGAAGCCATCAAATCTTTCAATTTGGTAAAGCTAGCCCTCTCTTCAGCTCCAATTTTGATCAGCCCAGATTATTCCCAAGATTTTATTTTGTTTTCATTTGCTTCAGATCATACTATGGTAGCGGTCTTAATGCAGAAAAGGGACCAGCTTGAGAAACCAATTTCTTTTTTCAGCAGAACGATAAGAGATGTAGCTTTGAAGTACAATATTATTGAAAAGCAAGACCTTTCTTTGGTAAAGGCATTGAAAGATTTTAGAATTTATATTATGCATTCTCATGTCCTTGCGTATGTTCCTAACGCTACCGGAAAAGATGTCTTAGTGCAAATAGATCCAGAAGGGAGACGAGGCAAATGGATCGCTACTTTGCTAGAATATGATGTGGAGTTCAAACCAAAAAAGCTCATCAAAAGAGAAGGGCTAACCAAACTAATGGTGGAGTCTAATTTGCATGTCTTGGACATAAATCTCATTGCTGCTATGTCCGAAGATGATGAGGAAAGTTATCTTGTTCAGGTAGTTGAAATGTTTTTACTTTCTCCTTGGTATTCAGATATTGTTTATGTGCTCCAACATCTTTCACCGCCACCCAGATTGCCTAAGAACAAAGGTAGGACCCTGAAATTAAAGGCTGCAAAGTTTTGTATAATGAATAATGTACTCTATTGGAAAGACCCCGGTGGTGTCTTGTTGAATTGTTTGCTTGAAGAAGAAGCAAAACAGGTCATAGATGATTTTCACAAAGGAAATTGTGGAGGTCATCTATTTTGGAAGACAACAGACAATAAAATTATGAGAGCAGGATATTATTGGCCAACTATCTTTTCTAATGTGTACAAAATGGTTACAAGCTACCATGAATGTCATATTTTTCAAGGTAAGAGAAAATTACAGCCTTTACCACTCAAACCGGTTGAAGTAAGCACTCCTTTTCAGCAGCGGGGTTTAGATTTTATTGGTGAGATCCATCCTACTTCTTCAGCACATCATAAATGGATCCTTACAGTGACAAACTACTTCACTAAATGGATAGAGGTTATTCCTACTCGACAGGCCACTGATACGGTAATAATTCAGTTTCTTGAGAACAATATTTTGTCAGGTTTTGGTTGTCCTAATAAGTTAATTACAGATAACGTAGTAGCTTTTAAATCTAAAAAGATGATTGATTTTTGTAATAAATATCAAATTACGTTGGGCCACTCAACTGTATACTATCCACAAGGTAATGGTTTGGCGAAATCCTCGAATAAATCGTTAGTCAACATCATCAAAAAGCTGTTAGAAACAAACAAGAAGAGCTAGCATAAGAAATTGGTCAATGCACTATGGGCAGATAGAGTGAGTCAGAAAAAGTCAATAGGCATGTCCCCTTTCAAGATCGTGTATGGCGTGGACACGATTTTTCCTACATCTCTCGTAGTTCTGGTTGTCAAACTTCTACAGGAAGCTGGTAGTGAGGAAGATCATTTGCAGCAGAGAATCAATCAAATGATCCATTTACAGCAGACTAGAGAGGAGGTTTTTCAGAATACCTTCAAGCTACAAGAGAGAATCAAAAAGATATATCATCGAAAGGCAAAGGCAGATAAGTTTCAAATTGAAGATATAGTGCTGAAATGGGATGCTTGAAATGAAGATAAAGGGAAACATGGCAAGTTCGAGAACCTGTGGAAAGGACCTTTCAGAATTGCTGCATACCGAGGTTAGAATGCTTTCTTACTGAAAGAAATGGATGGAGATGATTGTCTTGGTGGGCTGATCAATGGTTGGCTACTGAAATGGAATCATCTTTGAAATATCTTTTGTTGTCATATGTATCGCTGTATATACTATTTTATTTCCTTCATTGCAAGTGTGTACCGTAATAACTCATTTAGTTTAGGGCCCAAAGTGAAGGCTATAAAACTGAAGGTTTGATTTCAGTTTTGGTTTGGATTGTTTGAGTCAGTCTGCGTCAGATTTCAGTCTTGAAATTGAGTCTGGTTTGTTGAAGTTATTGATTCCATAGCCCAATGGAACAAGGCACTGTCTACTTTCCAGAGGTCTATAGTTCTTGGCACCTCCAAGGAGCTACCATCCCCATTGGAGCCAATGTTAGTGTCGGTATCTTCATCCCTCCATCAGTGATCAAATTCTCTTGTTGCATTGCATGTTAGGTGTCTCACTTGATCAGTTGCATTCCATTAGGGTCATGGATCATCTGATGGTAGTGGTATATTGTACATTTTCCCTCATGTCCTTTACCTATTGGCCCATTTTCATACATCTGGATCATTTACAGTCAATTTTTGTCTCTAAATTTACAAAAGTCATTGTTAGGGTTTTAGGTCTTGTTAGGTCTAGGGTTTCGTCAACAAGGTCTTCAAAATTCTCAATAACGGTCAATAGGCGCACGAGGAGGTCAAATAAAGTTTCAGCAACATTAATTTCCACAATCACATGCTCAGTGATTGATTTTTCCTTAAAACCCTGTTTTGAGGAAAAGCAGAGTTTTTTATCTTTTCATGTACAAATTTGATGTAATTTCAGTTGTTCCATATGTAATAACTTCAGAGGCAGCCCTGGTCACCTTGCCAAGCCTCTGCAACTTCACCACCTGCAAAGCAAAACAAAAAGTCAAAGTATTCAGTCCATCAAAGGCAAAAATAAAGCAAACTGCCCAAAAACAGAGTTTTAAAAGCAAGTCAAAAGCAAACATTAGAAAAGTGGGTTTTTGTAAATGAAAAATCAAAGCCATATGTATATAAATTATTTTTCATGTTTAAAAAGTTCATTTGCATCCTCAAGAGAAAGAGAGCAAGTGTATTGGTCTTCCAAGAGCCAAGAGAGTGAGTTTGTGCCAAAGACAAGAGAAAATCGGGGCGCGGTGCATTGGGCTACGCTCTGCAATGCAAACTTGTAATGGGCGCAGCGTACTCAGAAGGTGCAGCGCACCTGTGAGGTGGCGCGACGCATAAGGGTACAAGGCCTGAAATCACTCCCAATCTCTTCCAAAACTTCAAATTTGCCAAATCCTCACTTGTTCAAGTAAGTCAACATCCCTCCATGACCAATGAATGAATTTCTCTTGGTGTTTATGGTGATTTAATGGTGAAAAATTAAAACCCTACCTCCTTGCATTTTTTGTCAAATACAATTACATAAGGTTTATGAATTGGATTTCTTGTTGCTAATTCCACTCCTAGCCATTTCCCACTCCCTCACTCCTTCATTCCCTAAATCATTTTCTCCCTCTCTTTGCATTCTCATCTACCCATTCCCTCAACCCCATATCCCTAAATTTCTAACCCTAAAACCCTAATCTCATTATCCCAAAACCATAATTACTATTCCCAAACTCTAAAAATCATCCCCTAAACCCTTCTATTCCTCAAAAACCAGTCAGAAACAGTTCAGAATCCCTCATACACAGTCCCTCCACAGTCCCTCACACATTAATATATCCTTGGCAGCGAAAAACCTAAAGACACCATAAAATCTCTTCATACTCATCTAAGAAAACTCAAGCATTTGCAAACATGGAGTCAGGATCTTCCTATGACAGAGATGAGGAGACAATCAGTGATTCTTCTAGAGAAATGCATGCACCAAGGAGGCCTCGCAAGGGTGGAAAACATAACAGGGAGGAGCCTACTTCACTTGCCGAGTTGTTGGCCTATCCTCTTGCTGTCACATGCTTTCAACACCAATCTTGTTATCAGTTTTGTGAGATGGTGGAAAGGGTCAAGTATCACCTTGATTTGGCTAGATTGTTTGTGCTCCATCTTCATAATGGCCAAGTCACTTTGGTAGGTGTGACATTCACCTTGACACCTGAGACTATTGCTCAAGCAACTGGCATTCCAAATGTAGGTGAGCAATGGTATAAGAGGCAGCTAATAGACAGAGATCATTATGAGCCTTACATCAAGGCTAGATTTCAAAGACATATCAGTAGAGTTTTTCCTTTCAAGTATCTTCAGGACACATATGCTCCCTTGATGAAACTCATAATTAGATATTTCAGCTGTGAGGGTAGATTTTCTTGCCTATATGCCTATCATATCAGATTGTTGATGCACTTTACTAGGGTGAGGATGATGAACCTCCCTTATTTCATTTGCCAGAACATTGAGAATATTGTTGGCATTTTGGCACATGTGTGGCGCTACGGTACAGGTGTTGTCCTTGATGGCAACTCTCTTCGATGATAGATCTCAGTCCAGACTACAAGAATGAAGAGAAATTTCATATACGCAGGTTCATTAAGCCCAAGTTGCGTATACACGCTGGTACGCTATATACTAAGTCGCGGATACGCATGCTCGCTACATACGAAGTCGCGTATACACGCAGTTTCATGAACAGAAAAGAGCGTACATGTCGAGAAGCTTCCTTTTGGTCCGTGGTAGTTAGTCCTCGGTACTTGAGCCTATGTTTTTGACCAAGGTATCTCGACAGACGTGTTGATCCCTAGTTTTGAAGTTGCTGGTATTGGATTACTATGGTTTTGGCCCGTGGTATTGAGCAAGGCCTAAGACTATAAAAGGAGAAGAAGATCATTAGGCAAGTCTATCGAAAAAGTCTTGAATATCTAATGAAGAAAGAGATCTAGTATGCAGGTTCTGGGTTGATGATACATTGCTTGATCTGAGCTAAGGAGAGATCACACCGGTTGATGGAAGACTAGATCTAAGGATAGATCGGGATCAAATTGTTTGAAATGAACTATCTTTATATGGTTGATTATGTGTATTTTTAGATCTGTATACTGACGCAATGTTATGTTCTGGGTATGACTGATGTCTGGTACAGTTGCAAAGTTTTAAGAAAATACTTTTAGATCTGTACGCATGTTGGCTTCGGTAAAAGCGCGTGTATACGCGGGTTTGTTTCATTGAAGTAGCGTATATCTTTTGAAGCTTAATCTTTGGGGTTGCAGTTGGGTCTGACTGTTATTGTAGAGTTCTATAGTCTGCTCTATGTTCTGGTGACTGGGTGTTGACAGGGTTTCAGTGGTTCAGTGATACAAAGATTGATGATACTAGTATTGGTTGTTTTGTGCTTCAATGATTTGTGAATGAATCGTGGTCTTCAAATTGTAATGTTGTGCTTCAGGAATATCCAGTCTGAAAATTGATGAAAAGTGGTACCTGAAGGAAAGAAGATTGTAGGCCAGCACCTACGTACTAGTATCTTAGCTAGTACAAGAGCAAAGGGGGTTGGAGAGTCTGGAAAACGAGGGAAGGTTGTAGCCTTCTGCAGGTTGTAGCCTGCGTACTGGTATAAGGCTGCACCAGTACAAAAGATTGTAAACTGAAGTTTCTGATTAAAGAAAGATAGAGACGACTTGCAGCAGGTGGTTTTCACCCACATTGGGTTTCCACCTTATATCTTGGTGTTCATGTGTGTGGTTTTTGTGTGATGATTTGTTCTGTTATACTGCACCTGTTTACTGTTAAAATGGTTAATAATGTTCTGATGCATTTACTGAAGATAAGCTAACTGAATCATAAGATTTCTGGATATACGCTAGTTTCTTTAGACACAGCAGCGTGTACACGCAGGTTCACTTAACTGAAGTAGCGTATATGTTTCTGAATATGAAATTGAAAAAGTTTTATTGATCTAATAATACTGATTCACCCCCCCCCCCCCCCCCCCCCCCTCTCAGTATTATTTCCAACAAATATGACCACCCTAGCACAAAAGAAGCCTCTTCAGTAGTAGTATAACAACATATATCATCTTGCACTAATCAAAACTGTGGTCTTGCATCAGCTTGGTTTACTGAACATCTCATGGGAGGATTTCATTGCACATGAGGTCTTTACAGGTCCCCAAGTACCCCCAGAAGTTTTTCATGAGGCGGGAGAGCCTTCACATCTGCAGGAGGTCATGAGACAAATTTCATCCTCATTCAGGATGAGGACACTGAGTTGGGCTCACAAAGCTCAAAGCTTAGAGAGATCATTCAGGAGCAGCAAGATGACATTCAACATTTGTCTCTCAACATGGATAGAGCCAAGTGGATCATTAATTATTTGGAGTAAAGGAACAAACAGCTAGAAGATTAGAAAACTATCATGGAGCTCCAAAACATAAGGGCAAACTGACGAGCTGCTAAGAGGAGGAAAATCAAATTTACCACACTTGAGCAAGAAATTCAAGCTGATCATGAATCTTGGCTTGAGAGGACAAACATGCACCTAGAGAGGATGCTGGAGAAGGCCAAAAATGAGAAAAACATGTTGAGGAACATGGCATACCACTACTTGGCAAGAAACATGGTGTGCAAAACAAGAATCAGGAATTTGAAACCCAAATTGAAGAGAGCCATGAGGAAGAGAAAAGAGACAAATAGACTCTAGATCTTGGATGAGGCTTCCTTGGCCCAACACAACACCTGATGAGGAGCACTCAGCCCAAATTTCAAGAAATTTGGGAAAATTTTTGCAATTTTGAAATTTTTGGGCTAAAAAACAGGTTTTTCTTCCCAATGCGCCACGCCACCGGTGCTACGCATTCATTTGGCTAGGAATTTTTCAAAATGGCTTAGATTTTTGGATTTTTCATGGAAAAATATGAATTCCCTCACATGGCCAAGAAATTTTGACAGGTTTTGAGCTTCCAAAAAGGTCAAAAACACCTCAAAAATGACCTTTCTGCCCCTTTTTGGACATATAGGAAGCAGTGTTGGGAGAACTCAATTTTGGATGGGCAAATGAAGGCCAAATTCAGAAATTCTATATGATTGGGAATGTAGATAGGCTGATCTTTCCAACAAGCCCACTTGGAGAAAATTTCATGCACGGGAAGGCCTCCGAAGTCAGCTGCAAAAAGGCGCTATGCATTGGGAAATCAGCATGACACATTGGAGGAAATTTGTTCATTTTGGCCAAAAAATTCTGTTTTTCACCTAGTTTCTTCACAATTTGACTTTTCTCCTTCTAAAATTCAAAATCATGATGTAATTTAATGTTACTTGATGGATTTTGATGTAATTATGCTAAATTTTTTCACTCATAGAGGTGGATTCATCATGAAAAAGTAATTTGCAACTGAATGAATCAGTTACCTAGGTTTTAGAGGCATGTTGTTCCACTGCCTACTTTTCAGTTCTTAGTTTAGATCTTGTTGAAACAACTCCTAAACTCATGAGCTCGACCCCTAAAACCTAGCATGAGTTGTTTGATGCCTATATCTAGTAATTTTTTAGTCATTGAGAAAGGTTGCACTCTTGTGAATTCTTTGAGCATTGTTGTACACTCTTTTCAACAGTTTGGGAAAGGAATTGACCAGGGTTTGCAGCACTTTATGGGATTCTTGTGGCATCTTGATTTGGTATTGTGTTTTCTTCTGTAATTATAAGTTTACATGTGTTTTATGTATGCCATTATCTCTCTTTACTTCATCTTAAGTAAATCAAATAAGGATAAAAGGTAGAATACATTGAAATTGCAGTGCTCTACCTAGGTTTTGTATAGTTATCTATGTTCTCAGCTGTTGAAGAGGATCCCTGAGTTTTTCATGCCCTCTCCAACTCCTCACCAGTCTAAAAGCTCTCCATATCATTCAATTTGAAGTGCTAAACCATTTGCCTACCTCGCCCCATAGAGATCTTTGCAAGACTGTGTCCATTCCCCGCACCCAAATCTGCCTTTCACAATTGAGATGGAAAAACCATATTAAATTCAAACAAACACCTCTGCACACATACCTATCCTAAAATCAATCCTTACATCAGTCATCCCAAGCTTCATTGGCCATCTTTTTTGAGAATGACAAGGAGAGAGCCCTCTCCCGACCTGGTAGGGCTAGCTACCAGGTTAAGTGTGGTTTGATGTTACCCTAGATTCTACCTTTCTCAGCCTGAGGTAGATTTAGGCCCTAACACAAGGTATGGTTGCAACCATCCAATAATGAGAAGGATCACATATAACAACTCATGGTATGGTCACAGCCATCCATCTGAAAGAGACATGTACATCAACATGATCATGTCACGTCGCCTCACAACCTGGACTTAATGTAATCTTAGCCCAGGGTTTTTCGCTCCAGATGACCCAATCAAAGTACAAATCCTAACATGTGAATGAATATATTGAAGTCGAACATGCTAGGAAGTTGCTTGTTTACCTGTCAATGATGTGAACCATTAACAAGCATGAGAGAAACCACCAATAATGACAATGGCTCTCAAGGTACTGGCATCACAATTCATGGAATGTGAATAAAGGAATTGATGTCAAACACCCGTGAAATCACTAGATCGAAAGCCAATTATGTGAACTTGTCATCGAGTGCGAAGAACTTTCCATTAGGGCATGAAATCTCTAAGGTACTGGAAGGGAGTCTCTTGGCCAGCTTCCTGGATAATGAGCTGAAGTCAACAAGAAGTGACCATGTCGAAGGAAGGCCATGATGTATCACACATCATCAGCACAAGACAAAGGGATGCAAATGATTTTAGATGATATAGAGGATCAGGAGTAAGTGTAACTACACAGGGACTAACTCTTGAACATATCAGCGACATGATTTTGGAGGTTGGAAACTTTAGGATCCATAGGATTGGTGGTCATGATGATGTAGCAGAGATCAAATGGAAGGAAAAAAATGAACAACCCAACCCAGGAAGGTGAATGATGGAAGGATGATATCCCAACCCAACATGAAACGAAAAGTGTCATGTTCAAGAGTGAGTTGTTGACACAACTGATAAAATTTCCAATTTTTCCCCACCATTTATGGTAGGTACCCATTATTTTTTATCACAAGCTTGAAGGGGATAGCATGTGCTCACACTGTAAGTTCATCCTTCGGATGAATCTGACCTAGTAAGTTTAATGAGCCCTAGGAAGGAGAAGCTCACTTTTGTCATGGCGATGAATCCAATGTTGTTTAATGTTATAATGAGTCTGGTAAAGGGGTAACTCGATAACTTTTTCATGTTTAGAGAGTTTGAAAAAGACATGGAAAATAAAACTCCTCATGGTCCCTTTTCATACATTTGTGTCTCTCAAGCTCGAAAAGGTAGAAAAAGATACTTGAGAGAACCTCTTGACCATTTCAATCAAGGAGTAAATTTTTGTAAATAGTGCATCCTAGCCTGAAAAAGGGGTAACGTATATTGGGCACATGACGTTTCGCAGCCTTTAACGAGTTCAAAATGACAAGAGCTCGGAAATATTTTCATCTTTAAAGAGTCAAAAAAGAGCTTGAAAGAAGACCACCCATTTTATTCTCTTTTACGAGTAAAAAAAGGGAAAAAACACTCGGAAATCTTTTCATCTTTTATGAGTCAAAAAAGAGCTCAAAGGTGACTTGTCCTAGAGGAACGAGTGGTATAAAGGGTAGCAACTGGTTCTGACAATGGAGGAACTACTCAAAACATGTAATGGTCAAGAGGCTGGCTAATAAAACCACTCATTGTTGTGATTCCTCAGGAAAGAAAAAATAACCAAGTGA
Source organism: Pinus tabuliformis (assembly GCA_031772625.1). Classification (NCBI taxonomy): domain Eukaryota; kingdom Viridiplantae; phylum Streptophyta; class Pinopsida; order Pinales; family Pinaceae; genus Pinus; species Pinus tabuliformis. The sequence continues at coordinate 266,702,778 of CM062820.1, forward strand.
AAGCATATGATCAGCCAAAGAGATGGTGGTGATGGAATGAAACAACCAAGGCTTATCAAGCAGAAATTAGCTGATAAAAATGGTAATCACCAGATGTAAATTGGGCATGGGTTCATTTTTACACAAATTTGAACCATGGAGAAATATGCGTGGATTCGGTTTCATGTTTACACAAGCTTGAAACAAAAAAAATATATTTTCTATAAGTTTGCATGCCCCTAGAATAATGACTCAATCAAGGTACATGCCCCCTAAGCTTCATTTCAGTCAACTAGGTGGATGGAATGAAGGTTCACTTTCGAGATCTTGGAAAGACTCGACTAGGATTTTACGAGATCTTAATCAAAGACTGGATTTAGAAAAGGGATTGGCTTCATTTTTTAATGAGGTTGACATAGTAAAGAACTATTCTTGAGACCCGTGTTTCATTTTTTAATGAGCTTGACACAAGACAAGGAACTATGCTCACCCCTTGTTTCATTTTTAAATGAGGTTGTCACAAGAAAAGGAACCATCCTCATGAAATCTATTTCATTTTTTAACGAGGTTGATACAGGAACAAACTATCCTCATGATAGCTGATTATGGACCATATGAGAACATGGCCCCCAAGAGGTCCTCACTAGATGGTAGAACTGTGCTCTGGGAGGAACACATGTCAACTGGTACAAATGACAGATTGGGTTCCAATTCCCCCAGTACATAATGTACAATACCATCTGTGTGATCATCAATAGATTTGGAGACAGAACAGGCAGCCACATAATTGACCTATGGCAAGGAAGGTACTACTTGCAAACAAGAACCAATAGGGGACGATGGTTTCATAGGAGGCACCTGGTGACCAAAAAATGGCAATTGATCAATGGTCACTATTCGCCCTTCATGTGGAAAACAAACCACACTAAAAAGTGAACAAACAAGAGCTCCCATGACATAAACATAGTAGCGTCCAAGGAGAATATTAAAATCTAAAGGACCTTGGACTATCATCACGTCTATATAGATAGTCTTTCCTCCCAAAGTAATTAGGAACTTTGGAAGGATCCATAAGGGCTGATTGGTTCCTCCATTGAAAGCCAACAGATTTTGGGTGACACACACAAGTTGTGGGGAAGCCAAAGCTTTCTAAGTAGTAGAAGACATAATGCTAACAGACGTGCCTTCATCTAATATAGTGCCATGTACTACCTTATTATAGGCTTGTACTATGATCTGGAAAGGCACATAAGATGGAAGGTGGAAAGCGGTCAATTTACTCCAGTCGAAAGAAACAATAGAACTACTTGGTGGGGGTATCATATGATTTGCCCCATGCCCTACAGATGAAGGAGAAGGACTCTCCTGAAGAACTGGGACGAGAGGGTCACTCTTTGATTCATGAGAATATAAGGAGACGAGAAGAACATGAGCAGTATGATCATCACTCCTCTCTTCGGGAACAGAGTGAACAACTGAAAGCGGAGTCAAGTCGACACTCTTTTCGACCAATGGTTGGTTAGGAATAGACACAAGAGAGTCATGCAAGGGAAGAGTAGGATGGGCAAGAGTTGAATCCAAGTCAATCTCTTTACCAACTAGGAGAGGGTTAGAAGAAAGCTTCTTGATAGCCAACATGAATTTGGGGTTGAGGAGCTGTAAGGTTTTCCAAAATTTTGGAAGCTTTATCCATAAGACGACAAAGGTGAAGAAGATTCCTTCCTTCACATAACTTATAGGGGAATCTAATCTTCCCTTTCTTCTTACCATCACTAATCAAGGGTGAAACATCGACATGATCTCAAGAGGTTGATGGGGATGGTTGATCCTGATTTTGAAACCATACCTCTAAGACTCTAGGAATTCCAGCATAGTCTCGAAGGAGATGGTCACCCTTACATAGCTTGCAAGGGAATCTAACCTTCCATGAAGGATCAAAATTTTTTTTGACTAGAGGTGCATTTGGAGTAAAAACTGCACAGTTGGCCTCTCTCTTATCTATCTTCTTCTTCTTCTTCTTAGCCTCCTAGTTACTAGATTTCAAACTTTCACTAGGCAAAGTAGAAGAGGAAGATGAAGAAATAGGGTAAGAAGGTGAGAGGTCAGCCTTAGAATCAATGTGGTCTGGTTCAAATGAAGGAGAAGACTGGATAGGAGTTGGGACACTTGGGACCACCGAGTTCGAAAATAACCAGACAGGTAAACCAATGGTTAACCCAGGGAGGGATAATGTTGCCATATAAGGAGCACCGATGTTTCCAAAATAAGGAAAAGGACCAGGATTCCCATTCGAGGGGAATCCTTGACCAGTAGACTTTGGGAATGTTTCCATTGGAATCGACCCTAAATAATCACTAAGGAAGATAAATTTAACTAGGAATATTTCGTGGGTAGTTAATTTTAAGACACTAAAACAAAACTTTTTCTTTTCATGTTTTAAGAGTCAAGAAAAGGATGAAAGGTGACTCTAGTGGCTTTCATATTTAATGATTTCGAAAGGATAAGTGCTCGATGATATTTTAAATTTAAAGAGTTAAAAATACCAAAATTACTACTCTAGATGATCTAGGCGAAAGGATTACCAGGTAACCATGAACTACAGAATACCTCCCGGCGAACCGAGAAGTATGGCCAAGATATCTTCTCGAATGCTGTGTTCAGTGTTTCATGTTTACAAGGAGGCAGACTCGACTTCCTATGGATAAAGGATTGAAACCTATAAGGGTCTCCCTTTATATGCGCGACGGTACAAGGAGCACAACTATGTACTAGCGTTGTCTAATGCCGAAGTGAATGACAACTGCTAGGTTTAAAGACACCGGAACACGTCTCTAGCCTAGACCACTAAATTTTAGCGTTAAGTTTCAATTCTTTCTTAGGTTAATTCAATAAATTTTAACTGTTGATCTTGAATTAGGTTTCAATTACAAGGCCCTACCACTATCATATGACAAAACTCCTACATGCAACTATATAAGAAAAGAGATCTTTGTCTTCGATGAAAGTTAACACTAATTGAGGGATAGAGAGCACACAATCAATGCAACAATCAAAGAATGAAAACTTTCACTAATACATGTCCTAAATTCACTTAATCTTCCTATAACAACAAAAGAAGTTTCATTTGATTTCCAATGCTTACGATGATGAAAATATAGCATCTAAATGAAGCTACTAATGCAATATTTTCACTTAAGTAAACTAGAATGATGTTCTTCTTTTCATAAAATGAAAAATGAATCTCCACATAAAGCACTTGAATGAAAGTTTTCAAAATTCCAAACAAACAAGTATCGATAAAATCCAAAGCATGATAAATGAAACTAAAAGCAACTTCTTCCCTCGATTGAACAAACCAAACACATAAATGCTTCAATCGACAAACCAAGCAATGTAATCTATGCTCGGAACAAGAACAGAGACACTCAAAATCAAAGAACAAATAAGACTCTTTCACTCATTCAATTGAAAATGAAGAAATGAAGATGTCATGATTGAAAGATGGATTAAATGAAGCAGCAAATCAAAAAATTGACATAACGAATAAACAAACAAATGAATGGTAATTGATGTAGATGCCCTAGGGTCATAGAAACCATCCAAAAAACTCAATAAATCAAGCAATGAAACTTAAAGCCAATCAATCAATTGAAACTAGAAAGCAAAGCATCCTAGTCACTACTGGGACGAAGAAGAGAGTATGAGGGTCAAGGCACACTGGCACTAGAATGGAAGAAGTTATGATTTTTCCTTAACTCAGAGACCGGCACGACTACTTAACTATCAACTAGCTCCGATCGACATGACCAGTACGACTGGCTAGACTACAACTAGTGATGATGGGCTGATCAGTGTGAGTGGCCAAGCTACAAGTAGCACTGATCGAGGGATTCAAAGAAAAAATAAAAAATAACTTCACACAAGTCTAGACATAACGCATCAGACAGTGGGATAAACCAAACAAGAACACAAAACAAGCTAATGAAGCTTTCTAGTCAGGAATAACACAGGAAAAACAAGAGAAGAGGTAGAATTTAAGAGGGAAATACACACTGGTTATGATCTAGGGTAAACCCTAATCTTCACCTACAAGAATCAGTGCGACTGCCTAACTTCCAACACGCGCTAAAACGGGGTCAGCATGACTATTTTAGAGAAACTCATACTGATCAGCATGACTGTAAGAAAAATAAACACGCTGACCGAGGATTCAAGGAAAAAAATACAAAATTTCAAAGGCTAAGACCAGACTTGCCACTATAAATTTCAGGCTCAGAGCAATAAACCAAGAAAAGCAGAGAACACTAAAGGCAAATGGTGATACTAGAAAAGTTGACACAAAACCATAAAATGACAATCAATCAAACAGAAGGATTGGGTCCCCAGTATGGTCACCAATTTGTGGTGCATTTAAATTCTAAGTGCAGACACAAACAATTCATTTAGCCTGAGAGAACGGGTCTACTCACAAATAGACAATCTATGGAAGATTTCCTTAGGCTAAAATCAATTAAGAGGGCCTACCTCTTAGAAAGCTATTCTGCTTAGTGATGATCTTGCTTCCTCACTCCAGCTATCTTTTTTTTCCTTCCTCCGCACACTTGAAACAAGCAAACAACAAAAAACAAAAAATGTAATAGCATACAATATTATATTCATCCTACTTAACATGTCAAGAAACATTAAGCCATAAATATGTGAGATGACATTTCATGTAGGAAATCAATCGATAGTTTCATCTATATTAGTTCAAGAAAAGATTACAATCGATGTCTTGACATTGCTATTCTCCTCCGACATATCTGGGTTCCCACACTTCTACTAACATCTCATGGATAGCCTCGACAATGGTAGTCTCAAGGCTCTTCCCTTTAGTCTTCACACCAAACCAAATTCACAATTATCCCTTAAACACAAACTAGAAAGCTACAAAATATGGGTAGCTTGCTGACTACTCCAAAATCAAAACCTCAGCCATAACTTTATTAGGACTGAAAGCTAATTTGTGCTTGTGAAAAAGAGAGGTTTATATAGCTGGGATGGAGGGGATATGGTTCCTCTTCTCATGGAAGAAGGCCTTATCTCTTGGATTAGTTCCATCCTAACAGGGGAAAGGAGCCCAAACTAACCTCCTCGACTCCATCCGGCCTAACCATTTACCAGAATTTCGTTACAAAGCTTCTAGAGCTGTAAGCTTTGGCTCCATATTTAAAAAAATTTCCAAAAGAGGATCAGCATGAATGAGAAAGGGCTTAGTCGATCCTATTAGCGCTAGGGACAGTTGTAAACCCTACATATTAGCGTAAGGAGGACACGAGTCATTAGCGTCAGTCTTCTAAACTGGGATAAACAAAAGATTTTTGGGAAATGATGCAAAATGGAATTGTTATGCTCATGAAGAGGGACACAATGGGAGTTTCTTCATGATAGGAAAGCATGTCAGGAATATTGTAGAGATCCTCCAGGATCATGGATGGGGAGTAAAGGGATAGTGACAAAATGTTGTGTAACAATGGCCAAGGGAGATGGAAGCTTGATGGTCCAATAGTGTGGACTCTGAATCTAGTGCAAAGGTTGGAAGCTTCTGAAGATAAGATCACGTGTTCTGTTGATCACTTGCTTGATTGAATTATAAGAGGATTTGTTATAGAGTTCGCGGTTGATACCTCAGTCAGCTACAACGAAGTAGACTGATACTTCTTCAAGGGACCGAGAGGTAAGTATCTGAGATCTCTTAATACCTAGATTAATATGCTCTTGTGTGAAAAATGGGTTATGCATTGCCTTGATGTTTGGAGCTACGTGAAGTGGAAAACTCTTCAAATAATGAGAGAAATCAAGTCTTGAGTATAGCCCGTTGATTGAACCTCCTTCGAGTGACGACGAGGGAATGATACAGGCCTCACCGAGGAGTGTTGTCTAGTCGATCAGATAGGTTTTTCCACAGATACATCATCCATCCACTCCACCTCCATCCCCACCTCCATATCATACACCTTTGCCCACACCTCTCCCATCACCACCATCATTCAACATGTCGAACACAATGAGGCTACCAATTTTTAAGGGTATAGGGAGTGAAGATACAGATCCGTTTTGGTTTGTTGCGAATGATGTGTGGACAACATAGCAGATTATTGACAACAACATAAAGAAGGTGCAGTTAGTTACTACTCTACAGGATCGCGCATTGAAATGGTATATTAAGTACCGTTATGATCATCCTATGGAAACGCTAGTAGAGATTAAGGCTACTTTAAACAAAGAATTTAGTAAACGTAAGTCCGACTTGTACTCAATAGTTGTATAGAAGGAGATCATGATGATGGTCAATGAAACACCTTGGGAGCTACATCAAAGGTTAAAATGTGTGATCTGTGATGAGCACCAATATTGTAGCAAGAATGTTGCAACTCTTGGAGCTACCAGCTTTACTTTATAAATCTGGGGTTCGTACAAACTTGGAGGTGACAATGTTGTATACACAAGAACAAGTGATGGTTCTGCCTTTTGTCATTATTCAGCTAGTGAGATACCACTAGGGTTTTCAAGGTAGACTTCTATGGATTCAGAAGAAGATTGATTTCTGAAAAAAGAAAGAGAGAATTACTCTAGGAGAAAGCTTATCTACTGCAATTAAGGAAAATCACTGAAATCCTATGCTAAAAACACACCCTTCTCTAACTAACTTTTGAGAAACTATGCTTTACAAAAATTCCAAACCAACATGTATGAAATGCTACTATCTAAAGCATGGAAGTTCAAGACATCAAAACTCACTATTGTGCATGGAAAGGATTGAAATAAATCTGTTTTGTTCTTTTTATTCTTTTTCTAGAACGTCAAGTGTAAACCCTAATCTCTTTTGGTGATGTGGTAGGTCATTTAGCGATGATGGTGGATGGTTGGGAGGTTTAGGATATGATTTGAAGGTTTGGGAGACCCTTGGGTGACCTGGTGTGGCTTCCTAGAGCTTTTCCCTCAATTCGGCCTCAAAATAGGCCACTACAGGAAAACCTACATGATGTATTAGAAACCTACAGGATTCCCTATATTTTCATTATCAAAATAGAAAATTACATCAATGTCTTCCACAAGTCTAGAGCTTGAAAATAACTAGTGTTTTTGCAACAAAAATTCGAATCCTAATGAGGCTCTAGGCCTCTCTACTTATACAACTGAAGTCTCCAATAAATTCCTTAAATATATGGAGGCTCAGCTCCCAAACTCGAGATGAAATAACTCTTTGTCTATCACTTGCTCAGCTTCCTTTTGATCTTCATGACTTGGTTTCTTGCACTCTGATCTAGTGTGATTAATGGATGAATATTTGAGTGGGGGGGGGGGAGTAAATGAGGAGGATTTACCTCGTACAATCTCTCTCACTTGTCCCATTCGAGTTTCAAACCTTAGTGTTTCCAAAATTCTTTGATTTTTCTCTTCCAAACCTACATTCAATGCATATTAGTTCACTAGGCATAATATCTCACTTTAACCCATCTCATTAAACAAAATATAATCAAAACATGTAATAAGTTGTGAGAAGAGTTGATTTGACTAAGATAGGAGGTGAGTTAAGCCCCATGTAATTACCCAATGACAAGGCTCATCATCACCCCCTACTCAAAGTGTTTCTCATCCTCTGAGCAACTCAATCAATATCCATGTCTTTCATAGCTCTAGTGGCTTCCCTGATATCCCATGCCTCTATTATGGTTTCTTCTTCTTGTGCATAGAATCCTACCTTCTTTTCTACCTCCTCCCACTACCTTCTTTTCTTCCTCCTCTTCCTTCTATCCTTTTAACATCCCCAAGAGCAGTGGGGGACTGAGTTTCAGGCCATTGCAATTGACTTTGATCCTTTGGATGGATTGCTTGTACATGGGTGTCTTGTTCAGTTCTTCTCTCATCCTTTGAAGAGAGTGGGACTCTCTGATGTTCACCCTGTATGGCAATGTATTCCATCTCCTTAGGCAAGCTTGCATGTTTTCATCCTCTAATAATCTGAACATGTCCTCAAAATGTATGATTGTTTGCTCTTGGGCAGCAAGATACCTGGGTGCAAGCTGAGATTAATTTGCAATTAAATTATGTGTACTGATTAGTGCCATTGGATTGGATTGCTCAAATCTAATCATAAGAGGCTCTGTTTGTTATCTTTCCAATACCTGTTTCATTTCTGCAACCCTTTGCTTCCTCATGGTTCATCCATGATTCCAAAGCCATCAACTATAAATCCCCTAGCTTTTCATTAGCATCCCATACATTCATGTTTGTGAAGGCCACATTATGCAAATAAAACTCAGACATCTTGGTCATATCTTCCAATGTGCTTTGATCACAAAGATCAATGAACTGTCTATAATACTGGAATGGCATAGCACCTCTTTGTGCTAGGGTCTTGATTTGGAACTGCAACCACTTTTCCTTAAGGTATAGTGCATAGGACTTAGCTGACATTCTGCACTGGATTTCTTCCAAAGAGAAACTGGCCATGGATCCCAATTGATTCTCTCATTCTTGCAGCTATCCTTTCAACCATGTATTTTCTGCCTCTAACTATTTTTTCACGATGGCCTCTTTGTCCCTCAAGCTACTTAGCTCTCTGCCCATCTCTTTGAGCTTCTCTTCCATGTGACCAATGTTCTCCACTCCCTTGGACTTGGCAATCTGCATCCATCTATGAGTTCTAGTTCTCTCTTTCTCAAGCTCAAAGAATAATGGAATGGAAAATTTTTGTGGAATGATCCTGCCCCCCTCAATAAATCTGTAGTAGGAGTCAAGGTTAGGTTGATGACTAGGCTCCTCTAGCTCTAGTTTCTCTCTCTTTGGTTCTGGCTACTTACTTCTTTCTTCATCCAATTTTTGAGTTTCCTGTAGGTTTGGCAGAGTTTCCTATAGGACTTCCTCTACTTCCTATAGATCTTGTTGTGTATCCTGTAGGGTACCTTTTCCTTTGGATGAGGTAGATGTGGTTACAGGCCTTCTCACATAGGTGTTAGGAGACTTAGGAGAGGTTTGGGCTAAGGATCCTTCTTCTTTAATTTTTATAGGAGGAGCCATATTCTCCTGCTGTTTATGGGAGTCCTCAATAACAATGGGAACCTTTGTTGGAGTTTGGGGTTTTTCCTGCCTTATCCTTGTACTTTTCCTTGTTCTGAAGTATAAGGGGGTTTTCCTTTGTCTTTTTCCTTTTTGTTTGATAGGGGTGCTAAGGGCAGTGAGGGCAGTTGTTGCCTCTCTCTCAGTTGGTTCTAGAGACACCCCAGGTGACTCCTTCTTTTCTTCTGCCTCGTCTTTTCCATTGCCCTTTTCCTCTATGTTTTTCCCCTCTTCTTCTCCTTCTAGATCCTCATTTTGTTTATCAATCTCCCCCTTGACATTTTTCTCTGTTTCCTCATCACCTTCCTTCTCTTTCTCCTCTTCTTCCTCCTCATATATCTCATCTTCATCCCTCTCTGCTTCTTTCCCATTTGTTTCAGTTTCTTCCTCATCTTCTTCAATGAAAGTAGGACTAATGTCATATGTGAGGGCTTTGATATCCTCATCTGTCTGCATGTCTCTGAAAATTGCCCATTGGATAGGAATTCTGAGGTTGTGGGGGGAATATTCTATGATGATTCTAATTAACCCATGTTGGGCTAACTTTTGGTGGTTTCCCTCCTGCACCTTTATGCTTGTATCTATCAGTGATTGCAGAAGGAAGTATGGTAATTTGAGCCTATGGTGAGGAGGTGTTTTTGCTCCAAACCTCAACTCTTCAAGAAGCCTAAATTGATACCCATAAAATACACTATACCTACCTTCACATGATATGTATTTAATAAGGTGGTAGCTTACCTCATTCCAGGGGTATGGTAGGCTTGTTCTCCTTACTCATTTTTTTTCCTCAACGACCTCTTCTCCCTCTAAAAAGAACTTCTTCTTGGAAATTTAGCTATCCCCCTTCTCTTCCTTTCTCTAAGGCACTCCTGGGGGAAGTGTGGTAATCCTTCTTATGATTTTACGGGAGAGCTCTATGGAGGGGCATCTCACCACAACAGTGGAATGGGATCTGGTAAGTGGAATGAGGGAGATAACAAACTCTCGGGCCACTCCATCATCATACCCCATTGATGGAGTGTTGGTGGATTCTCATAGTGTTAATGGGCTCCCTTCTATTAAACCCCCTGTCATTTTGGCTGGTGAATTATGAGGAGCAGAGATGGTTGATAGAGATTTTAATGTAGAAGTAAATGGGACTGAAATAATTGTGGAGTTAATTACCTACACAACTACTAAATTCACTCAAACTAGGATATTTTTATGAGAAATTCACTTAGAAAAATGGAAGTAAATACAGAGCCTACCTCCTTGTGGTGTTTGTTGTGGCCAACCCCTGTGTATCCCCTTCTGAAATGGCTCTCGACCAATCCTATAGACTATCTTTGTATCCTGTAGGATTCCTGTGCGATCCTGTAGGATTTCTTGTGTAATCCTATAGGAAGTCCTATGTTAGAGAAAGTTGGAATTTTCTCTTCTGTAGGTTTCCTTGGTACGAGAGTGACTTTTCTAGAGTAAGCCTCGAGGAGATGAATGTGTGATCGCATGGGGATCTATGATTATTTCCTCTTATGGTCGAGCTGAGTGAGGTGGTGTGCGAGGAGTGGAGGTACATTTTCTATTTTTGGACCATTGGTCCCCACTACCACCTCATCATTCCCCTCTCCTTGTAATCAACTCCCAGCTCATGCCTCCATAGACTTAACTTTTTTTGTCCTTCTCCTATCTTTTTCGGCTTGACTGTTGCGACGTGTGGGAGGACCAACTGTTTTGTCTTCATCGACTAAACGAAGGTGGCCAAGTTAACTGGCCACCTTTCGCTTATTAACCAACTCACTCACAACCTTTACATTTTTTTGACTACATAATGCAAATGAGAGAATGAAGTGAGATACTTACTTATGGTGCTAATACCTTGCTACAGTTTGTTGAAGACATCAAGTGCTTGATATGTGTTGGCTACATGTTATTTTTCCTTCCCTTTTTATTGTTCTCTGATGATTCCTTTGATGTGCAGGTATCTGGTGTTGAAGATGATGGTGCTACTGCTACTTTGGAGCTCCTTCTGCCCTTAGATCTCCATGCTAGAAGCTTGCTGCTACTCATGATTTTTATTTTGTGGGATAGGCTGCTATAGGATTTCCTACAGCATGTCCTATCACTGCTTCTCCCTCGGAACTTTTAATCATACACTCTGCTGGGATTTTGAAGATGATGACATGGATAGAGAGGATGTCTAGGAGTGTAAATAATGAGGAATACACTCATGTGTTCTTCCCTTCTTCCCTCTTGTTTCATTTTTTTTTCTCTTGAGGTATATGATTTGTTTTTGAAAACTGGTCTTTTTATGATGAATGGAGGGGAGATCAATGTGGAGAGAGGTATGGTAATGAAGTGGTGATGTAGGGATGTTATTTTTTCAACATGGTAGGTCATTTTCTCACCTTAGGGTCACTTCTTGTAGGATTACCAAGCCACTTTAATTCCTACAGGATCATCCTATAGGTTTTCAGGGGATCTTGTAGGTTTACAGAGGATCCTATAGAAAACATAGTCCCCTTGTAAATTGAAGCAAAAGGAGTGAAAAAAATGAAATAAATGGTGGATTGATGAATGATGATGGGTGGAAAAATAAAAGTGTGAGTGAAATAGGTCCCTTTTTTACTCTCATTTATTCTCTGATTATCCTCCTCCTGGCCTACAAACATAAATTTTTCATGATTTTTCTCTCTTTTCTTTTTTTTTTGGAAGACAACTTGTCTACCTCTAAGAGGTTTTCATTCTAGTTGTTTTCCCTGGGCACCTTAAGAGAGCTTTTCACCGAGGGATATTTTTACTTGCTTTTTTTTTTTTTTAATTTTATTTTGACAACATTGGGCTACCCTAAGAGGTTTTCAGCCCACTGGTGGGACTCAGGCGTCTCATGAAGGTTTTCACCTGAGTCCTTATTTTTATTTTTCCTTTTTCTCTCAGGGATTTGATGACGCAGGAGCTAAAACTTGCTCCACCACCATCACTGTTTTATTGATACCATCAATGAACTCTTGTTTTGATAATGGCCTCTTGTAAACTTTCAGTCTATGCCCATTAACAAGTAAAGGAATGGCCTCTACATCTATGGTCTTGATCTGCACTAGAGAATTATCATGACATCTCTCTATAACATAAGGCCCCAACCATCTTGTCCTTAAATTGCCCTTAAAGTCTTTATAACTGGAATCATATAACAAGGCCCAATCACCTTCTTGAAATTTCTTATCCTTGATGTTCTTATCATGCCAGATCTTGCTCTGAAGTTGAGTTACCTCTATGTGTAGGAGTGCCTACATTCTAAATTCATCTAAGCCATTCAACTGAGGCAATCTCTCTTGTTGTGCACTGCTTAGATCTAGATCTAGTTTTCCTACCATCCTCAATGTGTTATACTCAAACTCAATGGATAACAGGGCCTTTTTTCCATAGAATAGCTCATAGGGTGTGAATCCAGTGGTGGTCTTCCAAGTGGTATTATAGGCCCAGGTGGGCTCAACTAGTCTATCTACCTGATATTTCATGTTGTTACTAACCACTTTGGTCAAGATTTTTTCAAGTGCTCTGTTGGTCACCTCCACTTTCCCATTAGCTTGTGTGTGATAGGGAGTGGAGGTCCTATGCTTGATCTTTTGCTAGCTGAGCAAGTCTTCAATCATGTTGGAGGTGAATTGGAAACATTGATCAGTGACCAATTATCTAGGGTATTGAAATTTGTAAAATACATTCTCCCTTAAGAACATAAGCACCTTCTCCTTTGTTGCTGCCTTAATTACCTTGGTTTCAGCCCACTTAGTCATATAGTCAGTGCACACAATTATATACTGCTTTTTCTTGGAAGGAGGGTCAATAGGTCAAATGAAGTCCATGTCGCACTTGTCAAATGGCTCAAAATTCACTTGAGGTTGCAGAGGAATTTCATCTCTTGAAGTGGGATTTCCCATCCTTTGGCACCGATCACACTGACTAGTATATCTTTTCACATCCTGATGAAGAGTGGGCCAATAATACCCAACTTGTAACACTTTAAATGTTGTCCTCTTTGTTGCAAAGTGACCTCCACAAGGCCCATCATGACAGATCAGAAGGATGTCAAAGAATTTCTCCTCCCTGACACATCTTATCAGAATTTGATCTGGGCTATCTTTGAAGAGGTTTCCCCCAATCCGGGTGAAGGGGGTGCTCTTCCTCATAATCTTTTTTTTCTCTTTGGAGGATAGATTTAGTGGGAACTATGCAGGTACCAAATAGTTTGCTATATCAGAAAACCATGGAGAGAGAACTGAAATGGTGAATAAGTTCTCATCCGGTAACTGATCATCAACCATTACCTCTTCACCTGTAGGCAAAGTTAATCTAATCAACAATAGTTAAATCAAACTGTTGTAATAAAATTAGCCATCTATTTATCTGGGAATTCACATTAGGTTTATTCATTAAATAATGGATTGTAGCATGGTTAGTATGTACAAATGTTTGATACCCTATAATATAATGCCTAAATTTGTTCAATGAATGCACAACAGCCAGGAGCTCCTTTTCGGTCACTCTATAGTTCAGTTCAACCTTTGATAGATTCTTACTCATAAAGTAAATGGCATAACGCAATTTCTCATCTATCTATCCTAAGGCTTCTCCTATGGCTTTGTGTGAGGCATCAACATGAATGTGAAAATGAATGACCCAATTTGGGCCTCAGAGAATCAGTGCAGTGGTTAACTTGTCCTTCAGGGTGTCCAGGGGCTCTTAATAGCATTTTGACCATACAAACTCAGAGTCTTTTGCCAATAGCCCAAATAAAGGAGAAGCCAACTTGATGAAGTCTTTTATAAACCTTTGGTAGTATCTAGCTAACCCTAGGAAACCCCTGACATCTCTCCATTTTTATGGAGGTGGGACCCTTTGGATGATAGTTATTTTATTTGGGTCCACCTGTAGTCCTTGCTGAGATATTGAATGACCTAGCACAGTCCTTGCAGTCATCAAGAATTCACATTTCTCAGGACTGAGAGACAGGTTCATCTCAATGCATTTGTGCAAAGCCTTACATAATTTGGACAAAGCCTCCTCAAAATCACCCCCATAAGGTGTGAAATCATCCATATATATTTCTACCACATCATGGACTAACTCAACAAAGATACTGGTCTTCTGGGTTGATCTGGATTTCATGGTACCCACTGAATCCATCTAGGAAAGAGAAAACAATTTTCCCTGCCAAACCATCTAGCACTTAGTCGATGAAGGGTAGAGGGAAATGGTCCTTATTTGTGGCTTTTTTTAACACCCTGTAATCAACACAAATCCTCCACTCACCATTTTTCTTTGGAACCAACACCATAGGAGAGACCCACCCACTATTTGAGATAGGGTAAATGAATCCTGCATCTAGCAGTTTTTGCATTTGTTCTTTGACTATATATTTAGGAGCTGGATTCATCCTCCTTGGGGGTTGGCATTCTGGCTTGAAACCTTCCTCGATATAAATATGGTGAGTACACTTCGAGGGGTGCACTACCTTAATTTCTCGGTAACTCCAAGTGAATGCATCCAGGTGTTCCTTTAGCATGTTGCACAACTTTTCTTCTTGGAGAACAGAAAGAGATGGATTGATTTTCAAAGTTTTCTCGGGACTGAATTCTATGGTTTTGACACGGATAGGGTTGGAATTAGCTAAGAATAGATCCACTTGATGGTTGTTTTGGGTTTCCTTTACTACTTCCTCTAAGGATAATGTACTGGGGGTTGGACTTTGGAGTATGTGTTCAATAAAATCATCTTCATCCTGTTGTCCCCCTCCCATGGTTGTTTCTAAGGTATAGATTTTGGCAGAATAAACTTCATCTTCCTCCTCCTCTTCCAGCCACAGATGTAAGTCATGTTCTAGTGATGGCTGAGAAGGATCGTATAGGACTAACTGCTTGGACATATGCCCATTTTTGATGGTCATATTTCTAGCTCTACAGCTAATGTAAGCATCGATAGTGGCCAACCATGGCAGTGGTTAACCAAGGCATCCCAAGGATGAGAGGGTAACCAGTAAGCTTAGCCTTAGGTTGGAGAACTAGGAAATCTATATGGTATTCCCAAGAATCAATGGAGACCATTACATCCTCCACAATCCCCTCAAGGGTCACTCTGGAGTGGTCTGCAAGTTGCAGAACTGTTGTGGTCTTCCTCATTGAACCTTGGAGGTTGCGTTTGAGCATGGTTCCCTTGGTCATCACATTAATGGCAGCCCCAAGATCGATCAAAGTGTGTGGGACAATGGTGCCATTGATGTGCACATCTACTACAAGGCTTCCAGGGTCCAAATATTTTGGACAGATTACCTGCCCCAACATTATGTCAAATAGTTGTCCAATGACATTAATGGTAGGGGATCTCTTTTTCACCTCCTTGGATGCTTGAAGAAATTATCCTTAATCAACTTGTTGTAAATAGGCACATCCTTGATAGCTTGGAGAAGTGGAATTTTGACAAATAGGTTTTTCAATTCTCCCAAAGATTCAGTCTCTTCTGAGGTAGGTTGGGGTGGTTGGGTTAATCTCTCGGGAAAGGGTGGTGGATTTACTTTAAGCACACTTTCCTCTCTTTCTTCCTCAACCTCCCTGGGTGGAGGTAGAGGTTAGTCGTCTTGGAGTACTCTCCCAGATCTCAAGTTGATTTCCTGAATCTCCACAGCATAAGTTGGATATGATGTCTCTCCAGTGTATACTTGTTGTTCCTGTGTATTGTTCGACTTCAGATTTGGCTGGGCAGGCATCTGGGGTTGTTTAGGTGGAGCAGAGTGTAAAATATGTGGTTGGGCAGGTGGTGAAGGCAATAAAGCTGGGACATTTTTGTATTTTGGCCTCCACCCTTGGAGTGGTGCATTCCGCTGATGTTGTGGTGGAGCATATGGTTGAAATGATTGGTTGGTTGGCTAGGAATGATACTGAGGTGTAAAGGACCATGGAGGAGGCGTAGACTAGGAAGGATGAGCAGGGGGTCCCCAAGAAGGTATGGATGTGGTCTAGTTGGGGTTGCAATATGCATGGGATGACCCTTGCATGCCTTGCTGGTATGGCCTAGGCCCATGAGGTCTCCTTTGGTTTATGTAGCAGAGCTACTCAGTGACCCCTTCAGCTCCTTGATATACAGCTTTGAGGCCAGGTAAAGAGGGGAACTTGTCTATGGAGTGCTTTTCTTCACAGACTGAGAAAATTTCAATAAAATTCAATGGAAATTCGTTCCTAGGATGCCTCCTAATGAATCTAGGACAAAAAATGGCCAAGGCTCTCTCTGATTCCTTCTGCTTTCTCTTAATGTGCATAGTGTCCATCTATAGGGAAAGGGTTTGCAACATCTCACTTTTGAAATCCTCCAGCATATTTCTAATTTCACGCTTGATGAATGAATTGGAATAGGATGGACTAACCATAGGTTGACTACCCCTACACTTTTTCTGGCTTCCCTATAATGGTTTCTAAAGATAGTCTTGATATACTCATAGGCTAACTGGGAGATATCCCCTCTTGCTAACAAGTGTAGGGTATCCAAAAGGTCTTCCCTTACTCCTCTAAGTAGGATCAACTTCAGTGACTCAAGGTCAAGTGTGCACCTGGCCCTTTGTAGCTAAGCTGGAATCTTTCTTCATAATCCTCTAGCGATTCATCATTCCCTAAGATCATCCTAAAAATTTCCTCTTTAGTGTCTTTGAACCTACGGTAGTCTCGATACTTGTTGTTGAAGGATTGTTGCATTTAATCCCAAGTTGTAATGTTATCTCAAGGTAAACCCATGAACCAGTGCAAAGCTGCATCCTTGAGAGTGGATGGAAATAGTTTCAACTTTTGCTCATCATTTGTAAAGTCACAGGTTCGGCATATGACAAAAAACTCAAATAAGAAAGTGTTTGGGTCTTCTGTGGTCAGACCATGGAAATGAGGAAGGGCAGAAGGGCTTATATTTTTCATCTTAGTATCCCCATTGGTCTCCCTGATGGGGAAGGAACCCTGAACTCTTTCTCTATTTCCCCTGTCATTTTTGTTTTTAGTGATAGGTTTAGTAGGAATGGGTTCTCCTTATTCTTCTTCCCCTGTAAGTTCTTCAAATATGTATGGTTTCTCACCTAAGGGTTCCTCTAGTTCACATCCACTAAAGTATAGGGAATGTTGGCTATTGCAAGCAGTGGGGGTATTTAGCAAAAATTTCCCTAAGTTATCCCTATTCCTATGAGGCATGAAAAGAAATGTTCTTGTTTGGTTTTGTGATTTTTTCAAGCTTTGAAAGTGATTGCAGAATTGAAATTTTGGACTAAATAAAAACTACTAACTAAATGAAAAGATTAACTACATGATTGAAATATAACTTGCAAAACGTAAAGGAAAGAAAAGAATGTAGAATGAAAAGGAAGCAAACTAAATTACTTTTGCAAAAATGAAACTAAGAGAAAAATATTAGAAACAAGAAATAGAAGAAAGAAAGCAATAATCAAATAGTACTCAGACACCTCCTCGGAAACAGTGTCAAAAAGTGATGAGCACTAGTATTACATCAAGAATGCTGCAACTCCTGGAGCTACCAACTTTACTTTATCAACTCATGGTTTGTACAAACTTCGAGGTGACAGTGTTGTATACACAAGTACAGGTGATGGTTCTACCTTTTTTCACTATTCAGCTGGTGAGAGACCACTGGGGTTTTCAAGCCAGACTTCTATGGATTTAAAAGAAGCTTGATTGTTGATGAAAGAAAGAGAGATCTACTCTAGGAGAAATCTTATCTATTGCAATTAAGGAAAATGATTGAAATCCTATGATAAAAACACACCCTTCTCTAACTAACTGCTGAGGAACTATGCTTTACCTAAATTCAAAACCAACATGTATGAAATGCTACTATCTAAAGCATGGAAGTTCAAGACATCAAACGTCACTACTGTGCATGTAAAGGACTGAAATAAATCTGTTTTTTTCTTTTTATTCTTTTTCTAAAAAGTCAAGTGTAAACCTTAATATCTTTTCATGATGTGGCAGGTGGTTTAGCAATGATGGTGGATGGTTGGGAGGTTTAGGAGATGATTGGAAGGTTTTGGAGACCCTTGGGTGACCTTGTGTGGCTTCCTAGAGGTTTTCCCTCAATTCGGCCTCAAAATAGGCCACTAAAGGAAAACTTATAGGGTGTACTAGAAACCTATAGGATTCCCTATATTTCTACAAGATGCAACTAAGAGAAAAATGACAGTTGCTGGAGGTGATGGAAGGCTTAAGGAAGGTGGTGTATGGTTGGAATGGAGTGAAAAAAATCCCAGGATCACTCAAAAATCAATACCAAGGTTAGGAGATGGTTGGATTCACTTAACATGCTTGGAGGAATTTCTATGTAAAATGATGAGATTGGTGAAGATCTTGGTGAAAGAAAGGGATGATTATGAATGGATGAAGCTGGGAGGTGGTTTCCTAATATAAGATCCCTTTATATTTATAAACCACCTACTCTACATCAAACATTTATAATTGTCACAAAGTCATGTAAACGAGAAGAATTCTAACAAGCTAGAAAAGCAGAATTTAATGAACTAGTTGTCTACTTCATGCATGAAGAAAATTGCTGAACAAAATGGAATCATGGATGAGATCTACTGAAATACTGAAGATGGAATAAATGGCAACTAAATCCTACACTTGCAAAAAATGATCAAATGCTATTTTAAGTACAACAAACTCTAAATCTTATGAAGAAATGGAAATGTGTCTTTTTGGGGTTGCTTAAGGGTTCCTCAAATCATGATCCCTGAGGGAAGAGATGAGGCCAAGACACCCACTGATAGCTTTTTGGTGCTCCTTAATAAACAACTAATCAAATCCACAATACTTGTAATCAAATACTTCTAGAGACAATTCTAACCATGAATCTATGAAACTAAGCTAAGAATACAGATACAAGAAGAGGAGACTTTGCCGCTAGGGCTAGGCCCTAACCCAAGAGCTTCAGCCCTCTGAGTCAACTCAATGTTGGATCAAGAAAATCTCATTTTCATTATCAAAACAAAAAAATTACATCAATGTCTTCCACAAGTCTAGAGCTTGAAAATCACTAATGTTTTTGCAACAAAAATTTGAATCCTAATGAGGCTCTAGGCCTCTCTACTTATAGAACTGAAGTCTCCAATGAATTCCTTAAATCTACGGAGGCTCGGCTCCCAAACTTGAGATGAACTAACTCTTTTTCTATCACTTGCTCGGTTGCCTTTTGATCTTCATGACTTGGTTTCTTTCACTCCGAGCTGATGTGATTAATGGAGGAATATTCGAGTGGGGGAGGAGTAAATGAGGAGGATTTACCTCCTACAATCTCTCTACCTTGTCCCATTCGAGTTTCAAACCTTAGTATTTCCAAAATTCCTTGATTTTCTCTTCCAAACCTGCATTAAATGCATATTAGTCTACTAGGCATAATATCTCACTTTAACTCATCTCATTAAACAAAATATAATCAAAACATGTAATAAGTTGTGAGAAGAGTTGATTTGACTAAGCTAGGAGGTGAGTTAAGGCCCATATAATTACCCAATGATGAGGCTCATCAATCCGCGAAGCTAATATGCAGCTCACAGATGGTCAACACTGGGAGTGGTTTATAGCCTCACTTCTGCCCCACCTGAGGATTTCCTTGTCATAGTAGAATATAGGAACTCAAGCAAAAGCCCTGGAAATTGCAATGAGATTTCATGTGACACCTATTCAGGATGTGACTTTGGGATTCGAACAAATTCACTCATAGTTGCAGAACTTCTGCTTGGAATTATAGATCTTGAAGAACGAGAAGGAGACTAAGCCAGAGGTGCACGAGGAAGTCTAGTGCATGAAATGTAAGAGCCAGGGGCATGATAAAGACCATTGTCCCATATTTGTGAACTATATCATAGGAGGGGACCAATTCCCCTGAGGCTAGAAGCTCTAGCAGGGCTGAGCATGGGGGCCATTTTATGGCGTGTTATTTTTCTAGTGGTTGGAAAACACACCACGAATAATTGTCACTTGCTTCAAAAGTTTGTTCAAACACCATAACAGTTGTTCTGCAACTTCTACAAATCAGTGGGCCATTATGAGCATCATTGTCATAGCTATGAACTAATGATGGAAAGAACACCTACATACCAGATGCAAGAAGAAACTCGATCTCCAGATCAAGGTGTCAGAGGAGCGCGCGAAGTATATCAGGGATGAGGATGAGACCGAGGAGGAGGAGGGCGTGATAGAGGCTGAGATCAGGTTACTTTTTACAATTGTGGAATGCGAAGGAACTACATGTGGGAATGTCAGAATCAGACACACCCATCATGCTAATACTGTAGCCAATTTGACCACACTATAGAAGAATTCCTTGTGTTGATAGCTAAGGTATAGGAGAAAAAGGCACAGCCTCAACAACCTACATAGAACTTACAAATGATGAGAGTTGAGCCTCACGAAGAAGATCAAAATGTGAATATAGTGCTGAGGAGTGGAATAAAGACTAGCGATGATAAGGGAAAACGGCCTGAGGAGGACGAATGGGTCCATAAGGCCCTAGAAAAGGAAGTTGGGTTCGATATGGAGTGCACGAAGGAAAAATTTATGGAGGCCAAGAAAAGCTTCATCGAGGCATCTACCTCAAGAAGTTAGAACAAAGTGCCAGAAACTAGTGCGCCTACAGAGGTTGATCCCTTTGTACTTACCATGTTCTTAGAAACCTGCATGAAACTTCTGCATGATAGAAAGGTTTTGAAAGGCCTATAGGAATTGATAAACAAGTGTGCTAGTAAATAAAATGCCCCCAATGAATACCATGTGGTTAGAAAAATTGTCAAACATAAGGCAAGAACAGGGCGTGAAATGAGGCTCACTGCGCATATAGGAGGATATGAGATGGACCAGGTCATTTTGGATCTAGGGTTTGATGGGAACGTTTCTCCTAAACATACATAGGAGAGAATAGGGAGACCCACGCTACAGTGGTCTCCAATCTAGCTTAGAATGGAAAACAAATAGAAGATCATCCCTATGGGACGACTACATGGAGTAACAGTGCATATAGAAGGTGTGAGCATGCTGGTTGATTTTGAAGTAATAGAGATCATCGATGACAGTAATCCATACCCTGCGCTCCTTGGAATTAACTGGGCCATTGATATGAATGGACTCATTAACTTGAAGGAGAGGAAAATGTCATTTGAGAGGAAATTGCTTCGGGTTGTAATACAATTGGACCTTGTAGAAGGACTGTGCTATACTGAACCAGTCCGTGACTATGAAGAAAATGATGACGACTTGGATCAGATCTACAAAATAACAGTGCAAGATCAATATTGGATTAATCCAACAACGGATGAATGGATTTCATGGGACCAGGAAAGTTCCTATACCTCAGATTCAAATGAAGAATTGGAGCATTGGTAGAATTGGCTGCTTGAAGTATCCACGTTGCGATGTAATATGATGACTAAATCACTATGCTATGTGTCATTGGAGGTAAGAAATTTACCCTATTATGATTGTTTAACTAACGTAGAAAAGTTTTTAGATGCCTTTGAACAAGAAGTCCCTAAGGATCATCACTTCCAAGCACTGGAATTTGCATTGTGCGCTACGCCCGCACGATGGTCGGGTACGCACAAGGATAGCTTTGATGGATGGTGAGATTATAGAAGGATGATGAGGTTTTGATTTGGTCATCATAAAATTCGACTGATTGAGAAATATTATGGGAGAAATTATCCATGCAATCATTTAGCGAAGTGGACTAAAGCTTATGGAATGGAGCCACAGTTGGAGTGGGTGCACTTATTTTGTCATACTTTGGATACAATTCCTATGAATTGGTATCTAGAAATGGAGCTATGCCATGGCACTGTGGAGTGGGATATATTAAGGGAAGGATTCTTAATGACCTTTGGTTTTGAATATGGGTTTGAGAGAATTCATGAAGCTCTCCAGGAGATTAAGGCAGTGATCTTTAGAATCCTGTAGGAACCTTTGGAGTGGGTTCAACCAAATTGGAGCACTCCACTGCACCATGTGCTGGAATGCTATAATGTGATCACTGAGGGGGAGGATGAAGATCCAAGAAATATTAATATTCCAAAGGAAGAAGGCAATTGCGATGTCGAAGGTCCACAAATATAAAACACGGACATCACCACGTCATTGAAAGCCAAGCAAGTGAACATTGGTACTAAAGTAGAGCCAAAATTTGCAAAGATTGGGGATTACTGGGATGATGCCACAGTGGATAAAGTTTTTGAATTACTCCAAAAATACCAAGATCTTTTTCCTACAAAGTTTTTGAACTTGAAGGGCATCATAGTTGACTTGGGTGTGATGAAAATCACTTTGAAACCGGATGTGAAGCCTATTAAGCAGAGGTCGTATCACCTTAATCCCAAATACAAGGAAAAGGCCCACTTGGAGTTGGATAAGATCCTAGAAACAAGCATCATTGAACTTGTCGAAGAGTTTTATTCGGTGAGCCTGATGGTGGTTCAGGAGAAGAAACAAAAGGGAGAAATAAGGATTTTCATAGATCTAAGGAAGCTTAATGATGCCTGCATCCATGATCCATTCCTGGTGTCATTTAATGATGAGGTATTAGACAACATTGGAGGGTAGGAGGCCAACTCGTTCACTGATGGATTTTTTGGGTACCATCAGAAAAAGATCATGCGAGAGCATAGGAGCAAAATAACCTTTGCAATGGAATGGGGTTGTTTCTAGTATACTGTAATTCCGTTTGGACTCAAGAATCGGCCTACAATATTCTCTTGCATAGTTATAGCAACATTTAAGGATTTCATTCATAAGTTCTTGGAGGTGTATTTTGATGATTGGATGGTGTTCAGTCTAGTGAAGCGCCATGTAGCAAGTCTACGCTTGATGCTCGATACGTGTTGTAGATACCAGATCATGTTGAATCTGAAGAAGTGTTTATTCTATGTCCCCTTTGGGATCTTGCTGGGTCATGTGGTGTGCAAGTAAGGGATGATGGTGGACCCTACCAAGATCGTGGCGATAGTGAATTTGGAGGCCCTAAGAAGTGTCAAAGGGCTGCACGTAATGCTCAAAGATACCGTATATTATAGGAAGTTCATCAAGGCTTATGCTGATATTACTGCACCCATGGAGAAACTGTTAAAAAAGGATGATACATTCTATTGGGATGAAGAATGTCAGCATACTTTGGATGTATTAAAGGAGAAGATGGTCACCATGTTGATTTTGGTCTTTCCGGATTGGAAGAAGAAATTCCACGTACATGTCCATGCCTCTTTCATTGTGTTGGGGGTAGTGCTAACACAGGCTGGTGAAGGAGAGATGGACCACCCTATAGCCTTCACGAGTAGGAAACTATCGAAGGTCGAAAAGAATTACTCAACAAAAGAGCGTGAAGGATTGGCTATGGTGTACGTGCTTCAACAATTTAGGCACTATCTATTGGGCGGACATTTCAAAATGTATACAGATCATTCTGCCTTGAAATACCTAGTCAGTAAGCCTATGTTGGGGGGGAAGATATGACGATGGCTGCTACTATTCCAAGAGTGCGACTTTGAGGTTATTGTGAAGCCAGGTAGGTTGAATGCAGGACCTGACAATTTGTCACGGATCGAAACAAGAGAGGAGTCTACTAATTTGGAGGAAGGGTTGCGTGATGTGCAAATCTTCATGGAGCACATGGTGGGCTCCAGTATTGTAGCAATAATGCTACAACTCCTGGAACTCCCTTCTTTAATTTTATCAACCCGGTAGTTCGTAACAAACTTGGAAGCGACGGTGTTGTATGCACAAGTACTAGCTCTTGCCGCAGCTGTCACTTGGTCAGCTGGCACAAGTCCGCTAGGAGCTTAAGCCAACTTCTATGAGCTCTTAGAAGAAGCTTTTTAATTGATGGATGAAAGCTAACTTGAAGGAAGCTAATCTAATTGCAAAAAGAAACTGAAAGCCAAAAAGAAACGCAAACCCTAGCAAACCCTAATTCTACCAGCTAGTCCTACTGATGCAAAGGAGAGCATGCAAACTATTGAAAGAGATGCCATTACTTCTATGAAGGTAAAATACATGTGTCTAGACTACCTCTATCTGAAGAAAACATCTTTTTGTATTTTTGATTAAGTTGTTGGAATTATCATGCATGTGCTTTTAACTATTTTTTACTGTGCAGAGGTGGATCAAGGAGGAGAAATGCTTGGAAGAGGTCGGGAAGGTTCAGAGAGGGTCTAAGGAGTCCCTAACACCCTTCCAGAGAGTTTCACAGAGTTTGGCTATCAAGAAACCTCATTCGTGAGCTTCTACAGGAAGTCTGCAGGGGTTCTATAGGATGTTTAGGATTTCTACAGGATGTTCTGTAATTTTTCTACAGGATGTTCAGAAATGGGGTTTTGAAGCATGGATGGAGGAAAAAAGGTGGATGAATGAGTATGGAGGTGAAATAAGGGTGTAGGGGAGTTCAAGACTTGGAGGATGGAGTTGAGGAGTGGCGTAGATGCTGAGATCTGTTCAAGGAGGGATGAAACGATGTTGCACAAGAATATGAGAATCATGGCAAAGTAAGCGAATGAGGCAAATGTAAGGTAAGGGCTCTAAGTGAAGGGTGAAGCAGGTAGTTTGGATGGAGTATGGGCAGGTAAGGAAGGATAACAGGTACTCTGCAAGTGGTTTTTCAAACTAAGCAAACAAACACTTATAAAACCTATGACCTAGTTACTTCACTCTAATCTGACCTAACAGCAAAAGGAAATGAACAGAAGTTTATTTGCAAGGAAACCATGTGAAACAACTATGCAACTAAGCAATCATAAACCTAAACATGCATCCAAAACTGATATCAAGTTCTGCAAATGAGATTCGAACACTAATAATTGCATGGTGAAGCAAAGAATGTGTTTTTGTGGGCAGCAAGGTTACATTGGTCCCAGCTCATGATTCCACTGAAGGGGAGGTGAGATCCAAAGTACTTGGTATACTTTTTCTGAATATATTCCCTGTGATTAACCTATCAAGTAAATCTGAACATGAAGAACCTTTTTAATCATCGAAAGCAACATAAATAACAACACAATATTTAAATCTAAATAGCAGATTGTGTTCTAAGAATGCAGCAAAAACACATAAAGATAAACAAAGGAGGTACTGGGCACTTGAGATGGGCCCAACCCCAAGAGCTACAGCCTCCTAAGAGAGATTTAGAGCTGGTGCAAAGCTGGATTCATCTTTATTGAGCAAGAAAAGAAGAGTTACATCAAAACTGTCCACAAGGAGAACTTGAAAATGAGCTGAAAGAAAAGCTAATCTATTGCCTCAAAATCGAAATACAAACTAGCTAACTTCTGCCTACAAAATGACTAACCTTTGGCTAACTACCAGCTAACCCAAATGAGGCCCTAAGCCTTCTTATTTATACAAATTGAGGACCCCAACAGTCCTCCTAAACTTTAGGGACTCGGCTGCCCAAAACTTGTAGTTAACAGCAGTCCTACTTGACTTGCTTGGCTGCCCTTGTGCTAATTGATTTGGTGGCCCTTGAACTCTGAGTTGATGGTGGAGAATTCAAGGTAGGGGCCCATAAATGAAAGGAACACCTTCCTAAAAATACTCTCCACGAATTTGGCTGCCAAGTGCTCATTTCAACCATTGATTTTGTCTCCAAATTGACCAAAAAGGCTACACAAAGCACACATTAGACTTGTTGGCATAATGACTAACCCAATTCACTCTATTAGCATAAATATAATAAAAAACATGCAATAAACTAATGATAATGGTGGATTAAGTCGAATTAGGAGGTTGAATGAGCCCAAATAATTATCCATTTTTGGGGCTCATCATCACCCCCCTACTGAAAGTGTTGCTCATCCTCTGAGCAACCAATCTATCTCCTCATCTTTGATGGCCTTGGTGGCCTCCCTGTGATGCCAAGCTTCTGAAGTGATGCCCTCTTCTCTATCATGAAACCATGCTTTTCTCTTTGCTTCTTCCCACTGCCTGTGCTTCTTTTCCTAGAGAATTCTCAACTTTGGTATGATTGTGCAAGTATATTCAATATGATGGTGGCAATGGTGGTGAAAGGAGATGAAACCAGTGGAGGATGGAAGAAAAGAGTGGTTGCATGCCTCCTCAACAAACTTCAAGCTTCAAATCCCTCTCCATAATTGATTCTGGCCTGCCCAAAGGCTTCTACAGGATGTTTCTGGTAAAAATATAGAACTTCCTGTAGAAAGTCCTGTAGCTTCCTGTAGAAGGTTGAACCATGACTAAATTTTGTCTGAACCCTGAAAAAAAAAATGAGTGTTCATGGAGGGGATGGATGTGCTTAGGGTGGCCAGCACAGGTGCTGCCTCCCTAGCTAAAATCTCAGCCAATTTCTCCTTCTGCTGCCCTTTCCCCAAACTTCCTGTAGAAAGTCCTGTAGTGGCCGTTTTCTGGCTTCCTGTAGAAACTATTTCGGTCTACTGTCACTGATATCTCATGGTGTGTCTCTTCCTCCTTTTTTCCTCTTCTTTGGTCTTTTCTGCCTCTGTTAGCTTGCTTCCTCATGCTCTGTTTTGGCTTTCTTCTCATCTTGTTTAGCTTCTGCCTTCTCTACTGTAGCCTTTTTTCTCTGTTCTGCCTTTGTTTTGCCCTCTTCTTGAATGATTTGTGTTCCCTCATCATTGGTTTTTTCACATTCTCCAGGCCTGATTCTTCCCTAGAATTGCATCGTTGCTTTCGCATAAACATGCAACAAATAAAACTATTTGTTTTCTTCTTCTCTTGAAGCCAAGAATTTTGCAAAAACCTGTGTTTTCTTCTAAAAAGATAGCTCATTGCCCCTCTTGTAAACTTGTTATTGCTCCTGGAATTTTCGTGTTTTTCACAACAACAACTTCCAATTTTTTCTCTCTTCAAACTTTTCCAACCTGAATTTGCTCCTTAGTTTTTGAAAAGAAATCAATTTTTTTTTTGACAAAACAGAGACCAAATAACATAGTTTTCTTTTCCTTCTAGAAAGTGGTCAGTCTTGCAAATTCATTCTTTCACACAAGCCTAGTTCCTATGGTTGCATCTCTCTTTTCAGAAGAAGGTGAGAAGGAAGAAGCCAGGCTTCGAATGCAGAGGAAAAAAGTACTGTGTAGAACTCAGAAAATATGCAAGCAAACTTTTCACATTTTTTCAATGTGCAGGCAGACTTTTCCTCTCATTTTTAAAATTTAATTCCATGTTCAATTCACCATTTTGCACCAACAAATCATGCACAACGAAACTTCCCCACTCCTACCTTGTTTGGAGCTTGAAATTCGCCGAAAATCCTAGGTTTTCTTTTTGCATGGTTGTTTTCTGCATTTCCTGTAGAAGACTTCCTGTAGAAACGCCTGTAGGATGTCTCTGTGCCTTTGAATGATCTTGGTATGCGGGAGAATTTTTAACAAGCCGAAAAACTTGGCGAAGGACGTTAGTTTAATAGAATTCAAAGGCAGAGGATTCAGCCGAAGAGGTTTGCAAGTGTAAATGAATCAGCAGTTAACGTGAGTCTTCAGCCGAGCATTCCTTTAATTACTGCGTGATTTGTGGTGAGGTGGCAGAGATGTGCGCTGCTCATGCAAACTGTTGGTCCCCTGTAGTGCCATCTGCCTGTAATCCCTTACCATTAGTTGCACTGGAGTTTAAAATATCCACAACTGTCTGTGTTTTTTCAAATTTCACGTGAGTTGTCTAACACATACGTTGCATGATTCCTGGCTAATTGATAGAGAATTGGACAAGGAATTATCGGCTTAATCCTACTATATTCGTGGCTCAATTCCACCATTCCCTTCATTCATGCAGTTTTTAAATTAGATTTGTGCAATAGAAGAACGAGTTTCAGTCACGTACCTGAAGTCAAATGGCTGCTGTGAGGTGCTGAGGCTAGTCATTGCTGCATGCACTGGTTTCTTTGGTTGCATGAGGGCTTGGCTGATGATTTTTTGGTTTTTTTCCTTGTGCAGGTGTCCTCTGGCCGGATGCATGCTGCAGGAGTTCATTTCCACGCTCAGATCTGCACCTTCAAGCTGCTGCTACTGAATTTTCACCGGACTAGAACTTGTTTTCGCCATTGCTCCCAAATGATAGATTGGATCGATCTGAAAATTTCTGAGCATGTTCCTATCATCATGATGCACCTCCCATAGCAAAATCATGATCAATGGATGCACAGATTTCGAGAAAAATGGAAAATTGCTGAAGATTTCAGAGATCAATTTCTCGGAAACCGTGCATCGAAATCGGCTGAAACTGCTTAGGTAGGCTACTATCACCCATGTGCATCTCCCCATGAAATAGGTTTTGAAATGGATGCACGGATATGGAGAAAATGCAAAAATGGCTGAAGGAGATGGAGGCTAATTTCTTGGAAACCGTGCACCAGAATTGGCTGAAATTGCTCAAGCATGTTGCCATCACCCATGTACAATTCCCCATAAAATGGTTTTTCAAATGGATGCATGGTTTTCAAGTTATGGAAGAAACAAATTTTGTTTTAGGTATTTTTGCTTCAGGGCATTTTGCAGTTTTGTTGCATGGTATGAAAAATGAACTTGGGCTGTGATGCAGGTATGGAGATGATGGAGGAGGAGTTTGAAGATTGCAGGAGGACTTCTGAACCCTTGAGGAGGCTACCATGTTCGCCAAACCACCTTTTTGAAATCCATTTCTAGCTTCCTACAATTTCTACAGGAACTTCCTGTAGAAGCACAATGAGGTGGAAAATGATGGAGAAAGGCAAGGGATGGACACAGAGGTGCTTGCAGGCCTAACCAATAGATTCCCACCATCAAATTCCATTTTAGAATTGAATTTGGTTCGTCCAAAGGTTCTACAGGATGTTTCCTGTAGAAATTCAAAACTTCCTGTAGAAAACACAGTTTTCATAAAAGAAGCACAAAAATTCCTTTGTCTTTGTTTTGAGTGATCCTCCTAACCTGAAATGTCCTTCTTGAAACCTGCAATTAGCCAACGGAAATTAGGTTTATTTTTATTTCTCTTTTTCTCTTTTTTTTTTTTGAAAAACAACTAGGGCACCTCATGGAGGTTTTCACCCTAATTTCCTGCCCTGGGCGCCTCCAAGGGAGGTTTTCACCTCGAGATCTTATTCTCTTTTCTCTTTTTTTCCAACCCATTGACCGCCTCATGGAGGTTTTCAATCAATGAACCAATCTAAGGTGCCTCCGAGGAGGTTTTCACCTTAGATTTTTATTTTTCTCTTATTTTCATTTTTCTCTCTTTTTTTTTTTTTTTTTTCTACCCTACCCTACTTGAAAAACAAAATCGTTCTCAAGTATAAGAATACTTCCAATGGAGCCATGTGCACATTGAGATTAGAGACAAAATGATGTGGAGGCTTGAAATGCATGCTTGGATAGCTATCCGGATTTTAGAGACCAAATGATCTGACTTTGAAGGGATCAAACATAGTTGAGGAAGAGAGTACCACTGCAACTTAGTGACCGTTTGAAACCATATCTCAATATAGCTCTGATATCCTTGGTTTTTTTGCTGATCTAGATCATGTTTCATGTCACCTTCTAACATGACTTTCTCATCTTCCTCTTTTTGCTGATCTTTCTCTTGAATACATGGAAGATTTGATGGTAACCATGAGGAAGCTTTCTCGATCTCTGATTCTGATCTCTTCTCTTCATCAAGTGCAGCCCATGGTTCTTTGATCTCCTCTCTTGAATCTTGTTTTGCTGGATGTGATCCTTCAATGCTTTCAAGATGATCTCTTTTTTGCAATGCTTTTCCTGAGCTATGGTGAAGATCATTGATCTCAAGAGGAGTCATTTGGATATGTTGTGCCTCAGCTTTGCAATTGGGTTGAGCTGCTCCATTGTATGGTTTTGGAAATGGTGGTACGGGTAGTTGAGTGAAGATGTGTAATTGAGATGGAGGTGGATGGCATTGTGGTTGGGCAGGAATTTGGGGTTGCCTTGGTGGAGCAGGAGGCGATGGTTGTGGACGAGAAGGTGGTGGAGGAAAAGAATCAGGAGGAGTGTTGTATTGGGGCCTCCAACCCTGATGAGGTGCATTCCATTGAGGTTGTGGCTGAGCATATAACACATAAAACACATATACACAGAGATTTTCCCCTGGATCCCAAAACCAGGACTACTAGCTTGATTTTTCATTATGTTACTTTTAATGTTACAATACATATTTATACATGCCAAAGCATCCAATACCATGGACCGAAAACCATCACGTCCAAAACCATGGACCGAAAACCATCGCGTCCAAAAAACATGTGTGAAAATCGTGCACAAAACCATAGTTAGGTCTACCCAACCTAATATAGGGTCCAAAAAACAAAATTTTCTGGGGTGCTACCCCAGACCACATAGAGGGGGGTTACTTGCACCCCTAAAACCCCCTGTGACCCCCCCGCTATGCAATCGGCGCAACAAAGGGGGGGCGGAACCCCATAGTTAACTACATGGGCTAGTCGTGGAAAGAATATAACACAACCCAACACTATCCCACTTGTTGTTTTCTTTCCACAGGGGGCCACAAGAGAGCTTAGTCATTTATCCAACCCTACAATGCCCATTGTTTCTCTACACCAAGAGAACTTCTCAGAGCTCACAGATTTTGTCAATGCATCTGCAGTATTCTTCAAAGTGTCCACCTTTACTAGCAACACCTTTTTGTCTTCTATCATTCCCTCACAAAGTGATATTGAACATCAATGTGATTTGTCTTTGAATGATATGCAGGGTTATTTGCCAAGAAAATTTCACTTTGGCTGTCACAATCTATCCTTATAGCTCCCTATACTAACCCCATACTTGAACACAATCTCTGCAACCAAATTGCTTCCTTGCTTGCATGAGTCGCTACCATTTATTCTGTCTTTGTAGTTGATAGTGCCACTACAGATTGTTTCTTACTTCTCATCTGTTAAGACTGATCATGAACTGTGGTTAAATTTAACCATAGTTCATGACCAGGATTGTTTCTTACTCCAATCCTGGTCTTCCTTGGTAGAAAAAACCATAATCACTAGTGACATGCAAATACCTGAAAACTTGCTTCACTACTGTCTAGTGCTCCTTCCCTAGTTTTGACATAAACCTGCTCAATACTCCCACTGCATGTGCAATGTCTAGTATAGTACATACCATTGCATACATTAGGCTACTGACTGCACTTGCATATGTAACACAGGACATGTCCTCTTCCTCTTCTTGTGTCTTGGGACACTATTCAATAGATAACTTCACACCTACAGGAATAGGAACCTTCACCGGTTTACTATCTTGCATATTAAACCTCTGCAGTATTGTCTCGACATACTTCCTCTGGTTTAACCAGAGCTTCCTCTTTTCCTGATCTCTTTTAACTTCCATAACCAAAATATAGTTTGCAGCACCAAGATCTTTCATGTCGAATTTGGAGTACAATTGGGTCTTCAAATCATGGATAATTTCTTTGTCATTTCCAACCAGCAACATATCATCCACATACAAGACCAGATAAATAACACGGTCGCCAATTAATTTAAAATACACACAGTGATCTGCTTTGCTTCTAGTGAAGCCAAGTGCCCGTATAAATGTATCAAATTTCTGATACCACATCCTTGGTGATTGTTTTAACCCATACAAAGACTTCTTTAACTTGCATACCAGTGCTTTCTTACCCTTCACCGCAAAGCCTTCAGGTTGCTTCATGTAGATTTCCTCCTCCAGATCCCCGTGAAGAAATGTTGTCTTCACATCCATCTATTCTACTTCAAAATCAAAAGTAGAAAAAACAAATAAAATTAATCTAATAGAAGTTACCTTGGCGACAGGAGAAAAAATGTCACCAAAATCAATTCCCGACACCTGGGAATAACCTTTTGCTACCAACAGAGCTTTGTATTTCTCCACCTTTCCTTCTACATTTGTCTTCTTCTTGAACACCCATTTGCTGCCAATGGGTTTCCTTCCAGCCAGAAACTCCACCAAATCCCAAGCCTCATTTTTGTGCAAAGATGCCATTTCATCAATCATGGCCTCATTCCAGAGTTTTCCATCCTCTGAATCTACTGCTTCCTTCACAGTTCTTGGATCATTGTTAGTAATAGATAAAGCAAAATTTGAATAGAAATCAGATGGAATATACCGTTCTGGCTACCTTATTTCTCGAATTGGTCTTCTCACACCCGGATTTTGTGGCTCTTCATCTTCTAATTCCTCTTCTGTTGTAGATTCTGATTCTTCCTCCTTAAGATCAAACTCTATCTTCTCAAGTTCCTTTGGTTGGACTTCATGTTTAATAACATGTTTCACCTCTCTCAACACCACATATCAGCTGTACACAACCTTCCTTGTTACTGGGTTCCAAATCTTATAACCCTTTAAACCATCCTTATACCCAATAAAGATGCACTTTTCAGATTTACTATCCAACTTGGTTCTTTCCGCATTTGGAACATGTACATATGCATCACATCCAAATACCTTCAGATGTGAAAGAGAGGGTTTCTTGCCAGTCCATACCTCTTGTGGATTCTTATCCTCCAATGTTGATGAAGCTGATCTATTGACTAGGTAACATGTTGTCTCCACCACCTCTGCCCAGAATTCCTGTCCTAACCTAGCACCACTGAACATGCTTCTTGCCCTTTCCATCAATGTCTTCCTCATTCTTTCTGCAACTCCATTTTTCTCAGGTGTGTATGGAGTAGAATTTTGTCGTGCTATACCACACTTATTACAGAATTCTTCAAATTCCTTGCTGCAAAATTCTCCATCGTTATCTATCCTCAACACCTTTATCCTCTTCTCTGTTTGGTTTTCCACTAGAGACTTAAATTCTTTAAACCTGTCAAAGACTTCAGATTTCTTCTTAAGGAAATATATCCATGTATTCCTTGAGAAGTCATCTATAAATGATACATAGTACACAGATTTACCCAGTGATGGAACCTTCATAGGTCCAAACACATCATTGTGCACAAGTTCTAATATATTTTTCACAATTTTACCACCAGAGGGGAAACTCACCCGATTTTGCTTCCCATATACACAATTTTCACAGAAATCAAAATCCAGAGAGCTATTACTCATACCTTCTACCATACCTTTACCATGAAGTATTTGAAGGCCCTTCTCTCCAATATGTCCAAGCCTTTGATGCCACAACATGGTCTTCTCTCCAGAGACCACTAGATTTTCTGCTCCACTTTCAGGAATCACAGAGCTGTTGCACCCATCAACAACAGTGCTACCTTGTAGCTTGTAAAGAGTTCCAATCCAAACTCCCTGCATCAATACCAGTGCTCCCCGAACCATCTTGCAGGTATCCTTCTCGAACACTAATTTTACACCTGCATCATCCAACTTTCTTACAAAAATCAAATTTCTGGCCAATGGAGGAATATGTAGAACACCTGGAATTGTTCTAACCCTTCGACCTTACAACTTCAACTTTACTTTTCCATGACCAACGATTATAGCCTTCCTATCATCCCCTATGAAGACATCACCACCATCTTATTTCTTGACATACTCACATAACCACTCTCTATGGGGAGTAAAGTGAAAGGATGCACCTGAGTCAATCAAACACGCCTCATGATCTACATGTGTACTTGAAGAAGCCAAGTACACATCCCTAGCTTCATCTGAGGTGGTTTTCGCCTTTGCAGAAGAAGCATCATCATATCCCTTTCCTTTATTAGGAGCTTTAGATTTACAGTCCCTTTTGTAGTGCCCTTCCTTTCTGCATTTCCAACACACCACCTTTATAGGTTTTCCTGGAGATTTAGATATTCCTCTAGATTTAGATCTCCCACTCGATGACTTATTTTTGTTTCTGTTCTGGGACCGTCCTTGTACAAACAAGGAATCACCATTCTAGCTCTCCATATTTTTCTGTCTCATTTCCTCCGTCAGCGAGGATGAGACTATTTCATCAAATTGCAAGGAAGTTGAATTGCTACCTATTGCAATAACCAGACCATCCCACGAATCTGATAGAGAACACAACAAACTGATGCACTTATCTTCATCTGAAATTTTAATATCAATAGATAATAACTGACTTACCACAGTATTAAATGCATTCAGATGCTCTATCACTCAGTCTCCATCTTTCATCCTCAAGTTATACAGCTTTTTCTGTAAGAACAGTTTATTCACTAGAGACTTAGATTGGTACAAAGTCCCTAACTTGTCCCACAAAGCCTTCGCCGTAGCTTCCCTTGATACATTCAACAATACTGAATTTGAGATGCACAATCATATTGAGCTAATTTGAATCTGATATCAAATGTAGGTTTTAACGTTGTACAAAAATTACATGCATACGAATTCTAAAACACAGAAAGTAAACAATGCGAGAGCATAACACATAAAACACATATACACAGAGAATTTCCCCTGGATCCCAAAACCGGGACTACCGACTTGATTTTTCATTATGTTCCTTTCGATGTTACAATACATATTTATACATGCTGAAGCATCCAATACCATGGACCAAAAACCATCGTGTCTAGAACCATGGACCGAAAACCATCGTGTCCAAAAAAACGTGTGTGAAAATCATGCACAAAACCATAGGTAGGTCTGCCCAACCTAATATAGGGTCAAAAAACAAAATTTTTTGGGGCGACCAAAAACCATCGTGTCCAAAAAAACGTGTGTGAAAATCATGCACAAAACCATAGGTAGGTCTGCCCAACCTAATATAGGGTCAAAAAACAAAATTTTTTGGGGCGCTGCCCCAAAACCCATAGAGGGGGATTACATGCACCCCTGAAATCCCCTATGACCCCCCCGCTACGCAATCAACACAACGAAGAGGGGGCTCCGCCCCCCCTCTAACCCCTCAATTAACTACATGGGCTAGTCGTGGAAAGAATATAACACAACCCAACAAGTATGTGTATCTCTGTATGGCGTCTTTAGGAAAGGCTTGTAGTTTTCAAGATCTAGGTTCATTCCTTTGAACCAATATTTTCCATTTTCTGGTAACCCAGTTTCTATTGAGATGGAGGCCACTGAGAAACTGAACTCAATACCAGTAATGATAGCAGTCACTCCTTTCAGTTGTGTTGCTACCCAATCTCTTAGTTGCTCATGAAATCCTGCCTCACTCACCCTTTTGCAAAATTCCAGGGAGTGGACATCCTCAAAGCATTGTTTGATGAAAGGATAGGAGTTGATTGTGTTGCAGTCTAATGGTTCATATCTGAGGATCCTCCCTCCTTTATGTTTTCTCTTTCTTTCTGGTGAAGATTCTTCCTCCATGATGACACAAAGCCCTAGCAACATGAAGCTAAAATAATATATGAGGTGTGAATGGATATGAAGTGATATGTAGGTGATTTTGACAAAATGATGGAAGGGGTCTTGGGAAAGGTGAAATGACTTTGAGAGATAATGAAAATGAGTGGAGAAATAGTGGAAATATGCTTTGCTTGTAGGTGGAAACAAGAGGGTTTATGATGAAATTTGCCAAAAATCCTCTAGGAATGATCTAGGGATTTGCTTTTTGAGTGTTTAAACTTTGTTTTGAGGTGGGTAGAATGGTCAAAATGGCTCATTAAACATGTATGTAGGTGTACGATATCATTTTACATGTTTTGGAAATCAAAAATTATGATGGCCATTTTTACCCTAACATTTCTCATGCAAAATTTGCTACAAACCCTATCTTGAAGAACTATTGACATAAAATGTAATCGGGAAAACAAAAGATGGAGGATGATGGTGTACTTACTTGTTCCTTAGCTTAGAAGTTAGTAAAACTAAGCTTGCAAGTGAAAAATTGAAGTTTAGGAGAGTTTTGATGAGTTTCAGGGCACTTTGTCCTGTGCGCAGTGTAGTGTTCCTACGTACAGCGCATCACAGTGCTTCTACATGTAGTGCCAGTCTCCTAAGTGCAACACAATGCTTATATGCACAGTGCCTTCAAATTTTTGCTGATTTCTCCTAAGAAGACAAGTTTTTTTCTTTTTTGAGGGAGAGAGCTTGATGATAAAGAGTGAATAGGATATGAATGTAAGAGTTATGGGGATTTTTGAGTTTATATGGGGAAAATTTGCTCACTTTTTCAAAAATAAATGGGACCCACCCTCCTTTAGAAATTGATTTTCACTTTTTGAAGACAGATTTTACCTTTACCATTGCAACCCTGAGATGTACTTTTGCTTTCCTAGGTGCTGGAGCTTCCTTTTCTGGAACCTTTGATATCATGAGAATATGAGGAATGTGTGGAAAATCAAAATCAATTCTTCAAAAGTTTCTTTGTCATGTTTGACTCAATGCTAGTTTTATTCATGGAAATGATGGACCTCGGAAACCCTAGTGACCTAATGGATGACTTAAGACCTAATGGAATGATGATGATGACTGACCCATTTTCATTGTGACACCTTCATAAAGTGTGATAGGCAACCAGCATGAGTGAATTTTCAAACAATTACTCCATCTTTAGACTGACCATACAATGACCAAATGTGCTGTGTAAACCTAGTAACAGAAAAATTTGATTTTGAAAGCCTGGAAAAACATAATAAAAGCATTTTTGATCCAGGTGACAGGCTAACAATATTGACACTAACATTAGCTCCAACTGGGGATGGCAACTCCTTGGAGGTGTCAAGGACACTATAGACCAAGCAGCCTTATTCATTGGGCAATGGAGTCAACATGCATAAAAACTAACTTCTGACTTGAGACTGGCTGACCTTTTCACATGACAGAAAAACTACATAAAAAGAAAGAAAGAAAAAAACAGCATTGACTTAAAGAGCCTTAGGGCCTTCACTTCGGGCTTCAAACTCTTATGACAGCTATCTAAAATGCTAGAAGTAAAATACACTCCGATATGTACAATGATGATGACCTTTCAAGATTTTAGACATAGTAGTGCTTGAGAAGCCTACCATTGGTCGCCCCTCCTGAATAATCTTTTCCATCCATTTCTTCCAACAAGAAAGCATTCTTTCCATAAGTTCTCAAACATACCATGTTTTCCTTTGTCTTCATTTTTAGCATCCCACCAAAGGACTACTTCTCCCAAATTGAAATTGTCCTCCTTGGTTTTGCAGTCATAAATATTTTTAATCTTTTCTTGAAGTTTGGATGTGTTCTGAAAAACTTCTTCTCTTGTCTACTGTAAATGAATCATTTGATTTATTCTCCTTTGTATTTCATTAGTTTCACTATCCAATTCCTGTAGGATTTTCATTTCTAGGATAGCAAGAGATGAAGGAAATATTGTATCAACTCCATATACCAGCTGAAAAGGAGACATACCTATTGATTTTTTGGTGCTAACCCTGTCTGCTCACAAGGCATTGATGAGTTTTCTATGGCAATTCATTTTTTTTACCTCCAGGACCTTTTTGATGATGTTAACCAAAGATTTATTGGAAGATTCAGCAAGGTCATTCCCTTGTGGATGATAAGCAGTAGAATGTCCTAGCACAATATGATATTTGGCACATAAATCCACCATTCTTTCTTATTTTAAAGCAACAGCGTTGTCTGTTATTATTTTCTATGGGCAGCCAAATCTAGATAAATATTAGACTCCGGGAATTGAACGATGACAGAATCAGTAGCTTGCCTGGTTGGGATAGCTTCAATCCACTTTGTAAAGTAGTCGGTGGTTGTTAATATCCATTTATGTTATGCTGAAGATGAAGGATGGATTTTGCCAATGAAATAAAGACCCCACTGCTGGAAAGGAGATGATATCAAAATTGGTTGTAGTGGTAATGGTAGAAGTTTCCTCTTTCCTTGAAAAATTTGACATTCATGGCAGCTCATAACTGTTTTATATGCATTCGAAAAGAGGGTAGGCCAATAAAAGCTACCTCTTAAGATCTTGTTTGCTGTAGATTTCCAAAAATGATCACCGCCATAATCTCCTTTATGAAAATACCTCATTATATCTTTAGCTTCATTTTATTTTACCTCCAGGATCTTTCTAAAAGAAAACACCATCCAGAATACAATATTTTGAAGCTTTGAGTTTCATTGATCTAGCTTTACCTTTGGGGACTTCTGGAGGAGGATTCAAGTGCTGCAAGATAGACAATATCGGAGTACCAAGGTGAGGACATGAACATGTTGGACACCTGTAGGAAATGGTTGTCTTCTTTTGGTTCTTCTGATAGTGCAGCCATTAAATTAATATCCAGTGCATGTAGATTTGATTCCACCATAAGTTTTGCAAACCCTTATCCTTTGATGATCTTTGTTGGTTTTATCTCCGAGTCATACTCCAACATGGCTACAATCCACTTTTCTCTTCCACCTTCAGGATCTGTTTGCACAAGAATTTCTTTTACTGTCGC
The DNA here is from genome assembly GCA_031772625.1 of Pinus tabuliformis. NCBI lineage: Eukaryota > Viridiplantae > Streptophyta > Pinopsida > Pinales > Pinaceae > Pinus > Pinus tabuliformis. The sequence goes on from CM062820.1 coordinate 266,741,163, forward strand.
AGTAAGGACATAAGAAATTGTATGTGAATGTAGAATATAAACTCGGAAATCCTTGAGGGATTTTACCAATGCCAATGCCTGTTTCTCAGTGATATTGTATCTCAATGCTGCATCTGTTATAGTGCGATTGAAGAATGCTATAGGCTACTCATTTTTCTAATCTTTTTTCTGCATTAGGACTACTGCTAACATATGCTCAAAAGCAAAATAAAAAATGATGAAATCTGAAGTATAATCTGGGCTAATCAAAATAGGAGCATTAGATAATGCAAACTTTACCACATGAAATGATTTCTTACCCTCCAAAGATAATTTTACCTCGCTGTCTTTATTCAACATATTTGTCATTTATTTCAAGTTCTCAGTTATATTAGGAATAAATCTCCTCAAAAAATTAATTTTCCCATTGAACGACTGAATCTCTTTCTTGTTCCTAGGGAAGTATAGTTGTTGAATGGCCTCCAGTCCTGTAGGAATAATGTGGATTCCATCTTTAGAGATGATGTGTCCTACTAGCTTACCTTCTTCCATCACGAACAAGCTCTTCTTTGGGTTAAGTGAGATGCCAAATTTTCTGCATTTCTAAAAAACAATCCCTAAGTGATGCAAGTGTTCTTCATCAAATTTTGAAAATATTGTTAGATCATCTAGATAGATAACTATAAATACATCTTTTTCATTTGCAAATGCTATGTCCATATCTCGTTGAAAGGTAGCTCCTGCACTCTTCAGCCCAAAAGGCATCTTGGCATTCATGAATGTACCCCATGGTGTTGTGAACGCTGGCTTGAGCTAATCATCCTTGTGTGCTAGAATTTGATTGTATCCAGAGTATCCATCTAGCAGTGACATCCTATAGGATCTGACCACCCTCTGTAGTATGTGATCCATCTGAGGCAGGGGATAGTTGTCTTTCAAGGACACCTTATTAAGATTTCTAAAATCAATACATAGGCAAATTTCCCCGGTCTTCTTCCTCACAAGTACTAGATTAGATATCCATTCAGAAAAGCGAATGGGAACTATTATTCCAGACTTGTAAAGTCTATTTACCTCTTTTTCAATCGATGGCAGCAACTTTCGATTGATTCTCCTCAATTTCTGGCGAAATGGTTTCTGATCGGCCTTAATAGGAATGGTGTGCTAAATGATACTTTTGTCATAAACTTTCAAATCTGAGTAATCCCAAGCAAATGCATCAGCAAATTCCTTCATTAAATACATATACTTACCCTTTGTTTCAAGAGATAAAGACTTTGATAACTTGACCAATTTAGGATTTTCAGTTGTGCCAATGTTTACATCTTCAACTCCCTTTTCTGTAGGAACAATGGTGGACTTCTTGGCGATATCATCTTTGTCAAATAACTCTTCTAAAGGTACCAAGCCTCTTGGAATGTTGTTGTCCTTGAGCTGTAATACTTCAGTGTCAGCTGAATGGATGTTGGGATTGTTGGAAATAATACTGAGAGGGGGGGTGAATCAGTATTATCAGATTAATAAAACCTTTTCAATTTCCTACTCAGAAACATATACGCGACTTATGTTAAGTGAACCAGCGTGTACACGCGACTGTGTCTAAAGCAACTAGCGTATATGCAGATATCTTATGATTCAGTTAATCTTATCTTCAGTAAATGCATCAGAACATTATTAAGCAATTTAGCAGTAAACAGGTGCAGTATAACAGAACAGAATCATCACACAAGAGCCACACACATGAACACCATGATATAAGGTGGAAACCCAATGTGGGTGAAAACCACCTGCTGCAATTCGTCTCTTTCTTTCTTTAGTGAGAAACTTCTTTTACAATATACTGGTGCAGTCCTTTACCAGTATGCAGGCTACAACCTGCAGAGGGCTACAACCCTCTCTCTCGTTTTCCAACTACTTTTGGAAGGGAGCTACAACCCCCTCAGCTCTTGTACTAGCTGATCTATTTACTAGTACGTAGGTGCTGACCCTACAACCTTCAGGGACCACGTTTCATCAATTTTCAGACTGGATCCAAGAGTACAAAGCAAACATTACCACAATACAATCATCAACTATACTTGCATCATAATTCATTAAACAACCCAATACCGAATCACTGAAACCCTGTCATCAAGAACACAGAACCCAACCAGAATCTAGAACTCTGCAACAACCACCAGAATCAGCAACAACCTGAAATATCAACCCTTATCATGCATACGCTACTTCACTGTACCAAAACCGCGTGTATACGCGCTTTCTCCAACGGCAACCCGCGTGCAGATCTAGAAATGATTACTTCTGCCTTTTCTGTCAGATCCGACCCTTACCAAGCGTCCCGAACAGATAACCAACAATACCAGATCCTCTCACTGCGTCAGCCACACACAATCCATGCTCCTTTGCCTAGTGATCTTCTCCTTATATAGCTTTAGGCCTTGTTCAATACCAAGAGCCAAAACCATAGAAACATAATACCATCAACTTCAATACTAGGGATCGACACGCCCGTCGAGACACAATGGTCCGAAACCATAGGCACAACTTCCAAGGACTAACCGCCATGGACCAAAGGTACGTTTCCACATACACGCGCTTTTGCTGAAGCCAACCTGCGTGTACACGCTGATTCTCCTTGCTGAACCTGCGTATATCTCTTTCTTGTCCTGCTGTACTGAGATCTGTCTTCTAGTTAAGTTGTCATCACCTGTACCAGTCTCTGAGCACCTGTACTAACCTTCTGAGTGAGTTGCCATCAAGGACAACACTTGAATCATAATGCCAACAATCTCCCCCTTTGGACTTGATGGCAACCACCACACCAAGTCACTCTCCCCCTTTGACATCAAGGGCAAAGGGTGGACCAAGATATTCTCTTCCTTGGTATACCTTCTGCTGACCATACTGCTGTCCATACTCCCCCTGAGTACATGCTGAAATCTCCAAATGTGCTCCCCCTTTGTGTATGCCAAAGTGTACCAATCTATCCGTCCTGCTCTTGCTGAATTGTGCTGTTCATGCTCCCCTTGACTGTAGGCAAGATCTGTAAAAGATGTTCTACAAGAAGAACAAAGACTTATACATCATAGAAGACCTTCCTATCAAAAGACTCAACATACATTCATCACCCAACCTAGTGGGGATATCCTAATATTGACTCATTCACCTAACCATGTGAAGATACATGATAATACATGAACATTTCATCATTCATCCCAGGCATAGTGGGGAAACCAACACAGGCCGTTACATGACCTTGACATCATAAAAGAGATACTTGACATAGTGATGAAATATCTAGACCAAGACTTATGAAAGTCACCAACAGCATCATGATCTGTACCATCAGCCTGCAATACCATTCCTAAACAGTAAGATGTATCATTTAGCTTCATAGACTTTATCAACACCTTCTAACCATAATGCCAACAATGCATTATTCGAAGAATATTCTCCCCCTGAGTGTAAGCCAACCATGTCTGAACCATTTCCTGAGTCTGTTCTGCTCCCCCTGAGCCTGAGCCAACCATGACTGAACCTGGGTCTGTTCTGCTGCCCTTTCTTCATATACGCGACTTTGCAGCCTGTAACTCGCGTATATACGCGACTTGTCTTCAGTCTATCAGCGTATGCAGGATGGAATACTGAATTTCATCACTTTCAGATTCCCCTGTGTCTGTTATGTCAGCTGTCTGAGTTATCCCACACCTTTCTGTCTCTGTTTTCTTCAATTCCTGCAACTGTGATGATGTATGGTCCCCTTGTCTTGAATTTTGAAATCTGCTTCTGCATTCCCTTGCTTTATGCCCATAGTTGTTGCATGTATAGCACCTTATATTTTTCATGTTCCTTCTATCACAATCAAATGCTTTGTGTCCATATGCATTACAGGCAAAGCAATACCCTCTGAAATACCTGGGATGAGATGATCTTTCTTGAACCATTCTACTTCTGCATCTGGCTGCAACATGTCCAAGATTATGACATACATAACATTCAACTTTATTCAGCGGAGGAAATAATCGTCTATCACGTTCATAGTTAGGAGTAAAGGATCTTCCTTGAGGAATTTCTTTTCTTGGTTGTTCCTTGAGCATTTCAGATTTCTCATTAGAGTTTCTTGTCTCACCTTGTGAACTAGATTCACCTTCAACATATTCATGAAAACCAAGACCAGTCTTGATAGCAGGAGATCTTTGACTATTAAGAATATCATCCAAGACTTTAGAACTATCTTGAAATCGTAAAAGCTTATCCTTTTCTTCTAGTTTACCTTTCAAGATATTTACCTCAACTTGATGTTGTTCTTCCTTTTTCAGATACTGCTTCCTTAGGTCTTCTTCAACTTTTCTCCCTTCTTCTACTTGTCGCTTTAGTTTGATCACTTCATGTTCTTGATCTTCAAGATCTTCTTTTAGAGAGAGGATCTTTGATTCAAGTCTCTGAATAGTTGAGCTCTGATCTTTTGCTATATCCTGCAATTTCTCCCTTACCCTGGTTTCTGTTTCCAATAGTTCTTTTAATTTGGCAGCTTCTTCAGTTTCTACATTCTTCTCTTCATGTGCCATGAGACTTTTAATATCCTCGCTATCATTGGATGAAGCATTCTTCTTCTTGTGCGCCATGAGACTTCTAATATCTTCACTATCATTAAATGAACTTTTAATATGGGAATAATAGCTTCTACCATCTTCTTCATATATCCTTCCTTTGTTATGAGGACATCTAGCAGCATAGTGACCAACTCTTCCACATAGAAAACATTTGAAAGGCAACTTATCTTTGAACCGTCCAGTTCCCCGTTCAAGATTCTTGACAAAATTTACCTCATCTTCTTCCTCTGACACTTCGAATGCGGCCTCTGGTGGTACCTCTAGTCGCATTTCAAAAGCAGTTAGGATCCCGTGAAGCTGTGACATGGTAAGTTTTCGCACATTCTCCTTTTCTTCTACGGCAGATACTTTAGAATCAAATTTAGTAGACAGAGATCTCAAAACCTTTTGAACTAAGACAACTTCCTCAAATTCTTCACCCAGATCCCTCATACAATTCACAATCTCATCCATACGCAGGAAATAATTAGCTACGCTTTCATTACTTCGCATCTTAAGAGTTTCATACCGGATTCTGAGAGTTTGAAGCTTCGCTATTTTTACCAGATCATCTCCTTCGTAGCTTGTAACGATTTTGTCCCATATTTCCTTAGCTGATTTGAGATGCATGATCTTCATAAATTCTGATTGAGTCAAAGTACCCAATAGGACATTAACTACTTTGGCATTGAGCTCATATTGCTTTTTCTCTGCTGGATCTGTAGGAGTTGCTGATGGGAATTTGTATCCTCCTTCTATGAGTCCCCAAACTTCTGCTCCAAGAGACTGTAAATATGCAGTGGTTCTTATCTTCCAGTGAGTAAAATTGTTCCCGTCAAAGACTGGTGGCCTGATGTGTGCCTCTCTTTCTGGATTAGCCATTTTGATGGATCTTTTCCTTCAAGCGATCAAGCTTCCTCTGAAGGACCTGCTCTGATACCAATTGTTGGAAATAATACTGAGAGGGGGGGTGAATCAGTATTATCAGATTAATAAAACCTTTTCAATTTCCTACTCAGAAACATATACGCGACTTATGTTAAGTGAACCAGCGTGTACACGCGACTGTGTCTAAAGCAACTAGCGTATATGCAGATATCTTATGATTCAGTTAATCTTATCTTCAGTAAATGCATCAGAACATTATTAAGCAATTTAGCAGTAAACAGGTGCAGTATAACAGAACAGAATCATCACACAAGAGCCACACACATGAACACCATGATATAAGGTGGAAACCCAATGTGGGTGAAAACCACCTGCTGCAATTCGTCTCTTTCTTTCTTTAATGAGAAACTTCTTTTACAATATACTGGTGCAGTCCTTTACCAGTATGCAGGCTACAACCTGCAGAGGGCTACAACCCTCTCTCTCGTTTTCCAACTACTTTTGGAAGGGAGCTACAACCCCCTCAGCTCTTGTACTAGCTGATCTATTTACTAGTACGTAGGTGCTGACCCTACAACCTTCAGGGACCACGTTTCATCAATTTTCAGACTGGATCCAAGAGTACAAAGCAAACATTACCACAATACAATCATCAACTATACTTGCATCATAATTCATTAAACAACCCAATACCGAATCACTGAAACCATGTCATCAAGAACACAGAACCCAACCAGAATCTAGAACTCTGCAACAACCACCAGAATCAGCAACAACCTGAAATATCAACCCTTATCATGCATACGCTACTTCACTGTACCAAAACCGCGTGTATACGCGCTTTCTCCAACGGCAACCCGCATGCAGATCTAGAAATGATTACTTCTGCCTTTTCTGTCAGATCCGACCCTTACCAAGCGTCCCGAACAGATAACCAACAATACCAGATCCTCTCACTGCGTCAGCCACACACAATCCATGCTCCTTTGCCTAGTGATCTTCTCCTTATATAGCTTTAGGCCTTGTTCAATACCAAGAGCCAAAACCATAGAAACATAATACCATCAACTTCAATACTAGGGATCGACACGCCCATCGAGACACAATGGTCCGAAACCATAGGCACAACTTCCAAGGACTAACCGCCATGGACCAAAGGTACGTTTCCACATACACGCGCTTTTGCTGAAGCCAACCTGCGTGTACACGCTGATTCTCCTTGCTGAACCTGCGTATATCTCTTTCTTGTCCTGCTGTACTGAGATCTGTCTTCTAGTTAAGTTGTCATCACCTGTACCAGTCTCTGAGCACCTGTACTAACCTTCTGAGTGAGTTGCCATCAAGGACAACACTTGAATCATAATGCCAACAGGGATCATCAAAGTTGTATGCATAATCAATGTGAGAACTATGAAATTCTCCCTTCAATTGCAAAAACCTCTTTATTTGCTTATCATCACCAAACACTTGCCAAAACCTCATATTATCTAGGACAGATGGGCGATGTTTAACATGGATGGAGTAGTTATGATTAGGATGAATAGGGATCTTCACCATACTTGCTGCAATGGCGAGTGAATCAACTATGACATTTTGAGTTCTAGGAATAAGAGATAAAGTATATTCTAAAAACATTTTGAGAATATCATGTATAGCATTGAGATAAGCTCTCATTCTTGGGTGTTTGGCCTAGTATTCCCCTTTGACTTTCTTGATTACTAATTCGGAGTTGCCATAAACAAAAATATTTTTTGCTCCCAACTTTTTCATAATTTTGAGGCCAGCAATCAATGTCTCATACTCCGCCTCATTGTTTGAACATTCAAAAGCCAACTTGTAAGAGCTCATTCTCACATTTCGAGGGATTTTGTTTGACTGATGCAATGGACCATGTATCCAAACACCAATTCCTGCTCCTTCTCTTCCTGATGTGCCATCGAAATCCATGGTCCAAAGACCATTTTATTCAACCAGAAAAAGGATTTCTGAAGACTGAATTTTTTTATTTTCAGGATTTTGAAAAACTATCTCAAAACTTTTTGTTTTCTGCACTATTCTTTGAATCTCCTCAATAGAATTTGCAGGCTGCCTATATTCCTCACCAACTTCTTTACCTTCTGCTGTAATAGTTTCATGTATGCTACCCATTAGGTTGGGAACTTCTAAAATTTCCATTAACTGACTTTCATCATCAACGGAATTCATATCACTAAATAGAATAAAAGAGTCAAGATCAGTATGAACAACATGTATAGGATGATTGACTGGCTTCTCCTTCCTGTTGAGCATAAATTTCATCTTCTTTTCTCTATAAATTTTCTAGAGCTGTCCAAAAACAGGGATAGTGTCGTATGAAAATTCAAGTTGTAGCGTGCCCTTTAATTTTTCTCCCCAAGACCTTGAAAGAAACATTCCAAACCTAGGAGGAATATTGGCAACTACGACATCCATCAATACATTTTTGGCCAGGATTTGGTCCAAGGACACTACCAAGTCTTTAATGAGGCCAAGGCATTTCACTCTTGCAGAATCAAAAGAATAAAGATCATGGTATGGTCAGGTGATGCTCAGTCTTAGTTTATCCATGATGGAATTAAGCATCAGATTATGGGAGGCACTAGAATCTAGCATAGAATTATGAAGGATAAAATCATGAAGTCTAAGACTCAGATAAAAAGGCGAAATTTCACTATCTTCAGGAGCTCCTTCTAAGGCTGGACCAAAAAGGATTGCTTGCTCATCATCAGCTACATTAACTGTATCAAACATTTGATCAACCCTAAGCATCTTTGCAATATGAAACATATATTTGTCATTCCTTACCAATTCGATGAGGGGAATGGCTATTTTCAATTTAGAAATTTCATTCTCCAAGCTAAGAAGATTATATTACTTTTATACCACTTTTGAAGCGATGTCCTTCCTTTATGTTAGGCCTTTAGCTTGAGGTTCCTTCCTTTGGCTTTCAGTTTGTAGTTCTTTATCTTTCCTCACATTGCTAGTGGAGGCTTCATTTTTTCTATCCTGATTCAGTATGAAAATGGCTTTGTCTTTGTTCTGGCCTATAGGAGTGGTTTCTTTGCTTGGTGCATCATTTTGTAGATTTTGTCTTTTCTGAGTTAGAGTGACAGGTACATTTCTATTCCTCAAATTGAATTGCTTTTGTAGATGACTGAGGGCATTTTGATATCCTCTTTGGTACTCTCCAGTCCTATCAGCCAATAGATTTTCGCTTGCAAACACAAATTGCTGATCATTTGGTATGAGAGAGTCTTCGGAAAACTGATCTTCCTCTGTTAGGAAAGTAGGCAGTTCAACTTCTTGAAAGAAGTGATTTTCTTCTACAATTTCTTCTTCATCTTCTTCCTGACCTTCAGTGTAATTTTGCTGGAATGGAGCTCTTACTTGACCTTGAGGATCTTGGTTTCACTGCTCTTTGCATCGATTTCTAAACTATTGTTGTTGTTGTCCGTGAAAGTTAGGATTCCTCACTAAAGGTTCATCTTCTCGATCAGTTATGGATATTATATCCATCATCCTCTCCATAGTTTTTATCAAATTGTCAAGCTTTGCATCAGAAGATGAGGCAGGCTCTTCTTTGAAGACAACTTTCTTCTCCACCCTCTCCGGCTTTGATTTTGACTTCTTAACGAGCAAATTGGCTTCAACACTAACTGTATTCTACTAGATCTCTTCAAGTGTAGTGGGGTCTCTTTCTCTGAGCTGGTAGGCCATGTCTAAATCGAAATCATCAGGATAATGAAGAAGAGCGAAACCAGGAGGAGGCTTCATATCATCAGGTATAGAATTGTACACTATATTAAATCTTGATGTAAATTATTGAACCATTTCATTTGGGTTCCTTTTCATTGAATTATACTCAGCTAATATCTGTAATGGATTTTTCTTCTCTTGCCAACGAGCTAAGAATAATTCAATCAATCTTTGAGAACTATTAATAGAATTAGGAGCCATACTTTGAAACCATTTCTTAACATCTCCTGAGAAACTCTGAGCTATAATCCTCATTTTGGCATTCTCCTCATCAATTTCTTCTAAATCAATGAATTATATTAACCTGTCAACATGTTGCTTAGCTGTAATTTCTGCACTTCCATCAATCAAAGGGAGTCTTTGACCATAGTTCCGAGGCAAAGTAGCAAGTTGAGCAAGCAGTAAAAGAGGCGCAAATCTTGCCATGACTGTTGGAGATAGTGAAGGTGTTACAATGGATTGTGTGAGTAAGGGTGGAGATGTTGATGAGGATGATGGAACTACTAAAATGGGTTGTGGAGGCAAATTTGGAACGAATGGGGGAGGTAGGAAGGATGAGGAAACTGAAACTTTGGGAGATGTGGTAGATGTGCTTGGAGGTGAAACAGAGGATGAAATTGTGGCTAGGTATTCAAGTTGATATTGAACAAAATCATTTTTAGTAGTGATTTGGAGTTGGTCAGCAAGGCTTTGAAGCTTATCAAAATTTAACCACAGTTCATGATCAGTCCTAGCAGACAAATATACTGAAGAAATAGAGTGAGTTTCAACCTTTAAAGGTTCTAATGTTATATCAGAGATACAGGAGTTACAATTGGACCTTGTAAGTGATAATTCTATCTACTCTTCAAAAGGAATTTGCTCAAAGGCGAACAAGTGTTTAGGCAGAGAAGTTCTTCTTTTAATTTTATGAACTGCACTTTTAGTGATGGGTAGTCTAAGTTTACTAAGCAGTCTTTCTGGATCTTCAACAATAAAGGGTTGGTTTGGGTTAGGGTTTGACCTGGTATGCCTTTTGGAAGCCAGAATTTATACACCCTAAACTAATGAGATTTATGAATTCAGCCTAACTTCGAATACTGGAAACTGAGAGGTACAGAACCAGTTCTTTGAAAGCTCTTAGATATTTCCCAGGAATAATTTAACAGTGGTTCCCCAGCAACGACGCCAAAAATGTTAGTCCTTACAATCTCCTAGGCTAAAAAGGAAATCGAGAAGGGTAACCTCAAACCACTTCAGCTTAGTAGCTAGCGCTACTGAACACGATAGGGATCTGTCTAACTCTCTTATCAGTGATATGACTTTAAAGAAAATGAATTTTAGGCTAGATATGTTTATTTGTTTTTTTGTTTGTGAAAATTTGGTTTTTAAGGATTTGTTGAACTTAGGGATTGGAGCCACAAGTAGGTCTAGGCTGTGGGAATGCAAGAGAAAACATAATAAGCAGCTAGATATCAAAATCCATGGTGTAATTTGAGTATTTGTCAATGTAGTATAGATGATATAGTGTGGAATAAACTAATGAGCATAAATAAACATGATTTCAATAGCTTAGGAAGACAAAACACATAACTATGAAAACCAGATAACAGAGCTTGAAAAACAAGAATTCTGAGTATTTTATCACAAGGCATTCATAGAAAGAAGAGATATAATGTAGATAAATATGTTTAGATGATGATAAAACAAAAAGAATGAATTACAAGCACCATGAACTCATTGGGCTAGAGTTCCTTGAAAATAGCTGCAACATGTATCTGTATTAGCTTAAAGATGATTACAATGCAAGCATCCTTCACAAAAAGTTCAACCCTCTTCTCTTAAAGTGAAATAATACATATATACTCTCCTAGAACACTTTCCCACCTTTAGGAGTCGAATTTCTTGGTGGAGGAACTGACTCCAAGATTCTGTCAACCAACAGGTGAGAGTGAGAAGGTGAAACTGAAACGCTTCATGAAGAGTTTGTTTAGGAGTTTGCTTCCTTTATGAGGTCTAATAAACATCAAAAACAACCTATGATGTACATTTATTCATGCCTACATCACCTAGCCTCATAACTAGTGTTGTTACATAGATAATCTTGACTTTGACCAAGTTAGACTAGAAGCTAGAAATTTTACACAGTGAAATTCTCCAAATAAAAAGACAGAAAGTGAAGAAGCGTGACACCAACTTTGAGCTAATTTTCACGTGCTTTACAGGGGTCCAATTGTAAATCTGAGAGAACGTTCAACTATCCCTTCAAGTCTAGTTTCCAAAATAGTTTTAATATCTAAATTTGGAGCACGAGAAGTCCTTCAAAAATCCATTCTCCCAAGGTCGCTCCAGAAGTGCAGTAACTGTCGAAAAATGGTCGAGAATGCTAGTTTTTTGCCACCTTTTTGTATTTTTCTCCAAAACCAAGCCACCTCTACAAAAACTGGGCAAATGGGTTTTTAGATGATCGCAACAGATTTCAAAAAATGTATACCTTTCCTCAAATGGATGCCTGAGGAAAAAGCATAGTGCCAAGGCGTTCCGCTTCTGGAGCAACGAAATTTCTGAACTTGGACCAAAATTTCTCAAAAAGCTCAAAATGCTAAGAATTTTCTCAAAATTGGAGGGAAGGTGTAAAAGTAGGTTTGTTATAGCTTCATGGATGCTTTACCAAGCATCTCCAAGTTTCCCTCATCCTTTTGATCTTTTTTGGACTCCTTGAGCTTGTTTTCAAGTTGTTTCACTTTGACATTAGCGATAATGTTTTGAGCTTGATAGTGATGCACCATGTGTCTGAACAATTGATTGTCGATGTTTTCCTTCTCAACAAGCTTCTCCAAGTGTTCATTCACCCTATTAAGCCAATATTCTTTATCTTGATGAACCTCTAGGGTGATCTTATCATCTAGGTCAAGATCCTTATTAAGCAAAATTTGTTCTTGTTCCTCTTGCAAAGTTTTATTGAGGCCTCTTGTTCTTAGTCTTTTCCTTTTTCCTTTCACCTCTGATGATTTAGTCTCGCTTGATGTCATGATCTCCTTAACTTTTTTGACTTGCTGCATTAACTTAGCTTTTTCCTTTTCTATTATCAACTCCTTTTATTTGAGTTGACTGTTTTCCTGTTCAAGGAATGATATGACATACTTTGCCCTTTCCAAATTGATTGCCAGCTCCTTGATTTGGTAGTCCTTATCCCTGATAGTTTATCTCATGTTTGTGGTCTGATCTTCAGTCTCTGGATCAATTAGTTCAAACTCATGTTCTATTGTGTCTTTATCCTTTGCTGTTGATTCCTGCTTTGTCGATGAAGAAGGCTTGGCCCCTTTCTCTTTGTGAGAAGAAAACACAAGCCTCTACCCTTTCTTATACACTTTAGTCACCTCAGGTTTGGATAGCTGAGTCTTCTCCATTATTTTGCTAGATGACCCCACCTCTGTTTGTTGTTTTGGTGCACTTGGAGACTGAGATGCTGCATTTTCCTCATGCCATTTCAAGGTTGCTTCCAAAAAGGCTTCCCAAGCCATACCTCTCTCTGCCAACTGGTGAAGGAAAATGGTTTTGATGAGACTGTGATGGAACAAGCTTGGGGAGTGGCTTTTGAGATGTGAAATGCATCAGGAGGCAAATATTATAGGCATACAACCTAGAGAATCTACCTTCATAATTGAAGAACCTCATGACGTTTTTCATTAAAGGGGCATATTTCTCCAATAAATATCTGAAAGGCAAGAGGTGAGTATGTGTACCTCTGTATGGCATCTTTAGGAAAGGGTTGTAGTTTTCAAGATCTAGGTTCATTCCTTTGAACCAAGATTCACCATTTTCTTGTAACCCAGTTGCTATTGAGATCGAGGCCACTAAGAAGCTAAACTCAATACCAGCAATGATAGTAGTCTCTCCTTTTAGTTGTGTTGCTACCCAATCTGTTAGTTTCTCATGAAATCCTTCCTCGCTCAACCTTTTGCAAAATTCCAAGGAGTGGACATCCTCAAAGCATTGTTTGATGAAAGGATAGGAGTTGATTGTGTTTCAGTCTGATGGTTCATATCTGAGGATCCTCCCTCCCTTATGTTGTCTCTTTCTTTCTGGTGAAGATTCTGCCTCCATGATGACACAAAGCCCTAGCAATAGGAAGTGAAAATAAGATGTGAGGTGTGAATGGAAATGAAGTGATATGTAGGTGATTTTGACAAAATGATGGAAGGGGTCTTGGGAAAGGTGAAATGAATTTGAGAGCTAATGAAAATGAGTGGAGAAATAGTGGAAAGATGCTTTGCTTGCAGGTGGAAACAAGAGGGTTTATGATGAAATCTACCAAAAAACCTCCAGGAATGAGCTAGGTTTTTGCTTTTTGGGTGTTTAAACTTTGTTTTGAGGTGGGTAGAATGGTAAAAATGGCTCATTAAACATGTATGTAGGTGTCCGATATCATTTTACATGTTTTGGAAATCAAAAATTATGATGGCCATTTTTACCCTAACATTTCTCATGCAAAATTTGCTACAAACCCTATCTTGAAGAATTATTGACATAAAATGAAATTGGGAAAGCAAAAGATGGAGGATGATGGTGTACTTACTTGTTTCTTAGCTTAGAAGTTAGTAAAACTAAGCTTTCAAGTGAAAAATTTAAGTTTAGGAGAGTTTTGATGAGTTTTGGGGAACTTTGTCCTGCGCGCAGTGCAGTGTTCCTACACACAATGCAGTGCTTCTACGCGCAACGCCAGTCTCCTAAGCATAGCGCAGTACTTCTATGCACAACGCCTTCATATTTTTGCTAATTTCTCCTCAGAAGACAAGTTTTTTTCTTTTTTGAGCAAGAGAGCTTGATGGTAAAGAGTGAATAGGATATGAATGAAAGAGTTATGGGGATTTTTGAGTTTATATGGGGAAAATTTGCTCACTTTTTCAAAAATAAATGGGACCCACCCTCCTTTAGAAATTGATTTTCACTTTATGAAGACAGAGCTTACCTTTACCATTGGAAACCTGAGATGTCCTTTTGCTTTCCTGAGTGCTGGAGCTTCTTTTTCTGGAACCTTTGATATCATGAGAATATGAGGAGTGTGTGAAAAATCAAAATCAATTCTTCAAAAGTTGCTTTGTCATGTTTGACTCACTGCTGGTTTTATTCATGGAAATGATGGACCTTGGAAACCCTAGTGACCTAATGGATGACCTAAGACCTAATGGAATGATGATGATGACTAACCCATTTTCATTGTGACATCTTCATAAAGTGTGATAGGTGACCAGCATGAGTGAATTTTCAAATAATGACTCCATCTTTAGACTAACCATACAATGACCAAATTTGTTGTGTAAACCTAATAACAGAAAAAATTGATTTTGAAAGCCTGGAAAAACATAGTAAAAGAATTTTTGATCTAGGTGACAGGTTAACAAGACTGACACTAATAGGGGTGATGGAGGAATTGAGAGCTCGAGAGCTGCATGATCTCAATTTGATTAGTGAATATAGGGTGGACAACGATCAGACCTTCGCTGAGAAAACTCAAGCCTTAAAGGAAAAGGAAACACTACATGCACATAATTTCAAGCTTGAGTCTGTAGTTGTGGAGGCATGTAGAACTGTGCTAGAGCTTCACATTCCAGAGGACACATAGCTGGAAGCTAAGATTAAGAAGTTAGCCATTGGAGTGCACGAGGCAAAGGCCGAAGATGTATGAGTTCAATTCAAACTCAACATGAAAATCACTGAGTTGCAGCTCAAATTACAGCCCACGACTTCACCTGAGGTCAGGGAGCAATGCGGAGCCACCATAAAAGAAGGGATGACCACTTTGGATGTCGTAGTCGCTAACTACTTAGCCTTATTTGAGAAGGTAATGGAATTGGTGATGACTCTGCAAGAAGACCCAAACCTGCAGATCTTGAATACAAAGGTTTATGAGCTGCAGAAGAAATACAATGAGGTCAGGATGACGACGTGCTCAATTGCTCTAGCACGGCGCCTAGCCAAGTTGTAGGAAGGGACGCAGCTCTTCCCACATGTAGAAATAGCCCAGAAGAAGGAGGACATACTTAAGGCCAGGTTGGGACCTTGGTTAGAAGAATATTACCAAGTCACAACCAACATTTATGAGAAGATGACGGACCAGCTACCAAGTAGCTAGTGGAATAAGTCAAGCAGGTAGCTACATAGAGAATTGTCGAGGTCGTATTTGTGTAGGTAGAGCTGGGGGATATTCATAGCAAGATCACCACGCTAACCAAGTGACTCAAGGGAGAGGCATGACCTTTGTGTTGGGGGCTTGTTGGGATGAGGTCCCCTTGGTTAGTTTTGGGGTTAAAAACCCAAGTTTTGATGTAATTTTTGTGAAAAGATGTATAGTCTCGGTGATTTGTGCATGCGGAGCGCATAGGTAGTTAGGAGTAAAAGTGCTTTTAGCCTCTTTTTTTATGTAAAGTTGAGTTAGTTTTGAGATCCACCCAAGGTCCGTAGAGCATGGGATTGTATGTAAAAATCTATAAATAGGTGTGTCTTAGAGAGTCTAAGGGATGTCTATGTCTGAGAGAGGTAAAAAGGGCAAGAAGAAAGTAGATAGAAGAAGAAAGGCTCTGCAGTTGAGTGCGCGAAGGCCTAAAGTAGAGTCTGTGACTGAGTGTGTGAATCCCTGCAACTAAGTGTGCAGGGTAGTTTTGAGTCTGTAATACCATATTGAAGATCAATAAAGAAGACTGTTGAAGAATTTCTATGTTTATCTATTTACTTTTGTTATTTATGTTTGCGATATATGATGTGATTGAATAATGTCTTTATGAAATAATGATCTATTGATGTGCGACTCTATGGGATAAGTCTTAAGAACTGTATGTAATGCATGTTAAGTACTTTCGTGAAGATTATAATACATTATCTTATGTTTATTAAATGCTTAAGTAGATCTGTGCGAGCTCAGATCTAGGGTTATTTTTTGATACACGCCAGTCGATGATTCAATTGTTAAGAGTCTGCAAAGAACTATCATAGAGATTCGCGAAGGTCTAGAGGTCGTTTAAAGTGAGTTGCAGTGTTGAGACCTAGGGGCTTATAGATATGCACTAAGGAAGATCTAGGGCAATAAAAGACATCACACTAATCTTTGGATGTGGAAACTTGGTTCCAGCATCCCCCCATACTGCTTCGGGTGAGACTTCAGCCTACACTACTCAAGTTGATGTCAAAAGGGTCAGTAGTGTAGGGTTTTATTTTGCACAATTAACTCTGAACCTAGGCCAGGACCCCCTAAGACAACAATACTAAAATATGCTTAAAAACATAATGGAAATAATACTAGCTCGAGTGATGGTAGCTTATCTCTAAGAAGGGATGTGGTGGCTACATGCCTCTGAACTATGTTAAAATCAGGCTCGAAGGCCAATTTATTGTTGAGAAACAATAGAAAACCCTAAATCCAAAAACCTAACCCTATGAAATGAAGCACCAAACTATGGGCTTTATTTGGGTAAATTGGTACATCAACTTTCCGAAGTCATAACTTTGGCATACGATCTCTGTTTGATGCACATAATACCTCGTTAGAAATATTTATTTGAGGACTACAACTTTTGACTGAACAACATTTGTCCAAGGCCCATGTTGGTCTCGGTTTTCCCAAAAACGTCGTTTAGGGCCTCAAAACGACTCCGGAAGTTCAAGACCCGAAAAATTTCCAAAAATAGTAAATTGTGCTACAAATAAGTGTTATCGAGAATTCTAGTGTCTATTTAGAGCTGCTAGTCCCACTAAGATGAGTAGCTATCTTAGAAACAAACAGATTAAAGTCACATGTTTTTCCTTTACGAGAGAGAGATGAGAAAGAAGTAGAGAGTACCAACCTCAGTCTTCCGCTTGGCTCCTTGCTTGTTTCCTTTCCCCTTTGACAGAATCTCGCCACTGCTTCCTTACTTGTCCAGCTTCAAAGAGCACCTGTAGATTCACAGAACCATAATACCATCAAAGCGTAGAGATATTTTACTGTAAGCAATATAGGATCAGATATATATTGACCATACGAATGCATATAACAAACACGGTATTCAGAGATACACAAGAATATGGAGGAAAACTCAAATAGCTTTATTAGTAAAAGTCATAGAAGAGAGGATTACAACCACTTGGTCTAACCCAGTGCCATCCTCCCAGCTTGAAAGCCCTCTTCACCTCACACAAAGCAAGATCACCCAACAATGTCTTCAAAGAGAAACCAACAGCACCTCTTTACAAATTACCCAATTCCAATCTTTCGATCAGTTTGATGAGGGATCCATTTATAGATATTTGCAGGGGGGTGAGTCAGATTCCGGGATTTTGATTAGTGTCATCTCTCTAATATTTCCTGGTTCCACATGGAGATGATCTCTTACTCATCCATGGGCAAACTCAGAGAGGCAAGTGTCAAATGAATAGTTTCTAGAAGATTCTCTGGGTTTCCACCTAGCAAACTACTTGTGCCATTTGTCTTCTCTCGCTCATCACACCCTATAGAATGGCTTTCCAGTATGCATCACACTTTTTGCATGTGGTAGGTGAGATGCATCGCACCTTTAGCACTGGGCAGTCTATATGGTCTTGCTTTGACCAGTTCTGAGTAGCTTTTCATGGAGAACTTCTGGGAGATGATGTAATTAGCTGACCTTGCTCCTTTAGGGTATGAAACAACACTTTTAGGGACTTAGAAGCCCTTGGTTTATGGACATATGTGATTGGAGTTCCAGTGCCCAAATATGTCTATAACAGTTTCCCCCTAAAGCATGAGGTCGTAAATCTTTTGATGTCAGGTGAAATGCTTTATAATGAGGATCCGAGGTTTTTCGCACTGGAAGGTGACCTGTAATAAGATACAATACAATAAATTATCTTCATAATATTTTCATGATCTAGCTGAGGTGGGCATTCCCATGCTGAGCTTGATAAATTCATTTTCATGTACATAGGACAGACAACCATCTGTGTGCAGACTGATGATTCTGGTAGTGCCATCATCCCTTAGTTTGGATGATTATCTGTGCAGCAATGAGGTACATTTGATGTCTTTATTTTCCTGATTATATCGTAACCCAGATGGATGAAAATAGATCTGGGGTCTTCAAAACTCATTCAATCTTCACCCAAAAGTACAAGTCGATCCATGTGAAAAAGATGTTCTAATGTCGAACATGGAAGGACATCATCTGATTCCCAGCCAATGATGTAAGTTGTTAACAGATGCGAGAGGAATCACCGATGATGATGATGACCCTCAAGGTACTACAGTACAATTCACATGGTGTGAATACATGAGTTGATGTCGAACACCACGCAAAATCTTTTGGTCGAAGGCCATTAGCGTAAACCTGTCGCCAAAAGTGAGAAACTTGTCATTGAGGCATGTAAGCTTCAAAGTACTAAAAGGGTTGTCCCTAGGTCGGCTTCTTGGATAATGAGCTAATGTCAACAAGAAGTGACCTGTCGTAGAAGGGCATTAATGGATTCCACATCTACGACATGGAATGGAGAAAATGATTTTGTAGAGGTGAAAACGATCTGGTGATACAAGGTTCAGGGTGGTGGTCATGAAAGAATGAAGTGTGAAGGTATTGTAGCGGATGAGACACAAGCTGGGTAGGTGAATTCTCTAAGTGACTTCTCTTGAACATATCGGTGACACTGAAATGGATTGGTAGCGTTAACCCCAAAAGTGGATGGTACGGTGGACCAATGGTGATATGACCGGTGAACGGAATAACCCAACCCAACTCAATCATGGTGATGGAGTGAAAGTGTCATGTTCAAGAGCGACCTGCTACCAATAAAGTTTCTTCAAGTTTTCTTCCCAATTTTCCCCAGTCATTTTTGACCAGTACCTCTTTATTTTTGTTAAGCTTGAGGAGGATAACATATGATTGTTCTATAATTTTCCCTTCGGGCAAACCCGTTGCTATGTTTTAACGAGCCTAGCAACAGTGAAACTCGCTCTTGTCTGAATGGAAAAGTTTGTCGCTATTGTTTTAACGAGTTTAATGACAAGGATAACTCGGTCCTTTTCAATTTTAGAGAGTCTGAAAAGAGACGGAAAGAAGACTCCAATATTCCTTTTTTGTAATATAATCCCTTAAGTCCGAAAAAGTATAAAACAATGCGAAAGGGATGACTTTTCAATAGTTTTAATGAGCCGAACAAGACAAACGCTTGATCTTTTTGTGTAATAATCCCTCAGGTCCAAAAAGATTAAAATCTAGAGGAGGGATAACACTTCCAACAATTTTAACGAGCTGGAGAGGCCAATCGCTCAGCAATCTTTTCATATTTTACGAGTCAAGTGAAAAGAGCTTAAAGGAGACTCGTTTTTTGAGGAATAGGTGATGTTTTCAAATAGCAGCTGGTTCCAGGTGAGGTTTGGAACTTTCCAATCATGGCAGTGTAAAAAGGTGGCTAATAGGATCACTCATCACAGATGTTCCTCAAAAAGGGGTAAACAATCAAATGGAGGCAAATGATCGGCAACAACAGAGTGGAGGTGATGGTAAGAACACAACCAAGGCTCAAAAGCTGATGATAATGCATTCACGATGGTTATTTACTGGAGGTGGGTTCATTTTTTAATGAGCTTAAACTCTGGTGGAACATATGCTCATTGCTAGGTTTAATTTTTAACAAGCTTGAAATTCGCGTAAAACTGCTCGTGCCAGTCGTATAATAAGGATGTTTCATCAATAGGTTCATTTTTTAGGGACCTTGCACCATTCGAAATTATGCTTCGACTCCTTTTATTATGTAAGCCAGGAATGACCAATCCTATGAGTTTAAAGGGTTAAGAACCTACATACTAAGAAAATAAATGGTCTCTTTTCACTTTCACACAAAAAGTTTACATGCCCCCAAGTATAGCGAAGTAGAGTTTCCAAGGTTACCCCTCAATTTGCAGACAAAACATTTGTTCTATCAGGAAAGGCCTACCTTTTCAGGTTACCCTTCAATTTGCAGACAACATTTGTTCTATCGGGAAAGGCCTACCTTCTAATAGAGGTATCTTATTCCGATATAATCCCATTTTCCTAAATGGACAGGTGTGTCAGACTAGTCATATATCCTCTACGGAAACCTACCCTATACCTGAAGTTTTCATGCCGAAGCAGGCCAGGGTGCATGCCCCCTAGGTTTCAGTCTTGACCACCGAATCACTCGCGCTCATCGGGTGGATGGACTGGAGATTGATGAGACATTCCTTGTGAAAAAAGACCTGTTAAGGATGGAATTTGACTATTAGCTATGTGTGAACTGGGGAATGAAAGCTGGTCTATGAGCTGGACCACTCTACCTTCATACAGAGAACACATTACTTGAAAGAGTGAGGAGATGATGGCTCCCATGCTATAAATGTAGTTGTGCCCAAGGAGTGGATTGTAATCTAAAGGTCCTTGGACTACCATTACGTTCAGATAAGAAGTTTTCCTTCACAAAGTTATAGGCAAACTTGGAAGGATCCCTAACAGCCGACTGGTTCCTTTATCAAAGCCTGTCAGATTTCGCATCTCAGGAAAAAGCGATGGCGAACCAAGCGCTTTCCAAGAAGTTGAGGAAAGGATACTCACAAAAGCCTCTTCATCTATGATGGTACCAACCATGACCATTTTGTAAGTTTGCACTATGATTCGAAATGGTACATTAGATTGTAAACGGGGCTTGCCTAGTAGATTCCAATCGAAGGAAACAACTAGGTTGCTTGGAGGTGGGACCGAATAAATGGCCGGATACAACTCTGATGAATTTCCTTCCTACGGTAAAGGAATGGGCAGATTTCACCCATGTTCATCGGAGTCTATGTTTACGAAAAGAATTTGAACGGTGTCATTCTCATTCTCTTTGGTGATCGTATCATCTGAAGGTAAATCTTCTGAAGTCAAGATGGGGTCGAATGCCATCTCGACCTGTTGACTTTGGTCCGATGTAGACTCAGAGGGTTTATCTTCAATGATAGGTGCATCGACTGACTCCAAAGGTGGGTCAGTCGGATTTTCAACTAGCAATGGATTCAGCAAGAGTTTCTTGTACCCAGGAGGGAGTCACTGTGGTGATACAGAACAATTATCCAAGACTCTTTTAGCTTCATCCAGGAAGGGACAACGGTGGAGGGCATGATCGCCTTCACATAGTCTGCAGGGAAATTTAGATTTTCCCTTTTGTCCGGTGACTTCACTTTCACTAGTAAAGGGTGTACTTTCAACATGATCATCAGAGGTTGATGACACCGGATTGTGCAAGCGGGGAGACCAGTCCCTTAGGATCCGTGGGATGTAAGGACAATCTTGGTGATAGTGGTCTCCTTTGCATATGACACATGGAGATTTAGGTTTGGATGGTGCAATGTGTGGATTTTCACTACACGATGTATGGTTGCCCCCTTTTGCCGTTGGCTCCTTCTTCTTCTTCTCCTTCCCCTTCTTCTTCTTCTCAGTTACTTGGTTTTTAGTTTTACTATCTTTACCAAGCGAAGAGGAAGAAGGAGAGGGAGAGACAAATGAAGTAGAAGGTTGGGGGGAAACGCTGGTATCATCTAGTTGTTGATTCGATTGTTCAGGAATTATGGTGCTTTGAACGACAGAGGTCGGGAAAAGCCATACTAACAGGCCAATTGTCAGTCCTGGAAGGGACAATGTGGCCATATGAGGTGCACCAACATCCCCCCAAGAGGAGAAAGGACTAGGACTTCCCCCAAGGGGAAATCCTTGGTTGGTGACATTATTCCGATTAAAATAAATTTTAGACGCTTTGACACAACTTGCTTTTTCAATTTTTAAGAGTCAAGAAAAAGCTAAAGATGACTCTAGTCGCCTTCGATTTTTAATGAGCCTGAAGTGACAAGTGCTCAGATGGACCTTTTCCTTTAAGGAGTCTGAAAAGGAATGAAAGAGCCTACTCTGGAAATTTAGACAGAGGGATTACCAAACCAATCACAAAACTGCAGAATACTTTTTACGGCATGGCAATCAATCTTCCCGAATGCTGTGTTCCGTGCATTGCGATCGATAGGGCGGCAGACACGGCTTCCAAAGGATAAAGGATATAGCCTATTGTGGTCTCCCAATATATACTCGACAGTACGTGGGAGCACAAGTCTGTACTGGCACTTGTCATCTCAAATAGGAGGAATCACCCAACCTACAGTGAAAGCGACAGTTACCAGGCTTTACGACGTCGGAATACGTCTCTAGCCTAGACTTCTAGATGTTGTGCATTAGGTTCCAAAGCATTTTTATGTTCATTAAATTTATTTTACAATTGATCTTTCTTAAGAAGTTTGCCTTTAAGGTTCACCACATGATGTAGATATACAATTCCTAAAATGCAACCTAAGATGATAAACAGTCGTTTAATCTTCTTTTTGCAATGAAAATCCTAGCTACTAAGGAAAGAGAAATGAAATCCTTTCAACATAGAGCAGAGAGCACACACTAGATGCATTTTCCTAAATCAAAATCAACAAGCAGTCTAAATGCAAATGCACATGCATGTATTTGTTTTCTGCTTTCTTAATGTGTGAATGACAAAAAGAATGCTAAATACAAATTTGAATTATTTCTTCTTTTAGAGCGATAGTACTAACGATTTTCTTTTCAAAATATGACAGGAAGGCAAGACGACACTTTGCGATTTTGAATCGAAAACTGCTTTCGACACTTGAAATACTTATAAATTCAGATCAAATAAAAGAGTAACAGTGTAATCAACTATAAAAAAGAGAAGTATTCTTTTCTTTGACTGAAAATGACACTTGCGACACTTCCAAATCAAAAGACGACAGTTCGATTAAGGTACTATTTTGTAAAAGAGAACTGTAAATGGCACACAATACATAAAAAAATTCACAATTCTTTGTACAATAGAGGTTGGATGATGTAAAGAAGGGGGTTTCAACAGTGGTCTACTGATCACAGACAGCAAACCTCCTGAATAAAACTGAAGGCAGTGAAGAAAAAACCAAAATCTGGAGGCATATCTAGTCTTGTCTGATCATCACACCTGTAACACAGCGAAATAGGGATGCATCCCACCTATTGCACACGGGAGGTGCGATGCATCCAGATTTCCTAAAGGAGAGGGTGCAATGGTCAAGGAACAAGACTTTAACTTGGTTTTTGGTCATAGTTTACAGTTTAGTTTAGGGATTTAGGCCGAGCAAATGATAGTCAGTAACTACAAAGTATAGGGCTGATCTAATGAGGTTACTCAAGCTACCTCTAGGGCACTTAGGATGTTTGCAAGTCAATTGTTTAGTTCATAAACAAACCCGAAGATTGACTGAAGCAGCATTGATCTACTTTGCACTTGCATAGCAAATGCAGTTCGAAGGCTAGCTGGCTTGACTTCAGGCTCCTTCTGTGGTTTATGAATAAAACAAATAGAGACAAGCAATAAAACTAGTCGCTCCCCAGCGGAGTCACCATTTTATTATCGGAAAATCTAGTGTTTATTCAAAGCTTCTAGTCCTACTAAGACGGTAGCTATCTTAGAAACAAACAGATTAAAGTCACTTGTTTTTCCTTTACGAGGGAGAGATGAGAAAGAAGCAGAGAGTACCAACCTCAGTCTTCCACTTGGCTCCTTGCATGTTTCCTTTCCCCTTTGACAGAATCTCGCCACTGCTTCCTTACTTGTCCAGCTTCAAAGAGCACATGTAGATTCACAGCATCATAATACCAACAAAGCATATAGATCTTTCACTGTAAGCAATATAGGATCAGATATATATTGACCATATGAATGCATATAACAAACACGGTATTCAGAGATACACAAGAATATGGAGGAAAACTCAAATAGCTTTATTAGTAAAATTCATAGAAGAGAGGATTACAACCACCTGGTCTAACCCAATGCCATCCTCCCAGCTTGAAAGCCCTCTTCATTTCACACAAAGAAAGATCACCCAACAATGTCTTCAAAGAGAAACCAGCAACACCTCTTTGCAAATTACCCAATTCCAACCTTTCGATCTCTTGGATGAGGGATCCATTTATAGATATTCGCAGGGGGGCAAGTTAGCTTCTGGGATTTTGATTAGTGTCATATCTCTGATAGTTCCTGGTTCCACATGGAGATTTTATATCTCTTACTCATCCCTGGGCGAACTCAGAGAGGCAAGTGTCAAATGACCAGTTTCTAGAAGATTCTGTGGGTTTCCACCTAGCAAACTACTTGTGCTATTTGTCTGCTCTCGCTCATCGCACCCTATTAAAGGGCTTTCCAGTATGCATCGCACTGTTTTCATGTGGCAGGTGAGATGCATCACACCTTTAGCACTGGGCAGTCTATATGGTCCTGCTTTGACCAGTTCTGAGTAGCTTTTCATGGAGAACTTATGGGAGATGATGTAATCAACTAATCTTGCTCCTTTAGGGTATGAAACAACACTTTTAGGGACTTAGAAGCCCTTGGTTTATGGACATATGTGATTGGGGTTGCAGTGCCCAAATATGTCTATAACAATAAGGAAACTGAAAAACTGAAAGAAACAATGATGGGGGTCCAAGTGGAATAGGCAGGTGGCCACCAATATCTACCTGGATCACAACTCCTTTTTCAATAAGACATAAAACTTTTGGAAATAAATAAAGAGGTTAAGGTCTTTCTTCAGGGGTTTTAGGTTGAGAAATTTATTATTAAGTAATAGAAGAATATGTCGAGTCAAGCCTACATCTAATAGTATATTTTTTAATCATGTTTTCAAGGTCTAACAAAGGTGAAGCCTCTTCAGGGTCTAGGTTTCATCTGATATATTTCTAAGAAGCCAAATTTATGACTTGTGGAGTATGCCAGATGAATGATTTTAGCCAATAAACTTAGTTTTCACCATCAATGAGGTAAGCTTAATTTTTTTCCTAAGGAGAAATAACTTCAATTTCTCATTCCCCAGAAATGATGTTAATTTGATGTTGTCCTTTGTAGACAATTCCTAGCTAAAGAACTATGTCAAAGCATCTAAGTAAAGGATATGTTTTAATTATGGTTTCTTTAGGAATAAAACCCTTTATTTAATGTAAATAGACCATTCCTTTATAAAGTATAACAAAAGTCCTAAGATCCAACAATAACAGTATAACAATCTTGAAATATGTTGATAGAGGCCTTAAGATTATATTAGATAGCACACATATTCATTCTAAATTATGATGTTATCTAACAAGAAAAGAAAGCATGTAAATGATTCTTCAACAACTTAAACATTAGCATAGATATGAATTGTTTAGAAGGAAAAGACCTATAAATTCATAAGAACTAATACAAATAAATTGTTCATTTAGTGTGTTGAAAATTACTTTTCCAGGGGACTTATGGGTGATTAATCCTTATCCTAACCTCTCCCACTAATCCATGAAATTCTAAATTTACGAAGAAAAGACTATGTAACACAAGAAATCACTTACATATTAAACAATATTGTTATAAGTTGAAACTTGTACTCCTTGATTAACTTTTTAAATTTTGAAGTATTACAAAAGGTATCAATATCTTTGGTCCTTGATTTAACCCTTATGATATCAAAAGTTAAAATATTTATAGAGTCTTACAATGTTTAATATATACATGATTAATGGAAATATATTTATCACAAATAACAACTTGGACTTTCTTGAGAATCTTTAGCCTGAATTTTTGCAACAACTTTTGACTGTTACATTCATCCCATAAAGCTAGATCTGTTGGAAATAATACTGAGAGGGGGGGGTGAATCAGTATTATACAATTCTTTTAATAAATCTTCTTTATTTGTTCTTTGAATTATTTTTGCATGTCAGTACCATAAAATAATGAGCATGAACAAAAGAAAACAGATAGTCACACCAAAGAACACAAGATGTAAGGTGGAAACCCAATGTGGGTGAAAACCACCTGCTGCAATATGTCTCTATCTTCTTTCAAATTAGAAACTCCTTTTACAATGGTTTTTTACTGGTGCAGTCCTTTACCAGTACGCAGGCTGCAACCTGCAGAGAGCTACAACTCTCTCTCGTTTTCCAGTCTCTCCTGGAAGGGAGCTACAACCCCCTACTTCTTTTCTTACAAGGACCACTTTTCATAAATTTTCAAACTGGATCCATAAGCATCAAGTATAAGAGAATCACCCAGTCAACTGTAGTAACTAGATCAACAATAATAGGACCAAACCCAGAACACAACAATGATAAACAAAGATTTTAAGAGAAGTAAGCACCCTGCTCAACTGCTTGCCTGCTTACGTAAGCACCCTGTTCAACTGCTGGCCTGCTTACTGTACTCACCATGCTCAACTGCTGGCCTGCTTATAGTACGCACCCTGCTCAACTGCTAGCCTACGTACAGTATGCACCCTGCTCAACTGCTAGCCTGCGTACCTCGCTCTGAGTCCATTGAACTGCTTGCGTCCCGGCGCACTTGAACCCTTCTGTGCCTGCGTCCCGGTGCACCTGAACCCTTCTGTGCCTGCGTACCGGCGCACCTGAACCCTTCTGTGCCTGCGTACCGGTGCACCTGAACCCTTCTGTGCCTGCGTACCGGCGCACCTGAAACGCTCCTGCGTACGTACGCACTTTTCTCTTACTGCACCTGCGTACCTCCGGGCATAGATGATTTCAAGACTTCAGAAGTAACCCAGATAGTCAGATCTACAGATCTGAACATGCGCCGAAGAGATCTCGGTCCATCAGTAGATTCGCCTTGTTTAGATCTAGACCAGATCTAGCCCTCATAAGATATTCAACCCAAACATGCTCAAGCCAAATGATCCCCTTTGCTTTATATAGGAAAGCTCTTCCTTAAATCATGGATCAATACCACGAGCCGACACCATAATAACACAATACCGTCGGCTAAATACCAAGAGTAAAACATAAGAAAACCCCACATGTGAATTTCTTTGCCTTGAAATGTGTGCACTGGGGGTACGCACCTCCTGAACGGGATAACTGCGGGTATGTACGCACTTTATGTAACACTGACCTGCGTGTACGCACCTTATGCAAGGTGTACCTGCGTACCCCTTATTTTCTTCAATATTTGATAGCTGATCATCAATCTCTGCTGCTGACTTGAAGTACTGTGATCTATCACCTGAATGGGTTGCCATCAAGGACAACACTTTAGCCATAATTCCAACAAGATCTGCCCTAATTTTGTGCCTAAATGTACCATGTCTACTAGGAAAAATCCCAATGAGCTTATCTTAATCTTTTCGAACTTGATAGGTAAAAGAAATCAACCTTCTATATGCTTCATCAAATTCAATATACTTTTGAAAAGTTGGCTTGACTTGAAAATATATTTGACTTCGTAACATAAAATAAAAAACAAATAAATTAGATAATTTTTAATTAAGAGTTTAACCACTTAAAGCTCATAGCAAACTAGTAAATATTTATTTATCATTTGCATAATCATTAAGAAACTTCTGATATATTTTTTTTATACAAGTTTCCCCTCTTAATTTTTGAATGATGGTAATCATCCCTGTTGTAGAAGATTAAATTTTGTGTTGTATTTATCAACTTTATTCTGCTTGAATCCACATGCATCTTTCACCTGTCTTATAAAATTCCCTTTAGTTAGAACTTTTTTTGTTTCTATGATAACCTAAGTTCTATCAGAAATACCAATTTCTTCAATCTGATTTTTTTCTTATATTTAGTAATGTTACAATATTTCTAGCTAGAACTGATTTATTACCCAATTATCTTTCAATTTCCTCTACTACTCTTTTAGCAAGACCTAATAATTCTTCTTCCTCAGCAATAAGTTAAATTGATGACCAATTTTCAAACATTGACTACATAATATCCATCCATATTCTAGCTTTAGTTTGAAATAAACATTGAGTGTTACTTGCTTGATTGTTGTGTCATTCAATATGTTTCTTGAAAGTAGCATTTTCTTGGAGTTGAGAAATTAAGAAATTATGTTCTTCTTTTTTCAGTGCATCTTTTTGAGCCATTCCCAATTCTTTATTCAATTCGTCAATTTCTTTACTTTTCAGAGAAATAAATGAAAGAGCTTGTACTAATTTCTCTGATGAATGTTCCTCTATTGTACATGCTAGAGATGATGTAACAATTATATTTTCTTGGTAATTTCTTTCTTTAAGTAACTGTTCTACTTGCGATTCAATATTTTCCATTGATTTGTTTTGGTCAATCGTTACCGAGAGGAGAAACTCCTCCACTTTTTGTATCTCTTCAATTTTTTGTGTTTGTGAATGCTCTGATACTGGAAATTTAGGTCTTTTGCAAAAACATTGTATATTTTCATTCCTATTTTTAATTAACTCCTGAACAACATTAGAATCTTTGGAATTAGTTGCCAATTTGATAATTTTGTCTTCTAAATAATTTATTCTCATATATTTGGCTAGAGAAGACATTTTCTCTTTCTTTAATTCAACATTTTTTTTCTCAATGAGTTTTGTAGATTAGAAAGACTAATAGTTGAACTCGTTAGGGTAGAATACAACATCTATCCTATTTTCTTATGAATATAAATTTGGTATATTAGATGAATTTATTTCTTATTGAAATAAAATATATAAACTTTGTAATCCTCAGTTGATTTGGCATCCTAAATGTTTGGTTCAAGAAATGCTAATTGAAATTTTCCTTTTTCAACATCTAAGGCAGGGAGCATTCTATTCTTCGTGATAGAACTTTTTTCGCGGAATTCACTATAAATAATAAAAGATATTTTGATTACTAGTAGTAGATTAAGAAGATTGTTTTGTAGTTGATTCTACTTGCATAAGAGTATACATTTTCTTGCTTGATAGAGTGTCCTGGAAAGGTGTTCCAACTTTTGTTGACACTGTATCTGATCTTGACTCATCTATTTCTCTGATCTTTTGTATTTTATATACCCTGAATTATCCTTCTTCTGAATTTTATGTTGATAGCTGAATCTATTCAATAGATCATTTAATTTCCTTTTCTTTCTATTGGGGAGTAGAGAAAACCTCAGGTCTAATGGGTTGTTGTGTTTCTAGATCCTCTAGAATATCTATTAAAGTACCTGCTTCCCATATTTCTCTATTGGAATGTATTTCAATTGATGGTTTTGGTCAATTTCCATAAGGAGAAGAACCTTATTGAACTCTTAAAGAATAAATTTTGAAATATGATAATAGCTCTAGCTCTATACCTTTGTTAGTTCCATATCCTGCAATAATGCCTCTACCTCACTATTAGTTGCTCTAGTATTTGCAATAAAAGATCAATTTTTTGCCTCAATATTAAAAGGGTTGGCTTCTTTCTTAGTAAGAAATGAATTTGATCAGCATTCAAGATTTTCCTTATAAATTAAGGGGAAAATGCCTTATAGGAAGAAATACATGAAATCTATGAGGAAGATCACAACCATATATTCTTATCTCTATGAAATTTTGATATAGATACAACTCTCCTAACTTCATTTATTTAGTTAATTGCAGGATGTGTTTAACTTCTATAAAAATTCTTGGAGCTTTTGTATCATGTAGGAGATTATGACAACCTAATAAGAATTGATTTAAAAAACTTGAAATGGACAATTATTCAGAAAGTTTTTTTACTAAAGGTGTCCAATGGATTACAAACCATAAATTTCCTTCTAGATTATGCTTTTGAAACTATATCTGAAGAAACTTGTCTGATTGATAAAATAGGTACATATATTATACCAATAGTAGCTTATATTTGAAGGACCTCATGACATTGAAATTCATGAACTATTCATGAATTTCATTTGTTATATATTGACTGAAATTGAAACAAATAGAAGATTTTTTGCTTAGAGAGAGAGAGAGAGAGTAGATAAAAAACCTAATATAGCTTCATCCATTGTTTCATCATTGTCATAACATAATAGGAAACATACCATGGATACAATTTGTCTAGAAATCTCAGGAAATATGCCTGAAGGATAATGGGGATGACTTTGAGGAACAATGGATTTCTCTAATAGAAATGTTTATATAAGGGTATTTATTTCCTAACGAGTTAATTTTCGAAACATTTCTTGCAAAACTTGGCTGGAAAGAGGTTGAACTTGATTGGGAAAAGAAACCTAAAGGGTTTCAAGAATTGACTCTGGTAAGATATAGATTAGTAGAGTTTCCTTTTTTGAAATAATGGCTCTTTTACTTGAAAAGTATCTTTTTGAGCACCAGTTGATGAAATTGTGGAAATGTTAAGTCTGAGGGAAAATAAATTGAAGTAATGATTCTCAAAGAAAAATATTATCAATACGACCTTAAAACATTAGTAAAGACCAACTTCCTAATTCATATAAATCAAATTCATGTTGGGTTTCAATAATTATTGCATCCCTATCAATTAATGGCATTTCATCTATTTGTACAGAGGTCGCATGTTTGGATTAACCTCTATCGGTCCTGCTCTTTCACTAACTAATCTTTAAACAAGGAAAAAAATGAGAAAGAAGGTCAAAATTACCCGAAAATATCATGTTTCTTTGCTGATTAATCTTGATTGGATCATTGGATTTTTTTTCATCCAAATTTATGCATTTGGAGTGGAAAACGTAGAGGAATTAACACACGGGACCGTTTTTACCAGCAGGACCCAATTTAGAAAAACAGGGTCTAAAACCTTTCGGGAGAATTTTGAGGCATAAAATGACGTTTTTTGAAGGTAATACTTTGTCACCTAAGTGAAACACCATCCCATACTATTCTACATGAAGAGATATTTCCAACAGTGCAAGAAGTGTGTCAATCAGAGTCTGTATGTAAAAGTTATGCCACGCAGAAGTTGACCTTCCTATTTTCACACTTATAGTTGGGGAGGATGATATGTTAGCCCCCATTATTCATGGAAAATGGGATAGCCATGTGATCATTATGTAAGAGACTCTAGAATATTCTATATTGTAACTCTAATTAAGATTTGATGAGGAAAATGAACCATTAGTAGGCTATCAGGTTTTGCTATAACTGGGCCACTAGTAGGAAGAGGCAATCCCTTCTTTTGAGAGAATTTTGTTCCATAGTTGAGAAAAGATAATTAGGAGAGATAGGAGGTAGAGCACATAGAGAGGATATTTGCACTGTAGTAGCCTATGGGCCACAATCATTACTTATTTTTACCTGCAGCCATATTTTCCAGACAAATAAAGAAAGTGAAGCGACCTTACCTTCCAGTTGGGTTTTCTCCCGAAAGGGTTTCCTAGAGAATATTTTGTGTCTTATGTGTGTGTGGGATTATTTTGTCATTCTCTACTTTCCTAAATAATTTCCATTCACATGCATGTAATAATTACAATAAAATCTACAGATTTAGAAATTAAATAAAACAGTAATAGTGTAGACTTTTGGATGTTTAATATAATATTGGCAGATCTATTGTGGTGAATTTTCGAGTGGAATATTCACAACATTTTACTCATCATTTTGTATCAAAGATGGTTTCTTTAGGTATTTTATGGATAATGTAGGGATCTAGACAAGAAGGGCCAAAAATAGTAAAATTATAATCATAGTCAACGAATCTGTAAACGAACCTCGTGATCCTACAGAGGGGAGGTTTACCCGATTTGAAGAACAAGTCGCAGATATGAACCAAAATGTAAGCCTCCTCATGGCAGCCTTAAATATAAATCTTGGGATATTTTCAGAATATGGGTGTTTGAATGTGTTAGTTTCAGTCTTTGAAACCTTCCTCCAGTGATCAAACATGCTCTTACAAAGTGATTTTAAGGTGTCAAGGTCAAATTTTGTCATTTCAGTGAGTCTTTAAACAAAATTTGGTCACTAGGTATTAGGTCTAGGTTTTGTTTCCACTCCTTTAAAAGTTGTCCAAATGTCATTCCATGTCACCATTCAGCTGAGTGTACCATCATTCAGAGGGTTGTCATCATCATGTTAGGTTCCAATGGGTCATTTTACACCTTGTTCATGCTTCAGTTGTGCCTAGGTAAGGTTCATTTCCCTCTTCTATGGTTTTGAAGGTAGTTTCTCTTGGATGGTCAAATCATCAGCAAAACTTGTATCCTAATATTCATAAACCTTCCCCTATCCTTAATGTACCTTATTAAACACTTCCCATCACTGATATCCCTCAAATTCCTCATTTTCACACAAACCCTAGTTTCTTGCTACAATTTGATAATTTTCTAGGCTAGGCCTGTGTTTTGCCCTTTTGGACCCCTTACCCTTAGTCAATATTTGAAATTCCACTTTCCCCTACTTCCTAACATCCCTTCCTACTTCCAAAAATTTTCTCAAAAATTTAGAAGCCCCTTATCCCCTTCATTTTGACAAATCCCCCATTTCACACATTGGGATAGGTTTTACTCCAATGATGTTTCTGAGCAAGAAAAGAAGAATTTGGGGAAAATGAGAGAGTTTTTTGTACACAATAGTCCAGTGAAGAAAAACCTCCTTCACTTTTTACACAGGTGTCATGGTTTTAGAGAAATGTCAAAAATATAGTTGCCTCAAGAGAATTGATGCACCTCTAAAGTGACTTTGGGAAAATCAAGCTTGCTCCTAGCTTGGTTGGAAAAATGACTTCCTTGATGAGTCATATGATACCTAAACACAAAGATACTTCCAATGATCTATCATGAGCTCAATTGGGAATTGAGTAAGACCTTCAAAGGTTGACTGCAACAGCACTCTGCCTTTAGGCTGCCTCATTTTGCACATTTTGACCAGTCTTGGGAGATTTGACTTGTTATAGGTCAAATGAACTCCAAATTAAACAACTCAAGTTTTTTTGGAAAGTAGACTCAATAAGCTTTCCAACAAGATATTCCGTGCCTAATTTGGACACAAGGAAGGCCTCCAAACCGGGTCTGCAAAAAGGCGCTACGCACCTGTCCCTCGACACAGCGCACCTACCTGCTTAGCTCAAATTTCACTCAAATCATCTTTCAAATCTCCAAAATCTTGCAAAATTTATTCCAAAAGTAAGTGAAGAATTCTAAGTTCCCATTTCAAAAGATTTACTCATCCTTCATGGTGTTCTAAAAGGTGAAAAAACAAACCCTACTTGCTGCACAGTTACACTATAAAAATTGCCTAGTGTTTGCAAAATTGTCATTTTTGTTGTCTTATTCCCCTATATCATTTTCACATCCCCTTCACTACATTTCACTAATTTCATTTCCCATTCCCTCTCTCATTTCCACTCATCCTACTCCCCTATCCCCAAAACCCTAAAACCCTAGCTTCTAGGGTGAAACCCTAATTTTCTTCATTGCACTAGTGGTTGTATACCCTATCCCCTTAATCCCATTCCCCTCATACATTTTCCCCTTAATCCCATTGTCCACATATAATTTCCCAAACTCTACACTCCCCAAACCCTATCCATATCCCTAAACCCTACTCACATCTGTAAACTCTTACTCCCATCCCTAAACTCTATTCACACATACATTTTTACACTCTCTCTTCCATACACTCTACCCATTTCATTCCTCCACCATATTTTCACATTGTTATCCACAAAACCATCCATATACAACCACATTTCTCAACACCAAAGGAAAACAATGGAAAGAGAAAGTGATCATGGGTATGAGCAAGAGATTGAACATGACAGGGAATCTTGGCTAGAGAGGGCAAACATGCACTTGGAGAGGTTGCTGGAGAAAGCCAACAAGGAGAAAAAGATGTTGAGGCACATGGCTTTCCATTATTTGGCAAGAAAAAGATTTTCAAAGCGAGGATAAGGACCTCAAAGGCCAAGTTGAGGAAAACTTTGAGGAGGAAGAAAGAGCAAGACAAGCTCAATATTTTGACTAAGGCTTCCTTAGCCCAACATAGCACTTGATGCAGGTCACTCAACCCAAACTTCAAGAATTTTGACACACTTTATCAATTTTGAATTTTTGAAGCAAAACACAGATTTTTCTGCCTGGTGCGTAGCGCCACCCGACACTCGCTTTTGCTAGGGACCTTGTCTAGAGGAAAACTCTACATTTTTGGATTCCTCATTCAAAATTATGAATTCCCAAAAATGGCTAGAAAGTTTTGTCAAGTTTTGAGCTTCCAAAATGGTCAAAAACACCTCAAAAATGCCCTTTCTGCCCCTTTTTGGCCACACAGGAAGCAGTGTTGGTAGAAATCACTTTTGGAGGGGAAATGGACACCAAATTCAGAAATTCCCCTGTTATAGAAAGTAGACAAACAAACCTTTCCAACAAGCCCACTTGGAGAAAATTTAGTGCATGGAAAGGCCTCCAAAATCAACTGCAAAAAGGCGCTACGCACAGGGACAGTGGCGCGGTGCACAGGATGGAAAATTGTCATTTTTGCCAAAAAAACTCTGTTTTTTCTTCTCAGTTTGACTTTTATCTCTCTCATGGTCAAACTCATGATGTAAATTGATGTAACTTGATGGAATTTGATGTAAAAATGTTGAAAATTCACTCATGGAGGTAGATACATCATGAAAAGGTAGTTTTGAACTGAATGAATCAGTTTCCTAGGTTTTAGAGGCAAGTTGTTCCACTGCCTACTTTTCAGTTCTTAGTTTAGATCTTGTTGAAACAGCTCCTATACTCATGAATTCAACCCCTAAAGCCTAGCATGAGTTGTTTTTTGCCTATATATAGTAGTTCTTCAGTCTTTTGCAAAGGTTGGACTCTTGTGAATGCTTTGAGCATTATTGTACATTCATCTCTACAGTTTGGCAAAGGAATAGACCAAGGTTTGCTGCATTTTGTGGGATTCTTGTGTCAAGTTTATTTCGTATTGTTTTTCCTTCTGTAATTCAAGTTTACATGTGTTTATGTATGCCATCATCTCTCTTTGTTCAGCTTAACTAAATGAATCAAGGATAAAGGTAGAATTCATTGATGTTACAGTGCTCTACCTAGGGTTTGTTTAGTTATTTATGTTTTCAACTATTTGAAGAGGATTCCTGAGAATTTCATGCCCTCTCCAACTCCTCACCAGTCATAAAACTCTCCATCTCACTCAATTTAAAGTACTAAACCATTTTCCTACCTCACCCCACAAAAACCTCTGCAAGACTGAGTCCATTCCCTAGACCCAAATCTGCCTTTCACATTTGATCCAGCAAACCATCAATAAATTCAATCAAACTCCTCAGAGCATATACCTAGCCTAAAATTAGTCTTTACATCAGTCATCTCAAGCGTAACTTGCTATATTTTCCTTAGAGTGACAAGGAGAGAGCCCTCTCTCGACCTGGTAGGGCTAGATACCAAGTTAAGCATGGTTTGATGTTACCCTAGATCCTGCCATTCTCAGCTTGAGGTAGATTTAGGCCATAACATATTGGCGACTCCACTGGGGAAGAAAATTTTGTTTGTTTTTTATTGTTGTTTGCTTTATAAACTACAGATGGAGCCTGAAGTTAGCTAGGTAGCCTTCGAACTGCTCTAGCTCTCCAAATGCATAGTAGATGAATGCTGCTTCGGTCAATCTTCGGTTTAGTTTATGAACTGAACATTTGGTTTCCTCAGAAAATGTAATCAAGTTCAGATCTGATTGTTGATGGTGAACAACGATCAGACATAGCAAGGCTGAAATCATTCACTTGGCGACTCTAAATCAGTTTTGAGATCAGATCCAAGGACTCCACTGGAGGATGAACCTGACCAGCAGAAACATGAAAGGACAATATGGAAAGATCAGGTATTCAAGTTGGAATTTCATCCAAGACATTTTGTTCTTTGTCATAAATTATTTCTTCTCTTTTCCCGAGAATGTCAAGAAGGCTTTGCAAAGTATATTGTATTTGAGAAAATATCCTCGGCCTACATTTGATTCCTTTCCTTTGAAGATTGTGAATACCAAAGATTTGCATGCCTTTGATCTTGATCAAGACCATTTTTTTGAAGCTTGTGATGACTGTCTTCAAACTAATGAGTCTCAAGAGATCAAGACTGATTCTATACTTTCTGTACATACCCCTATACCTTGTAAAATTCCAGATCAATACAAGTCTCTAATTTTACCTCATATATCCCATGCTTTCCCTAAAAATCATGGTCTATATCTACCAAGATTTGATGGTGAACGCGACAACATCACTGCTGAGAGACAAGTATTGAATTTTTAGTCCTTTCTTGACCTTTTTGAAGTTGATGAAGAAGATGTCAGTATTAGGCCTTTTGCTCTTTCTTTGCAAGGCAAAGTCAAGAGTTGTTTCAAAACCTTGCCTGATGTGAGCATCTCAGATTTCTAGTAGTTCGTCAAAGTTTTCCTCAACAGGTGGGTGGTCAAAGAAAACCCTTTCTTGATTATAGAAGAGTATAACTGGCTGAAAAGATTTCCATGTGGGACAGTACAACAGTTTTCTGCTAGATTTAATCAAGTCTATTTTTCGATTTCGGTTAATATAATACCTCCTCTTGGATCCGCTCTCTTGCATTACCCGGGTGCCTTTGATCCGAAAATGGAGTTTTAGCTGAGAGAAAGGAATCTTGCAACAATTGAAGAGATGTAGAATAGTGCAGTAGATGTAGAGGCTTATTTGCTGATCTGAAGGGCAAAGTTGAAGGAAGAAGAGATGAAAACATAGATCTAGGGGAATCGACATCTATAGAGGTAAAGCTTGACATTTTGGTAAGTGCAGTGGAAGAGAAAAATGCAAAGGATCATCACAAGGAATGAGTATAATGTTCAAGCCCATGGGTCGCTAATTGAAGAAGAACAAGTTGCTGATCCAAAACATCTTCTTTCTTATCCCAGTTGTCATAGATCTGATAATGATTGTTTTATAGATCATATTAGAGAAGAGAGATCTATTGATATGACATGTATGCTTGATGATGTATTTTTTACTGACGATTTGCCTCAGTTTGATTAGTATGATGATGATTATGTTCTCCAAACAGAAGCTAATCTTGCAGACAAATCAACAGCTAATTTATGGAAGGGGGAAGTTCACTTTCAGCAACTCGAATACAATGATCAACCGATACATATCAGCTATGGAAAGGAGGAGGAAAGTGTAGCAAATTTTGAAGTGAAGGATCTTTGCCTTTTTCTTTTGCTTCGTTTTAGTTCGTCAGGGACAACTTTCATGCAATCAAAAATCAATTGTCGACAAGTTTTGATCTAGATCATCTTGAGGACAATGAAATCCTTGTTCAAGACTTGTCATATCTAGATTTGCAGCCCTCGAATGCCATTGATTGTCAAGTTTCAGATGAAGACTTGGAAGTTGGACCATATGATAAAATGATGCAAGATGATTTCGTACCTTTTTGTTTTGAATCATTTCAGTTTCTGAAGGGAAAACTGCATAGTATATCTTCAAATCAGCAACCTATAGGAAATCATGTAATCTCATCATAACCAATAGAAAATGGGTTGCAGCAATCTTTTCAAGTTTTTCATGATCCAATAGCTGATGTGCTGGATGATGTCTGCAGTGAAAGTCCTTATCCTATCTGTGAGCTTGACAAAAGTATTGATACAAACTTGATCCGACAGCCGGTTTCTTTGTCATTTTCAGTAGGAGTCTCGTCACAAAGCTCAGATCAAAGTTTGCATTCATGGTATGAGGAGAACAGAAGTAATCTATTGGATGAGCTAAGTCCCAATGTGCATGAACTTCAAGATCCTTATGCAGTGTTTTGGAGGTGGATAGAGAATCCATATCATTCAATGGCTCTGTTTCCAATTTTTCATGGGAGTTGCCTTTCAATAGTTCTCTGTTGTTGTTCATAAGCAAGCACTTGTGGAGAATGCAAACAGTAGCCAGAATGCTTACTTGGTTGCATTTGTTGTTTCATTTCACTTGATCAGTGATGAATGGAACAACTAGAGTAGGTTGTATTGAATAAGCTCCATTTTGAGCATATTTTCCAGTTTTTCAGTCGTGTTTTAGTCTTGAGTCATTTTTTGTTTCAGACAGGATAGTTTCAGCTGAGTGTCCAATTTTAGCTTTTGAGAGTCTTGTTTCAGTTTTGAATTAGTCAGTTCAACTACGAGTCTTGAGTCAAAGTTTCATAGTAATTGGTTTTTGGATGTTTTGAATTTATTGACTCCATTGCCCAATTGATGAAGGCACTTGTCTGCTCTCCCAAAGATCTGCAGGTCTTGGCACCTCGAAGGAGCTACCAACCCCATTGGAGCCAATGTTAGTGTTAGTCTTTGAAACCTTCCTCCAGTGATCAAACATGCTCTTACAAAGTGATTTTATGGTGTCAAGGTCAAATTTTGTCATTTCAGTGAGTCTTCAAGCAAAATTTGGTCACTAGGTATTAGGTCTAGGGTTTGTTTTCACTCATTTCAAAGTTGTCCAAATGTTGGTCCATGTCACCATTCAGCCATGTGTACCATCATTTAGAGGGTTTTCATCATCATGTCAAGTTCTAATGGGTCATTTTACACCTTGTTCATGCTTCAGTTGTGCCTAGGTAAGGTTCATTTCCCTCTCCTAGGGTTTTGAAGGTAATTTCTCTTGGATGGTCAAATCATCAGCAAAACTTGTATCCTGATGTTAATACACCTTCCCCTATCCTTAATGTACCTTATTAAAGACTTCCCATCATTGATATCCCTCAAATTCCTCATTTTCACACAAACCCTAGTTTCTTGCTACAATTTGACAATTTTCTAGGCTAGGCCTGTGCTTTGCCCTTTTGGACCCTTTCCCCTCACTCAATCTTTGAAATTCCACTTTTCCATACTTCCTAAAATCCTTCCCTACTTTCAAAAATTTTCTCAAGAATTTAGAAGCCCCTTATCCCCTTCATTTCACTTCATTTCGACAAATCCCCTGTTCCACACATCGGGATAGGTTTTACTCCAATGATGTTTTTGAGCAAGAAAATATGAATTTTGGAAAAATGAGAGAGGTTTTTATCCAAAATAGGCCAAGGAAGAAAACAATCCTTCACTTTTTACACAGGTGTAATGGTTTTAGAGAAATGTCAAAAATATAGTTGCCTCAAGAGAATTGATGCACCTCTCAAGTGACTTTGGGAAAAGCAAGATTTATCTTAGCTTGGTTGGCCAAATGACTTTCTTGATGAGTCAAATTATAACTAGACACAAATATATTTCCAATGATCTATCATTCACTCAATTTGGAGTTCAGCAAGACCTTCAAAAGTTGACTGCAACAGCACTCTACCTTTAGGCAGCCTCATTTTGCACATTTTTACCAGTCTTGGGAGATTTGACTTTTGACAGGGAAAATGAACTCCAAATTGAAAAATTCAAGCTGTGCTAGAAATTAGACTCAATAGGCGTTCCAAAGAGCTATCCTATTTCCACTTTGGACACCGGGAAGGCCTCCAAAACTGGTTTTCAAAAAGGCGCTACGCACCTATTCCTCGGCGCGGCACACCTACCTGCTTAGCTCAAATTTCACTCAAATCATCTTGCAAAGCTCCCAAATCATGAAAAATTTATTCCAAAAGTAAGTGAAGAATTCTAATTCCCCATTTCAAAATATTTACTCATCCTTCATGGTGTTTTAAAAGGTGAAAAAACAAACCCTACTTGCTACACAGTTACACTATAAAAATTGCCTAGTGTTTGCAAAATTGTCATTTTTGTTGTCTTATTTCCCTATATCATTTTCACATCCCCTTCACTACATTTCACTAATTTCATTTCCCATTCCCCCTCTCATTTCCACTCATCCTACTCCCCTATCCCCAAAACCCTAAAACCTAGCTTCTAGGGTGAAACCCTAGTTTTCTTCATTGCATTAGTGGTTGTATACCCTATCCCCTTAATCCCATTCCCCTCATACATTTTCCCCTTAATCCCATTCTCCACATATAATTTCCCAAACTCTAAACTCCCCAAACCCTATCCATATCCCTAAACCCTACTCACATCCCTAAACTCTTACTCCCATCCCTAAACTCTATTCACACCTACATTTTTACACTCTCTCTTCCATACACTCTACCCATTTCATTCCTCCACCATATTTTCACATTGTTATCCACAAAACCATCCATATACAACCACATTTCTCAAAACCAAAGGAAAACAATGGAAAGAGACAATGATCATGGGTATGAGCAAGAGATTGAACATGACAGGGAATCTTGGCTAGAGAGGGAAAACATGCACTTGGAGAGGTTGCTGGAGAAAGCCAACAAGGAGAAAAAGATGTTGAGGCACATGGCTTTCCATTATTTGGCAAGAAACAAGATTTTCAAAGCGAGGATAAGGACCTCAAAGGCCAAGTTGAGGAAAACTTTGAGGAGGAAGAAAGAGCAAGACAAGCTCAAGATTTTGACTAAGGCTTCCTTAGCCCAACATAGCACTTGATGCAGGTCACTCAACCCAAACTTCAAGAATTTTGAAACACTTTATCAATTTTGAATTTTTGAAGCAAAACACAGATTTTTCTGCCTAGTGCGTAGCACCACCCGACACTCGCTTTTGCTAGGGACCTTGTCTAGAGGAAAACTCTACATTTTTGGATTCCTCATTCAAAATTATGAATGCCCAAAAATGGCTAGAAAGTTTTGTCAAGTTTTGAGCTTCCAAAATGGTCAAAAACACCTCAAAAATGCCCTTTCTGCCCCCTTTTGGCCACACAGGAAGCAGTGTTGGTAGAAATCACTTTTGGAGGGGCAAATGGACACCAAATTCAGCAATTCCCTGTTATAGAAAGTAGACAAACAGACCTTTCCAAAAAGTCAACTTGGAGAAAATTTAGTGCATGGGAAGGCCTCCAAAATCAACTGCAAAAAGGCGCTACGCACAGGGACAGTGGCGCGGTGCACAGGATGGAAAATTGTCATTTTTGCCAAAAAAAACTCTGTTTTTTTTCTCAGTTTGACTTTTCTCTCTCTCATGGTCAAACTCATGATGTAAATTGATGTAACGTGATGGAATTTGATGTAAAAATGTTAAAAATTCACTCATGGAGGTAGATACATCATGAAAAGGCAGGTTTGAATTGAATGAATCCGTTTCCTAGGTTTTAGAGGCAAGTTGTTCCACTGCCTACTTTTAAGTTCTTAGTTTCGATCTTGTTGAAACAGCTCCTAAACTCATGAATTCAACCCATAAGGCCTAGCATGAGTTGTTTTTTGCCTATATCTAGTAGTTCTTCAGTCATTTGTAAAGGTTGGACTCTTGTGAATGCTTTGAGAATTATTGTACATTCATCTCTACAGTTTGGCAAAGGAATAGACCAAGGTTTGCAGCATTTTGTGGGATTCTTGTGTCAAGTTGATTTGGTATTGTGTTTCCTTCTGTAATTCAAGTTTACATGTGTTTATGTATGCGATCATCTCTCTTTGTTCAGCTTAACTAAATGAATCAAGGATAAAGGTAGAATTCAATGATGTTACAGTGCTCTACCTAGTGGTTGTTTAGTTATTTATGTTTTCAACTGTTTGAAGAGGATTCCTGAGACTCTCATGCCCTCTCCAACTCCTCACCAGTCATAAAACTCTCCATCTCACTCAATTTAAAGTACTAAACCATTTTCCCACCTCACCCCACAGAAACCTCTGCAAGACTGAGTCCATTCCCTAGACCCAAATCTGCCTTTCACATTTGATCCAGCAAACCATCAATAAATTCAATCAAACTCCTCTGAGCATATACCTAGCCTAAAATTAGTCTTTACATCAGCCATCTCAAGCCTAATTTGCTATATTTTCCTGAGAGTGACAAGGAGAGAGCCCTCTCCCGACCTGGTAGGGCTAGCTACCAAGTTAAGCATGGTTTGATGTTACCCTAGATCCTGCCATTCTCAGCTTGAGGTAGATTTAGGCCATAACATATCGGCGACTCCACTAGGGAAGAAAAGTTTGTTTGTTTGTTATTGTTGTTTGCTTTATAAACTACAGATGGAGCCTGAAGTTAGCTAGGTAGCCTTCGAACTACTCTAGCTCTCCAAATGCATAGTAGATGAATGCTGCTTCAGTCAATCTTCAGTTTAGTTTATGAACTGAACATTTGGTTTCCTCAGAAAATGTAATCAAGTTCAGATCTGATTGTTGATGGTGAACAACGATCAGACACAGCAAGGCTGAAATCATTCACTTGGCGACTCTAAATTAGTTTCGATATCAGATCCATGGACTCCACTGGAGGATGAACCTAACCAGCAGAAACATGAAAGGACAATATGGAAAGATCAGGTATTCAAGTTGGAATTTCATCCAAGACATTTTGTTCTTTGTCATAAATTGTTTCTTCTCTTTTCCCGAGAATGTCAAGAAGGCTTTGCAAAGGATATTGTATTTGAGAAAATATCCTCGGCCTGCATTTGATTCCTTTCCTTTGAAGATTGTGAATACCAAAGATTCGTATTTGATTCCTTTCCTTTGAAGATTGTGAATACCAAAGAAGCTTGTGATGACTGTCTTCAAACTAATGAGCCTCAAGAGATCAAGACTGATTCTATACTTTCTGTACATACCCCTATACCTTGTAAAATTCCAGATCGATACAAGTCTCTAATTTTACCTCCTATATCCCATGTTTTCCCTAAAATTCATGGTCTATATCTACCAAGATTTTATGGTGAACGCGACAACATCACTGCTGAGAGACAGGTATTGAATTTTTAGTCCTTTCTTGACCTTTTTGAAGTTGATGAAGAAGATGTCAGTATTAGGCCTTTTGCTCTTTCTTTGCAAGGCAAAGTCAAGAGTTGGTTCAAAAGCCTACCTGATGTGAGCATCTCAGATTTCTAGTAGTTCGTCAAAGTTTTCCTCAATAGGTGTGTGGTCAAAGAAAACCATTTCTTGATTATAGAAGAGTATAACTGGCTGAAAAGATTTCCATGGGAGACAGTACAACAGTTTTCTGCTAGATTTAATCAAGTCTATTTTTCGATTCCGGTTAATATAATACCTCCTCTTGGATCCGCTCTCTTGCACTACCCAGGTGCCTTTGATCCGAAAATGGAGTTTTAGCTGAGAGAAAGGAATCTTGCAACACTTGAAGAGATGCAGAATAGTGCAGTAGATGTAGAGGCTTATTTGTTGATCTGAAGGGTAAAGTTGAAGGAAGAAGAGATGAAAAACATAGATCTAGGGGAATCGACATCTCTAGAGGTAAAGCTTGACATTTTGGTAAGTGCAGTGGAAGAGATGATGCAAAGGATCATCACAAGGAATGAGTATAATGTTCAAGCCCATGGCTCGCTAATTGAAGAAGAACAAGTTGTTGATCCAAAACATCTTCTTTCTTATCCTAGTTGTCATAGATCTGATAATGATTGTTTTATAGATCATATTAGAGAAGAGAGATCTATTGATATGACATGTATGCTTGATGATGTATTTTTTACTGACGATTTGCCTCAGTTTGATTAGTATGATGATGATTATGTTCTCCAAACAGAAGCTAATCTTGCAGACAAATCAACAACTAATTTGTGGAAGGGGGAAGTTCACTTTCAGCAACTCGAATACAGTGATCAACCGATACATATCAGCTATGGAAATGAGGAGGAAAGTGCAGCAAATTTTGAAGTAAGTGAAGGATCTTTGCCTTTTTCTTTTGCTTCAGTTTAGTTCGTCAGAGACAACTTTCATGCAATCAAAAATCAATTGTCGACAAGTTTTGATCTGGATCATCTTGAGGACAATGAAATCCTTGTTCAAGACTTCTCATATATAGATTTGCAGCCACTGAATGCCATTGATTGTCAAGTTGCAGATGAAGACTTGGAAGCTGGACCATATGATAAAATGATGCAAGATGATTTCGTACCTTTTTGTTTTGGATCATTTCAGTTTCTGAAGGGAAAACTGCATAGTATATCTTCAAATGAGCAACCTATAGGAAATCATGTAATCTCATCAGAACCAATAGAAAATGGGTTGCAGCAACCTTTTCAAGTTTTTCATGATCCAATAGCTGATGTGCTGGATGATGTCTGCATTGAAAGTCCTTCTCCTATCTGTGAGCTTGACAAAAGTATTGATACAAACTTGATCCAGCAACCGGTTTCTTTGTCATTTTCAGTAGGAGTCTCGTCACAAAGCTCAGATCAAAGTTTGCATTCATGGTATGAGGAGAACAGAAGTAATCCATTGGATGAGCTAAGTCCCAGTGTGCATGATCTTTAAGATCCTTATGTAGTGTTTTGGAGGTGGATATAGAATCCATATCATTCAATGGATCTGTTTCCAAGT
The DNA here is from genome assembly GCA_031772625.1 of Pinus tabuliformis. Taxonomy (NCBI): domain Eukaryota; kingdom Viridiplantae; phylum Streptophyta; class Pinopsida; order Pinales; family Pinaceae; genus Pinus; species Pinus tabuliformis. The sequence continues at coordinate 266,785,436 of CM062820.1, forward strand.
TTTCATGGGAGTTGCCTTTCAATAGTTCTCTGTTGTTGTTCATAAGCAAGCACTTGTGGAAAATGAAAACAGTAGCCAGAATGCTTACTGGTTGCATTTGTTGTTTCATTTCACTTGATCAGTGATGAATGGAACAACTAGAGTAGGTTGTATTGAATAAGCTCCATTTTGAGCATATTTTCCAGTTTTTCAGTCGTGTTTTAGTCTTGAGTCATTTTTTGTTTCAAACAATTTAAAGATAGTTTCAGCTAAGTGTCCAGTTTTAGCTTTTGAGAGTCTTGTTTCAGTTTTGAATTAGTCAGTTCAACTATGAGTCTTGAGTCAAGGTTTCATAGTAATTGGTTTTTTGGATGTTTTGAATTTATTGACTCCATTGCCCAATAGATGAAGGCACTTGTCTGCTCTCCCAAAGATCAACAGGTCTTGGCACCTCCAAGGAGCTACCATCTCCGTTGGAGCCAATGTTAGTGTCAGTCTTTGAAACCTTCCTCCAGTGATCAAGCATGCTCTTACAGAGTGATTTTAAGGTGTCAAGGTCAATTTTTTTCATTTCAGTGAGTCTTCAAGCAAAATTTGGTCACTAGGTATTAGGTCTAGGGTTTATTTTCACTCATTTCAAAATTGTCCAAATGTTGGTCCATGTCACCATTCGGCTGAGTGTACCATCATTCAGAGGGTTTTCATCATCATGTCAGGTTCCAATGGGTCATTTAACACCTTGTTCATGCTTCAGTTGTGCCTAGGTAAGGTTCATTTCCCTCTCCTAGGGTTTTGAAGGTAATTTCTCTTGGATGGTCAAATCATCAACAAAACTTGTATCCTGATGTTAATACACCTGCCCCTATCCTTAATGTACCTTATTAAACACTTCCCATCATTGATATCCCTCAAATTCCTCATTTTTACACAAACCCTAGTTTCTTGCTACAATTTGACAATTTTCTAGGCTAGGCCTGTGCTTTGCCCTTTTGGACCCTTTCCCCTCACTCAATCTTTGAAATTCCACTTTTCCATACTTCCTAAAATCCCTCCCTACTTTTAAAAATTTTCTCAAGAATTTAGAAGCCCCTTATCCCCTTCATTTCACTTCATTTCGACAAATCCCCTGTTCCACACATCAGGATAGGTTTTACTCCAATGATGTTTCTGAGCAAGAAAATATGAATTTTGGAAAAATGAGAGAGGTTTTTATCCAAAATAGGCCAAGGAAGAAAAAAATCCTTCACTTTTTACATAGGTGTCACGGTTTTAGAGAAATTTCAAAAATATAGTTGCCTCAAGAGAATTGATGCACCTCTCAAGTGACTTTGGGAAAATCAAGATTTATCCTAGCTTGGTTGGCCAAATGAATTTCTTGATGAGTCAAATTATAACTAGACACAAATATATTTCCAATGATCTATCATTCACGCAATTTGGAGTTGAGCAAGACCTTCAAAAGTTGACTGCAACAGCAATCTACCTTTAGGCAGCCTCATTTTGCACATTTTTACCAGTCTTGGGAGATTTGACTTTTGACAGGGAAAATGAACTCCAAATAGAAAAATTCAAGTTGTGTTGGAAATTAGACTCAATAGGCATTCCAACGAGCTATCCTATGTCCACTTTGGACACCGGGAAGGCCTCTAAAACGGGTTTGTAAAAAGGCGCTACACACCTGTTTCTTGGCATGGTGCACCTGCCTGCTTAGCTCAAATTTCACTCAAATCATCTTGCAAAGCTCCCAAATCTTGAAAACATTATTCCACAAGTAAGTTAAGCATTATACTTTTCCATTTCAAAATATTTACTCATCCTTCATGGTGTTTTAAAAGGTGAAAAAACAAACCCTACTTGCTGCACAGTTACACTATAAAAATTGCCTAGGATTTGCAAAATTGTCATTTTTGTTATCTTATTCCCCTATATCATTTTCACATCCCCTTCACTACATTTCACTAATTTCATTTCCCATTTTCCCTCTCATTTCCACTCATCCTACTCCCCTATCCCCAAAACCCTAAAACCCTAGCTTCTAAGGTGAAACACTAGTTTTCTTCATTGCACTAGTGGTTGTATACCCTATCCCCTTAATCCCATTCCCCTCATACATTTTCCCCTTAATCCCATTCTCCACATATAATTTCCCAAACTCTACACTCCCCAAACCCTATCCATATCCCTAAACCCTACTCACATCCCTAAGCTCTTACTCCCATCCCTAAAATCTGTTCATGCATACATTTTTACACTCTCTCTTCCATACACTCTACCCATTTCATTCCTCCACCATATTTTCACATTGTTATCCACAAAACCATCCATATACAACCACATTTTTCAAAACCAAAGGAAAAAAATGGAAAGAGACAGTGATCATGGGTATGAGCAAGAGATTGAACATGACCAGGAATCTTGGCTAGAGAGGGCAAACATGCACTTGGAAAGGCTGCTAGAGAAAGCCAACAAGGAGAAAAAGATGTTGAGGCACACAGATTTCCATTATTTGGCAAGAAACAAGATTTGCAAAGTGAGGATAAGGACCTTAAAGGCCAAGTTGAGGAAAACATTGAGGAGGAAGAAAGAACAAGACAAGCTCAAGATTTTGGCTGAGGCTTCCTTAGCCCAACATAGCACTTGATGCAGGTCACTCAGCCCAAATTTGAAGAAATTTGGCACACTCTTTGTCAATTTTGAATTTTTGAAGCAAAACACAGATTTTTCTACCTGGTGCATAGTGCCACCCGACGCTCGCTTTTGCTAGGGACCTCCTCTAGAGGAAAACTCTACATTTTTGGATTCCCAATGCAAAATTGTGAATGCTCAGAAATGGCTAGAAAGTTTTGTCAAGTTTTGAGCTTTCAAAATGGTAAAAGACTCCTCAAAAATGCCCTTTCTGCCCCTTTTTGGCCACACAGGAAGCAGTGTTGGGAGAACTCACTTTTGGAGGGGAAAATAGACACCAAATTTAGAAATTGCACTTGTTCTGAAAAGTAGACAGATAGACATTTCCAACAAGCCCACTTGGAGAAAATTTGGTGCATGGGAAGGCCTCCAAAATCAGATGCAAAAAGGCACTACGGACAGGGACAGTGGCGCGACGCACAGGATGGAAAATTGTCATTTTTGCCGGAAAAAAACTCTGTTTTTCGCCTAGTTTTTTTTTTCAGTTTGACTTTTCTCTCTCTCATGGTCAAACTAATGATGTAAATTGATGTAACTTAATGGAATTTGATGTAAAACTATTAAAAATTCACTCATGGAGGTAGATACAGCATGAAAAGTTAGTTTTGAACTGAATGAATCAATTTCCTAGGTTTTAGAGGCAAGCTATTCCACTACCTACTTTTCAATTCTTAGTTTAGATCTTGTTGAAACAGCTCCTAAACTCATGAATTCGACCCCTAAAGCTTATCATGAGTTTTTTGTTGCCTGTATCTAGTAGTTCTTTAGTCATTTGTAAAGGTTGGACTCTTGTGAATGCTTTGAGCATTATTGTACATTTATCTCTGCAGTTTGGCAAAGGAATAGACCAGGGTTTGCAGTATTTTGTGGTATTATTGTGGCAAGTTGATTTGGTATTGTTTTTCCTTCTGTAATTCAAGTTTACATGTGTTTATGCATGCCATCATCTCTCTCTGTTCAGCTTAACTAAATGAATCAAGGATAAAGGTAGAATTCATTGATGTTACAGTGCTCTACCTAGGGTTTGTTTAGTTATTTATGTTTTCAACTGTTTGAAGAGGATTCCTGAGATTCTCATGCCCTCTCCAACTCCTCGCCTGTCATAAGACTCTCCATCTCACTCAATTTAAAGTACTAAACCATTTGCCTACCTCACCCCACAGAAACCTCTGCAAGACTGAGTCCATTCCCCGGACCCAAATCTGCCTTTCACATTTGAGCCAGCAAACCATCTATAAATTCAATCAAACTCCTCTGAGCATATACCTAGCCTAAAATTAGTCTTTACATCAGTCATCTCAAGCCTAAATTGTTATATTTTCCTGAGATTGACAAGGAGAGAGCCCTCTCCCGACTTAGTAGGGCTAGCTACCAGGTTAAGCGTGGTTTGATGTTACTCTAGATCTTGCCTTTCTCAACCTAAGGTAGATTTAGGCCATAACAAAATGCAAAGGGAAAATTAGTACAAGGATCATAAGATCGGAGAGAAACAAAGAACCAATCAAAGAAAGGACCCAAAAGTTATCAACCTAGTTTGAATGTTGTGAAGCAATCAAAGTCCCTGCTTAAAATGGAAGAAAAATTTGATATCAAGTCATACCATGGCGAGATCGATGCTTTGAAGTTGAACCACTGATTGCAACAATTGGAAGTTTTATTTTAGTGTCCATTAAATAAAGGAAGGGAAAAATATTTCATTTTTGTGGATGAAATTAAAGGGCCATGCACTGACTTGGTGGGAGAGCCACATGGAAACCCTAAGGATAGAGGGAGAACCTATATTGACTAAGTGGGAGGATTTATAAACCCTCATTAAAGTCATAGTTTTATCCCATTGAGTACATGGATTGCAAGTGGATCAGGTGGAATTACATCAGGAAAAAGTTGGTCAAATGTGTCCAATAAAGCTGGGTATCTCTCCAAAGAACCCAAATTTACTCCTCAAGTATTTGGGGGGTCTACCCTGCCATCTTCATGAGAAAGTGATGTTTTCCAAGACCAAATCGGTGGATGAGGCCTATGTACACGCATAGTACCTGGAGAATATAGGCCTGAAGAGAGTGCAATCAAGTGAATCGATATAGAAGGAACAACAAGAAGCTTGTAAGGAGGGAAGAAGAAGCAAAAAGGGGAAAAAGATAAAAATACAATAGCCACAGCACACAAGTGCAAAGATCATAGCAACAAATGCAACCACTACAACATCGATGGCAATACAGAAGGAAAACGATGGAACTCGCATCTAGAGCTAAACTTTAAGAACAAAAAGAAAGATAACAAGAAGAATAATCTCATGGCCACTGATGTGAGCAACCAGGTTGAAAAAAACTCGGATTGGATGAGAATATGGCACGTACGTTAGTACATAAGGAGGTGAATTGGAGTAGCCTTCAGCAACTTGAAGAGAAAGAAATGACCAAACCCTTCGATATAAAGATATGGTCAAGAAGACAAAGATTGATGCTTTGTTTGACTCATGATCATAGGTGATTCTCACTACAGCATAGCTAGTCAAGAAGTTATGGCTGGAAGTTCGTGATCATCCAAACCCATATCCACTGGGATGGATAAATAAGGATGCAAAGCTGAAAGTAACAAAAAGTGTAAAATCAGATTTGCTATCAGTGTTGATTTTATTAATGAAGTAGATCAAGATGTGGTTCCCCTTGATGTATGTGGAGTCATGTTTGGGAATCCATACATGTAAATTTGTGATGCAATATTCATGAGGAGAGCCCATGTTGGGCATGGAATCCCCCAAGGCATGTTTTGGGGCTTAAAGCCCAAGTTTTGACTAAGTCCATTATAAAGACTCCACGAGTTGTGGGCGCGGAGCGCGAAGTCATAATAGAGTCACAGTGTTGTCCACCCTTGTTTTTGTAATGTAATGTCGGTTTGAAATATCTACCCATGGTCCGTGGACCATGGGATTGTATAAATAGAGCGAGGCTCTAAGTGTAGAAAATAGCTAGAGAGAAAAAGGAAGCATGATGAATAGAAGGAATTGATTGAGTCAAAGTGCAAGTCGTGTCTCTAAGTCGTAGAGTAGGAGAAGGCTCTGCAGCTGAGTGCATGGACCCCTGTAGCTGAGTGCATAGAGGCCTAGTAGTCTACAACTGAGTGCACGGACCCCTGTAGCTGAGTGCACAGGGCGGGTCGAGTCTGTAACCATTGGAAGGAATAATAAAGAAAATTTTTACCATATTTCTATGTATCCTTTCCTATTTATGCATCATTGGGTATGAATAGCAAGTTTACTATTTATTTACTACGTGAACTCATATGAATGTGCTAAATGAGTAAATATAATATAAGACATCTATTTATGCGAAGATAACTAACTATTATAAGAAGATAAGTAAGATCGCGGGCATGACTTAGAGGAATAGTGCAGATCACTGCTCCAGCAGCGCGAAAGCCCCACAACCCCTGATTAGGGCTACGTAAAGGCGAGTACATTAGGGCACGAAGGCTAGGGAAGTACACGAAGTAACCTGATTGAAGAGACTCATAGTTGGACCAAGTCAACCCCTTAAACATCTCAAGGGTGAAGAAACCTGGTTCCGGCACCCCCCATACTACTTCGGGTGAGACCTCAGTCCATGCTCCACAAACTATTGCCGAAAGGTTAGTAGATTTGTTTGGCTAATTAACTCCGAACCTGTGTTAGGCCCCAACTAGCCAATAAATGGTTCCATTGTCGGGACTACCATACTACGCACTTGGACTACCAACACAATAGTGCTACTAGAGGGGGCATTGGCTAAAAAAAATGAGGCTGACAGGCCTATAGTTAGTGCACTAAAAGGCATCGAGATCAACATGGTTGTGCTCCCATGGGAGATGCTCTATGTGCTGCAGGATCGGGTCACTGTAGAACTACGTGCTAGGGAGAGTCGTGCATTGTAGGTGTTGAGTGAGTAGAAGATCAACATGGAACAGTTGAGCTTATAGTGTGACGAGGTTGTATCGCGGAACAAGAAGATAGTACAAGTACTTTAAGAAGCCTGCCAAATGGTCTCCGGGTTGGCCATCCCAGCAGATGCACCGGTTGAGGCGCGCATCCACAAATTAGCAGCAGTGGTGCGTGAGGTGCGAGTAGAAATGGCCAAGGTAGTAGAGCTGCAGTTGAAGGCGTAGCCATCCACCCCTCTAGAATTCAGAGAACAATGCGCCAGCACTATTACATTGGGGATGGAAGAGATCAACAGTGCAGTAAGGGGCTGCACTAGAATGTTGGAAAGAGTCATTCAAGATCCTCACCAATCTGCTGGAGGACCCCAACATCTAGCGCTTAGAGACAAAGGTGCGTGAGCTCCAATAGTAGTATGACAACATCAAAGGGGTCGCGCAAACGGTGGCCCTCACTTAGAGGCTCGTGCGGATGCAGCAGGCCAAAGCACTGAAAGAGCAAGTGGACGCAGCACAACACCGAGAAGCAGTTTTGAAGGTGTATGTTCAGCCCTGGATTGACGAAACCTTCATCATTACAGCAACAATTGAAGGCAATCTCGCGTAAATGTAGGGGACACAAGAACAAATGTAGGGAAGTAGTTCTAACACTGCGGTCTCGAAACAACATGTACAACAGATTCAGTAGGCAGCTGCTCAGTGCATTGCCAACCTTGCAGTTGTTCGAGCAGAGTTGGAGGGTCTCCACCCAAAGATCTCCGCACCAACAGATTGACTCAAGGCCGAGTCACGATGTTTGTGTTAGGGGCCTGTTAGGTGTGGAATCCCCCTAAGGCATGTTTTGGGGCTTAAAGCCCAACTTTTGACTAAGTCCACTGTAAAGACTCCGTGATTTCTTGGTGTGGAGTGCGAGGACATAATAAAGTCATAGGGTTGTCTGCCCTTGTTTTTGTAATTTAATGTCGGTTTGAAGGATCTACCCATGGTCCAAAGACCATGGGATTGTATAAATAGAGTGAGGCTCTAAGTGTAGAAAATAGCTAGAGAGAAAAAGGAAGCATGATAAGTAGAAGGAATTGACTAAGTGGAAGTATCAGTCATGTCTCTGGGTCGTAGAGTAGGAGAAGGCTCTGCAGCTAAGTGCGCAGAGGCCTAGTAGTCAACAGTTGAGTGCGCAGACACCTACAGCTGAGTGCATAAGGCGAGTCGAGTCTGTTGATGAGCCCCGAATTGGGTAACTTATTGGGCTCATTTTGCCTAATTGTCCTTGTTCAATCCTCCATTTTTCATAGATTATGCATGTTTTTTTAGTATGTTTATGTTATTTGAACGAATAAGGGTGGTCACTCTACCAAGGAGGCTAATACGTGGTTATTTCAGGTTTTTTGGATAAATTTTGGAGCAAAACCAAGAAATTATGGGCCAGGTGACAGCCAAGCTTGAGGTGAGGATTCGTAGGGAGATTGTCTCTTGCATTAAATGGCCCTTCCTTGAAATATCCACCCTCAACTCTGAGCTCAACAGGCCACCAAAACGAATCCTGAAGGCAGCCGAGCAGCTTTGGAACGAGTCTGTTTACTGGTAGTTTGAACAACCGAGTCCCTTGAATTAAGGAGGGCTGCTAGGCCCCTCATAGTGTATAAATAGGAAGGCCTCAGCCTTCGTAGATGACTTTTGGAACTGTTGGTATTTGCACTATAGTGCTGTCATTTTCTCAGCTCGTTTTCTTGTAGCTACTGCGGTATAACTTTCTTGTGATGATTATTTTTGAGTAATGAGAAGAAGCTTTACTTGGCATCAGATCTAAGTTCTTTATAGGAGCCTGCAACTCTTGGGGTTGGGCCCAACCCGAGTGCCAAGGCCTCCTTTATGTATTGTTATTTGTTCTTTATGTCTTTGCAAAATCATTTTTGTTAAGTAGATTAAATCTTACTAATTAACTAAGTCACTGTTGATGATTAGAAAGACTTTTGATGTTCAGATTGAGTTGATAGGTTATTAACAGGGAAAAGCTTTAGAAAAGGGCCATCAAGAACCTCTGATTTCACCTCTCTCTCAGTGGGATCAGGAGCTGGGATCAAGGTGACCTTGCTGCCAACAAAAACACTGACTTTGCTTTGACATGCAATCATTAGTGTTTGATTTTTATTTGAAGAAGTTGGTTACATGTTCAGATTCTTGATTGCTTCGTTGCATAGTTAGTATACATGGTTTCGTTGCAAATAAAACTTCTGTTCATTCTCTTTACTGTCAGCTAGATCAGATTAGGTCAACATAACTAGGTCTCTAATTTCACAAGTCTTCGTTGGTTCAGTTCGAAAAACCACTTGCAGAGCACATGTACCACTTCTCTATCTACCCATATTCCATCAATCCCATCTGCTCCATCCCCTAACTCGGATTCTTGCCTCACATTTACCACACTTGCTCACACAACCCTAATTTTTGTGCAACATTGCTTCATTCTTCCTTGAACAAATCTAGCCATCTTCATCTTTCCTCAATTCCATCCACCAATTCCTGGACCTCCTTACACCCCTATCCTACCTCCATACTCACTCCTTCACCTTTCTCTCTCCATCCATCCTCTAAAATCCCATTTCTGAAGAACCTGTAGAAAATTACAGACATCCTGTAGAAATTCCAGAACATCCTGTAGAACCCCTGCAGACTTCTTGTAGAGGCTCACGAATGAGGTTTCTTGATAGAAAAACTCTGTGAAACTCTCTGGAAGGGTGTTAGGGACTCCTTAGGCCCTCTCTGAACCTTCTCAACCTCCTTCAATCATTTCCTCTCGCCAATCCACCTCTGCACAGTCAAAAACAGTCAAATCGCATGCATGATAATTCTGGCAACTTATTCAAAAATACAAAAAGATGTTTTTTTTTCAGATGTTACTGTAGAAGTAGCTTAGATACATGTATTTACCTTCCTAGAAGTCAATGGCATCTCTTTCAATAGCTTGCACCCTCTTTCTTGCATCAGTAGGGCTAGCTGGTAAAATTAGGGTTTGCTAGGGTTTACGTTTCCTTTCAGCTTTCCAGTTTCTTTCTGCAAGTAGATCAGCCTTCTTTGAGTTAGCTTTCATCCATCAATTAAAAAGCTTCTTCTCAGAGCTCATAGAAGTTGGCTTAAGCTCCTAGTGGACTTGTGCTAGCTAACCAAGTGATAGCTGCAGCAAGAGCTAGTACTTGTGCATACAGCACCGTCTCTTCCAAGTTTGTTACGAACTACCGGGTTGATAAAAGTAAAGAAGGGAGTCCCAGGAGTTGCAGCAGTATTGCTGCAATACTGGAGCCCACCGTTCTTTTTGGCGCCGTTGCTGAGGAAGTGTCAGAGTATTTGTGATTGTTGCTTTTCTTCTATTTTCCTACTCTAACCTTCTGCTAAGTAGTTTATTTCAGTTCCATTCTGCAATTTCATTTCTGCGAGAGTAAATTAGACATTTCCTGCTTTCATAGATTAGCCTTTCAATTCCACAATTTCAGTTCTGCAAGCCTAGAATAGAATTTCAATTCTGCAAGCGTAGTCTAGCATTTCGTTCCTGCAATTTGATTTCATCAAAATAGATTAGTTCTTTCCTGCTTTCATTTCAATTCCGCATTTTCATTTTTGCAAGATAGATTTTAGTTAGTTGCAATTCCATCTGTTTCAGTTTTGTAGGTACAAGAAGAAAAAAGCAAAAGCAATCAAAAATATTTTCATGCCTCGTAGGAACAGAGATAATACCAAAAAATTCCTACCCAACACCCCCACCACTTCACTGAGTCACTCTTCTCTCTTCTTTGGTGGCAGTGACCCAAAATAACCTATAGGTGAACCTCCTGAGATATACGAATATCCTATAATAGAAGAAGAGCAAGAAAACATTCCTTTTGAGACCATGGCTGAAAACAGAAATGGTAGGGATGATGATGAGAGAATAGAAGGTACCTTCCCCATCCGAGAGACCAACGGGGACATGAAGATGAAGAACATAAGTCCCTCAGCCTTGTCTCATTTCCATGGATTGACCACTGAAGACCCTGATACCTTCCTGTTTGAGTTTTCTGTCCTTTTTCGAACTTATGACTATGGGAAGACGAGCAAAAGTTGAAACTCTTTCCCTCTACCCTCAAGGATGCAGCATTACGTTGGTTCATGGGGTTACCTGGAAACAATATCACCACTTGGGCTCAGATGCAACAAGCCTTTAACAACAAATACCGGTATTATTGTAGGTCAAAGGAAACAAAGGGAGAAATCTTTCAGATGACCATGGGAAATGATGAGTCTTTAGAAGACTACGAGGAAAGGTTCCAACTTAGCAATAAACAGGCCAGGTGCACACTTGACCCTGAATCTCTAAAGTTGGTTCTGCTCCGAGGAGTCCCTGAAGACCTTCTAGATACCCTTCACATGCTAGCTAGAGCAGACATCTACCAACTACCTTATGAGGACATAAAGACTGTGTTTAGAAACCACTCTAGGGCAGCCCGAAAAAGAGGTAGGGGGAATCCACTTTCAGCTAGTACTACCTTCTCCAAGCATGAGTTTGCTAATCAGATGGAAGGCCTCAAAAGTGAGATGAGACAGAGCATTGCCATGCAACTTGATACCTTCTGAATCCAACAAAAAAAAGAGGAAGCTGAGAGGGCTTTGGCCATTTTTTGTCCCAGATGTACGAGGAAGCACCCTAAGAATGAGTGTCCATTACACTCAGTAGAGGTATGTTTCATTTGTGAGGAAAACCACCCCATGAACCAATTCCCAACCTTGCCTGGATTTAAAGCCATGTACCAAGGTATTGAGGCAACCACTGAACCTCTCTACTTCCTCAACCAAAGGAGGCCGCATGGGCCCAGACCTTACTTACAGGGGATGCAAGGGACATCCCAAGCTTATTATAGCCCCAACCAATCTGCTCACATACCTTCTTGGGGTCCCCCTGCTCATCCTTCCTGGTCCGCACCTCCTCCGTGGTCTTATCCACCTCAATACCATACTCAACCCACTGCTCATTCGTTTCACTCACATGTCTAGCCACAACCTCAGTGGAATGCACCTCAACCGGGGTGGAGGCCCCAATACAACTCTCCTCCCACCATTCTGCCTCCACCACCGGCTCAGCCACAACCATTGACTCCTGCTCCACCAAGACAACCCTAGATGCCTGCTCAACCGAACCTGAACCCCAACAACTGACAGGCCCAGCAGGTATACACTGGGGAGACAACATGCCCTACCTATGTTGTGGAGATCTAGGAGATCAACCTGTGATCTGGGAAGACCCTTCCAGATCACCAACCTCCTCCCCCAGAGGACAAGGAAGAGAAACAGGAAAGTGAACCCAAAGCCATTCCACCCTATCCTGAGCGACTAACAGTAACCACGCAACCAAACCCAAAGGAGACTGAACTTCTGGGAGAACTTAAACAGTTGTGTGTGAAAATACCACTTCTCTAGGCCATAAAAGATGTACCAATATACAACAAATTGATTAAGGAGAAGTGTTTTAGGCACCCAGGCAAGCGAAAGAGAGATGCCTCGACTATCAATGTTATAGGACAACTGTCCGATTTAATGTTGGGGAAAGTAATCTGTCAAAAGTATTTGGACCCTGGGAGTCTTGTAGTTGATGTCCACATCAATGGCACTATAATGCCCCATACCTTGATTGATCTAGGGGCTGCCATTAATGTGATGACCAGGGACACCATGCTTAAACTCAACCTTTAGATTTCCTTAAGGAAGACCTCGACAGTCTTGCAGTTAGCAGATCGCTCCACCGTGACTCCCGAAGGGATTGTGGAAGATGTCTTGGTCTCTATTGACTCTTGGGAGTACCCTGCGGACTTCTTGGTCCTTCAGCCAAAGGCAAAGCTCACTGGATAGCCCCTCATTTTGGGAAGGCCTTGGTTGGCCACTGCGGATGCTTACATCAGTTACCGAGCTGGAAGCATGACCATCAAGAATGGGCCCATGTCCAAGCAGCTACTCCTATATCCTCCTGCCCAACCTCTACTAGAACATGACTTACCACTCTGGTTGGAAGAGGGAGATGAGGATGAGGTCTACTCTGCACCATTGTGCACAGTAGAAACCACCAGGGGAGGCCCTCAAACCGAGGATGATTTGATTGAGACTTTGATTCAAAATCCACCTCCCAGTGCACTGTCCTTAGAGGAACTAGTGGAAGATACCCAAGCCAGCACCTTAGTGCACCTCTGTGTGACTGATCTGACCTCTCCCAGAGTTAAGAATGTGGAGTTTGGTCCCGAAAGAACTTTAAAGATCAGCTCCTCCCTATCTCCCTCCCAGGAGAAGGAGCCGTGTAGCTTACTAAACCATCATCTGGATGCCTTCGCCTGGAACTATAAGGAAATGAAAGGAGTCCACCCTTCGGTCTGTACCCATCACATTTACATTAAAGAAGATTGTAAACCAGTCAGGCAGCCTCAGAGGAGAATGAATCCAGCCCTTAAAGACATTTTCAAAGAAGAATTACAAAAATTGTTGGATGCAGGATTCAACTACCCTATCTCCGATAGTGAGTGGGTCTCACCTCTAGTGCTTGTGCCCAAGAAGAATGGGAAGTGGAGAATCTATGTAGATTACTGAGAACTTAACAAAGCCACCAAGAAAGACCATTTCCCTTTGCCTTTCATAGATCAAGTGTTGGATGGACTGGCAGGGAAGAAGTTCTTCTCTTTCCTAGATGGGTTCAGCGGGTATAATCAGATCCAAATCAGCCCAGAAGACCAAGATAAGACCACCTTCAGTTGTCCATGGGGTACCTTTCCCTACCAAGTCCTTCCCTTTGGGCTATGCAATGCTCCTGCCACTTTCCAGAGAGCAGTATTGAGCATATTTTCTAAGTTGGTCCATGATTCGGTAGAAATCTATATGGATGAATTTACTCCTTCTAGGTCCAACTTCCAAGAAGCATTGACTAATCTGGGAAAAGTTCTAACCAAGTGCATTGAGATGAACCTGTCCCTCAATCCTGAAAAGTGTGAATTCCTGATGACTGAAGGGACCATGCTAGGTCATACCATTTCTCGGCAAGGATTACAGGTGGATCCTAACAAGACTGCTATCATCCAGAAGGTCACACCTCCTCAAAAGGTAAGAGATGTTCGAAGTTTCCTAGGCTTAGCAGGATATTATCGAAGATTCATTAAAGATTTCAGTAAGCTAGCCTCACCATTGTTTGGCCTCTTAGGGAAAGATGTTGAGTTCAAATGGACTAACGACTATCAAGGGGCTCTGGATGAGTTGAAAGATAAGCTGGTGTCCGCCCCGATCTTGAGAGGTCCAAACTGGGACCTACCTTTCCACATCCACACTGATGCCTCGAATAAAGCCATAGGGGCAGCCTTAGGACAAGTTAAGGAGAAATTACCATATGCCATATACTTTGTTAGCAAAAACTTGTCCAAGGCAGAAATGAACTATACTATAACCGAGAAAGAGTTCCTGGCTGTAGTCCATTCCCTAAAAAAGTTCAGACACTACATCACTAGTTATCAAACATTTTTACACACTGATCATGCTGCGATTAGATATTTAATGAATAAGCCTGATGTCAATGCTCGTATCATTAGATGGTTACTTTTGTTGTAGCAATTTGATTTGACTATTGTCGACAAGCCAGGTAAGGAAAATGTTATTGCTAACTTCTTGTCTAGATTGGATTTGCCTGCAGATGAAGAAGGAACAGTGGATGACCAGATGCCAGATGAACATCTGTTTTCTATCTCAGTACTCTCTCCATGGTTTGTTGATATAGCAAATTACTTGGTCTCAGCACAGTTCCCTCCGCGTCTATCCTCAAAGGAGAAGAGCAGAATTGTAAGGAAGAGCACCCCATTCACTTGGATCGGGGGAAACTTGTTTAAACTTGGCCCAGATCAAATCTTGAGGCGTTGTGTTAGGGAGGAGGAAGTATTTGACATCCTCCTAACCTGTCATGATGGGTCTTGTGGAGGCCACTTTGCAGCAAAAAGGACTGCCTTCAAAATTCTACAGGCAGGCTACTATTGGCCTACTCTTCATCAAGATGTCAGAAGATACATCAGCTAGTGTGACCGATGTCAGAGGATGGGGAAACCGACTCCAAGGGATGAAATGCCTCTCCAACCTCAAGTGACCTTTGAGCCATTTGAGAAGTGGGGCATGGGTTTTGTGGGTCCTATCAACCCTCCTTCAAAGCAAAGGTCTTACATCATTGTGTGCACCGACTATCTGACAAAGTGGGTAGAAACAAAGGCAATCAAAGTAGCAACAGAAGAAAAGGTGGCTGCGTTTTTAAGGGAAAATATCTTCTACAATTTTGGCTACCCAAGAGAGTTAGTCACTGATCAAGGAAGCCAGTTCACCTCCAACCTGATTGAAGACTTGCTCGCTCATCACAAGATCAAGCACAGGGCTTCCACCCCATATCATCCCCAAGCAAATGGGCAGGTGGAAGTCACTAATAGAGCATTGGAAGGGATTTTGACTAAGGTAGTAAGCAGCAGCAGAAAGGATTGGGTAGATCGCCTGGTTGAGGCCACCTGGGCCTACAACAACACTTGGAAGACTACAACAGGTTTCACACCTTATGAGCTGGTCTACAAGAAGAAAGCTTTGTTGTCCATAGAGTTCGAGTACAATACATTAAGGGTGGAAGCTCAGCTGGACTTAAATCTCAGCCATGCTCAACGTGAAAGATTACTGCAGTTGAATGGATTAGATGAACAGTGAATGCAGGCCCTCCTCCACTCAGAAGTAATTCAACTCCAGAGGAAGATATGGCATGACCGACACCTTAATGAAAAGCAATTCCAGCCTGGAGATTGGGCACTACTGTATGACTCAAGATATAAGGATTTGAAAGGA
The DNA here is from genome assembly GCA_031772625.1 of Pinus tabuliformis. Taxonomy (NCBI): domain Eukaryota; kingdom Viridiplantae; phylum Streptophyta; class Pinopsida; order Pinales; family Pinaceae; genus Pinus; species Pinus tabuliformis. The sequence goes on from CM062820.1 coordinate 266,800,874, forward strand.
AAGCTGAGGACAAGATGGTTGGGACCATATACAGTGGAGAAATGTAATGACAATGGTTTAGTCCTTATTAGGACCATTGATGAAGAAGCCATCCCCATGCTTGTCAATGGGCATTGATTGAAAATCTACAAGAAACCCCTTTCGAGGCAAGAGTTCATTGAAACTGTGGAAAAATCAGTGTTGGTAGTAGAGTAGGGTTCTGCCTCTATTCTGGCCACACCTTGATCATCATCAAAAAAAAAGGGGAATAAAAGGATCCCTGGGTGAAAACCTCTCTGAGGCGCCCAAGGCAGACAGTGAGGGTGAAAACCTCATGGAGGCGCCCCAGCTGTCTCCCAGAAAATAAAGAAATGGAATATAAAAGATCCTTGGGTGAAAACCTCTCTGACGCGCCTAGGGCAGATAGTGGGGGTGAAAACCTCATGGAGGCACCCCTGCTATCTCTCAAAAAAAAAAAAAAGAAGAAGAAAGAGAAAAAAAAGAAAAAAGAGAAAGAAAAAGAAACAGGTCTAATCTCTGGAATTATTGCAGGTTGCAGGGAATACAGTGCAGATAAAGAAGGTCACGCAAAACGAGGACAGGGGTCCGTACCAGGCTACAAGACATCCTTACAGACACTCCCTCCATAGCCACTCACTTTTTCCAGGATTTGAACACATTCGGGTCGAGATTCAACCTCCTACAGGAAGTTCTGAGCTTTCTACAGGAAGTTTTTGGGGCTTTCTACAGGAAAAATCCTGTAGAGCCTTCGGGCAGGCCAAAATTTATTCTAGAAAGGGATTTAAAGCTTGAAGTCTGTTGATTAGGCCTGCAGCCACCCCTCTCTTCCATCCATCACCGGTTTCATCTCTTTCCACCGCCATTGCAACAATCTGGTTATGTATTCCTGCACAGTCATACAAAGAGTCATGTTTTCCTCAGATTGAAATCTTTTTTTTCCCAAGTGACAAATCAAGCACACAAAGGCTCACACACTCTACCTGTCAAAGCTCCATTAGGACCCTTCATCCATGAATACAACCTTGCTCGTTTCAGCATGCATCCCAGGAGGAGAAGTAGCTACAAGATGTCTTACAGGAATCCTGTAGCAGCTGATCCATCTGGAGCACATGCTATGGAATCGGTAGCAGCTGAAATTGACACAAGGGACATGTAACAAACTCCGCTTGGACGTGAACACCTCCTCGATAACTGAAATCAGACAGAGCTTGTGCATGCAGTGTTTACAACCAGAGGATCGGGTCCCGAAGCCGTGCATACAGCATCAACCAATGAAAGAAGGAATTCCAGCACCTGTGCACGAAGCAGTAGTGAGAAAAGCCATCGTTCCACGTCCTGAAGCCTGCAGAACACGTCCACAGCCACACAGGTAAGTGTCTAACTGTATTCGTCAAATTGCATAGACTATACTCTGAAAACTGCATGTCTGTGAAATGGTGCGGATTGAACGAATTCGGTGGCCAGTCAACTGGCCACCCACAGTCAGTCAAATGGCCTCATGGGAGAGCTCAGTTATGCCAAAGAGACGTGCATCCGAAACGTGGGAAGTGTCCAGTCAGGGAGAATCGACGGATTGGTAGTAATAGCGGTGGTTTATGACAGAGAAAGGAAATGGCAGTCAGAGACACGACGAGGAATGATGGCCGTGACGTTGGCTAACGGATCGGCCTGGCCATCTCACCCCCTCGCCATGAATTGCGTTGTAATTCAAAATTTCTCGGCCGAAGAAATCACATTAACTGTTGTCATTCACACTTGCAACCATTCTCAGCAAAGTACGCGTCCTCCTCCTCCGCAATCTGTTAGCCCGAGCTTCTCGGCCTGTTTCAAAATCCTCCCACGTCCCAGGCTCGTTCAGAAGCGCCGTGACATCCTCCAAAAGCCGAAAAAGCTCTCTATAGGAAGGAGCTCTACAGGAAACACGACATAGCCTCCCGTAGTAGAGAAACCTGGACTTTTTGCGTCGAAATTGGAGTTTCGAAGAGAGTTAGGTCGAAAACACCATTCCCATGCATGATATTTCGGAAGGTGGTGAATTAAACTGTCTGGAGTAGGAGAATTAGAAGCAAGTCTACCTGTGGGTTAAGAATAGTAGTTTGCCTATGTGATACAAGGAATTCTTCAGTTGGTTCTGCGTCAAATTCTCCTCCACGGTTCCTGTTAAGAAATTCCTCCTATAGAAACGATAAACCACTGTGAGGGCCAACCTGTGCATGAAGAATGTGACCTTTATGTGGTTGTATGCATGTTGGAGATGAAAATTAAGCTCTGCACTCTGTCTGTGGGAGCCTAATTCCCTTTTGACAGTCGAGTTTTGGGCAACAACAACATTTAAACCAGGGAATTGGTGCAAAGTGAAATACAAACATCTGAGAAACCTTGTCCTGAGAATCAAAAGAGGAAACCATACACAGAATTCCCCTTTCTTATTAGAGCACAAGCCAAAACAGAGCATTCTCAGCATGCCAGGAGGGTTTATCAGAAAGGAACCCTTAGATTCCAGGAAATTGCGAGAAACTCCCAAGGTGGTGGACCTATTCACCCGTGCCAATTGGATGACCTTCTGTGATAGAATTCAAGGTCATGACGATGAGGTAACAGAAGAGTTCTTAATGTCCCTGCAGCCTAAATCCAAGACACTGGCCACTGTAAATTTCAGAGGGTTGACCTTAAAGCTTACCCCACAACTCATTAGTCGAGTCACTGATCTGCCATTGGGGATACCCTGGAGCAAAGAGGAGAGGGCATTGGGCCAAAAAGCCAAGAAAGAATTCTTCCTACCAGAGGAACAGTTTTCAGAAGATAAGAATGGGGTCCAGAGAGCCAGCCTACACCCTTTTTGGAGCAAGGTCAGCCTTTAGATCATGAAATACATTACCTGTAAGGGGCGGTTTAGTATTGTTTACGGTTATCACTTTCGGTTGCTAAGTGAACTCAGACATAGGATGGATTTACCCCCAAAACAAAAGTTAAGAATCCCCTATTTCCTCCTACAATCTTTAATTGAGTGTGGCACAAAATTGAAGGAAGGGACACTGGACCAGCTGGCCCATAATGGGCTTATCAAGCTTCTAGTGGAAGATGCCCTCCATACTTACACTGTCCCTCTCTCCTGGGAGATTTTCCACAATATGTCCAAGGATGATGATATTCGGATTCTAGCCGAGGAACTCACTTCATCCAGTAGTGAGGAAAGGGAGCATATTGAGGTAGAAGAGAAAACCAAGGGTAAGGAAACCCAGGATAGACCACAACAAAAAAAACAAGAAGAGAAACGAGGGAAATGCCAAGCTGCCAAGCCCAAGACTATGGGTGGAAAAAAGGCACAAACACCAAGGGAGAAATGATTGCAAATCAGGGCAGAGAGGACTAAAAAAATCCAAGCAAGTGAGGACACAACCAAGGCAACCACAGAAAAATTAAAAGGGAAGGCACCCCTAGCCAAGCAGACCAAAACAGTGAAGATAGTTTCTACAGGAAGCCAGAAAACCGTTTCTACAGGAAGCCAGAAAACAGTCAGCACAGGACTTTCTACAGGAAGTTTGGAAAAAGGGCAACAAAAGGAAAAATCGCCTGAGATTTTAGCCAGGGAGGTAGCAGCTGTGCTAGCCACCCTAAGCACATCTCCAAAGCAAACAGGGAAGCAGAAGAGGGAGCTTTCCATGTATTTTAAGGCAAGAAGGAGCATGAGGATAAAGACTGGCAGATCCCAGCCACCATCAAAAGAACCAATCACGATTGTAGACACCCCAGCGACACAAAAGGAGAGGTCCCCCTCCAAGGCGTCCATCACTGATGAACGGGGAAGCCCGAAGACATCCACCTGGAGAGAAAGAATGAAAATGTTGGACACAAAGGCCTCTCTACAAGATGCTGAGACTGTTCTATAGGAAACACTGGCTAGGCTAAAGGAGACTGAAGAAATGGAAGGAGAGGTAGCTAAATCACCACAGGAGGAAGAAAAGGTTGAGAAAATTGTGGAACCTAGCCCCCAGCCCAGTTTGGGCTCCTACTATAACTTCTTAGAGGCCGGAAAGATCATTCCCAAAAAATTCACAGTGCCACTTTTCCTTGCACTAGAAGAAGAGAGAGTGAGGACCCACACTTGGATGAAGATCGCTAAGTCCAAGGGTGTGGCAGATATAGGTCCTCTAGAGGAACAACTCAAAGAGGCAAGAAGGGAATTGACTATGGTACGACATGTGGAGAGTAGCAAGCGGGTCAAGCTACAGGAAGAAAATGAGCTACTTAAACAACAGCTACAGTTACAAGGACAGAAGAAGGAAGACAGGCCTCACATCTTGGCAGAACAACAGTAACAGGAGGAGCCCACAACAACCAAAGAAATCGCTGATGAATAGCAGAAGAGAGATGGGTTGCAGGCTGAAATTGAGACATTGAATAGACAGCTATAGGAGAAGGAATTGCAAGAAGGCCAAGAGATACAATCTCTGAAACAACAGGTACAAGAAAAGGAGGCCCAACTGGCTTGCATGGCCAGCTGGGCGATGGAAGCCCTACAGTGTAGGCAGCCTGCCAAATCCTATGCCCTATACCTCAAGGATTAGTGGTTACAGTTTCAGATCAACACCTTGGCCCAAAGGGGCATCACACATTCCAAAATTATCATCAATTTCCAGCTCTATGTGGCAGTAGTTCATCAGAGGATAGGGCCAAATTATCAGAGTTTTACTTGCACAACTTCGCCCTTCCGAACATGAATGCATGGGATCCCAACACTGTGATAGGAGATGTCCAACTTATGGCCATGGCCTCTTGGATGAATCATGAGGAAAAGAGAGCAGCAGAGGTCCACAATATCATAGGCAGAGAACTCAGTGAGCCACTAATGATTAGAGCAGAGCCGGATGACCCCTCAACAGTGATAAGCGCCCACCAGCACTTGGCCAATAGCCCTCAGGATTTACCAGCACACATTGAGCAACAGGCTCAAGTTATTTCCCACTTTGAGGACATGGAGAGACTGTTGGGAGAAAACTACCTACATGCTTGCACAAGGCGGTGGAACACACTGCCTCACAGCTTGAAGATAAGGGAATACCACTCTCCCACCAGGATGAGGGAGGCCTTAGCCAGGGTACCTCCCTACAAACAGTTGGTGCAAAATCTACAGGCCAATTGGATTGGCCTGAAATTCAGTCCTCCTTTGCTTTTGGGATTGCTAGAAGGAGTTAAGGAAGAGGAGGAAGACAGACAGTGGGAGGAAGTGGAAAGGAAAGCAGGATTCCATGACTGGGAAGAAGATATCACCGCGAAGGCCTGGGACGTGAGGGAGGCAATCAAAGCTATAAAGGATGATGAGCTGGACTAGTTTCTCAGAGGATGAGCAACCCATTTAGCAGGGGGTTGATGATGAGCCCCGAATTGGGTAACTTATTTGGCTCATTTTACCTAATTTTCCTAGTATGTTTATGTTATTTGAATGAATAAGGGTGGTCACTCTACCAAGGAGGCTAATACGTGGTTATTTCAGGTTTTTTGGACAAATTTTCGAGCAAAACCAAGCAATTATGGGTCAGGTGATAGCCAAGATTGAGGTGAGGATTCGTAGGGATATTGTCTCTTGCATTAAATGGCTCTTCCTCGAAATCTCCACCCTCAACTCTGAGCTCAACAAGCCACCAAAACGAATCCTGAAGGCAGCCGAGCAGCTTTGGAAAGAGTGACTGTTTACTAGCAGTTTGAACAGTCGAGTCCCTTGAATTATGGAGGGCTTCTAGGCCCCTCGTAGTGTATAAATAGGAAGGCCTCAGCCTTCGTAGTTGACTTTTGGAACTGTTGGTATTTGCACTATAGTGCTATCATTTTCTCAGCTCATTTTCTTGTAGCTACTGTTGTATAACTTTCTTGTGATGATTATTTTTGAATAATGAGAAGCAGCTTTACTTGGCATCATATCTGAGTTCTTTATAGGAGCTTGTAGCTCTTGGGTTTGGGCCCAACCCGAGTGCCAAGGCCTCTTTTATGTATTGTTATTTGTTCTTTATGTCTTTGCAAAATCATTTCTGTTAAGTAGATTAACTCTTGCTGATTAACTAAGTCATTGTTGATGATTAGAAAGACTTTTGATGTTCAGATTGAGTTGATAGGTTATTAACAGGGAAAAGCATTAGAAAAGGGCCATCAAGCACCTCTAATTTCACCTCTCCCTCAGTGGGATCAGGAGCTGGGATCAAGGTGACCTTGCTGCCAACAAAAACGCTGACTTTGCTTTGCCATGCAATCATTAGCATTTGATTTTTATTTCCAAAAGTTGGTTACATGTTCAGATTCTTGATTGCTTGATTGCATAGTTAGTATACATGGTTTCGTTGCAATTAAAACTTTTGTTCATTCTCTTTACTGTCAGCTAGATTAAATTAGGTCAACATAACTAGGTCTCTGATTTTATAAGTCTTCATTGGTTCAGTTGGAAAAACCACTTGCAGAGCACCTGTACCACTTCTCTATCTGCCCATACTCCATCAATCCCATCTTCTGCATCCCCTAACTTGGATTCTTGCCTCACATTTGCCACACTTGCTCACACAACCCTAATTTTTGTGCAACATTGCTTCATTCCTCCTTGAACAAATCCAGCCATCTTCAGCTTTCCTCAACTCCATCCACCAAGTCCTGGACCTCCTTACACCCCTGTCCTACCTCCATACTCACTCCTTCACCTTTCTCTCTCCATCCATCCTCCAAATCCCCTTTTTGAACAACCTATAGAAAATTACAGACATCCTGTAGAAATTCCAGAACATCTTGTAGAACCCCTACAGACTTCCTATAGAGGCTCATGAATGAGATTTCTTAATAGCCAAACTCTGTGAAACTCTCTGGAAGGGTGTTAGGGACCCCTTAGGCCCTATCTGAACCTTCTCGACCTCCTTCAAGCATTTCCTCTCGCCAATCCACCTTTGCACAGTCAAAAACAGTGAAATCGCATTCATGATAATTTTGGCAACCTATTCAAAAATACAAAAAGATGTTTTTTTCAGATGTTACTGTAGAAGTATCTTAGATACATGTATTTACCTTCCTAGAAGTCAATGGCATCTCTTTCAATAGCTTGCACCCTCTTTCTTACATCAATAGGGCTAGCTGGTAAAATTAGGGTTTGCTAGGGTTTACGTTTCCTTTCAGCTTTCCAGTTTCTTTTTGCAAGTAAATCAGCCTTATTTGATTTAGCTTTCGTCCATCAATTAAAAAGCTTCTTCTCAAAGCTCATAGAAGTTGGCTTAAGCTCCTAGCAGACTTGTGCTAGCTGACCAAGTGACAGTTGCGGCAAGAGCTAGTACTTGTGCATACAGCATCGTCGCTTCCAAGTTTGTTATGAACTACTGGGTTGATAAAAGTAAAGAAGGGAGTCCCAGGAGTTGCAGCAGTATTGCTGAAATATTGGAGCCCGCCATCTGTAACCGTTGGAAGGAATAATAAAGATAAGTTTTACCATATTTCTGTGTATCCTTTCCTGTTTATGCATCATTGGGTATGGATAGCAAATTTACTGTTTATTTACTGCGCGAACTCATATGAATGTGTTCAATGAGTAAATATAATATAAGACATATGTTTATGCAAAGATAACTAACTATTGTAAGAAGATAAGTAAGATCATGGGCGTGACTTAGAGGAATAGTGTCGATCGCTGCTCTAGTAGTGCGAAAGCTGTACAGCCCCCGGTTAGGGTTACACGAAGGCGAGTACATCAGGGTGTGAAGGCCAGGGATGTACGTGAAGTAACTTGTGCAAAGAGACTCAAAGTTGGACCAATTCAACCCCTCAAACATCTCAAGGGTGTGCAAACCTGGTTCCAGCACGCCCCCATACTACTTTGGGTGAGACCTCAGTCTGCGCTCCACGGACTGTTGCCGAAAGGGCCAGTAGTATAGGGATTTGTTTAGCTAATTAACTCTAAACCTGGGTCAGGCCCCAACAAGCCAACAACCTACCAATATCAACTCGTCAAGGATGGAAAAATTTTCATCATCAACGCACACAAAGGAAAGTTGAAAATTTCACTGGTAAGTGCCAACCAAGCCAAGAAATTGATCAGTTCCAGCAAGAAGTATGTTTTATTTTTTTTAAGAGAAATTTAGTCTTAAGAGGAATCAATAAGAGGGAAGGAATACTTGGAGTGGTGTACTAAGAAACAAAAACAACATTTGGATGAGTTTTTACAGGAATATAGGGATGTGTTTCGAGATACTAAAGGGTTACCACCTAAGAGAGAAGTTGAGTACGAGATCCATCTATTGCGAGACTCCCCATTTCCAAATATTGGGTTGTACAAGCAGTTTGTTATAAGCTAGTGAGTTGAAGAAATAGTTGCAGAAACTACTGGAAAAAGGTGTCATTTGACCAAGTACATCACCGTGTGGGTGACCCATCATCATTATTTCAAATAAGGATTGGACTTGGTGGATGTGTATAGATTACAAGGAATTGAACAAAATCACGCTCAAGAATAGATACCCCCTGCCCAAGATAGATGATCTACTAGATCATTTGTAGCAAGAAAAATACCTCACCAAGTTAGATTTGAAGTGTAGATATCACTAGGTTAGAGTCAAAGAAGAAGATACATGGGAGATCATATTTATATCCAGGAAAGGTTTGTATGAGTGGTTATTCATGCCATTTTGCCTATGGAATGCACTAGCTACATTTATGAGATTAATGAATGATGTATTGATCCCTTTTATCGATTCATTTGTTATTTTATATTTGGATGATATATTGGTGTGTAGTGCTACCTAGGAGGAGAATATTTCACATTCGACACAAGTGATGGAAACATTTAAGAAGCACCAACTTCTAGAAAATCTCAAGAAGTGTGAGTTTTCACAATAGCCTTTGGTGTATCTGAGTTATGTGTGGTGGAGGAGAACTGAAGACATATCCTTCCAAGATGGAGGACATCATGAAATAGTCGGTGCCTACTAATGTTTGTGAGGTCAGGAGTTTCATTTGGGAAGCACAGTACCTTAGGAAATTCATAGCCTCATTTTCAATGGTGGAAACACTGTTCCATGCCATAACAGTGAGTGGAAAGAGTTTCCAGTGGGGAAATTGTTAGTATATGGATTTCATGGAGCTAAAGGGGAAGATCCACAAAGCACCCATTTTGGCATTACCAAACATGCAACAACCCTTTGAAGTGGAGACATATGCGAGTGGGTATGCTATGGGAGCTGTCTTGATGAGGAGAGGAAGGCATGTATGCTACCATTCTAAAGTATTTCGTGGGGCAACTCTTAACTACCCTACCTGCAACAAGGACTTTCTCTATGCCATGGAGCATGATGTGAATAAGTGGAAACCTTATCTGATGGGAAGGGAGACAACAATCCACACTAATCACCATCAATTATAGTACTTGCACACCTAGAGTAAGCTACAACAGACCAGGAATTACAAGTGGATGGGATTTTTATAGCATTTTCATTTGGTGATCAAATATAAGAAGGGAAACAAAAATAAGTTGGATGACATGCTTTCAAGGCCACCCACATCAAACATTACAACTTTGGGGACTCTTATGCACATGGAGCCATTCACCCATGATGCATACAAAGAGGCATATTCAGAGGATGGGGACTTCAAGGAGGTGTATCAACAGTTGCAGAGTCAGAGTCATGTGCATGATGGTGATAAGCACATGATGGAGACAACACTGTTGACTACCATCTTCAAGATGAGTTACTCTATAGGCTATACAAGCTATGTGTTCCTAAAGGTGAGTGATTGTAGCTAATTAGAGAGGCTCATGCCTCCATGGTTGCAGGGAACTTTAGTGTAGGTAAGACCGTGGCTAACTTGCAGAGGTATGTGTATTGGCCCAAGATGTAAGAGAAGGTAGCTAGGTTCATAAGAGGATACATGCTTTGTTGTACCAACAAGAATAGTAATAGGAAACAAGGTCTATATCATCACTTTATTGTACTTATTCCTCCTTGGGAAAGAATTTCCATGTACTTTGTGGGAGGTTTACAGACAAACAGGAAGGAACATGACTACTTATTCATGGTAGTTGACAAGTTGAGAAAGATGTGTGTTTTGATTCCCTGTAAAAATACCATCAGTGAGGAAGAAGCAAAAAACTTGTCCTTGGGACAGGTCTAAGTTCTTTTTGGAATACCAAGGAGCATTATTTTAGAATGGGATACAATACTTCTTTGTATAATCTGGACTATATTGTGGGAGAATATGGACACAAAGTTGAAGAGATCTACAAAATTCCATCCACAAAGAGATTGGCAGGAAAAATTAGTCAACAAGACTTTGGAGCAGCTTATAAGGGGATATAACCAAAAGCATTCAAAGAAATAGGATGCAAATATAGTATATATACAACATTCTTACAGAATAGTATTCTAGACTTCTACAAGAAAGTCCCCATTTGAAACTTGTTTTGGATATTTTCCACCTTCACCTTTGGATATTGTATATGGACAACAAGGATGAGTGAGGGAAGATCTTATAGGAGATGCTTTCAGGGATGAAAAATTTATAGATATGATCTTGAAGATCCATCTACAGGCATAAAAAACACTGTAGAAGTTGTAGGAGAAGTATAAGGCCATGCATGATCAACAAAGAATAGAGAAGTCATTCAAGGTGGGAGACAAAGTATGGCTACAATTAAACAAGGATAGGTTGCAGGGGCCTCATAAGAAAATCAAGGCTCTGAGGTATGGTCCCTTTGAGATATTGGAAAAGGTAGGTGATAAGTCCTATCAACTCATTTTACCACCATATATGCGCACTTACTCAACTGTAAATGTAGAGAATTTGAAACTCTATGATTCTTCCATGCTAGAACAGGAAGAGGAACATGTACTACCTTCTATGGATGATTTGGCACCACATACTCAAGTAGAGTTGAAAAAAGGTACAGTTCTTCAAAATAGGTCCAGAACTACAAGACAGTGACATCATGACCTTTGGTAGATTGGATTGGAGGGACAACTTCCAAGCAAAGCCAAATGGTACACCTAAGAGAAGGTGGAGGAAAAATTTCCTCACCTCATTTGGTAGAAGATTTTGGGGATAAAAATCCTCAACAATGGGGAGGTGTGACCTAGATTGGATCATTATATTTCTTTTCATCCATCTTGATGCATTTGGAGTGGAAAAAGTGGAGGAATCATCTCACAAGATTGTTTTTACTAGTGGGACCCAATTTGAAAAAATGGGGTTTGAAACCTTCTAGGAGAATTTTGATACATCAAATGACATTTTTAGGGGTAAAATGTTACTTCTCCAGTGCATCACCATTTCATGCTATTATATAGACAACTATATTTCCAACGACACAAAAATTTCACCAATGGTATTCCGTATGCAAAAGTTATGCCACTCAGAAGTTGACCTCCCTGTTTTCACACGTATAGTTATAGAGGATGTCGTGTAAACCCCCATTATTCATGGAAAATGGGCTAGCCACGTGATTATGATGTGAAAAAATCTAGAAAAGTCTATATTGTAACTCTAGTTAAGAGTTGATGTAGTCAAAAACCACTAGTAGGCTATCAGGCTGTGTTAGAATTGAGTGACTAGGAGGAACATGCATTCCATTATTTCGAGTGAATTTTGTTCCATAGTTGAGCAAAGATAGCCAAGAGATATAGTTCATAGAGAACAAAAAGAGGATATGTTCACTATAGCATCCCATGGGCGACAGGCATCCATATTTTCGAGACCGGGAAAGAAAGTGAATCATACTCACCTTCCAGCTGGGTTTTCTCCTGAAAGGGTTTCCCAGAGAAAATTTTGGCTTATGTTTGTGTGTGGGCTTATTTTTTCATTCTATACTTTTATTCATAATTTCCATTCACATGCATGCAATAATTACAATAAAATCTAAGCATTTAGAGATTAAATAAAACTGTAATAGTGTAGAATTTTGGATTTTTAATATAATATTGTAAGATATATTTGGATGAACTATCCAATGGAATATGCATGGAATTTTACTAATCATTTGGTATCAGAGCCAGTTTATTTGGGTATTTTTTGGAGATTGGAGGGGTTTATATCGGTAGGGCCAAAAATCATAAAACCCTAATCATGGCCGAAAAAATTGTAAACAAACCTTGTGATCCTATAGAGATGAGGTTTACACGGTTGGAACAACAAGTCATAGATATCAACTGAAATGTAAGCCTCCTCATGGTGGCCTTGAATAGAAATCTATGGATATTCGGAGAAGATGGGGGTTCAAATGTAGAGGAAAAATTAAAACAGGGATAAGAAGATCGAGGAGAAACAGAGAACCAGTCAAAGAAAGGACCCAAAAAAGATCAACCCAGTTCAAGTGTCATGAACCAATCATGGACCATGTTTAAAATGGAAGCAAAATTTGATATCAAGTCGTACCATGGCGAGATCAATGATTTGAAGCTAAGTCACTGATTATAGAAACTAAAAGTTTATTTTAGTGTCCATCAGATCGAGGAAGGGAAAAATATCTCATTTGCACAGCTTAAATTAGAGGCACATGCACTAACTTTGTGGGAGAGACACACGTAAAACCTGAGGTTGGAGTGAGAACCTCCAGTGACTAGGTGGGAGGATTTCAAAACCCTCATTAAGTCATAGTTTTATCCCATTAGGTACGTGGAGGACCACTAGATCTGGTGCCATTACTTCAAACAAAAGTCAGGCCAAAGCATGTAGGAGTACACCACGAAATTTAGGAATATGGATATAATGTTGAGTATCTCTCCAAAGAACCCAGATGTACCCCTAAATTATTTTGGGGGTCTGCACTACCATCTACGTGAGCAAGTGATTTTGTCCAAGCCCAAATAGGTGGACGAGGCTTGTGTATAGGCGCAATACCTAGAGAATATAGGTTTGAAGAGAGCTCAATCAAGTGGATCGAAGTAGAAGGAGAAATAAGAAGCTTCAAAGGAGGGAAAGAAGAAGATAAAATGGGGAAAGGATAAAAAGACAGCATCCATAACACACCAGTGCAAATATCCTAGAAACCACTGCAACCACTACAACATCAATGGCCATACAGAGTAAAAATATTGGAGGTTGCATCTAGAGCTAAACCCAAAGCATAAGAAGAAAGATAACAAGAATAAGAATCTCATGGCCACTGATTCGAGAAACCAAGTTAAAATAATCTTAGATGTGGATGACACGATTGTATATACATTGGTATAGAAGGAGGTGAATCTGAATAGCCTTCTGCAACAGGAAGAGAAATAAATGACCAAACTCTTCCATATAAAGATACAGGTCAAGAAGACAAAGTTTGATGCTTTATTTGACTCGGGATCGTAGACGAATCCCATTGCAGCATAGCTAGTCAAGAAGTTGGCGTTTGAAATCTTGTGATCATCCAAACCCATATTCACTAGGATGGGTAAATAAGGATGCAGAGTTGAAGGTAACAAAATAGTGTAAAATTATATTTGCTATCAATGGTGATTTTACTAATGAAGTAGATCTAGATGTGGTTCCCCTTGATGTATGTTGATTCGTGTTTGGGATTCCATACATGTACATAAGTGATGCAATATTCATGAGGAGATGATCCAAGTAAACCTCTAAAAAAGTACAAGTGGCCTGATAAGAAGGCTCAAAACTCAAAGTGGTATAATCTGGATAAAATTAGCATCGTATCGAAGTGCTCATCATCCTGATTTGAATGATGCAAATGAGACCCAAATCCAAGTTCATATGAAGAATTTAGAGCAAGTCAAAGATCAATTTTGACTTGAATAAGTGGCAGGAGGAAGTGTTGTGGCAAAACTCTCAGCGAATGGGGAAGCACCAAGTGGCAGGCCGCCATTGGTTGTGCATATCACAAATTGCAGAAGGAAGAGGTCATGGCTTAAGAAAATCGGCCCCAACACTACCGAGTTGTGATTTTCGATATCACAATCATAGATTGAAGGAAGTCATAGTTAAAGAATCAACCATGGAGCAAGCCAAGTTGCGATGTGATATACCACAATCATAGTTTGTGTTGGGTTCTGTTATATTTTTTTCCACAACTAGCCCACGTAGTTAACCCAGGGGTTGGGGGGGGGGGGGGGGGGTTGGGGGGGGAACCCCCCCTTCGTTGCATCGATTACGTAGCAAGGGGGTCACAAGGGGTTTGAGGGGTGTAGGTAACCCCCCTCTGTGGGGTCCACAATAGCACCCCAGAAAATTTTATTTTTTGGACCCTATATTAGGTTGGGCAAACCTACTTATCGTTTTGTGCATGATGTTTGCACATGGTTTTGGACATGATGGTTTTTGGTCCGTGGTTTGGGATGCAATGGTTTTCGGTCCATGGTATTGGATGCTTCGGCATGTATAAATATGTATTGTAACATTGAAAGGAACATAATGAAAAATCAAGCTGGTAGTCCCGGTTTTGGGATCCAGGGGAAAATCTCTATGTATATGTGTTTTATGTGTTATGCTCTCGCATTGTTTATTTTCTGTGTTTTAGAATTCGTATGCAAGTAATTTTTATACAGGGTTAAAACCTACATTTCGCAAAGGGGAGCAGTTGTATGTAGTACCAAACTCGGTTCCCATCGATTGCGATTTGCGATGAGGCTTCGGGACCCGATATATCATGTACTGTGTTAATAGCCTGTCAGGTCCATTGTTATTGTAGGGAGCTTATTCTAAAGGCTTGGGTCTATACGCCAATGGGAAACATTGATATTAAAAGCCATCGAGTTAAATGTGTGGTTAAAGAATTTTTGGCCATGTTTGAAAGGTTTTTTGCCACGTACTATGTAGGACCCTAGATTCTCTACCTGAAACAAACCCACCTGCTAATACTTGTCATCTGTTTGGAACTTCCCGGGAATTGAGGAATTTTCCACCAAGTATATATATTGGACTATTAGCATAGTAAAAAGGGGAGACTAGCATAGTTCAAAAACCATTAAACAACAGTAACCTAACCTGGCAGTAGGTCGGAACCTCGCCTTGAGCAGCAAGGAGGTTCAAAGAGGGTGCACAAATTTTATTTCTCCGAATTGGGTGTTTGGATATGAATTTCTACACAATTTTTCGTCAGGATTTCAATGGTACTGTCTATTTCTGAAGTTGGGCTCTCCATTATTTTACCATCTTCCATATTGGAGGTATAAGGATTGTGAATTATTGTTGCCTATACTTTTATCTCTTTGTATTCCACTTAATGAAAGAAGTCCTCCCCACTATTCAGCAGGGCCTGCAGAGGTAGCGGAAATTGGAAGAACTCCATAATCAAATTTATGTGTCATGGCTTCATGCTTATCTTGTTATTTCCACATTGTTTTATGTGCCTTTAAGTTCCATGGTTAATAAGATTTGTTTCACGTAATTCTGATGCATATATAAGTAAAATATCTTGGATCTAGTTTGGTATCAAAGCAGGTCTTTGTTGATGCGAATTGCATGAGTATATGCTAACCTGGAACAAGTTGCGAAAAGGCGAAGGAATTCTTAAGTCCTTTGATCCCGAAGCAGGACATGCACAATGAAGAAGAAACATGGAAAATAAAGAAGCTCATTGGGAAGAGGAACAAAATTTCCACAAGGTATTCTACAATATGGCAACGAAAGTGGAGAAGTTGTTTTCAAAGTATGACAAGGCACTTGGGCACGAGAAGAAAATGATGATGAAAATGGATCAACAAATCATGAAGGTAATGTAGAAGATCCTCCTCCATCTCCTTCTTCAAGTGATAGTTCTCATCACTATAATCACGATTCCAAACATACATCTAATATGGATAAGACCTGCCCATGTATAATGGAGAGTGTAGTGGAGAAAAAATTAATAATTAGATAAGACATATAGAGGTCTACTATCAGATTCAGCAGATCGAAGAAGATGAGGGAAAGGTCCAGTTAGCATCTCTTTGGATGAGTGGCATTGCTCTCATTTGGTGGGAGAGAAAGTTTCAGAAGGGAAACAAAAATTTGGGTAACCTTCTTTCCTCTTGGTCCAGTTTTATTTCTACATTGAAAGACCAATTTTACCCTTTGGGTTATAAAGAAAATGCACTAATGGAATGGAAATACCTAAGGCAAGGTAAAGGCCAAAACGTGCAAAGCTTCACCAAAGAATTTCAGAAACAAGCATTGAATTTGGGCATCTCATTAGATTCACCTGAGACTGTAACTAAGTATGTTGGTGTGTTACATAGTTACATAAGACACTCACTTTTATTATTCAAGCCTACTATGATTGATGCGACTAACGTAAAGGCCATTCATCTTGAAAGTCAAGGCAAGAATGAAATAGATGATTAAGCCAATAAATCATCGTTCAACCCTCAACATGGAAAATTCTAGAAGAAAGGCAAGGGGAAGGATAAGAAGATCGTCACAACTAAGAAAGGGGACAAAGCAACGCCGTCTTTCACTCATTGGAAGAGTGAAGGTCATGACGAGGACCATTGTTGGAAGCTACATCTGGAGATAAGACCAAAGAGATTCAGCATAAAGGGAAGCAGAAGACAGTGGCAACAATGTACCAAGACCTTGGATCAGATTCTGGTGACGACATATTAATCACAACCATGGGCACAAGAGGTACTTTTTCTATTAGTAATCATTCTGATTCAATTGCAAGTACTAGTTATTTGAATGAGTCTGTAAGTAATGAGTGAAAGGGAATTGAATTATTCCACGTTAGGGTTATTATAAAACAAACAAGGGTGGAAACTCTATTTGATTCAGGTTCCCAAGAAAATTTAATCTCAGTCCTTAGTAAAAAAGTTAGGCCTCGAAACTAAGCCTCATTTGAGTCCATACCTGCTTGGTTGGGTAAGCAATAAATAAAAATTACAGGTAACCAAGCAGTGTAGGGCCAACTTTGTTATTTCTTCCAAATTATTTGATGACGTAGAGATAGATGTTGTGCCTTTGGATATCTATGGAATTATCTTGGGAAGTATGTATATATATGACAGAAAGGAAGTTTTCTTTTGGCATGGAAATAAATACCACCTCACGAAGGATGGGGTAGAATATATAGTTAGATATCATCATACAAAAGTTAGTGCTAGGCTTGTAAGTGTGGGACAAATTAAACAACTGGTTAATTCCAGTAAAGGGTGCCTGCTCATCTTAGTGAGAGTGAAAGAGGTCGAGACAGCTGATGCTTTCAAAGGTTGTGATCCTGATCATAAGAAAGAATTGTTTGAAATTGTTTTTTACTATGATGGATTGTTTCAGGAACTAAGACGATTTCCCCCAAAATGGGAAATCCAACATGAGATCCATTTATAACAGGATTCTCGTTTACCGAATCTTGGCATGTACAAGATGGCTTCTATCGAGATGGAGGAGATCAATAAATAGGTGCATGAGTTTCTAAATCAATGGGTCATCAAACTAAGTTCTTCTTTGTGCAACTCACCGATCATGTTGGTGCCAAATAAAGAAAACACTTGGAGAATGTGTGTAGACTACAGGAGGCTAAACAAAATTACGGTGAAGAATCGATACCCTCTCCCTCACATTGATGAATTATTAGAGTTACAAAATAAGACATTTGGAAGACTACATTCAAAACCAATCAGGGGTTGTTCAAATGGATGGTGATGCCCATTCGGACTATGCAATTCTCAAGCCACGTTTATGAGGGTAATGAATGACTTGTTTAGGCCTTTTCTTGATAATTTTGTTCTTGTATATCTAGACGATATTCTTGTTTATAGTAGGACATGGGATGAACATGTATGTCATGTGAAGAAAGTGCTTGATGTTTTGAAAAATGAAAAACTATATGTAAAATTTTCAAAGTGTGAGTTTGGGAAGACCTATCTAGTTTATTTAGGTCACATAGTCAGTAATGGGCAATTGAAAATAGATCCCTCTAAAGTAGATGTGATTATGAAGTGGCCTGAGCCCACAAATGTTACAGAGGTCTGAAGCTTTTTGGGTGCGATACAGTATTGGAGAAGGTTCATTGTGAACTTCTCTATTATCACAGCCCCCTTACACGCATTGAAAAGTGTGAAGCAAGCCTTTCAGTGGGGAGGAAAGCAACAGAAATCCTTCGACACACTGAAAGAGAAGATCAGCACAACACCAGTGCTAGCCTTACCAAACCTTCAGCAACCTTTTGAGATTGAAACAGATGCCAGTGGATATGCCATGGGCGTTGTATTGATGCAGCAAAGGAAGCCTGTATGTTACCATTAAGAGACTTTCTCCCAGGCTGTTGTGAATTATCCCATGTACAAAAGGGAGTTATACACCTTGGTTCATATTTTAAATAAGTGGAAACACCACATGATCAGAAAGGAGGCCATCATCCATACAAATCATCAGCCCTTGCAATACCTTCAAGCACAAACCAAGCTTCAACAAGCCCATCATTTCAGATGGATGGGATTCCTCCAGTAGTTTCATCTAGTAATAAAATACAAGAAGGGCACCAGCAACAAAGTAGAAGATATGCTTTCTTGCCCTCCTACTTCTGCATCTGTAGTTTTTCAAAATGCTTCTTGATCGTTAGAAAGTTATGCTGAACATAATGTTAATGATAATGATTTTAAAGATATTTATGTAAAACTGACTCGTGGATCATAAGTGGACAGTTATTATTTGAAGGGAAAACTATTGTATCACCTTGGAAAACTATGCATACCCATTTATGAAAGGCTACATGTAATCAGAGAGGCTCATACCTCTCTTGTGTTTGGTCATTTTGGGGTTGAAAAAACTTTATGTCATTTACAGAGGTTTTGTTTTTGGCCTCATATGAAAAACATTGTGACTCGTTTTGTAGAGGGTTGTGTGTTGTGTTCTATTTCAAAGCCCTCTAATAGAAAAATTTGGCTCTACACACCACTCCCTATTCTAAGTCGGTCAATAGAAAGTGTGTCCATGGACTTTTCAGGTGGTTTTCCTATGTCTAGGAAAGGTCACGACTATTTGTATGTCATCGTGGATTGTTTTAGTAAAATGTGTATTTTAATTCCTTGTAAAAAGTAGGTCACTATTGAGCAAGCTTCTTATTGTTTGTTTCAGCATGTCTGGGTCCATTTTGGGTTGCCCACATCTATTGTGTTAGATCGAGACTCTCACTTTCTTGGAGAGTTCTGGACCATATTTTGGAGAATGATGGACACTAAGCTGAAAATAAGTACGAGATTTCATCCATAGACCAATGGGAAGACAGAGATCATCAACCACACCATGGTATGCTTGTTACAAGGCTATTTTGGAAAACATCCCAAGTTGTGGTATGAACAACTTCATTATGTGCAACATGCATACAATCAAACAGCACATTCATCAACACATAACTCACCCTTCAAGACATGTTTTGGTTATCTACCAAGGGATCCCTTAGACATGATCTTTGGGAAAGATGAGGATGGCAATGGATGATATGATAGGGACAACGCACAGAAATTTATTCAGCGGATACAGGTGATTCATCAGGCAATACATGAGAAGTTGGAGAAGAGTCGGTCTCAGTATAAATCTAGACATGATAAGCACTGATTTAACCATCAGTTTCAAGTTGAAGACAAGGTATGGCTCCACATCAGCAAGGATAGAATGAAGGAAGAAGTGAAGAAATTGACACCCATTCGATATGGTCCCTTCACCATATTGGAAAATATTGGAGACAATGCTTTTCATCTTGTCTTGCCCACTTATATGCAAATGTACTTAGTAGTGAATGTTGAAAACCTGAAGCTTTATGAACCTCCATTCACTATGGATACCGAAGAGGTTGCACAGATTCCTACAATGGACGATTTTGCACCAAAGTATCTAGACAACTTTCCCAAAGATATCATGCTTAACAGGAAAGCCGTAACTTCATGATGGGAAGATGTGGAGTACATTTGTGTGGGCTTCAAAGGAAGGCACCCGAGTAAAGCTCGGTGGATGGAGAAATAAAAAGTGAGGGAGAAATTTCCTCACTTTCCAATTGACTGAAAAGGATTTTGGCGGTCCAAAATCTCTTAGCGGGGAGGATTGATCTAGGTGGATCTCTAAAAATGTACTAATGGAATAGTAAGAAGGCTCAAAACTCAAAGTGGAAGAATCTAGGTAAACTTAGCATCAGATCGAAGTGCTCGTCATCCTGATTCCAATGGTGTGAACAACACTCAAATCTGAGTTCATATGAAGAAGTTAGAGAAATTAAAAGCTTAAGTTTGACTTGGACAGGGGGAAGGAGGAAGTGACGTGGCAAACTCTCAGTGAATGGGGAAGCGCCAAATGGCAGGCCAGCATTGGTCCCGCATATCGCAGATCATAGAAGAAAGAGGTCATGGAATAAGAAAATAATCCCCAACACTACCAAGTTGTGATTTACGATATCATAATCGCAGATCCGAGGCAGTAATAGTTAAAGAATTGGCCTTGGAGCAAGCCAGGTTGTGATGTGATACATCGCAAAAGTAGATCAAGGAGGGAAGAGTTGAGGAATCATCCCTGGAAGATTCAAGTTGCAATGCGATATATCACAATCGCAGTTCACAAAGGGGAGTAGTCGTATGGAGTACCAACCTCAGTTCCCACCAATTGTGATTTGTGATGAGGCTTCATGACCCAATATATTATGTACTATGTTAATAGCCCATCGGGTCCATTATTATCGCAGGGAGCTTATTATAAAGGCTTGGGTTTGTACACCGATGGGAAATGCCGCTATTAAAATCCTCTAGGTTAAATGTGTGGTTAAATATTTTTTCCATGTTTGAAAGGTTTGTTTTCGCGTACTATGTAGGACCCAAGATTCTCTACCTGAAACAAACCCACCTGCTAATACTTGTCATATGTTTGGAACTTCCCAGGAATTGAGGAGTTAGCCACCAAGTATATATATTGGACTATCAGCACAGGAAAAAGGGGATACTGACATAGTTCAGAACCATTGAACAATAGTAACCTAACCTGGAAGTAGGCCAGAACCTCGCCTTGAGCAGCAAGGAGGTTCTGAGAGGGAGTAGAAGTTTTATTTCTCCAAATTGGGTGTTTAGATAAGCGATTATGTACAATTTTTCGTGAAGATTTCAATGGTACTATCTATTTTTGAAGTTGGGCTCTCCATTCTTTTTCCATCTTCCAGCTTGTATATAAGGACTGTAAATGATTATTGCATGTACTTTTATCTCTTTTTATGCCACTTAATGAAAGAACGCCTCCCCACTATTGAGCAGGGCCCAGAGATGTAGTCCAAATTCAATGAACTCCATAATAAAATCTACGTGTCATGGTTTCAATCTTATCTTGTTATTTCTACATTGTTTTATGTGCTTTTAAGTCCCATGGTTAATAAGCTCTATTTCATGCAATTTTGATGCATCTATAAGTAAAATATCTTGGATTAGGAGAGCCAACCAATATCGGCTCGTCAAGGATGGAAAATCATTTGTCATCAACGTGCATAAAGGCAAGTCGAAATTTTCACTGGTAAGTGCCAACCAAGCTAAGAAATTAATCAGTTCTAGCAGGCATATAAGGATTTGTTTCAAGATCCTAAAGGGTTACCACCTAAGAGAGAAGTGGAGCATGAGATCAATCTATATCCAAACTCCCCATTGCCAAATATTGTGATGTACATATAGTCTTTTATAGAAGCAAGTGAGGTGAAGAAACAGTTGTAGCAAATATTGGAATAAGGTGTCATTGTACCAAGTACATCACCATGTGGGTCACCCATCATCATTGTGCCAAAGAAGGATGGGACTTGGAAGATGTGTATAGAATACAGGGCATTGAACAAAATCACTCTCAAGAACAGATGCCCACTTCCCAAGATAGATGATCTTCTAGACCATTTGCAGCTAGCAAAATACTTCACCAAATTGGACTTGAAGTCTAGATATCATCGGGTTTGAGTCAAAGAAGAAGATACATGGAATACTACCTTCAAAACCAAGAAAGGTTTCTATGAGTGGTTAGTCATGCCATTTTTCTTATGTAATGCACTAGCTACATTAATGAGATTAATGAATCATGTACTATGCCCTTTTATCAATTCATTTGTTATTGTCTATTTGGATGATATACTAGTATATAGTGATACCTAGGAGGAGCATAATTCACTTTTGACGCAGGTGCTGGAAACATTGAAGAAGCACCAACTACTAGTCAATATCAAGACGTGTGAGTTTGCACAACATTCTTTAGTGTATCTGGGGTATGTGATCAGTGGAATCGAACTAAAGATAAATCCTTCCAAGATGGATGCCATCATGAATTGATAAGTGCCTACTAATGTTTCTAAGATCGGGTTTTTCATTGGGGTAGCACAGTACTTGAGGAAATTCATAGCCTCATTTTCAGTGGTAGTAACACCACCCCACACCATAAGAGTGAGTGGTAAGAGTTTCTAGTCTTGAAAAGGTCAACATAGGGATTTCGAGGAGCTAAATAAGAAGATCTACCAAGAACTAGTTCTAAAATTTCCAAACTCATGGTAACCCTTTGAAGTGGAGACAGATGTGAGTGGGTATGTTGTGGTAGTTGTCTTGATGCAGGGAGGAACGTCTATATGCTACCATTATGAATTATTTCATGGGCCAGTTCTCAATTACCCTACCTACAATAAGGAGCTCTATGCCATGGTGGCAGTTGTGAAGGAGTGGAATAATTATATGATGGGAAAGGAGACAGTAATCCACACAGATCACCATTTTTTACAGTACATGCAAGCCCAGAGTAAGCTACAAGAGACTAGGCATTACATGTGGATGGGGTTTTTACAACAGTTTCATTTTGTGATCAAATATAAGAAGGGTAGAACAAACAAGTTGGCCAACATGCTTTCAAGGCCACTCACATCAAACATTACATCTTTGGGGACTCTTATAAACATGGAGCCACTCACCCATGATGCATACAAAGAGTCATATTTAGAGGATGAGGACTTCAAGGAGGTGTATCAGCAGTTGCACAGTCATATTAATGTGCACAATGGTGACAACACCATTGACTACCATCTCCAATATGGGTTACTCTATAGGTTAGATAAGCTATATGTTACTAAAGGTAAGTGATTGTAGCTGATTAGAGAGGTTCACACCTCCAAGGTTGTAGGGAACTTTGGTGTAGGGAAGATCGTGGCTAACTTGCAGAGGTATGTGTATTGGCCCAAGATGCAAGGGAAGGTAGCTACATTCATAAGAGGATGCATACTTTATTGTACCAACAAGTGTAGTAATAGGAAACAATGTCTATATCATCCCTTACTTGTACCTACTCATCCTTGGGAAAGAATTTCCATGGACTTTGCGGTAGGCTTAGAGACAACCAAGAAGGGACATGACTACCTATTCATCGTACTTGAAAGATTCATCAAGATGTGTGTTCTGATGCCCTGTAAAAATACCCTAAGTGAGCAAGAAGCAGCAGACTTTTTCTTTGGACAGGTCTGGGTGCACTTTTGGATACCAAGGAGAATCGTTTCAGAGAGGGATACAAGATTTCTTAGTGAAATTTGGACTACATCGTGGGAGAAGATGGACATAAAGTTGAACAAATCTACAAAATTCCATCCACAAACAGATGGGAAGAAAGAAGTATTCAGTAGGAATTTGGTGCAACTTCTTAGGGGATATAACTAGAAGCATCCAAAGACCTGGGATGAAAATATGGTATATATACAACATTGTTATAATAGAGAAGTCCACACTCCTATAGGAAATTCCCCATTTGAAACTTTTTTTGGATATTTTCAACCTTCACCTTATGATATTTCATATGGGTGGCAAGGAGTGAGGAAAGATCTTACAGGAGATGCTTTGAGTGATGAAAATTTTGCAGAGAAGATTAGGCAGGTCCATCTACAAGTACAAGAAACACTAGTGAAGTCGCATGAGAAGTATAAGGTCGAGAATTATCAACACGGAATAGGGAATTCATGTTGGTTTTAACCCCATACAGAAATTACCTGCATACAATTCTAGAACATAGAAAATAAACAATGCGAGAGCATAACACATAAAGCACATATACATAGAGATTTTCCCCTAGATCCCAAAACCGTGACTACCAACTTGATTTTTCATTATGTTCCTTTCAATGTTACAATACATATTTATACATGCCGAAGCATCCAATACCATGGACCGAAAACCATCGCATCCAAAACCATGTGTGAAAAACATGCACAAAACCATAGGTAGGTCTTCCCAACCTAATATATGGTCCAAAACCAAAATTTTCTGGGGCGCTACCCTAGACCCCATAGAGTGGGGTTACCTACACCCCTCAAACCCCCTATGACTTCCCCTGCTATGCAATCAGCGCATTGAAGGGGGGCTCTACCCCCCTTCTAACCCCCTGGTTAACTACGTGGTCTAGTCGTGGAAATAATATAACACAACCCAACATTCTCCCACTTGTTGTTTTCTTTCCATAGGGGGCCACAAGAGGGCTTAGTCATTTATCCAGCCTTGCAATGCCCATTGTTTCTCTACACCAAGAGAACTTCTCAGAGCTTACAAATTTTGTCAACGCATCAACAGTATTCTTCAAAGTGTCCACCTTTACCAGTAACACCTTTTTGTCTTCTATCATATCCCTCACAAAGTGATATTGAACATCAATGTGCTTTGTCTTTGAATGGTAAGCAGGGTTCTATGCCAAGAAAATTTCACTTTGGCTGTCACAGCCTATCCTTATAGCTCCCCATACTAACCCCATACTTGAACACAATCTCTGCAACCAAACTACGTCCTTGCTTGCATGAGTGGCAGCCATGTATTCTGTCTCTATAGTTGATAGTGCCACTACAGATTGTTTCTTACTCGTCCAATTAACTGCATCTCCAAATAGGTTAAACACATACCCACTTGTAGATATTCTCTAATCCAGATCTCCAGCCCAGTCTGCATCAACAAAGCCACGGATATCCAAAATTCTATCCAATCCTAGTCTTCCTTGGTAGCACAAACCATAATCACTAGTGCCATGCAAAAACCTGAAACCTGCTTCACTGTTGTCCAATGCTCCTTCCCTGGTTTTGACATAAACCTGCTCAATACTCCCACTGCATGTGAAATTTTTGGTCTAGTACAGACCATCGCATACAGCAGGCTACCAACTGCACTTGCATATGGAACACGAGACATATCCTCTTCCTCTTCTTGTATCTTAGGACATTGTTCAACAGATAACTTTACACCTACAGGAATAGGAACCTTCACCAGTTTACTATCCTACATATTAAACCTCTGCAATATTGTCTCGACATACTTCCTCTGGTTTAACCAAATCTTCCTCTTTGCCCATTCTCTTTTAATTTCCCTGCCCAAAATATAGTTTGCAACACCAAGATCTTTCATGTCGAATTTGGAGGACAATTGGGTCTTCAAATCTTGGATAATTTCTTTGTCATTTCCAACTAGCAACATATCATCCACATACAAGACCAGATAAATAACACGGTCACCAATTAATTTAAAATACACAGAGTGATCTGCTTTGCTTCTGGTGAAGCCAAGTCCCCGTATAAATGTATCAAATTTCTCATAGCACATCCTTGGTGACTGTTTTAACCCATACAGAGACTTCTTTAACTTGCATACCAGTTCTTTCTTACCCTTCACCATAAAGCCTTCAAGTTTCTTCATGTAGATCTCCTCTTCCATATCCCCGTGAAGAAATGTTGTCTTCACATCCATCTGTATTACCTCAAAATCAAAAGCAACAGCAACAGATAAAAGTAATCTAATAGAAATTACCATGGCAACAGGAGAAAAAATATCACCAAAATCAATTCTCGACACTTGGGAATAACCTTTTTCTACCAACCAAGCTCTTTATTTCTCCACCTTTCCTTCTGCATTTGTCTTCTTCTTGAACACCCATTTTCTTCCAATGGGTTTCCTTCCAGCTAGCAACTCCACCAGATCCCAAGCCTCATTTTTGTGCAAAGATGTCATTTCATCAACCATGGCCTCTTTCTAGAGTTTTCCATCCTCTGAATCTATTGCTTCCTTCACAATTCTAGGATCATCATCAGTAATAGATAAAGAAAAATTTGAACAGAAAGCAGATGGACTATACCTTTCTGACTGCCTTCTTTCTCGAACTGATCTTCCCACACCTGGAGTTTGTGGCTCTTCATCTTCTGATTCCTCCTTTGCTGTAGAGTCTGATTCTTCCTCCTTTAGCACAAACTCTATCTTCTCAGGTTCCTTTGGTTGGAATTCATGTTTAATAACATCTTTTACCTCTTTGAAAACCACATCTCGGTTGTACACAACCTTCCTTGTTACTGGGTTCCAAAGCTTATAACCCTTTAAACCATCCTTATACCCAATAAAGATGCACTTTTCAGATTTACTATCCAACTTGGTTCATTTCTCCTTTGGAACATGTACATATGTATCACATCCAAATACCCTCAAATGTGAAAGAGAGGTTTTCTTACAAGTCCATACCTCTTGTGGAGTCTTATCCTCCAACGCTGATGAAGGTGATCTGTTGACCAGGTAATATGCTGTCTCCACCGCCTCTGCCCAGAATTCCTATCCTAACCCAGCACCACTGAGCATGCTTCTTGCCCTTTCCATCAACATCTTGTTCATTCTTTTTGCAACTCCATTTTTCTCAGGTTTATATGGAGTAGTCTTCTACTGTGCTATACCACACTTCTTACAGAATTATTCAAATTCCTTACTGCAAAACTCTCCACCGTTATCTATGCTTAGCACCTTCATCTTATTCTCTGTCTAGTTTTCCACCAGAGCCTTAAATTCTTTAAACCTGTCAAAGACTTCAGATTTCTTCTTAAGGAAATATATCCATGTATTCCTTGAGAAGTCATCTATAAATGATACATAGTACATAGACTTACCCAGTGATGGAACCTTCATAGGTCCAAACACATCACTGTGCACAAGCTATAATATATGTTTCGCCCTCTTACCACCAAAGGGGAAACTGACCAGATTCTACTTCCCATATACATAATTTTCACAGAAATCAAAATCCAAAGAGCTGTTACTCATACCTTCTACCATAAATTTACCATGAAGTATTCAAAGTCCCTTCTCTCCAATATGTCCTTGCCTTTGATGCCATAGCATGGTCTTCTCTCCAGAGACCACTAGATTTTCTCCTCCACTTTCAGGAACCACATAACTATTGCACCTATCAACAATAGCGCTACCTTGTAGCTTGTACAGAGTTCAATCCAAACTCCCCTCATCAATACCAGTGCTCCTCGAACCATCTTGCAGGTATCCTTCTCAAACACTGTTTTTACACCTGCATCATCCATCTTGCTTACAGAAATTAGATTTCTGGCCAATGGAGGAATATGTAGAACACCCAGAAGTGTTCTAACCCTTCCACCTTGCAACTTCAACTTTACTTTTCCACGACCAATGATTCTAGCCTTCCTATCATCCCCTAAGAAGACATCACCACCATCGTATTTCTCATACTCACAGAACCACTCTATATGGGGAGTGAAGTGAAAGGATGCACTTGAGTCAATCAACCATGCCTCATGATCTACATGTGTACTTGAAGAAGCCAATTACACATCCCCACCTTCATCTGAGGTGGCTTTCACCTCTACAGAAGGAGCATCATCAGATCCCTTTCCTTTGTTAGGAACTTTAGATTTACAGTCCCTTTTGTAGTGCCCTTCCTTTCCACATTTCCAGCACACCACCTTTACAGGTTTTCCTAGAGATTTAGATCTCCCTCTAGATTTAGATCTCCCACTCGATGACTTATTTTTGTTTCTATTCTGGGACCATCCTTGTATAGACAAGGCATCACCATTCTGGCTCTCCATATTTTTCCGTCTCATCTCCTCTGTTAGCAAGGATGAGACTATTTCATCAAATTGCAAGGTAGTTGCATTGCTACCTATTGCAATAACTAGACTATCCCATGAATCTGGTAGAGAACACAACAAACTAATGCACTTATCTTCATCTTAAATTTTGATATCAATAGAAAATAACTAACTTACCATGGTATTAAACGCATTTAGATGCTCTATCACTAAGTCTCCATCTTTCATCCTCATGTTATACATCTTTTTCCATAGGAACAGTTTGTTCACCGGAGACTTAGATTGGTAAAAAGTCCCTAACTTTTCCCACAAAGCCTTCGTTGTAGCTTCCCTTGATACATTCAACAATACTGAATCTGAGACACACAATCGTATCTCTTTTCCTTCTGATCCAACTTCTTCCATTATTCATCAGACACTCCTGTTGGTTTAGTACCCAGATCTACCACGATCCACTGATCCTTATCAACCAACAAATCCTCCATCTTGAGTTTCCACAACTCGAAACTCTGACCATTAAATTTCTCAATCTCTATCCTTCCACTACTCGCCATCTTCTTTCACAACCAGAATCGATCTCACATATCTCTCACTAAACGGGGTCTACCACAGGCCCAAGCAAAACCCCTCAACAAAAAAGGCATCCCATTGAAGCCAAAATAGCTCTGATACTAAATGTAGGTTTTAACCCCGTACAAAAATTACCTGCATATGATTCTAGAACACAAAAAATAAATAATGCGAGATCATAACACATAAAGCACATATACACAAAGATTTTCTCCTAGATCCAAAAACTGGGACTACCAGCTTGATTTTTCATTATTTTCCTTTCAATGTTACAATACATATTTATACATGCTGAAGCATCCAATACCATGGACCGAAAACTATCGCGTCCAAAACTATGTGCAAAAAACATGCACAAAACCATAGGTAGGTCTACCCGACCTAATATAGGGTCCAAAACCCGGAAGTGTTCTAACCCTTCCACCTTGCAACTTCAACTTTACTTTTTTGTGACCAATGATTCTAGCCTTCCTATCATCCCCCAAGAAGATATCACCACCATCGTATTTCTCATACTCACAAAACCACTCTCTATGAGGAGTGAAGAGAAAGGATGCACCTGAGTCAATCAACCATGCCTCATGATCTACATGTGTACTTGAAGAAGCCAACTACACATCCCCACCTTCATCTGAGGTTGTTTTCACCTCTGTAGAAGGAGCATCATCAGATCCATTTCCTTTGTCAGGAGCTTTATATTTATAGTCCCTTTTGTAGTGCCCTTCCTTTTCGCATTTCCAGCGCACCACCTTTACAGGTTTTCCTGGAGATTTAGATCTCCCTCTAGATTTTGATCTCCCACTTGATGACTTATTTTTGTTTCTATTCTCAAACCATCCTCATATAGACAAGGCATCACCATTCTGGCTCTCCATATTTTTTCGTCTAATCTCCTCTGTCAACAAGGATGAGACTATTTCATCAAACTGCAAGGCAGTTTCATTGCTACCTATTGCAATAACCAGACTATCCCATGAATATGGTAGAGAACACAACAAACTAATGCACTTATCTTCATCTGAAATTTTGATATCAACATACGATAACTAACTTACCACAGTATTAAACGCATTCAGATGCTCTGTCACCATGTCTCCATCTTTCATCCTCATGTTATACAACTTTTTTTGTAGGAACGAATTTTCACCAGAGACTTAGATTGGTACAAAGTCCCTAACTTGTCCCAGAAATCCTTCATCGTAGCTTCCCCTAATACATTCAGTAATACTAAATTTGAGACACACAATCGTATTGTTCTCTTTTCCTTCCAATCCAACCTCTTCCATTCTTCATTAGACACTCTCGTTGGTTTAGTACCCGGATCTACCACAATCCATTGATCTTTATCCACCAACAGATCCTCCATCTTGATTTTCCACAGCTCAAAACTCTAACCATTAAATTTCTTGATCTCTATCTTTCCACTGCTCACCATCTTCTTTCACCACCAGAATCTATCCTACAGATCTCCCACTAAATGGGGTCTACCACAGGCCCGAGCAAAACCCCTCAGCAACAAAGGCATCCCCTTGAATCCAAAATAGCTCCAATACCAAATGTAGGTTTTAACCCGGTACATAAATTACCTGCATATGATTCTAGAACACGGAAAATAAATAATGTGAGATCATAACACATAAAGCACATATATACAGAGATTTTCCCCTGGATCCCAAAATCGGGACTGCCAGCTTGATTTTTCATTATGTTCCTTTCAATGTTACAATACATATTTATACATGCCGAAGCATCCAATACCATGGACCAAAAACCATCACATCCAAAACTATGTGCGAAAAACATGCACAAAACAAGGGGTTACCTACACCCCTCAAACCCCTTGTGACTCCCCCCACTACACAATCTATATAACAAAGGGGGGGCTCTGCCCCCCTTCTAACCCCCCAGTTAACTACGTGGGCTAGTCGTGGAAAGAATATAACACAACCCAACAAGTCATTCTAGGTGGGAGACAACGTATGGTTAGAGTTGAACAAGGAGAGTTTGTAGGGGCTTTGTAAGAAAATCAAGGCTCTTATGTATGGTCCCTTTGAGATACTGGTCCCTTATGGTTACTCCAATGTGAATGTAGAGAATTTAAAACTCTATGAGCCTTCACTTCTAGATCAGGAAGAGGAACATGTCCTAACTTCTATTGAGTATTTGGCACCTGAGGCTCAGTTAGAGTTGACATAAGATAAAATTTTGTGAAATAGGTCCAAATAACAATACAAGGGAAGCATGAACTTTAGCATGACCTACATGAGAGAGAAGGTGGAGGAAACTTTTCCTCTCCTCATTCAGTGGAAGCTTTTGGGGACCAAAAGCCTCCAAAAATGGGGAGGTGTGATCCAAATTGTATCATTATGTTATTTTTTACCATCTCGATGCTTTTGGAGTGGAAAACATTGAGGAATTAGCTCACAATACCATTTTTACCAATGGGGCCTAGTTTGGCAAAATGGACTCTGAAACCTTCGAGCGTTTTGAGTCATGAAACAAGTTCTTTTGGTGGTAAAACTTTTTTTCTTTAGTGAAACACCATTTCATTCTATTTTACAGTCATATATCTTTCCAACAGTTCAAGAAGCATGCAATCGGAGTCCGTATGCAAATGCTATTCCTCTCAGAAGTTGACCTGACTATTTTCACACCTATAGTTTGGGAGGATGACCTGTCAACCCCCATTATTCATGAAAAAGGGGCTATCCACGTGATTATGATGTAAAACAATCTAGAAGAGTCTATGTTTTAACTCTAGTTAGGAGTTGATGTAGTCAAAATTAACTACTAGTAGGCTATCGGGTTGTGTTATAACTGGGCCACTAGGAGGAATAGGAATTCCATTCTTTCGAGATAATTTTGTTCCATAGTTGAGAAAAGATAGCCAGAATAAATAGGAGGTAGAGCACATAGAGAGGATTTACGCACTATAGCATCACATGGGCCACATGCATTACTTATTTGTACTTATAGCCATATTTTCCAGACATAGAACGAGAGAGAAGGAGCCTCACCTTCCACCTGGGTTTTCTCCCAGAAAGGTTTCCTAGATAAAATACTGTGTCGTATGTGTGTGTTTGGGCTTATTTTTTTGTTCTCTACTTTTCTGTATAATTTCCATTTGCATGCATGCAGCAATTACAATAAAATCTACATATTTAGAAATTAAATAAAACTGCAATATTGTAGAATTTTGGATTATTAATATAATATTGTTAGATCTATTGTGATAAACTATCCAATGGAATATCCACAAAGGTTTATGGATCATTTGGTATCGGGACCATTTTCTTTGGGTATTTTGTGGAGATTTTAGGGATCTAGATCAGTGGGCGCAAAAATTGTAACACCCTAATCATGGCTGATGAATCTAGAAATGAACCTTATGATCCTACAAAGGTGAGGTTTATGTGGTTGGAACAAAAAGTCACATATATGAACCACAATGTAAGCCTCCTCACGGAGGCCTTGAATATCAAATTGGGGATATTCGGAGAATATGGGCATTTGAATGGAGAGGATAAATCGGAATAGGGATCAAAAGATCGACGAGGAATAGAGAACCATTTAAAGAAAGGACCCGAAAAAGATCAACCTAGTTTGAGTGTCGTGAACCAATCATAGTCCCTGTTTAAAATGGAAGAAAAAGTAGATATCAAGTCATACCATAGTGATATTGACACTCTGAATTTGAACCATTGATTATAGTAACTGGGAGTTTATTTTAGTTTCCATCAGATTGAGGAAGGGAAAAATATCTCATTCGCATGAATGAAATTAAAGGGTCAAGCACTGACTTGGTGCGAGAGCCACAAGGAAACCCTAAGGTTGGAGGAAGAACCTCTAGTGACTAAGTGTGAGGATTTCAATACCCTCATTAAGTCATATTTTTATCCCATATGGTACATGATGGAGGAACCATGAATCCGGTGGCATTATTTTAGGCAATATTCAGGCCAAAGTGCATGAGAGTACACCACGAAATTTAGGAATATGGCTATAATGTTGGGTATCTCTCCAAGGAACCCATATGTGCTCCTCAAATATTTGGGGGTCTGCACCACCATCTGCATGAGCAAGTGATGTTGTTCAAGCCCCAATCGGTGGACAAGGCTTGTGTACAGGCACAATACCTAGAGAATATAGGCCTGAAGAGAGCATAATCAAGTGGATCAAAGAAAAAGGAGGAACAAGAATCTTCTAAGGAGGGAAAGAAGAAGCAAAAAGGGGAAAATATAAAAAGATAGTAGCCATAGAAAACTAGTGCAAAGATCCTAGCAACCACTACAACATCGATGGTCATACAGAGGCAAAATGTTGGAAGTTGCATCCAAGGCTAAACCCAAATAACAAGAAGAAGAATCTCATGGGCACTTATTTGAGCAACCAGGTTGTAATCATCTCAGATGTGGATGAGAAGATAATACGTATGTTAGTACAGAAGGAGGTGAATATGAGTATCCTTCAGCAATAGGAAGAGAAAGAAATGACCAAACTCTTCCATATAAAGATATAGGTCAAGAAGAGAAAGATTGATGCTCTGTGTAACCCAGGATCCAGGAGAATCTCATTGCAACAAAGTTGTTCAAGAATTTAGGGCTAGAAGTTCATGATCATCCAACCCATATCAACTAGGATGGGTAAATAAGGATGTAGAGCTGAAGGTAACAAAATAATGTAAAATTATATTTGCTACTAGTGTTGATTTTATTGATGAAGTATATCTAAATGTGATTCCCCTTGATGTATGTGGAGTCGTGTTTGGGAGTCCATACATGTACATGCATGATACAATATTCATGAGGAAATCCAACCAGTATCATCTTGTCAAGGATGGAAAATTTTTCATCATCAACATGCAAAAAGGTAAGTCGAAAATTTCCCTGGTAAGTTTCAACCAAGCCAAGAAGTTGATCCGTTATAGTAAGAAGTAGGTTTTATTGTTTCTAAGAGAAATTCAGTCTGAACATGAGTCAATAAGAGGCAAGGCATCCCTAGAGGGGTTTACTAAGAAGCAAAAAAAATGATTGGAGGATTTGGTACACACATATGGGGATGTGTTTCGAGAGCCTAAAGGGTTACCACCTAAGAGAGAAGTGGAGCACAAGATCCAATTATTGCCAGACTCCCCATTGCCAAATATTGGATTGTACATAAAATCAATTATAGAAGTAAGTGAGATGAAGAAAGAGTTGCAACAGCTATTGGAATAGGGTGTTATTCAACTGAGTACATCACAATGTGGGTCACTGATCATCATTGTGCTAAAGAAGGATGGAACTTGGCGGATGTGTATATATTACTGGGAATTGAACAAAATCACACTCAATATTAGATGCCTCCTACCCAGGATAGATGATCTGCTAAATCAGTTGTAGCATGAAAAATACTTCACAAGTTGGACTTGAATTCTAGATATCACTAGGGTCGATTCAAATAATAAGATACATGGAAGAACACCTTCAAAACTAGGAAAGGTTTATATGAGTGTTTAGTCATGCCACTTAGCCTATGTAACACACTAGCTGAATTCATGAGATTAATGAATGATGTACTGCACCATTTTATCAATTCCTGTGTTATTGTCTATTGCGATGATATACTAGTATATAGTGCTACCTTGGAGGAGCATATTTCACATTTGACACAGGTGTTGGAAACATTGAAGAAGCACCAATTGCTAACAAATATCAAGAAGTTCTATTTTGCACAAAAATATTTGGTGTATCTAGGGTATGTGATCGGTGGAGGAGAACTTAATATAGATCCTTCCAAGATGGAAGCCATCATGAAATGGTCGGTTCCTACTAATGTTTCTGAGGTCGGTGTTTCATTGGGGTATCATAGTACCAGAGGAAATTCAAAGCCTCATTTTCAGCGGTAGCAGAACTGCTCCACGCCATAACAGTGAGTGGCAAGAGTTTCCATTGGGGAATAGGTCAATAGAGGGCTTTCAAGGAGCTAAAGAAGAAGCTCAGCCAAGCACCAGTTCTAAAATTACCAAATGTGCATCAACCCTTTGAAGTGGAGACAAATGTGAGTTGGTATGCTATGGGAGTTTTCTATATGTAGGGAGGAAAGCATGTATGCTACCATTCTGAAGAATTTCATGGGGCAATTTTTAACAAGCCAACCTAAAACAAGAAGCTCTATTCCAATGTGAAAGTTGTGAAGAAGTGGAAGCATTATTCGATGGGAAAGGAGACAATCATCCCCACATATGACCAGTTGTTACAGTTCTTGCAAGCCTAGAGTAAGCTACAGCAAACCAGGCATTACAAGTGGATGGGGTTTTTATAGTAGCTTCATTTGGTTATCAAATATAAGAAAGGCAACACAAACAAGTTGTCCAGCATGATTTCAAGGACACCCATGTCAAAGATTACATCTTTGGAACACTTATGCACATGGATTCATTCACCCATGATGCATACATAGAGGCATATTCAAAGGATGAAGACTTCAAGGAGGTGTATCAACAATTGTTGAGTCAAATTCATGAGCATGATGGTGACAGCACCGTTGATTACCGTCTCCAAGATGGGTTACTCTATAGGCTAGATAAGTTATGTGTTCCTAAAGGTGAGTGATTGCAGTTGATTACAGAGGCTCACACCTTCAAGGTTGCAGGGAACTTTGGTGTAGGGAAGACCGTGTCTAACTTATAGAGGTATGTGTATTGGCCGAAGATGCAAGAGCAAGTAACTAGGTTCATAAGAGAATACATGCTTTGGTTTACCAGCAAGCATAATAATAGGAAACAGGTTTTATATCATCCCTTACCTGCACCTACTCATCCTTGGGAAATCATTTCAATGGACTTTGTGGGAGGTTTACCAACAACCAAGAAGGGAAATGACTGTTCAACATTTTCTATTTGTAGGTCAGAAATTAGGTCAAGCTAGAGAAAGTTCTGTTTTCATTGTATAGTTAGTCCTTTCTTTGATCTGTTTTCGTAAGTAGATGTGCAGATCTCTTTTAGGGAACCTCAACTCACCATACATCCATAAATCAGCCAGCATCAGCTCACTTCTCATAGACTTCCCAAGTCATTTGCAACATTTCACCAATCTGCCCTAATTTCTACATTTTTCTCCATAAGCTTCTCTCTTGCCATTTGAACAAATCCAACCATCATGTTCCCTATTGATCTTCCTTGACAAGCTCCAGACACCTCAACACCTTCATCTAGCCTTCAGTTACCCTTTCCCATCATTTTTCCACCCTCAGAACCTCCAAAAATAGCTCTTGGCCTCCTCCTGTAGATCTTCTTGTAGATCCCCTGTAGTCTCCTGTAGAATTTTCTATGAGTTATTTTTTGAAGTCAGATTGCAAGAGAAGTCTTTAGAAGGGTACTAGGGGCTTCTTAGGACCTCTCCACACCTTCCTCTACCTCTGCAAAAACCAAATCCATCCTCCATCGCCACCAAACATCTGCCACAATCATAATCTGATAAATTACAAGCATAATAATTTCACATAAAAACACTCAAAAAATACAAAAGGATGCTCTTTTCTCATTTTCTTTTAGAAGTAGTTTAAATATATGTAATTCACCTTCCCAGTAGTCAATGGCATTCATCTCGTCAGTTTCTATCTCTTTTTCTGCAAAAGTAGGGTTAGTTGGATAAATTAGGGTTTGCTAGGGTTTGCGATACACTTCAGTCTTCCTTCTCTTTCAGCAAATATAATAGCCTCTGTAGAGTTAGCTTTATTTCATCATGGTTAAAAGATTCTTCTGGAAATTCATAGAAGCTGGCTTGAGCTCCTAGTGATCTTGCGCCAGCTGACCAAGTGATAGTCTGCAGTAAGAGCTAGTACTTGTGCGTACAACATCGTCGCTTCCAAGTTTGTTACGAACTACCGGGCTGATAAAAGTAAAGTAGGAAGCCCTAGGAGTTGCAGAATTATTGCTACAATACTGGTGCCCACCACTTCTTGGCACCGTTGTTGGGGAAGAGTCAGAGTATTTTGTGATTACTACTTTTCTTCTATTCCCTACTACAACATTTTGCTAAGTAGTTTATTTAAGCAAAAGTAGAGTAGTTGTTCTTTCGATTTTTGCATTTCCTTGCTTTCATTTCAATTCTGCAATTTCCATTTTAGCAAAAGTAGATTAATAATTTCCTTTCTTTCATTTCCATTCTGCAAATTTTCATTTCAGCAAGCTCATTTCAGTAGTTGCAATTTGTTTGTTCAATCAATTTTAGTTTTGCAGGTACAAGCAGAAAAAACAAAAAATCACCCAAAAAAGGGATTTCTTTTCATGCCTCGTAGGAATAGAGATAATTCAGGGAAATTCCTACCCAACACCCCCACCACATCACAAAGCCACCCTTCTCTCTTCTTCGGTGGCAATGATCCAGAAGAACCTATAGGTGAACAACCAGAGATATACGAAGATCCAATAGTAGAAGAAGAGGAGGAAACCATCCCTCTTGAGACCATGGCTGAAAATAGAAATGCAAGGCGAAATGGAGAGAGATTAGAGGGTACATTTCCCATCCAAAAAACCAATGGGGACACTAAAATGAAAAACATAAGCCCTTCAGCCCTACCTCACTTCCATGGATTAACTACAGAAAATCCTGACACCTTCCTGTTTGAGTTTACTGTTATCTGTCGAACCTATGACTATGCAGAAGACGAGCATAAGTTGAAACTATTCCCTCTACCCTCAAGGATGTAGCATTGCGCTAGTTCATGGGGTTACTTGGCAACAACATCACAATGTGGGCTCAGATGCAGCAAGCCTTTAACAACAAATATTGGGACTACTGTAGGTCAAAAGATACAAAGGAAGAGATCTTCCGAATGACCATGGGAAGTGATGAATCCTTGGAGGATTATGAAGAGAGATTCCAGCTCAGTTATAAAAGGGCTAGGCACACACTTGACCCTGAATCTCTGATGTTGGTCCTGCTCAGAGGAGTCCTGGAAGACCTTCTAGACACCTTCCATTTACTGGCTGGGGCAGACATCTACCAGCTACCTTATGAAGACATCAAGACTATCTTTATAAACCATTATAGGGTAGCCAAAAAGAGAGGTAGGAGGAGTCAACCCATAGCTAGTACCTCCTCATCTAGTTTGTCCCTCAGAGGTGAATTTGGAAACATGCTGGAAGATTTCAAAAGTGAGATGCTGCAAACTCTTGCCATGCAAATGGATACTTTGAATATCAAAAGAAACAAGAGGAAGCAGAGAGGGTGTTGGCTATTTTTTGTCCTAGGTGCACCAGAAGGCATCCTAGGAACGAAAGTCCATTGAACTCTATAGAAGTGTGTTCATTCTGCAAACAAGAGCATCCTACGAATCGGTGCCCTTCCCTGCCCAGACTTAAAGCTATATACCAAGGGGTTGAAGGAGCCACTGAACCACTCTATTTCATGAACCAAAGGAGGCCTCATGGGCCTAGACCTTATCAGCAAGGGATGCAAGGGACATCCCAAGCATACTACAACCCGAGTCAAGCCACTTCCATGCCTTCTTGGGGTCCCCCTACTCATCCTTCTCGGTTCACACCTCCGTAGTGGTCATATCCATCTCAATACCATGCTCAACCAACTGCTCATTCATTTCACTCTTATGCTCAGCCACAACCTCAGTGGAATGCACCTCATCAGGGGTGGAGGCCCCAGTACAAATTTCCTCCCGCTCTTTTGCCTCCACCACCTACTCAACCTCAACCATTACCTCCTGCTCCACCAAGGCAACCCCAAATGCCTACTCAGCCGAACCTGAACCCGAATAATAGACAGTCCCAACAAGTATATAGTGGGGAACCATCATGCCCGACCTATGCTGTGGAGATTCAGGAGATTAACCTTCGATCTGGGAAGGTTCTCCCAAATAACCAGCCTCCCCCTAAGGAGGATGAGGAAGAAAAAGAGGAAAGTGAACCAAAATCCATTCCACCCTTTCTTGAGAGATTATCTGGAACAACACAACCTACCCTAGAAGAAACTGAACTTCTGGGAGAATTGAAACAATTATGTGTAAAGATACCACTTCTCCAAGCCATAAAGGATATGCCTATATACAACAAGATGATCAAATAGAAGTGCTTTAGGCATCTAGGGAGGTGCAAGAGAGATGCCCCAACTATCAATGTCATAGGACAACTGTCCAACCTGATGTTGGGGCAGGTAATCTGTCTGAAATATCTAGACCCGGGAAGCCTTGTAGTCGATGTCCACATCAATGGCACCATAATCCCCCATACCTTGATTGATCTAGGGGCTGCCATTAATGTGATGACCAAGGACACTATGCTCAAGCTCAACCTTCAGGGCTCCCTGAGAAAGACCACAACAGTACTACAGTTAGCAGACCGCTCCACAATGAACCCTGAAGGGATTATGTAAGATGTAATGGTCTCCATCGATTCTTGGGAGTACCCTGCTGATTTCCTGGTTCTCTAGATGAAGTCAAAGCTCACTGGGTATCCTCTCATCCTGGGAAGACCCTGGTTGGCTACTGCAGAAGCCTACATTAGCTGTCACGCTGGGAACATGACAATCAAGAATGGGCATATGTCCAAGCAGCTAGTCCTATATCCTCCTACCCAACCTTTGTTAGAACATGATTTACCTCTCTGGTTGGAGGAGGAATATGAGGATGAAGTCTATTCCACACCACTGTGTGCAGTAGAAGCTACCATGGGGGGGAACCACAAACTGAGGATGATATTATTGAAAACTTGATTCAGAATCCACCCCCTAGTATGTTGCCATTAGAAGAGCTAGTGAAAGAAACCCAAGCCAATCCTTTAGTTAATCTTTGTGTGGCTAACCCGACCTCTCTCCAAGTTAAGAATATGGAGTTTGGCCCAGAAAGAACCTTAAAAATCAACTCATCCCTATCCACCTCTTAGGAGAAGGAATTGTGTAGCTTATTAAGAAACCACTTGGATGCTTTGGCTTGGAGCTATAAAGAGATGAAGGGAGTGCACCCTTCAGTCTGTACTCATCACATTTACATTAAGGAATATTGCAAACCGGTTAGGCAGCCTCAAAGGAGGATGAATCCAGCCCTTAAGGACATTGTCAAAGAAGAACTGCAAAAGTTACTGGATGCAGGATTCATCTACCCCATCTCTGATAGTGAATGGGTCTCTCCTTTGGTGCTAGTGCCAAAGAAAAATGGGAAGTGAAGAATCTATGTCGATTATCAGGAATTAAACAAGGCCACCAAGAAGGACCATTTTCCTTTGCCTTTCATAGATCAAGTGTTAGATGGCTTGGCGTGGAAAATGTTTTTCTCCTTCCTAGATGGGTTTAGCGGGTACAACCAGATCCAAATCAGCCCAAAAGACTAAGATAAGACCACTTTCACTTGTCCTTGGGGTACCTTTGCATATTGGGTTGTTCCTTTTGGATTGCTCAATGCTCCCGCCACTTTCCAGAGAGCAGTATTGAGTATATTTTTTGAACTGGTTCATGATGTAGTGGAAATTTATATGGATGATTTTACCACTTATGGTTCTAACTTCTAGGAAGCTTTGGCTAACTTGGGAAAAGTTTTGGACAAGTGTATTGAAATGAACCTATCCCTCAGCCTTTAAAGGTGTGAATTCTTGATGACTGAAGGGACCATACTAGGTCATGCAATCTCTTAGCAAGGATTATAGGTGGACCCCAACAAAATTGCCATCATACAAAGGTTCCCACCTCCTCAAAAGGTAAGAGATGTCTGAAGTTTCCTAGGTTTAGCAGGGTATTAGAAAAGATTCATTAA
The DNA here is from genome assembly GCA_031772625.1 of Pinus tabuliformis. Lineage (NCBI taxonomy): Eukaryota > Viridiplantae > Streptophyta > Pinopsida > Pinales > Pinaceae > Pinus > Pinus tabuliformis. The sequence continues at coordinate 266,840,943 of CM062820.1, forward strand.
GGATTTCAGTAAGCTAGCCTCTCCATTGTTTTTTCTTTTGGGGAAAGATGTTGAGTTCATATGGACTGACAACTGTCAAGAAGCTTTGGATACCTTGAAAAGTAAACTTGTGACTGCCCCAATTTTGAGAGGTCTGAACTGGGCCCTACCTTTCCACATTCAAACATATGCCTCGAACAAAGCGATAGGAGTAGCCTTAGGGAAAGTTTATGAGAAGCTACCTTATGCCATATATTTTGTAAGTGAAAACTTGTCGAAGGTAGAATTAAACTACACTGTAACCAAGAAGGAGCTCCTAGTTGTAGTCCATTCCCTAAATAAATTCAGATCCTTCCCATGGAGGCTTGAGAGAATGTGGTCTCAAACTCCCTCCAGGAGGATTCTCCTTTCTCTAGCCACAGATTTCTTCCATTCCGCCAATTCTGTAGCATTAACTGCTGCTAGCTTGGGGACTTCTTGATCAATGAATTCCTTTAGACCATTGTCCTCTAATACTACTTCCATGCGATCTTTCCAGGCTATATAATTCAAGTTGCCATCAAGGGCATACTCGAGTCTTAAACCATTGAAAGCCATTGGTGAAATTGAGATGTGATAAGAACTCAATTTCTATAATCAGGAACTTCAAACATCGAACTTCTCCCTTCTTTGTACACTATTCTCTCCTTTGATCACCTTTGCTCTGATACCATGTAGAAATTACCATTGTAGATCAACAGATTATACAATATAATAAAGCAAAATACAAGATCTACTTCTACAACAAACTTTTGGAAGCTTAATCGAATATGAGCAAGAATAAATAGAACACATATAAATGAGAATGAGAAATCAATCACACATGAACATAGAATAATACTCTGGGGAAAGCCTCAGCTAAAAACCCTAACCTCTGCATTATCATACAAGTGGAAATATGTTCATATTACACAAAGAATCAGCTCACAAGCTATCCTGCTCTCTTTGCAATTGAACAATACAGCTCACAGACTAAATAGACACAAGATATACCTTCCCTCAGCCCTCCAATCCTCCTATTTCCTTGCGCAATTTTCCTTGGGGTCCATTGCTACCACCTGTGTGAATTGGCCTCATCGCACACTCACTAAACCCAAAAGTAACTGTGCAATCTCTAAGGAAAGAATTCCTTCTGCATGCAAGAGATATCCTCCATGGAATATTCCTGCAACTGATAGTACATTGTCCCATCATCTTATCTCAACTGGTTATCTATCTAAACTGACATGCATGAGTTATTTATGAGAGAATATTCATTTATTTGAAGTGCAGCAGTTACATGCATGCATGCATTAACTAACTGAACTTACAATTAGTTCAACAAAATATTTGAACTAATCTAACTAGACTTAACTCAATTAACTGAGCTAACTAATTACAATTCATCCTTATCTCTTTAACTAAGGGATAAATTCCTCAATCAATGGGATAACTATTGCATGTCCTCACATAGACTTCATGTTTGATTTTCTCCAACTAATTAACTCAAGATGAATCAATTAATTATTAATCAAACAAATGGTAAGAACAAATTAGAATTTTACTTCTGTATTTTAGTTCAAGGACTAACTAAAATAGGAAGGTATCCCGAAATTATATTTATGGGAGTGCTACTTTTAGCACTTCTATATTTAGCATTTCTTGTTGCTATTTTCAACAATTCTTGAATTAATAATAACCATCTCGTAATACGACCAGGAGTTATCATTCTGTTCATCAGATACCTTATGGATGTATGATCATTGCGCACAAAAGTGGGATACCCTATAATGTAATGCTAAAACTTATTAATAGCATAAATAATAGCCAAAAATTCTTTTTTAGTTACCGTATAATTCAGTTCAGCAAGAGTCAAATTCTCACTGACGTAATAAATCGCATACAGTTTCTTGTCCTCCTATTGTCCCAAGACTGCCCCTACTACTGTGTGAGAAGCATCTGTAGAGATATGAAACTGGAGCTTCCAGTTAAGACCATGTAATACAAGAGCTTTGCAAACTAGTTCTTTGATTTTCACAAAGGTTCTTTCACATTCATCTATCCACAAAAATTCTGCATCCTTAGGTAACAATTAAAAAAGTGGAAATGCTATCTTAGAAAAATTTCTATAAAATGTCTATAATAGCCAGCATAACCAATGAAACTACATACCTATTTCAATGTCTTAGGTGTAGGAAAATTTAATATTACCTCTACCTTGGCAGCATCAACCCTAATTCCTACAACTGAAAGAAGATGTCCTAGCACTATTCCTTCCTTCATCATCATATGGAATTTTATTGTACTAAGAGAAACATGTGTTTGATTACATATTTTAAGGACTTTCTCCAAGTTTTCTAGACCTTCTTCAAAGGAATCCCCATTTAGGGTGAAGTCATCAATATAGATTCCAACAGTATCATTGACTAAATCATAAAAAATCTCAAATATTGCCCATTGGAAACTAGTAGGCACATTACAGAGACCAAATGAGAGGACTCGTTATGCAAAGGTTCCCCAGGGATATGTAAAGGTAGTTTTATCTTGATCCTTAGGGCTATTTGGATCTGGTCGTACACACTAAATCTATCCAGAATGGAGAAGAACTTCTTTCCAGCTAATGTATCAAGAACCTGGTCAATAAAAGGTAAGGGAAAACGATCCTTCTCAGTTTCTTTATTTATATCCCTGTAATCAACACAAATCCACCACTTGCCTTTATTTTTTGGAACAATGACTAGTGGGGATACCCATTGACTGTCCGAGATTGGGTAAATAAATCCCACATGCAATAGTTTCTATAATTCGTCTCTGAAAATGTTCTTTAAAGGACTCATTTTTCTCTGTGGTTGCCTAACAGATCGACATTGCTCTTTAATGTATATGTGATGAGTACATAAATTCGCAAGGATCCCTTTCATGTCTGTATATTCCCAAGCGAAGACTTATTTCTGTTCATGAAGGACTTTCAATAACCATTCAAACTAGGAAGGTCAAAAGTAAGGATTAATGTTCAATGTCTTCCCTAGTTCAATTTCTACAGGAATACTATTACGGGGTACAATTATAGGAATATTTTCAACTTCAGTCTATGGTTTAATAGCTTCCTGAACATTACAACTCATAACAGATTCTAATAGCTAGCGGGTTGAATTAGAAACAGAATTGGGATTGTTGATAAAAGAACTAATGGCATCATCTTCTATTTCATTCTGAAAACAGATGGCTTCACCAATAGTAAGAATTTGTCTAATTTCTTCGTTTTTAGGTTCGAGCCCTTTCACAGGTGGAGGTTTTTGTGTTAAGGTAAATCCTGATTTATCTTATGAACTTGGTTCTGCAGGGGGGTAAAGAAAAATATTCTTTGTAACTTCCCATTAGATATTACCATTTTTCCCGACCGACACCCAATGTAAGAATCTGTGGTCGCAAGCCATGGTATTCCTAAAATCAAAGGATGCCTACCAACTAGGGATTAGGTATGTAATACTAAAATATCAACATGGTACTTCCATGAGTCTACTGAAATAGTTATATCTTCCAACTTCCTTACCAGTCTTATAGTAGACTAATCTGCAAATTCTATGATGGTGGGAGTTGGTTTAAGGTTTCACAGACCCAAGGTAATCATAATTGCATAAGTTATAACATTAATTACTACCCCAGGTCTACCATCACATTTGGTATATCAACCCCGTTAATAGGTACTATAAGAATCAGTTTCCTTGGATCCCCATACTTAACAGGTATAGACTTCCCCAACATTATATCTGATAATTTTCCCATAACATGAATAGTGAGTGGATCCTTTGGTTTTCTTGCTGGATTCTTAGAGCAGTATTCTTTTCTTGTTTTGGCATAAATCGGTACATCCTTCATAGCCTAAAGTAAGGGGATTTTGAAAATAAGAGTTTCAATTCCCCTAAAAAGTCAAATTTATGACAAGGACTCAGTTTTCTTAAGGATAGTCTCTCATGATAAAGTAGACTAGTCTGACATCCTCTAGTAACAATTGTTTGGGAAGGGGTTTGTTGTTCCAATGGAATTTGTGTTGACTTATCCCTAGTTGTTCCAACATAATTCCTACGTTCTAGTTATGAGACTTCATCATTATTATGTTCAACAATTATTGGTGAAGTTTGAGTATTTACCACCCGACTGGACCAAAGATTTAATTCGTTACATTTCATGTTGGCAATACTGTATGCAAGATGGTTGAGTGTCTCAACCTATTAAGCCCCCCTATTATTTGGATTTGGTTTGGATTGAACAAGAAGTTGTGGACGAAGAGGAGGATTATTGGTGGAGGCATTAGAGGGCAGCTGTAACTATTGTTGTGGCATAGGCTAGGAGAATTGTCCTAAAGAGGGGGAGGTCCACGCCAATTCTGGGACCATGAAGGAGTTGGACCAGACTGAGGGAACCATGGTTTCCAGGGCATTACATATTGAAATTACTGCAACCATGAAGGTGAAAAACATACAAACTGAGGGCCAAAATTCAAATTATTGAAATATTGAGAACAGTCTTGAGGCATACCTTGATTCATGTTCTGTGGTCAAGGTTGCCATCATTTCCTTGATCCCATGAAGTACATCTGATATACTTCTTCATTTTATCCCTGAAAAACTGCCTTCGGCCCAGGAAGAGATAAGTAGGTGTTAGTGGAATGGATATGTTCACACATTACACAGGTCTCGACAATATTCAGTGGACATTCCTTTAACGGGTGCTTCTTTCTGCATTGAGGGTAGAAAATAGACACAACCTTCTTTGCTTCCATTTGCTTTTGTTCTACTTGTAAAACATCCAATTGTGAGGATAGTGTGCTCAAGATATCAATCCTCAAGTTGTCTAGAAATTTTCCAATTTTTTATTTCTTAACTCCACTTCTCGATGTCTTAAGGGTTCAGATCCCTTACCTCTGCCTCGCAGCTCCACATGAACACTTAATGCACAATTCACAGATGGTGTCAAAATATTCCTTTTCTATGTCTCCCTTTCCTACTACGTTCAAAAGTTCCAAATATTCCTCCCTTAGTGCCCAGAGAGAATTTATTTTCAAGATGTCCTTATCCATATTACTATGGCATAATCTCTGCAAACTGTATTGGAAATGTTCCACAAAGTCCTCCATGTTCTTATCTTCTTCTTGCATAATCTTAAAAATTTCTTCCTTAACATCTCAAGATTTGTAGTAGTCTTGATACATTTCGAGTAAAATCATCTTCATATCATCCCATGTAGTAATAGATTTCCCTCCTAAATCCTTGAACCATCTCAAAGTTGTTCCCTTCAAAGCGGCCAGGAATATTTTCAGTTTCTGTGCATCAGAAATATAGTCGTACCCCCGACAGACAACGTCGAATTCAAACTTCAGAAGAAATACCATGAAAGTTAGGTAATGTTGTGAGAGGAATAGTATTCATAGTTGCATCTCCCCTAATATCACCAATTGGAAACTCAATTGAAGAAGTTGCAAGAGCCATGAATATCTTCCAATATTCACTTGCAATTTCAACGGGCTCTGGTTGTTCTATAATCCATGCTTGAGTCTATTTAAAAACACTCCCTCGATCAAATGGTGCAGTGAATTCCTTCAAGTCTTCTTCTTCTAAACTCACAGTGTTTAGTTCTCCCAATCCTCTGATTACTACTTCTTCTTCCCTGAATTGTGCTTTTGTTATTGGGGGAGGTTTTGGTTTTGAAACTGACTACCCTCCAGATCTCGTATGAGATCTCACCCTAACAAAAACTCGTGATGATTCTCCTCATTCAACTCTTGAAATGATTTCTTGGATATAGGTATTTCTGCCTAGATCTTTCCTTCCTCTTTCTGGGGGTCTTCCTCTTCCCCTTTTATTTGTATCTATGTTCATGAAATTAGAAAATAAAAGGAAAACTGTTATGAAACCAGCTCAAGAAAAGATAGATCAACGCCTTAGAATTCAGCCTCTTCGAGGGGGCAACCTCCTTTACATTACATAAATGAACAATTCTTTGATGATACAAATGAAAAGACCTCCTTTCTATGTATAGGAGTCTAAGGGGTCATAACATAATCAGAGCCGACATAACAATAATAATGTAAGGGCACAATAATAACAATAGTGGGCTTCTATGGGGCACATTCGTAACAATATGGGCACTACATGGGTACATCAATATAATAAGTGGGTTGTAATAATAACAATAAGGGGTTACACTAGTAGTATAGGGGCCTAACAAAAACATTCAAATAAATTGAAAGCTCAGGACCTAGAGAAAGGTGAAAATTCCCCTCCCCAAAACGAGAGATTAGGCCCTAAAAAGAAAGCAATAGAAGGAAATCAAACCAACCACAAAATTCTAATTTCAGGACCTAAAACAGGGTGAAAACTTCCCTTCCCAAGATGAGAGAATGGATCTTATGAAAAAACAAATAATCTAATGCTCAGGACTTGGAGAAGGGTGAAAAACCTCCCTCGTCATGATGAGAGAATGGTCCTATGGTCAATACTTGTCATACTTTCGCGCCTTCGATAGCCTCCCCAGCAATGGTGCCAATATGTTGGTGTTCGGTTATGAATCATATAATTCACCCAATTCCACATTAATTGTCAACCTGGGGCTCGACTGGTTATTTCAAGGCTATCATGCAAGATATATGTAGGCCACAAGTTCCCTACCCATCATTGAACATTCAATCATAACATAACAATGTGTAAGAGTAAGTTATAACTTTAACAACAAATAAGAGTAACAACAAGTTAAGGCACACAACAACACACTGAAATCATTACACAACAAAGAGATAACACAAAAAAAGATAAAAAATACACACACACACACACATCTAATCCAAAGCACCTGGTCAGGAGAGTGGGCCCAACTCCCTGATTAGGGCCGTGGAAAGATCGAGATCTATAAAAGATCATCAATTGTATTAATCAAAATTTCCTTATAGAGGTCTACTATTACAGCTCAAAAATATCGTATATGTCCTAGCAATGGCTTTCCCAGCCCTGTGATCAATGCTTATACATTTCATAAATCAACTGATAGTGCCTAAGATTATGGAAGTTGTCTGCCTGCAAATACATAATAATTTCTTGAGATAAAACAAAATTCAAAGATAGGAAATTTTTTGGTCGATAGGTTGTTCCACCATCGCCACTGATATCCTAAGATAGCACTTCCAGCTCAATGGTCATCATATGCTGAATCATGACTTTGATAATCATTCCTCCAATTCTATACAAAAACTTAATTTAGTGAGTTTCTTTAGGCAGTAATCCCCTATGAATATGCTTCAATGATTAACAATTCAAAAAGACATGACAATAGGTGTACCTTCGTTGCTTAGAATGCAAATTGACCAATAAGCACATGAAATGATTTCAGGAAACGGATAAAAAGGTGGGTAAAAATTGGCAAAATTAGCAAACAACAATAGGAAAATAACAAGTGGTGATACTTTATTTCTTGAAAGTGTTTAGAGGCATGGGTCAACAAAAAGAAATTGTATATATCCTTTTCTACTACCAAAGTCGAGTACATAGCCGCTATAGCAAGTTTCACTCATATTTTGTGGATGAAACAAAGATTACAGGACATGAAGGTAATGTATGATAAGCTTATTCCAATTATTTGTGATAGTACAAACATTGTAATAATCTTGTTCTTCATTCAAAGTCCAAGCATATCCCCATCAAGTACCATTTTCTTAAAGAATACGTGGTTGATCAGATTGTAAATTTGGAATAAATCTCAACTATCCACCAACATAAGTAATGCCTAATAAGCTACACATATGTGTAACCGCATGTAGTCAAGCATAAGCTATCAATTCTTGTAATCAAGCTACAAGACAATGCATGTAATCAAATAACCAAGAATGCAACCCAATGTACAAGGATGTGATCAAGCTGCATATAATTGTACAACCACTCATATACTCATGATGATGCATTCCATAAAACCGAAATCAAGCTCCCCATGGTAACCTTACTACTACCATGATCAATATGATACAGTACAACAAGGACATGAAATGCAAGTGTAAGACACACACGCAACTGACATGCATGCATGACCCAAATATTCACCCATATCTGTAGCACCTAATATGACCCAAAGATAGCGCAACTTGGCTCTGATGCCAATCTGTAACACCCCTTACCAGGTCTACCCAAAGTAACCATGCTTTGTCAGCGTAAACATGAGAGATGCTACTATAATCATATTCGACCTCCTATGTCACCTTAAGGAAGTGGGATTGATAGAACATCACATATAGTCATCCATCATCATCAACAAAACCCTCAAGAGACAAGTCAGCCACTCAAACAACTTGTCCTTGGGTCCCACTGCTATTTTTCAACTCTTAGGCCATATTCTCTCTCATGCCATGGGCAAGGGAGCTTACAACAACCCAAAGTCAGTCTCACAGGCCTGCTTTCCAGACACTGTGGACCAAAAGTGCTAGTTCTATGCTAGCGACCTTTGGATTTAAGCCATTTTTCTAGCCCAAAATCCTAGCCTCTGCCGAGAACTTATTGTAACTTCCAGAATTCATTAAAAACATGAAAACAATGTTGATCAATCAAAAATCACCCTCAAAACTAAGCTTGAGAATCCCCAACCAGGACTGACATTTTATCAAACACTTGGCATCAATGCAACCTATAGGTCTAGGATACAAGACAGAGCATAAACTACTGAAACAACTTATGGCACATGACCAAAAGAATCACCTCCTTCTGCATTGAACTACTACATCATCAATTAGGTCTCGCATCCATCCATTTAACAGTTACAAGTAAATATATGAAATAACCGTGACATAAATAAGTCATTCAACCATGCTTATAACCAGCATAAAACCATATAAATATCAGAGATATGAGAGCCATTAAATACACATATAAATCAATGAAAAATTAAGAGAACTTAGCTTTTGTTAATCATAGGCACATCCAACCAGGTTCGAGATGTCAACGTGCCACATGACCATAGACATGGCTGAACCAAATCTCTCTTTCAGCCCGTCACACCCGTGCCATATTCCAAGCATGAATATGCGATCTCATAGAACAACCAATCCAAAAACAACCAAGGGAATCTAGAGGTTAAACCACCTCCACACTCATCAAACTGTGATCACACCAAAACTGGTGCTCGAATCACAACTGAAACAAACATGCAATGCCATCCAGAATCCAACACTATACTTGAGGAATTTTCCATCTCCTTTTCTCTCAAGATTTACCAAAATCTGAACCGAATCACTAGGCCCTAAACCAAGACTAGTCTCTCAGACTTTACAGCAATCGAAACCCGAATCACTAGGTCCTAAATCGATACTTCTCTCTTAGGCTTTACTGTGTATCCCACAAAAATTGATCGAGGAATTCCTAGGCCTTTAGCAATGGAACTTGAGGCCACCTCCGTCCCAGATTCCAAATTACATCCAAAAAACCAAAGCTCACAAACAGAAATAAACATCTCAATATATCATGGCATATGGAAAAAGGAAACACTAGGCTGAAATCCATTGTCATAACCTGAAAAAACCATGCCATCGACAACAAGAAAACCATACACCAACATGAAAATTCATGCATGTCCAAACCAATTAGGCAATCACACATGAAAAAGGTTACCTACAAGTATTCTTGTTGAAGTTGCTTGAGTCCCGGTTTCCTTTCCTTGATCCTTGCTTGTTTTTCCTTTCCTTTCCTTGCCTTCCCTTTCCTTTTCTCCAAACTAGAGTTCTCCAAGAAAACTCTAAGTGACCAAGAGTGAGAGAGAGAGAGAGATAGAATAATAAGAGAGCTCCAAACTTGAACTGACAAAAGGTTATACTAATAAAAGCCATGAACTGGTCCTCATAAGCCTTTTTATGAATGAGGCCTCTAATTTCTTCATTTTCCATTATTTTCCTTCAATTTCCTCCTCATATGAAACCTTTCACATTTCACCTTACTTTTCTCCTTGTTTCCTTTAATTTCATAAATAAATGTGCCAAATATACTTTTTTTTCCTTTTAATGCCTCTTTCTTAGCCTTTGCCAATTTTCCTTAGCCAAAACACACATCTAGTGATGCCCAATATGATATCTTTACCCAACATTCAGCTTGGAATAAGTGTCCCTTCACCATGGTCTTATTTTTCATTTATTAACCTTTATTACATGAACTTTTCACCAGGGTTGTTATATTTTCAACATTAAATCATCTCACAAACAAATGATCTATAAATTATCCCATTTTGAAAATATCCCAATGCATTTCTCATTCCAATATATTTATATGTTGTTTCTCCCTTTGTTCTATATTGAAAATTTAATAAGATCTGAAGCTTAAATTTGAATTCAACACATTCCTCCACTTATAATTTAGGACATATCCAATTATCTCACTCGCAACCACTTTGATAAGATACCTGAAACTATTGTGATAGTGATCAATGTGTTAGGCTCTGGAAAATCCAACACTTTTCTTTTCCCTTTGAACATTTCTCCCTTATGGATATTTTAGCACATTTAAGAAATAAATTTTAATTTCCACTATAAGAGGTGAAGGAGAGATATAAGCAATTTTTCCAATAAATCCCACAAAACTTTGAGCCACCATTGAAAAGTCTTCAAACTTATTAATTGAAGGCCATGGTAGGTGGGGTCTACCACAAGTCCAACATAAAAATGTAATTATTCTAACCAAGTTAACATTTCAAGGATCACCCCACTTCATTTAAAATGTTGGGAGAACCACCACGAATTCAAAATTATTATAATCATCCCTGAGTTCAAAAGCAAGGTAGACAATTCCAATTAAAACATGATGATACTGATAATGGGGTCCTTTACTGGAACCTATACTAGAATATTTAAAATTTTAGTTGTGTTAGATTGAGCTACAATGCCTACCATGTAGTTATACTTTATAGTAGAAAAATTGAAACATAAACTTGAAAAGAACTACATGAGAAAGACTACCTCAATCATAATAGATATATTTTACTTCCTCCTACTTGGATTTCTTCTTTTCATCTTCTTCCACGTCTCCAATGATATGGGCTTCTTCCCTTTCTCTTTTGTTGTTGTCCTTCTTGAGCTTTGGACAATCTCTCATGTAGTGCCCATATTCATGACAACCATAGAATTGAACCCTCGACATGTTCTTCTTATTTTTCTGAGGACCAAGCTTCCCAAACTTTCCTTTTCTTTTAGCTATGGCAACAAAATGATTGAGCTTTCTCACCTGGTTTCTTCATTTTTTCACAATGACTATAGTTCATTGAATGGAGTAGCTTCCTTCTTTCCATATATGCTTGATGTGAAGTTTCCCCAATACTTTGGTAGTGCATTGAGCGCTATTGTATCCATTTCCTTGTCAGACATTATTTCTCCCAACGCTTGGAGTTAGTCTCTTATTTCTGACACCCTCATAAAGTATGAGGCTATTCCTTATTCTTTTGGTATCTTCATGATCTGAAAATCACTCGTGAGTGACCTCAGTTAATTAATTAATGAATGAATGAAGGTATTACAGACTCATGTGCTAGTGTGTGTCTATGTTATTTTAGGCAACGGATCGATCGGATTTCAAAATACACAGACACTGGAAAATGGAAAACAATAAGAGAAACATAGTAAGCAAATACAAGAACACAACAATTAATAAGGAGTTCACCCTATCCTGCAAGGCTACATCTCCAGTCCAGCTTTCATTGGTGGCCTTCTCTTATTGTGTCTTTAAAGAAGAGATTTACAATGAGGAGCTCAATTTGAGTCTCCTGAAACAGAAAATGCTTGGTAGGGTGGTTCTTGGATTCTCCAAGCCTCTAGAGCACACAGACTCTTTTCCTATCCAAGTCTTGACCTCTCTGGTCTGTAATGGGAGGAGCCCAATGTGGTGCTCAATTCTCGACAGATCCTCTCAGGGATTGCTTGAACCTCTCAAGCTTTTTGTCTGCTCAATGCTGCCTTATGCTACAGGTCAGCTCTGCCCTCTATCTTTCTGCTTTTTGCTTCACTGTCTCTTCTTTTCTTTGTCTTCGTTCTCTTCTCCTCTCGGTGTCCTCTGTTCTCTGTCTATTCATGGCTTAAAGCCAATTTGTCCCTGACTTTTCACTTCCTCTTCCACCCCCGTCAGATCGCCTACTTCCATGCACTTGGAGTCCCCTGCCTCTGCATCATCACCAACATCTCACAGGGAGTGGCCACTTGTCTTCTTGCGAACTACACCAACTCTTCCTTGTTGGTTTGGTTTTTCAGTTACACTGTGGAATGACTCATCTGCCATCTCAATGGTCGGATCGGACTTCAAACTTCTCTATGTCATGGCTTAATCCCCTGTCAAATCCGGTTCCTCCATCAGGCACAATTTCCATCATCAGATTTGGAGCCCCCAGATCCTACAACATTCGCTCATTTCGCGTGGTTGACTTGCTCGACCATTAGCACGTGATGAGAGGTGGTTTTCTCTCTCATCTACCTGCCACGCGTCGGGCACTGAATGGAATCGCTCGTTTTTCTCCAAATCCACTTACCGCCCAAGGATGCCCCCGATATACTACCAGTTTTGGAGCGCGGGACCCACCTTTCACCTTGGCGCTTTCCCCATGGTTTCCTGGCTTCCATGCAACCAAGCGCTTCGGGGCTTTTCCTTCTCAAGGGGTTTTGCACAGCGATGCCTCATTAGAAATGGCCTCTGTTTCCCGATCCAGGCTTCCCAAGTGCCAGTTTTTCCTCCTGCGTGGTCTCGATGGACCTCTGTCAGTGTGCTTTGACCGAGGTCCTCGTCGTTCCTTGTTGGCTGCAAACTGCCACTGTCCAAAGGTCTCCCTGATCGCTCTGCACTCATAAATTCAAAGCCTATCCTGTCTTGATACAGTCATGGCATTTGATAATTTTCATGTATCCAATTCAAATCACGGTGTTCCCACTGAAAAAGCTTTTGGACCACCAAAAGTTACTTTTCAAGCATCAACTAAGTGAGGGTAAAATTGTCTCACTCGTTCAATCTCTATCCACTTTGCACTGCTCGGCTTTTAACCCTTGAGCCCAATTATGAGGTACTCAACATCTCCTCTGCATGTTGTCCTCACCTTCTTGTCCAGAACTGTGTCCTCCTACAATTCATTAAGATATTCAGGTAGCAGGTCATCAATAGAAGGCAATTGACTCTGCTCTTCAGGATCCTCAATTAGAGAGGGTTTAAACAATCTCAAGAAATCTGCATTTACGACTGAGTAGATGTGCATATAAGCTGGTAAATCAAGGCGAAAAGCATTCTCACCAATCTTCTCAAGTATCTTGAAGGGTCCATACCTGATAGGCTTTAGCTTTTTACCTTCACCTTGCATCATGTCCTTGCTAATATATAGCCAAACCTGGTCACCAACTTGGAAATTATGCTCCATTCGATGCTTTTCATGCCTTGCCTTGTATTTGGCTTGGTTCTTTTCCAATTGTTCCTGTACTGCTTGGTGGATCTCTTGGATTTGTTCAGTGAACCTAGTTGCCTTGTCCACATCACTGTGTCCCTCAACTTTGGTGTCTTTACCAAAGACAAAATCCAAAGGAGACCTTGGTGTGAAACCAAAACAAGTCTCAAAAGGAGATCTCTGTGTAGAAGAATGTTTTGCTCTGTTGTAAGCATGCTGCACATAACACAAATGTTCATCCCAAAGCTTAGGATGCTTGCTGCAATATCCTTTGGGCAACTGGATCACTATCATGTTGACTAGTTCTGTCTGGCCATCAGTTTGTGGATGAAAAGCTGTGCTTTTCTTCAGTTTGGTGTCCATCAGTTCCCACAAACTTGACCAAAACTTCCCCACAAATCAAGTGTCTCGATCAGATACAATGGAAGTGGGTAATCCAAAATGAACCCATACATGTTCAAAAAATAGTTTTGCAGTTTGTTCAGCAGTAATCTATTTATTACAAGATATCAGAATACACATTTTGCTGAACCTATCCAGAACAACATACAGATAATCATGACCTTTCCTAGATTTAGGCAGTCCCCCAACAAAATCCATGGAAACACTTTCCCAAGGGTGAGAAGGAACTGGTAGTGGAGTGTACAAGCCTAGTTTTCTATTGTTTGGCTTGCTTTTAGCACACATAGTACACCCTCTTACATATCTAGAAACTGTCTCGTTCATTTTTGGCTAATAACAAAATCTTTGCAATTATGCAACTGTTTTACTTACCCCAAAGTGACCTGATATCACAGAAGTGTGTGCTTCTCTAATTATCTTTACTCTCTCAGTTTGTGGAACGCATAACTTCCCACAATGGTATAAGAGTTGGTCCTTTACATGATAATCCAATTCTTCTACCCATTTGCCTCAACTTAAAGTTGCATATACATATTTAAAGTCTATATCTTGATCATATCATTCAATGTAGCTCTCATGTCACACAGAATTATGCTTAAGTATAGTAGACGCATTTATAATGGGTCTAGATAACATGCCTGCAACTTTATTGTGTATGCCCTTTTTATATCTGATGACTAAATGAAACTGTTGTAGAAAACCCATCCATCTATAGTGTCCTGATTGCTGCAACTTAGTTTGGGAGTGTAGATATTGAATTGGTTGATGATCAATATGTATTACTGTCTCTTTGCCCATTAAGTAATGTTTCCACTTTTTCATACTCTTTACAAATGCATACAATTCTTTACCATATGTAGGATAGTTAACTACTACAGGATTAAAAGTCTCAGAATGATAACATATGGGTTTACCGTGCTGTGTCAACACTGCTCCCATGGCATAGTCACTAGCATCTGTTTGGATCTCAAATGGTCTTTGAAGATCAGGCAGTGCTAGTATAGGTGATGTACTAGTCTTTTCTTTTAAGGTTTCAAAGGCTTTCTACTGTTTGCCTCCCCACTAAAACACCTTGTTCAATCCTATTAAAGCATGTAAGGGAGCTGCAATTAAGGAAAAATTAGAAATGAAATTCCTCCAATATTGTGTTGCTCCTAAGAAGCTTCTAACATCTGTAGCATATTTGGGTTTGGGCCAGTTTACAATGACTACCACCTTAGAGGGATCTATCTTCAGTTCACCACCCCCTACTATATGACCCAAATAATTCAGAGATGTTTTGCCAAATTCACATTTTGAGAGTTTAACATGAAGTTTTTCTCTTTTCAAAACATCTAGTGTCTACTTAACATGCTTTAAGTGTTCTTCCCACGTTTTTCTAAATATCATAATTTCATCCATATACACAATAACAAAATCATCAAGAAAAGGTCTGAGTACATCATTCATTAATCTCATGAAAGTAGAAAGAGAATTAGTTAGCCAAAAGGCATAACCAGCCACTCATACAATCCCTTATTTTTTTTTAAAGTAGTCTTCCATGCATCTTGTTCTGCAACTCTAACCTAATGGTATCCATTGTGCAAGTCTAGCTTGGAGAAATAAACAGCTTCCTTCAATTGATCTAAAAGATCATCTATGCGAGGAAGGGGATAATGATTCTTGATTGTTATCTTATTCAATGCTCAGTAATCAATGCACATTCTCCACGAGCCATCTTTCTTTCTCACCAAAACGATTGGTGACCCACATGGTGATGTTCTAGGTCTGATGAACCCTTTCTTGAGCAACTCGTGCACATGCTCCTTGATTTCAGCATTCTCTAAAGCAGACAACCTGTACATTCCAATGTTAGGCAATGGAGCATCTTGCTGCAAAATAATATCATGTACTATTTCCTTTTTGGGTGGCATACCTTTAGGTTCTTGAAACAAGATATCATACTCTAAAACAACCTTTTCTAAATCAGCTTGTTGTTTAGCATTACAGCCCTCAAATACATTGGTTTTATCAGGTTTATTTTCCTTTACAACCATCAGTAAGAATTGTTTGCATGAATTTATCATTCTTTTCATCTACCCTGAGTTTATGAGAGTATAATTATTCTTGAGCTTATGAGCTTTTACAAATTATTCGATTCCATCCTTAACAAGTAGATACTTGTTCTCAACTCTATAGAAAATAGTTTTTCTATCATACAAGGACTTCCTAAAACAATTCCACATATATCCAAAGGAATTATGTCTAACTCAACCTCATCTACAAATGCTGACCCAAAAGAAAACTTGAGTTTGCACTGTCTAGTCACTTGTAGTTGTGATTTATCATTCAACCATCCTAATGGGTATGGTTTCTTGTGAGGTGTAGTTACTAATCCCAACTTCTTTACAATTGCTTCAGAAATTAAATTTACTTGTGACCCACTATCAAACAAAGTATCAATCTTTTGATGTTTGGAAATAACTTGAATATGGAAAAGCTCATGTATTTTTCTCTCATTCTCTTCATCAATAATAGATTGTGTAGAATTACTAGTAGATGCTTTAGAATTCTTACCTTTTATACCTGTGGCTGCAATGGTTGTTTCATCTCTCAAGTCTGACCCCAAATCTTTCTGAATATCTGCAGTAGTCTTCTTCTTCTTGCCCTCAAACTTCTTAGGTCTCAGCTCTAGATGCAGAATCCAACAATGCTCATCATCACGCCCATCCTTTTTACAGTGAGTGCATGAAGCTTTTCTTTTCTGTGGAGTGTTAGTCTTCCTTGCTTTCCATTTCTGCTTTCTTTTCTCCTTATTCTTGCTTGCAGTGGGTTGGGATGATCCCCCAACTTCTGGATTTCCATTCTTTCCTCTAGCTTCTAGATGAGTAGCTTGTACAAATACCTCATCTATACTAGTGGGATTAAACATGAGGATTGTGTGCCTCGTGTAGCTGTGTAGACCACCAATGTACTTCAATAGAGTCTCTGGTGAGTCTAATGAGATTCCTAGAATCAATTCTCTCTTTCTAAATTCTTGAGTGTACCCTTGCACACTTTTCCCTTTCAACTGTCGAAGAGTTTGCCAACTCATCATGGCTTGTTGAATGTAGGCCAATGGATATAACTGCTTTTTGATTGCAAAAACAAATTCACTCCAAACAGAGATAGTCTTACCATGTCTTTTCATGTCAGCGTGGGTTCTACCTTCCCACCAAACCAAGGCAGTGCCTCCAAGGTGTAGGCTTGCCAGCTGAATCTTGTTCTTGTCTAAATTGATGTTCTGTACTCTGCAATAAACATCAATTTGTCTAATCCAATTGTCCAGCTTTTCTGCATTTAACTCTTCATCATATATAAGTAAATCAAATTTTACATCTAGTTTGATCAAATATGCTTTCTTTTTGTGTTCAAGGTTGTTAGGAGGTATGAGAAAGCTTTCCTCTTTCCCTTTTCCTTTTCAGTGGTCATGGAAGTGAGACTCATCTTCTCCTTTGTCTTGTTTAGAGCCTGATGAATCTTCGTCCTTATGTTTTCTAAAGTCCCTATACATTTATTCTACCATGGACTTTATGGCTAGGAAACTTTCTATGAATTGAGGGTCTGGCCCCATAGAACCTTCCTCTGACATTGTCTTCCGAGGATAGACTCTCAAAATTTTAGGATTACTTTCGACCAACTATCCTTCTCCTAATTTGAGCTTTGATCTAGTTAGCATTCAACAGCTAAACCAACACAACCTTGTCTAACCTTAACAGCCTAAAGTTTTGATACCACTGGATCTAAAAATCAATCGTGAGTGACCTCAGTTAATTAATTAATTAATGAATGAAGGTATTACAGACTCGTGCTGGTGTGTGTCTATGTTATTTTAGGCAACAGATCGATCAGATTGAAAAATACACAGACACTGGAAAATGGAAAACAGTAAGAGAAACACAGTAAGCAAATACAAGAACACAACAATTAATAAGGAGTTCACCCTATCCTCCAGGGCTACATCTCTGGTCCAGCTTTTAGTGGTGGCCTTCTCTTATTGTGTCTTTAAAGTAGATATTTACAATGAGGAGCTCAATTTGAGTCTCCTGAAATAGAAAATGCTTGGTAGGGTGGTTCTTGGATTCCCCAAGCCTCTAGAGTGCACAGACTCTTTTCCTATCCAAGTCTTGACCTCTCTAGTCTGTAACGGGAGGAGCCCAATGCGGTGCTCAATTCCCGATAGATCCTCTCAGGGATTGCTTGAACCTCTCAAGCTTTCTGTCTGCTCAATGCCGCCTTACGCTGTAGGTCAGCTCGGCCCTCTATCTTTCTGCTTTTTGCTTCACTGTCTCTTCTTTTCTCTGTCTTTGTTCTCTTCTCCTCTCGGTGTCCTCTGTTCTTTATCTATTCATGGCTTAAAGCTAATTTTTCCTTGACTGTTCACTTCCTCTTCCACCCCCATCGGATCGCTTGCTACCGTTCGCTTGGAGTCCCCTTCCTCTGTGCCATCGCCAATGTCTCATAGGGAGTTACCACTTGTCTTCTTGCGAACTGCACCAGCTCTTCCTCGTCAGTTCGGTTTTTCGGTTATACTATGGAATGACTCATCTACCATCTCAGTGATCGGATCAGACTTCAAACTTCTCTATGTCACGGCTTAATCCCCTGTCAAATCTGGTTCCTCCATAGGGCGCAATCTCCACCGTCAGATCTGGAGCCCCCAGATCCTATGACATTTGCTCATTTCACACGGTTGACTTGCTTGACTGTTAGCACACGATGAGAGGTGGTTTTCTCTCTCATCCACCTGCCATGCGTCGGGCGTTGAATGGAATCACTCGTTTTTCTCCAAATTCACTTATCGCCCAAGGATGCCCCCGATATACCGCCAGTTTTGGAGTGCGGGACCCACCTTTTTCCTTGGCGCTTTCCCCACGGTTTCCCGGCTTCCACGCGACCGAGGTCCTCGTGCTTTGACCGAGGTCCTCGTCGTTCCTTTTTGGCTACAAACTGCCACTATCCAGAGGTCTTCCTGGTCGCTGTGTGCTCATAAATTCAAAGTCTGTCCTATCTTGATACAGTCATGGCATTTGATAATTTTCATGGATCCAATTCGCATCACTTCATATTGTAGGGATTAAGCTTATTCTTTCAACATTTTGACAGTTAAACCCTTAACATGACCAATGACCTCATTTCCTATGAGGATCAAATCTATCCTCTTCTTCCATGCAAGAAAATTTTGATAACCCAACCAATTTGTTGCTTTCCTTGAAAAATGAAGTCATCTTGATAGATAAATATATATATATATATATATATATATATATATATATATATATATATATATATATATATATATATAAAGATACTTACTTGACAAGTGAAGATACACCTAGATGATGAAATATTCAGCTTGATTCCTCCTTGATATTGATGATGATGTAGATAATAGTGTTAACACCCAGGTTGTTCCCTATGACTCCCAAGGGAATACGGCCGGGGTAACCACTAACCAATCTTTGGATCACTGTTCCTAGCCAAACTGTGATCAGAGAGGGCTCTCTCTTTATGATTTGCAACTGTTTGTTATAGGGTTTTAGGCTAGCTATTATGTACTGATTTTTTGTTTATGTTTTGGTTGATGAAACTCCTTTTAGATTCTATTGATGTAGTTTTCAGAGAGGTTGAGTACCATTGGGCAATGGAGTCTGTGGCTATATGTGTTTGAAACTTTGAGATGAAAGATGGAACTTACAGGGCCATTTGAGTGCTTAATAGAACAGGTTTTTTGATTAAATTACTGGAAACAGGTAATACAACAGTGAAAGCATTTAAGAATTTTCACTTGTTATCTATATGTTCCCAACAGACAGCTTTAAGAGGAGAAAACAGAGGTCTTAGGGGCAAAATTGAATCCCTGAGAATGACTGTCACAGTAAAAGACACAGTTTTGAAATGCAGCAATTAAGAATTACAATTCTGTCACTGTATCTGAGGAAAACATGTATAATAGCTCAGTTTGAGTCCAGGGTAAACCTTGTTAAATCCTGGGACTATCCTTTCACCTTGCTATCAAGTGTAAAAACATTTAAACAACAAAAGAGAACAAAAGACTCAAAAACACATAACAAAGAGATTTGAGAATACTTGCTATTTTATGCAACACCCTGGAATCCTGTAACATTCATCTCTCACCACCATACATCAAAGAACACCAAGCCTTGGAAATTCCATTCTTCCTTTGTATTAATTCTCTGAAAATATTACAATGAGCTAGAGCCTTTTCAAAGAAAATAACAACAACCCTTTTTTACTGCTGTGAAGGGTGAATATATACTTGCGGTCATTTACAAAATATCTGAGTCCTGAGTTATCTCAGATTTTACTTTCTTACCAACTACTTAAGATATTATGGCCAAAATCTAATGCAGCTTTGAATACAGAGTACAGGCATTTTAATGCTCTGTCAGAAGATATTTTAGCCTTTGGAGACAGCTAAGTCGGTCGAAATATTCTGAGTAAATGCTGGAACATCTGTCTTTAATGCTTTGTACGCTGTGCTTTGGACTTGTCACCTGTGACTGTGACTGTTGCTTGTGGTAAGTCAATGGTCCAGCTGAGTTGGCTCAGCTTCTGCTTCTTCCCTGTATCTATCTTTCCTCAAAACTGTGCCTGCGCATGTATGCTTATTTGCCTGTAGAAATAGCGTTACTGATTCTGGCCTGACAGAACTGTTTGTGTCAAATTTCTCCAGGCATCCTGTGTGGGCAGCTGGTGTGCTAAGATTGCACCCAGAGTTTCATCTGCTTCTGTAAATTTGAAGAAGTTAGGTGGTGTATCAAACAGATGGTCAACTTCATTCATGAGGAAAAACAGGTTCTCCACTCTGTCATACATACTCTGCCCGGTGGCTGGCCCTGGTTCTGCTGAAGTGCTGGGCGGTTGTGCAATCTCTGCTACTGCCTGGGCATCAATTCTCTTGTTGTAATTCTCTAATGTGAGCAGTCTTCCTACACTGCTTAAAATGCTGGGGAGGCCTCTGTTCTGTAGTGCCACGAATTTCTCCAGGAATCTGTTGATTTCAGTTTGCATATCCTGTGTCCTCCTCTCCAGTGTTCCAACCAAGTTCCTCAATGTAACGACTCTCTTTGCTACAGCAATTGCTTCTGTCCTGTTAGTGATTCCCATGACAGCTAATTGAGAGCTAGTCTTATAGTTCAGAGTGTTGATTATCCTTGTAGCAGCTTCTGGCATGTGTCCAAGGCTCGCCCTGGCTCTCTGTATTTCTTTGTTTGCTTTAGTGATGAGCACCATTTGCTCATCCATGGTCTCAATATATTGCCACTGTTTGGCAATGGACCTTCCAATGTTGCTCCATAGCACTGCTTTCATTTCAGCTGTCACCTTTTCTAGTGCAAGCTCCTTCTCTAGTTCAGCGATTCTTCTCTTAAGAGCTTTTACCTCTCTGTCCTTGGCTGCCTCATTCTGTTTGCTCTTGTCAAACCTTTCATTTACCTTAGTCAAGGTTTTCTTAAGCTCATCCAGCTCTTTGATCTGAGATTCCATGGCTTGGATCTCAGCTTGCAGCTTTTGCATGTCTAAGCTAGCAGCCTGTTCTGATGTTGTAGTTGTTGCTGCTGTGGATGGTGCTGTAGTTTCTGTTTGCTGAGGAGGAGGAGTAGTCTTTGGAGGGATTTCCTCAAGATTTATTATGACAGGAGGAGGCTGGGAGGGTTGGCCCTCTTCTCTTTGCTTCAGTGTTTCCTGTAGTGCTGCCTTTGCAGCTTCAGTTTGTCCCAGCTGGTCTTGAGTCCTAACCAGCTCTTTGTATAGGGATACCAACAGATCTGTAGCATCCTTTTCTTGCCTTTGCTGGGCAACTTCATCTGTTTGTGGATGGATGGTGGCCGGGAGTTTGATTTTCTTTCTTAGGGCTGCCATGTCTGCATCCCTTATCTTCAGGAGCTCTTGGATGCCTTTGACATCTTTAGGATCATGCCCTATCTCTATAATTACCTCTTCCAAGGACTTGATCCTATTGTCCTTGGCTTGTGATGAAGCTCTTTCTAACTCCAGCTGAGAGGCTGTGTTGTCCAGGCTGCTCTTTAATTTATAATTCTCCAATGTCTCATCTGCCAGGGAGGCATACACCATTTCACCAGTCTGCTTATGTAGTTCAATCTTGTCCATGGGGTGTATGTCTTTGGCAAGAACCTCCATGTTGGTTCTTAGATAGTCTGAGGTGGACTGAGGCTGCAAAGTTGTAGGCATGAAGTGGCTCATTATCATTTTGCCTTCGCTCACATCGAAAGCAGACATGAGTCTTTGCTGGTTGCTAGGAGCTAGGTTCAGCAAGTGATCGTACAACTGCACTTTTATGGGATCACTCCTCCTCTTGATGTCAATGAATTGCTGTTTTATACTTGACTGCCCCTTTCTTGTTTGACCGGAGGAGCTGACCTCTCCTCCCATAGTCATGTCATGTCCTCGTTGGGATGAGCTGGCCGAAAGTTCTCCACTGGGTGGGCCCATGCCCATGGCTTGCCTTACTGCTATGTCCTCCTCTTGGGAGTCATTCAGTCTCTGTCTCTTCTCACCCCTGATGAAAGATGAGGTGTGGGGGGTCTCTCTCTCTCTTTTCCTTGTCACATCCTCCTTTTGTGGTGTTTGGAGGACTGATGTGTCTATATTGGTGTCTGTCCTGGGAGGCACATTTGTTTGAGGTTGCTGCTCAGTATTGCCAGGTTGATCTGTCCCCTTTTCCTGCTGCAAGGGCTGTTCACTGGACTGTGCCTTTTCTTGTTGCTGCCCCAGTTCCTGCTGTTCCATTTCTTCTTGCTGCTGTAGCAAGGTGTCCACTTGTTCCTCTGTCAATACAGGTGGCTGTTCCACCTGTTTACCTTTGTCTTTGCTTGCTGCCTGGGATGTCTTCTCAGTGGTTTGCTGCTGTGCTGCTGAAGATCCAGCAGCTGTTCCACTTTGCTTTCTGTAAGAGTGGGGCACCTGTGCACAAGTTTCCAAGTCAGTTTCCTTTTGTACATTCCTGGCTTCTTTCTCAAGCAATTCTACCTCAGTGAGTTGTTCTATTAGTGTACCCTCTTCCCAATCTAGTGCATTGGCATACTTTTCTATTTCCGGTTGTCTTTTATGTGCATAGTTGCCCAGTCTGTATCTAATTCTCCTGAGGGAAATACTATGATTGGGGTCATAAGGAATCCACTCAAAACTGGTCTGCAATCTGAGGCCTTCCAGCATGCTGTGTGCCTCTTTCCATCCTTCCTCTTTCTTGTTATACAGGAAGGAACCTAGCTGACTTCTTACCTTCAATTGTGACTTCTTGTTTCTACTCTGAAAGTGAAGGTAATCTGAGTTCCCAAATTGCCTGAAATACTCCAGGGCAAAAAGCCTCATGGGGACATACCTTGGCAATCTAAATGGGTTCAATTCACAGCCATATATCCTAATGACTGTGTGGTTCTGGTAGAAGTACCAGTTGCCAATATTGTAGGATTTGTTCAGATGTAGAATCCTCCTCATTTCATCGGTTAATCTAGGAGGAGGAGTACCTTGCAGAACTGTTAGGGCCGGATGAACAAATAGATCAATGAACTCACAGTATGTATAGGGTGATACTGAGGTAAAATGAAACACAGAGGTCCAGAAAACAACTGATCTTGGGCTTCCTTGGGCATTGAGTGGCCTCAAAGGAACTGAGAAGGTAGCTGGCTGATAGAAAAGAAATAAATGATAGATATATGAGGAGTACCTAAACAGTCTCTCCCTTTTCAAATTCATGAACTGATCATGGATTTTCTCTGCTATGTAAGTTGCATAATCATATTGCACAGCTGGAGGCTTACCAGGGGCAAACATGGACAGCATTGCCATTATACTTTCATCTACATCTTCCAGCCCCCTGAACCCTAGGACATAGCTAATTAGGTCCACCAGCATTCTGCCCAACTCATTCAGACAATGGTACCCAATAGGAGGGGTTCTGACTGTTTCAGAGCCTGATATGACGAACAGTTGGTTGATTTTGATAATCTGGTCACTGGACAGCTTGATCCCTGTGTTAATCAGATTCTGCATGGACAGAGGTGTCAATTTCTTGGCTGTATTGAAGTGCAGCATCTGGTTTATGCTCTCTGGGGTTATCTGGAACAGGACAAGGCCTGTGGGGCTTATGACTGCCCTTTGGCTGGGGTCATAGCATTCCTGGCAGCTGTAAATGAGCTCTGGCATTGGATTGACTTGGGGAAGGTTGTATATGGGCAAATTTGACTCCCAAATCCCCAAGATATCTGCTCCACTGAGGTGCTGGGCTCTTAGTTCATTCAGCATTAACACATTATACTTGGTTCCCATGGGAAACCAATCCAGCATTTGGTAGTCCATGTCTCCCAGGGCTTTCCATGCTAGCTCTTGGTGAGGTGCATTGATGGGCTTAATGTTTAGTGCAATAGGGGTCTCCATAGCTGTTCAGGGTACCAAAATTGCAAATAGACAAGTGAAATGGTGAAAACACAGTCTGGAGGCAGTCTTCTATGGATACAGTTTGAGGTTTTGAATGTTTGAAGGAGAATTCTCTCAGTAGCAATTGAAATACTACTGGATTCTAGTGATAGAACCTCTCTGTGGTGTGACTGAACTCTCTAACAGGGTGAAATATGTCTATTAGCAATTCTGCCGGGAAAACGCAGAATTACAGAGGTTTAATGGGAATTGCAGGTTTTTTGGGCTCTGCCCGTGTTTCTTGGACCTCATAGTGACAATGCTGGATGAATGAAGGGGAATGAACGGTGTAAATCTAGTCTTTATGGTTCTATTATCCCTGTGAGCAATTTCGAGCTTAATGAAGGTCGTATGGAGGGCGAAATGGTCTAAATACCTGTAATTCGACGAGCAGAGGTTGAGACACAGGTGCACAGGTGCTTTCTGAGGAGGTCGCCCGGGCTAATCGACTGGTTGGCGAAAATTCGAGCTCAAACGGTGAAGCAGAGCGCTCAGTAAAAACACAGTGAAAATGGTAAAAACACGGGAAAATTTGGTAAATATGGGTCATTTTACCATTTGGCGCTTTTTTCTGCTGACGTCAGCATGACGTCATTGGTGGGTCATGGTGAGGTGACGTCAGCTGACGTCATCGGGCGACGTGGCAGTAGGCGACTGGTCAAAGGTGAGGCGAGGTGGAAACCCAGTCAGCAGTGAGGTGGGCCAATAACATAAGCGGGTACGGGCAGGCAACGACGTGGCGGTGAATTAGCGGCGGGTAGGTGGCGGTTAACGTGCAACGGTCACGGTTAAGGCCTTAACCGTCGCAGTCTCCCGGGGCGGTTAAGGTACGGCGCGGAGGATGTCAGAGCGGGCTCCGAGATGGTTTAACGCCCGACGCGTGGAGGAGGCGTGACAAGGCGCAACGTCACTTCCCCGGAAGTTAACGTGCGGTCACGGGAGGCGCTCCGATATTGCTGTAGGCCGTCGGATCTGGTGGGCTTGATCCGACGGCTGGCGGAGGGGTAACATGCGCCTTTGATATTATGGGCGGAAAAATCAAAATTTGTGGGTTTTATGTGGGTTTTTTCAAATGTTTTGATTAAACCACAATGCGGTAGGATTGGGAAACGTGCCAGAGGCGGGCATTTGACCTTTGCAAAGGTTTTATAGGCAAAATGGGTTCGGAAAGTGGGTTTTAGCAATGCAGAGGTGATTTGAAGGCAAATTGTCTTGCAGCAAAAGGGAAGTGGGTGGAATAGGTTCACCAAAGTGGCCAGATGCCATTTGGTCCCTTTTTTGAAAAATACACGGCTATTATGCCTAGGGGAGGGAATATACATAAGATTTGGGGTTTTATACACCTTAGTGTTAATACTATTAGGGGTGGGGTAAGATAAGGGATGTTATATAGTAGAATTAGGAGTTAAAAAAAATGAAGGAGGGGGATTTAGAAAGGGAGTGTTAGTGATGGAGTAGAGAGGGAAAGAGAGGAAGTTAGTGATGCTCTTTGTTGTAATTTCATGGACTTCACCACTTTGTTTGCTGACAGATCAATTGCCTTGGCAAGAGACCTATGGATACTTGTGTAATGGTGATCATATTCTTTCTGCAACCACAACTGCCTACCCAACTATTTTGCCTAGCATTTTTTGTTTCTTCTTGGAGGGGCACTTGAACTTGCAACCCTTAATTGCCTTTTCTTTTCTTTGGCTTTTTCCTCTTTTTCTCTATCTACTTCTACCCTTATGTCCTCCAAGGTCCCAGATTAAACTTTTGGGAACCTTTGCTTCTCTACCTAAGCTACTTGTCTGCCAAGATTAAGCTGTTTGGACAGACCTCTTTCTCTATTCTACAACTCAAAATTGAAATATGGCATGATCCAGATTAAACTGTTGAATCATCCACAAAAATTGAAATAAGGTCCTCAATACTTGAAACACTTACCCAGCTCTTGCTTTCTAGGAAATATGGGATCTTTGGGATACCAAAGCAGAGCATATTTGGCTTTTCTCTTGCCAATCATGAAATATGAAACCTATTACTATAGGTATCCAACAGTGGCTCCACATGGGGATGGTTTTTCTTTTGAAAGACCAAGAACAGCAGGTCAGATTGCCTTGTTGCATGACTGCCCATCTTTGTCTTTAAAATCTGCTGCATATAATCTGTCAAAAATAGTGTGCTTCTTTCTTGGAGAACCTCTGATTCTATCTGCCTGTTGCTGCTAGGTGCAGCATTTGGGAAAACCTCTTTATACAATTTAAATCACAAGAGAATATGTACAATTGCATATATACAATGAACCTCTGAATTTCTATCATAGTGAACAGTCAAAATAGTGCTTCAGCATCCTGCCATTGACAGGACCTTCATCCAGCTCAGTTATAGTCAAGCTTTTTAGGAAGTAGGTGTTATTACCTTGTACTGCTTGGACAGCAAATGGTCCTTTCCATAAAGAATCAAACTTCCCATGTTTTCCTTTCTCTTCTCTTCTTGCATCCCACTTTAAAACTTTGTCCCCCACATTGAAATCTTCAGCTTTGGTTCTTCTGTCAAAGGCCTTTTTCAGTTTCTCTTGTAGTATCTGCACTCTGCTGAAAACTTGTTCTCTGGTCTGCTGTAGACAAATTATCTGGTTAATCCTTCTTTGCATGTCATTTGGCTCTGCTTGGCTTTCTTGTAGAAGTTTCATAACTGGCACTCCTAGTGATGAAGGAAATCTGGCCTCTAATCCATAGACTAACTCATATGGGCTGGTCCCAATTGATCTTTTGGTGGTTAATCTGTCTGCCCATAAAGCATTTACTAGTTTCTTATGCCAGTTCTTTTTGTTCTCTTCAAGCACTTTCTTTATGATGTTTATCAGGCTTTTGTTTGATGATTCAGCGAGACCATTTCCTTGAGGATAGTAAGCTGTAGAATGGCCCAAAGTAATGTGAAATTTATGGCAAAAGTTTACCATCTTCTTGGATCTGAAGGCAGCAGCATTGTCTGTTATTATCTTGTCTGGGCAGCCAAATCTAGCCAGTATATTGTTCTCCAAAAATTGAATGATTACTGAATCATTTGCTTGTCTGCATGGGGCAGCTTCAATCCACTTGGTGAAGTAGTCTGTTGCTGTTAGAATCCATCTGTGTTGTCCTGAAGATGAGGGGTGAATTTCTCCAATGAAATCCAAGCCCCATTGTTGAAAAGGTCTCTCTGTTGCAATGGGCCTCAAAGGGAGTGGCAGCAATTGTCTTTTGCCTTCAAACAGTTGGCACTTGTGGCATGATGTTGTGAATTTCTTCATATCTGAGAACATAGTGGGCCAGTAATAACCAGCCCTTAATATCTTGTCCACAGTGGACTTCCAGTACAAATGTCCACCACAGTCTCCAGCATGGAATTCTTGCATAATATTGTCAGTTTCACTCTCAAGAAGACAGTGCAGCAAAATACCTTCATGGTTTTTCCAGAGTAGATTCTCATCTATCACACAAAATTTAGATGTTTTCATTTTTAGGAACCTAGACTTAGTTCTGGACAGTCCTGGGGGAGCGCACAGGTTTTGTAACACATAACAGATATCAGAGTACCAGGGAGATTGTTCAAAGGCTACATTGATCTTTGGAGTCGCCAGCTCTGTTTCACTGTCCATTTGGTTGATATCTAAAGCTTGGAAATTTGCTTCTGTCATTAACTTGGCCAAACCTTGCCCTTTTATCAGCTTTGTAGGCTTTATTTCAATGTCAAATTCAAGTATGTTTGCAATCCATTTTCCTCTCCTTCCCTCTAAGTTTTCTTGTGTGAGAATGTCTTTGACAATAGGACTTGGTACATAAGCTACAACATGGGAGTAAAGGATGTAAATCCTAAAGTCTTTGATGGCTTTGATCAAGGCATAGGCTTGTTTCTCCATTATTTGGTACTTTAGGGGGGCATCCCTAAGAGCTCTGCTGAAAAAAGCAATGGGCTTTTCATTCCCTTGGTCATCTTTCTGCAATAAAACAGCAGCAATAGTGTGTTGGGAGGCAAAGGAGAAAATGATGAAGTCTCTGTCAAACTGAGGGTTAGTTAACACTGGGGTTTGAGTCAAGGCCAATTTTATACTTTCAAAAGCTTGTTTTGCTTCAACAGTCCATTTGACCTTTGAATCTTTCTTTAGCATATTGTTTAATAATCTGATTAACTCTGCTAAATTTGGGATAAACCTTCTCAAAAAGTTGATTTTTCCCAAGAATCCTTGCAGCTCTTTGACATTCCTTGGGTGAGGCATTTGTAGGATACCTTGTATCCTATCTGGATCAATTCTTATGCCATCTTTCGAAATGATGTGTCCTAGAAGTTTCCCTTCTTCTAAACCAAATAAAGACTTCTTGGGGTTTAAGGAAATACCATATTTCCTGCATGTTATGAAGATTTGTCTCAGATGTTTCAAGTGTTCTTGGTCAGATTTTGAAAAGGGTGTAAGATCATCTAAGTAAATGACCAAGAAATCATGAATTTCCTTTGCAAAAGCAATGTCCATTGCTCTCTGAAATGTTGCCCCTGCATTTTTCAATCCAAAGGGCATCTTCACATACTTGAAAGTACCCCATGGGGTAGTAAATGCAGTCTTGTCTTGATCATCAGGGTGTACCAGGATTTGATTGAAACCTGAGAAGCCATCCAACAATGATATTCTTGAGGCTCCTACTACTCTTTGAAGGATGTGGTTCATTTTGGGTAAGGGATAATTGTCTTTGAGTGACACTAGGTTCAAATTTCTTAAGTCTACACAAAGTCTAATCTCACCAGTTTTCTTTCTTGTAGGGACCAAATTTGAAATCCACTCAGAAAACCTGATTGGTGCTATGATCCCAGCTTTGAACATTTTTTGTAATTCCTTTTCAATGGAAGGAAGAAGCACAGGATTAATTCTTCTCAATTTCTGTTTGAATGGTTTTTGATCAGGCTTGAGGGGAATGGTGTGCTGGATAACAGAGGTATCATAAGACTTCAAGTCTTCATAACCCCAGGCAAAGACATCTTGGAATTCTTTAAAGAGATCAACATATTTGGGTTTTTGATCAGGGGGCAAAGCAGCAGACAACTTTATTATTTTAGGCTTGTCAGTGGTACCAATGTTACATTCTTCAATTGTTGCATCTAATGGCTGCATCTTTGGTTTCCTGGGGACATCATTTGAGTCAAAAATGTCCTCTAGTGGGGTAAGGCCTGCTGGAAGAAGATTGTCTTTGAGTTGTATGATTTCATCTTCAGCGTTGCTCAGCTCTTCACAGTCAATTTGGTGAATTTGCTGAATGTTTTCTTTGTTGAAAATGGTTGGACTGAGTAGTTGTTTTGCTGTCCTAGGTGACATTGGGTGGGCAGACTGTTGAAACTGTAATTGTGATTGACTTGCTCCATCAACTATTTGAGATTGACTTGCTGTCTCAAGGTCAATATTTAATCCTGTAAATTCTTGTTGCAAGGTTAAAAAGTTGTTTATTTGCCTGTCATTCTCAAATACTTGCCACTCTTTGACATTGTTTGGAATAGAAGGCCTATATTTGACCTCTGCTGTGAAACAATTGTTGGGTTGTAGTGGGAATTTGAAGGTGCTGGCAAATGTTGCCAAGCTGTGAGCATGGAGATTGCGGCCCCTTGGAATCTTCGTGAGAACAAACTCGGAGAAAGTTTCTAGTATTTCAATTACAGCAGACCTATAGGACCTTAATCTTTTGTCATTGGTGACAAAATCCCCTTTTACTTGTTGAATTACTAGATCAGAGTCCCCCATGATTGAGAGGCTATGTGCTTGTAATGATTTTGCAATCTTGAGGCCTAGTAGCAGAGCTTCATATTCTGCCATATTGTTAGTGCATTTAAAGTTCAATCTATAAGCCCGGCCTTGTGCACAGGCTTTCTCTTTGTTATGTATCCATACTCCAGCTCCTGCCCCTAACTTGTTAACTGAGCCATCAAACTCTAGGACCCACAGACTATCTTGCTGGTCAGGAGATTTTAAATTCTTTTCATGGGATGGCCATGTGAGCATGAGTTGAGGTTTCTTTTCCCATTTATCTCCTAGGATAATTTCATCATTTGTTTGACAATTTTTGACAACTAGAGAAGGGTTAATGGGTATTGTTGGGCTGATTGAAATTTGGCAGGTGCCACTTGTTTGATCGATGTTTTGTTCTTGTATGGGTGTTTCGGTCTTAATGTCATTGCTTAAGGAATTTGTGCTGTCATTGAAAAGGATGAAGGAGTCTATGTCCGAGTGGACAGCATATATTGGAAAATTTTGAGGCTTTTCTTCACTGCTGACCATATATTTCATGAGTGTTTCCCTATAAAGTCTCTTGGGTTGTCCAAAGACAGAGATGGTTGCATATGACATGTCTAATTGCAGGGAGCCTTGGAGTTTGGCTCCCCATGATCTTGATAGGAGCATTCCATATTTGGGTGGCATATCAGCAACAACAACATCCATTAGAATGGTTTTGTTGGGGAATTGAACCAGGGACACACATAAATCCTTAATTAGGCCCAAGCATTTGACTTGACTAGAATCAAAAGAAAACAGGTCTTTGTATGGTCTTGTTATATCCAAGTTTAATCTTTCCATGACTGCTTTTGGCATAAGGTTGTGAGATGCACCTGAGTCAAACATTGCATTATGCAGTATTTTATCATGAACATGCAAGCTGACATAAAAAGGCAAAACTCCTGTGACTACTGTTTTTCCATCTACCTCTGGGCCAAACAGTAATTCTGGAGTGTCATCCAGCACATTTACATCATCTTTGTTGTTGGTGAGCTGAAGGGATTTTTTGATCTGTTGCTTATATATGTCATGCTTGGCTAGCTCTGAAAGGGGAATTGCTATCTTTAACTTTCCAATTTCTGTTCCTAGGTCAAAAGGTTTATCCACCTGAATTTTAGAGTCACGGATAGCAGTCCTTTCTCTGTTCATTGAATCTTCTTGTTGGATTTCATCTTGATTTTGGAGCCTGCCCCTCATGTTGATGTCTTGAGGGGTAATGTTCGGACTTGGGTGGGATGATGAGGTTGCCAAGGGTTGTTGTGGTGTGGACAGTATTTCAGTGACCTCCTCAACCACTACTTCTTTTGTAGGTAAGTTTGTTTTGTCATTAGGTTCAGTGACTAAGGTTTCTTTAGATTGCTGTTTCTCCTTTACCTTCTCAGGCTGATTTGCATTTACAGTCCGACTTCTTAGTTTGTATTGTTTATGGACTTCATAGATAGCAGTATCATACCCTTGTTTAAAGTCAAAAGACTCTCCTGATTGTGTTTGGAATGTTTTGTTTTTATCCTCCTCATGGTCTTCTTGTGTTAAGAAAACATGGCTTTTACCATCCAGACCTATTAAGTTGATGTCAGGATCTTCATTGAGCTGATTAGCTGAAGAAGTTTCTGCATAATTTTCTTGAAAAGGGGGTCTGATATCTTGGTCAGCACCAGTCTTCCCTATATTGGGGTTCTGTGTTCTCCTAAAATTTGGGTTTCTAGGAGGATTGTTTTGTGGTGCCTCCCATGATGACTTTCTTTCAACTGATTCCACTCTTTCACCTAGTCTCTTCATGCTGTTTAGTATTGCATCCAACTTTTGATCAAAACCTGAGGGCTCTTCTTTGAAACCAACCTTCTTTTCCAGCTTTGCCCTGTTTCTTTTGGCAATTAGGTTGGCCTCTACAGTGACTGCAACTCTTTGGGCTTCTGCAAGGGTTGGAGGGTCTCTTTCTCTCAACTGATAGGCCATATCAGAATCAAAACCATCAGGGAAGTTATAAAGGGCCAAATCAGGAGGGGGCCTTAAGTTCTGGGGAATAGCATTGTATATGTTGTTAAACCTAGCACAATACTCCAACACCGTTTCTTGGGGACCTCTTTTAATAGTGTTATAT
Organism: Pinus tabuliformis; assembly: GCA_031772625.1. NCBI lineage: Eukaryota > Viridiplantae > Streptophyta > Pinopsida > Pinales > Pinaceae > Pinus > Pinus tabuliformis. Next base: position 266,873,126 of record CM062820.1, read on the forward strand.
TCACCAAGTATATGGTGCGGATCTCTCTTTTTCTCCCATCTGTTGGTGAATTCCTGATATAGAACTTCAGGGGTTGCAATGGAATTTGCATTTAAGGATCTAAACCAAGTTCTAACATCCCCAGTTAAGCTTTGAACAAAAATTCTCATCCTAACACTGTCATCATCTATTTCATAGGTCTCAAAGTGGTCTTGCATCTTTTTAGCATGCTGGATGGCTGTCAAAGGGCCATGGGAGTCAAAAAATGAGAGTCTAGTTTGGTAGTCTTGGGGTAGAGCTGGAGCATTGGCTGGTATCTGCAGCGGTGCATATCTGTTAGCCATGTTTATGGGATTTATAGGGTTAATAGGAACAAATGGGACAACAGGGATTACAGGTGTAACCGGGTTAAGAGGATGGGTAATAAGTGGGGAACTGGTTGAGGGAGTGTGTGCAGATGGTGAAGATGGGAGAGAAGGGCTGTGAGGTGTTGATGATGAGCTAGGGGAATTAGGTGTGGAACGGAAAAGGACTTTACAAGGAGTTGGAATGAGGATAGGTTGGTCTAAACTTATATCTGAATCAGCAAGCTTCTCCTGCTTTTGCTGTCTCCTTATGTTCTTTGGTATGATATTTGGGTTATCGACGATGATGGGTTGATTAGGGTCAGGGTTTGCCCTAGTGTGCCTTGGGTTTCTTTTGGGAGCCAGCTTCTAAGTATTCTATTAGAACTTTATACAGAAAGTTTTGTATGTACAAGGACTAGGTAAGAATTCTGGAATGACTATATAGGTCTCAAAGCTAGGATGAAGTTTCCCTAGTTAGCTCTTCCCTAAAGCTGTCCCTGTGTTTACAGAAGCAGTCCTGAGGCCTCTTGGCTAGTTTCAGGCTTGATGGTAGCTTTTGGAAATAGATAGTAATTGAAGAAACCTTAAGTCCCCAGTGGAGTCGCCATTAATGTTAACACCCAGGTTGTTCCCTATGACTCCCAAGGGAATACGGCCGGGGTAACCACTAACCAATCTTTGGATCACTGTTCCTAGCCAAACTGTGATCAGAGAGGGCTCTCTCTTTATGATTTGCAACTGTTTGTTATAGGGTTTTAGGCTAGCTATTATGTACTGATTTTTTGTTTATGTTTTGGTTGATGAAACTCCTTTTAGATTCTATTGATGTAGTTTTCAGAGAGGTTGAGTACCATTGGGCAATGGAGTCTGTGGCTATATGTGTTTGAAACTTTGAGATGAAAGATGGAACTTACAGGGCCATTTGAGTGCTTAATAGAACAGGTTTTTTGATTAAATTACTGGAAACAGGTAATACAACAGTGAAAGCATTTAAGAATTTTCACTTGTTATCTATATGTTCCCAACAGACAGCTTTAAGAGGAGAAAACAGAGGTCTTAGGGGCAAAATTGAATCCCTGAGAATGACTGTCACAGTAAAAGACACAGTTTTGAAATGCAGCAATTAAGAATTACAATTCTGTCACTGTATCTGAGGAAAACATGTATAATAGCTCAGTTTGAGTCCAGGGTAAACCTTGTTAAATCCTGGGACTATCCTTTCACCTTGCTATCAAGTGTAAAAACATTTAAACAACAAAAGAGAACAAAAGACTCAAAAACACATAACAAAGAGATTTGAGAATACTTGCTGTTTTATGCAACACCCTGGAATCCTGTAACATTCATCTCTCACCACCATACATCAAAGAACACCAAGCCTTGGAAATTCCATTCTTCCTTTGTATTAATTCTCTGAAAATATTACAATGAGCTAGAGCCTTTTCAAAGAAAATAACAACAACCCTTTTTTACTGCTGTGAAGGGTGAATATATACTTGCGGTCATTTACAAAATATCTGAGTCCTGAGTTATCTCAGATTTTACTTTCTTACCAACTACTTAAGATATTATGGCCAAAATCTAATGCAGCTTTGAATACAGAGTACAAGCATTTTAATGCTCTGTCAGAAGATATTTTAGCCTTTGGAGACAGCTAAGTCGGTCGAAATATTCTGAGTAAATGCTGGAACATCTGTCTTTAATGCTTTGTACGCTGTGCTTTGGACTTGTCACCTGTGACTGTGACTGTTGCTTGTGGTAAGTCAATGGTCCAGCTGAGTTGGCTCAGCTTCTGCTTCTTCCCTGTATCTATCTTTCCTCAAAACTGTGCCTGCGCATGTATGCTTATTTGCCTGTAGAAATAGCGTTACTGATTCTGGCCTGACAGAACTGTTTGTGTCAAATTTCTCCAGGCATCCTGTGTGGGCAGCTGGTGTGCTAAGATTGCACCCAGAGTTTCATCTGCTTCTGTAAATTTGAAGAAGTTAGGTGGTGTATCAAACAGATGGTCAACTTCATTCATGAGGAAAAACAGGTTCTCCACTCTGTCATACATACTCTGCCCGGTGGCTGGCCCTGGTTCTGCTGAAGTGCTGGGCGGTTGTGCAATCTCTGCTACTGCCTGGGCATCAATTCTCTTGTTGTAATTCTCTAATGTGAGCAGTCTTCCTACACTGCTTAAAATGCTGGGGAGGCCTCTGTTCTGTAGTGCCACGAATTTCTCCAGGAATCTGTTGATTTCAGTTTGCATATCCTGTGTCCTCCTCTCCAGTGTTCCAACCAAGTTCCTCAATGTAACGACTCTCTTTGCTACAGCAATTGCTTCTGTCCTGTTAGTGATTCCCATGACAGCTAATTGAGAGCTAGTCTTATAGTTCAGAGTGTTGATTATCCTTGTAGCAGCTTCTGGCATGTGTCCAAGGCTCGCCCTGGCTCTCTGTATTTCTTTGTTTGCTTTAGTGATGAGCACCATTTGCTCATCCATGGTCTCAATATATTGCCACTGTTTGGCAATGGACCTTCCAATGTTGCTCCATAGCACTGCTTTCATTTCAGCTGTCACCTTTTCTAGTGCAAGCTCCTTCTCTAGTTCAGCGATTCTTCTCTTAAGAGCTTTTACCTCTCTGTCCTTGGCTGCCTCATTCTGTTTGCTCTTGTCAAACCTTTCATTTACCTTAGTCAAGGTTTTCTTAAGCTCATCCAGCTCTTTGATCTGAGATTCCATGGCTTGGATCTCAGCTTGCAGCTTTTGCATGTCTAAGCTAGCAGCCTGTTCTGATGTTGTAGTTGTTGCTGCTGTGGATGGTGCTGTAGTTTCTGTTTGCTGAGGAGGAGGAGTAGTCTTTGGAGGGATTTCCTCAAGATTTATTATGACAGGAGGAGGCTGGGAGGGTTGGCCCTCTTCTCTTTGCTTCAGTGTTTCCTGTAGTGCTGCCTTTGCAGCTTCAGTTTGTCCCAGCTGGTCTTGAGTCCTAACCAGCTCTTTGTATAGGGATACCAACAGATCTGTAGCATCCTTTTCTTGCCTTTGCTGGGCAACTTCATCTGTTTGTGGATGGATGGTGGCCGGGAGTTTGATTTTCTTTCTTAGGGCTGCCATGTCTGCATCCCTTATCTTCAGGAGCTCTTGGATGCCTTTGACATCTTTAGGATCATGCCCTATCTCTATAATTACCTCTTCCAAGGACTTGATCCTATTGTCCTTGGCTTGTGATGAAGCTCTTTCTAACTCCAGCTGAGAGGCTGTGTTGTCCAGGCTGCTCTTTAATTTATAATTCTCCAATGTCTCATCTGCCAGGGAGGCATACACCATTTCACCAGTCTGCTTATGTAGTTCAATCTTGTCCATGGGGTGTATGTCTTTGGCAAGAACCTCCATGTTGGTTCTTAGATAGTCTGAGGTGGACTGAGGCTGCAAAGTTGTAGGCATGAAGTGGCTCATTATCATTTTGCCTTCGCTCACATCGAAAGCAGACATGAGTCTTTGCTGGTTGCTAGGAGCTAGGTTCAGCAAGTGATCGTACAGCTGCACTTTTATGGCATCACTCCTCCTCTTGATGTCAATGAATTGCTGTTTTATACTTGACTGCCCCTTTCTTGTTTGACCGGAGGAGCTGACCTCTCCTCCCATAGTCATGTCATGTCCTCGTTGGGATGAGCTGGCCGAAAGTTCTCCACTGGGTGGGCCCATGCCCATGGCTTGCCTTACTGCTATGTCCTCCTCTTGGGAGTCATTCAGTCTCTGTCTCTTCTCACCCCTGATGAAAGATGAGGTGTGGGGGGTCTCTCTCTCTCTTTTCCTTGTCACATCCTCCTTTTGTGGTGTTTGGAGGACTGATGTGTCTATATTGGTGTCTGTCCTGGGAGGCACATTTGTTTGAGGTTGCTGCTCAGTATTGCCAGGTTGATCTGTCCCCTTTTCCTGCTGCAAGGGCTGTTCACTGGACTGTGCCTTTTCTTGTTGCTGCCCCAGTTCCTGCTGTTCCATTTCTTCTTGCTGCTGTAGCAAGGTGTCCACTTGTTCCTCTGTCAATACAGGTGGCTGTTCCACCTGTTTACCTTTGTCTTTGCTTGCTGCCTGGGATGTCTTCTCAGTGGTTTGCTGCTGTGCTGCTGAAGATCCAGCAGCTGTTCCACTTTGCTTTCTGTAAGAGTGGGGCACCTGTGCACAAGTTTCCAAGTCAGTTTCCTTTTGTACATTCCTGGCTTCTTTCTCAAGCAATTCTACCTCAGTGAGTTGTTCTATTAGTGTACCCTCTTCCCAATCTAGTGCATTGGCATACTTTTCTATTTCCGGTTGTCTTTTATGTGCATAGTTGCCCAGTCTGTATCTAATTCTCCTGAGGGAAATACTATGATTGGGGTCATAAGGAATCCACTCAAAACTGGTCTGCAATCTGAGGCCTTCCAGCATGCTGTGTGCCTCTTTCCATCCTTCCTCTTTCTTGTTATACAGGAAGGAACCTAGCTGACTTCTTACCTTCAATTGTGACTTCTTGTTTCTACTCTGAAAGTGAAGGTAATCTGAGTTCCCAAACTGCCTGAAATACTCCAGGGCAAAAAGCCTCATGGGGACATACCTTGGCAATCTAAATGGGTTCAATTCACAGCCATATATCCTAATGACTGTGTGGTTCTGGTAGAAGTACCAGTTGCCAATATTGTAGGATTTGTTCAGATGTAGAATCCTCCTCATTTCATCGGTTAATCTAGGAGGAGGAGTACCTTGCAGAACTGTTAGGGCCGGATGAACAAATAGATCAATGAACTCACAGTATGTATAGGGTGATACTGAGGTAAAATGAAACACAGAGGTCCAGAAAACAACTGATCTTGGGCTTCCTTGGGCATTGAGTGGCCTCAAAGGAAATGAGAAGGTAGCTGGCTGATAGAAAAGAAATAAATGATAGATATATGAGGAGTACCTAAACAGTCTCTCCCTTTTCAAATTCATGAACTGATCATGGATTTTCTCTGCTATGTAAGTTGCATAATCATATTGCACAGCTGGAGGCTTACCAGGGGCAAACATGGACAGCATTGCCATTATACTTTCATCTACATCTTCCAGCCCCCTGAACCCTAGGACATAGCTAATTAGGTCCACCAGCATTCTGCCCAACTCATTCAGACAATGGTACCCAATAGGAGGGGTTCTGACTGTTTCAGAGCCTGATATGACGAACAGTTGGTTGATTTTGATAATCTGGTCACTGGACAGCTTGATCCCTGTGTTAATCAGATTCTGCATGGACAGAGGTGTCAATTTCTTGGCTGTATTGAAGTGCAGCATCTGGTTTATGCTCTCTGGGGTTATCTGGAACAGGACTAGGCCTGTGGGGCTTATGACTGCCCTTTGGCTGGGGTCATAGCATTCCTGGCAGCTGTAAATGAGCTCTGGCATTGGATTGACTTGGGGAAGGTTGTATATGGGCAAATTTGACTCCCAAATCCCCAAGATATCTGCTCCACTGAGGTGCTGGGCTCTTAGTTCATTCAGCATTAACACATTATACTTGGTTCCCATGGGAAACCAATCCAGCATTTGGTAGTCCATGTCTCCCAGGGCTTTCCATGCTAGCTCTTGGTGAGGTGCATTGATGGGCTTAATGTTTAGTGCAATAGGGGTCTCCATAGCTGTTCAGGGTACCAAAATTGCAAATAGACAAGTGAAATGGTGAAAACACAGTCTGGAGGCAGTCTTCTATGGATACAGTTTGAGGTTTTGAATGTTTGAAGGAGAATTCTCTCAGTAGCAATTGAAATACTACTGGATTCTAGTGATAGAACCTCTCTGTGGTGTGACTGAACTCTCTAACAGGGTGAAATATGTCTATTAGCAATTCTGCCGGGAAAACGCAGAATTACAGAGGTTTAATGGGAATTGCAGGTTTTTTGGGCTCTGCCCGTGTTTCTTGGACCTCATAGTGACAATGCTGGATGAATGAAGGGGAATGAACGGTGTAAATCTAGTCTTTATGGTTCTATTATCCCTGTGAGCAATTTCGAGCTTAATGAAGGTCGTATGGAGGGCGAAATGGTCTAAATACCTGTAATTCGACGAGCAGAGGTTGAGACACAGGTGCACAGGTGCTTTCTGAGGAGGTCGCCCGGGCTAATCGACTGGTTGGCGAAAATTCGAGCTCAAACGGTGAAGCAGAGCGCTCAGTAAAAACACAGTGAAAATGGTAAAAACACGGGAAAATTTGGTAAATATGGGTCATTTTACCATTTGGCGCTTTTTTCTGCTGACGTCAGCATGACGTCATTGGTGGGTCATGGTGAGGTGACGTCAGCTGACGTCATCGGGCGACGTGGCAGTAGGCGACTGGTCAAAGGTGAGGCGAGGTGGAAACCCAGTCAGCAGTGAGGTGGGCCAATAACATAAGCGGGTACGGGCAGGCAACGACGTGGCGGTGAATTAGCGGCGGGTAGGTGGCGGTTAACGTGCAACGGTCACGGTTAAGGCCTTAACCGTCGCAGTCTCCCGGGGTGGTTAAGGTACGGCGCGGAGGATGTCAGAGCGGGCTCCGAGATGGTTTAACGCCCGACGCGTGGAGGAGGCGTGACAAGGCGCAACGTCACTTCCCCGGAAGTTAACGTGCGGTCACGGGAGGCGCTCCGATATTGCTGTAGGCCGTCGGATCTGGTGGGCTTGATCCGACGGCTGGCGGAGGGGTAACATGCGCCTTTGATATTATGGGCGGAAAAATCAAAATTTGTGGGTTTTATGTGGGTTTTTTCAAATGTTTTGATTAAACCACAATGCGGTAGGATTGGGAAACGTGCCAGAGGCGGGCATTTGACCTTTGCAAAGGTTTTATAGGCAAAATGGGTTCGGAAAGTGGGTTTTAGCAATGCAGAGGTGATTTGAAGGCAAATTGTCTTGCAGCAAAAGGGAAGTGGGTGGAATAGGTTCACCAAAGTGGCCAGATGCCATTTGGTCCCTTTTTTGAAAAATACACGGCTATTATGCCTAGGGGAGGGAATATACATAAGATTTGGGGTTTTATACACCTTAGTGTTAATACTATTAGGGGTGGGGTAAGATAAGGGATGTTATATAGTAGAATTAGGAGTTAAAAAAAATGAAGGAGGGGGATTTAGAAAGGGAGTGTTAGTGATGGAGTAGAGAGGGAAAGAGAGGAAGTTAGTGATGCTCTTTGTTGTAATTTCATGGACTTCACCACTTTGTTTGCTGACAGATCAATTGCCTTGGCAAGAGACCTATGGATACTTGTGTAATGGTGATCATATTCTTTCTGCAACCACAACTGCCTACCCAACTATTTTGCCTAGCATTTTTTGTTTCTTCTTGGAGGGGCACTTGAACTTGCAACCCTTAATTGCCTTTTCTTTTCTTTGGCTTTTTCCTCTTTTTCTCTATCTACTTCTACCCTTATGTCCTCCAAGGTCCCAGATTAAACTTTTGGGAACCTTTGCTTCTCTACCTAAGCTACTTGTCTGCCAAGATTAAGCTGTTTGGACAGACCTCTTTCTCTATTCTACAACTCAAAATTGAAATATGGCATGATCCAGATTAAACTGTTGAATCATCCACAAAAATTGAAATAAGGTCCTCAATACTTGAAACACTTACCCAGCTCTTGCTTTCTAGGAAATATGGGATCTTTGGGATACCAAAGCAGAGCATATTTGGCTTTTCTCTTGCCAATCATGAAATATGAAACCTATTACTATAGGTATCCAACAAATAGAACATGTCTTCTTGGTGAAGATGTCTTCCTTAAAAAATTATCCTTGGCTAACATGAAGATCATAATTATTCCTTGATGATGACAACACTTTTCTTTTCTTTTCTTCCTTCAAGTCAATGTAAGTCAAACTTGTTTCACAACCTCAAATTTTTGGCCCTTCTTCAGAATATCAGCTTGTCGTAGGAGGTCTGTAATTTCAACCTTTTATACGGAAACTCTAGGTCACACGTGTGGATGGAATATGGATAGATATTCCTCCTTTTGACTTCACTTGACCTTCACTCCTTATCTTGACAATTTGGCTTGCTTAATAGTTCTTTATTGACCAAAATGTTGGCTCCTTTGAGTGACTACAATTTTTGGCTTTCACTACTACAAATGATGCCCTAACCTTTGCACAGGTGGAAGACAATTGGCCCAAAACAGATCATAAAATTCTCCGCTCTTCTTTATTTTTCCTTTTGGGTATTAGATTTCATTCTCTTCCTTGATCGAACTCTTCTTGATGATTGATTTGACTTATGTTTCCAAGATGATTTCTTCATACTTCATCCCTTGAGTATGCTTCTTTGTGCTACCCTTCCTTGATGTAGTCACCTTTGCTCTGATACCATGTTGAGAAATCTAAGGCAGCTAGACTATTTTATTTCTCTTACTTTTATAACTACTTGTGATGTATTTTTACTTTACTTAATTAAATTCTTATTTCCTTTATTATCATTAGTGTTCTCTATCATAAAAAATCTACCAAATCATAAAGAATAGTGAGATAATAGGACATAATATGTAGGTAATTAGCCAGGGCCAAAACCTCTCCAACTAAGAGGAAAACCCATCATAATTATTCTCTTCCCATAGAAATTCAATTAATGAATTCCAAGACCTATAACCCTTGACCAAGTCCCTCCAAGACCAAGCTAACTGTTTTCCTTCTTGAATAGCTTCCAACAACAAACTTTTACCTTCCAACAACTTTGACCCCAGTGACAATTGCTAGAAATTCGACCTTGATGCAGCTTCAACCTATTAGTTTCATAGCTTCAACCTTAAATCAGATTCACAACTTCGACCTTGCAGCTTCATAGCTTCGATTCTGCTTCGCAACTTTGATGGAGCTTCACAACTTCGACCTTGTATCTTTACAACTTCGATGTAGCTTCAAAATTTCATCTTTCCGAGTAACTATAGAAACCCTAACGCAAGAGACAGAGAGAGATGCTCAAAACTTTGAACTTTTCTTCTTTCTCCTTCTTTGTCCTTTTCAGCTTCTATCTTGTGGAGATCTAACTTTCTTGAGTGACTGTCTAGATGAGGTCAAATTCCTTCTTATTTGTAGGATTGTGAGGGGTAAAAATTGTTATCTTGAGGCTGACTTGTCCCTTCATGTATGTTGACTTGATCTTTGTGCCATGTCGAGGTCTTAGAGGGTATTTTGACTCTATTTTGACTCAATAAAATTTTCTTTACAATATGTAACATGCCTAAATGGGTCTTCAATACATGATAATGACTCAATTAACTTTATGACAAACCTAGAAGAAATCAATGGGTGCTTGACCTAAAAATAAGTGTCCCTTGAGCATGAAACCCATGCCTCAAGAACACAAATAATAAATTAATTTTTCTCTTCTCATTAAATACATAATCATGATTTCATAGGTCATTATGAAGACTAAACCTAGTTACATATTTCAATAGAATTGGGAGATTCACACCCCATTGTGTCAACAAATATAATAAATGCACATCTATAGGCGTATATATAGCAGAACTAAAAAGAAAATTTAAAAAATATCTAAGAACACCAAGCGGTAGATAATAAAGGAACATATGTCCATAGTTCAATAGAAGGAAAAAGGTCTACCTTGATGTGAACTTGAAGTAAAATTTTCCATTTTTTTGAATTATCACCTTGATTGCACCTACTTCCATGATGGCCACTTTACTTTCACTATTAAAGGAAACAATTTTTGATAACCAATACTGATTTAGGATCATGCTCTGTGAATGCTTTTCCTTCTTGAAAATGCCCTCCTTATCTTGTGCGACATTGAACTTCTTCAAATTTATCAAGTGTTAAACCTTTTATTTCCATAGCATGCTTCATCATGCAAAAAAGAGAGTGAATAAGTTGTGCAAAGAGCATATATTCATTAAGAGTAACCAATGTTATTTTCTTATGTTCCTTGGCAGTAGAAATAAGAAGAGTAGTTCCTCCAACTTTCACTTCTAAGCTAGAATAATATGTGGTTGGTCTTGGCAAAATCTTCAAATAACCTCAATTTCATTTTCTTGAACTGGTGGAAGTCCAATGTCCAACTACTTAACCAATGGTTCCAAGTTGTTAGGGAATTCCGCAAGCACTCCCCATGTTGGAATAGCAAGACCTCCACCTTGTTTCACTCTAGCCAATAGGGTAAGAGCTTCTAAAGAATTTGATGATGTTACATTGTCCACATCAGTAGAATCCAAAAAAGTTACCAAAGCAACAATTGTACCACAGTGATGAATACATTCAACAAGCACATCATCAATAGGCATATGACTCAACAATTGATTATCGAGCAAGTGCACCTGCTACATGTCCCTTTCCTTCTTTTGTACCATCCCTAAGGAATATTTTTAATGATGGAATAATATCCTATGCTAAAGGAATAAAATTTGAAACTGAAAGATATTATTTCGACCTATCATAAATGGATGCCCAATGGTGAGGTAAGATATTAATTCTGAGGGATTAAATGGTAGGTTCAAGGATGGGTGGAGGAAATGTCATATTCTTTAATATACCCTTGATTGGACAGTCACTCTATAAACCTATTAGATCTACAACTCATTATAATCTAGGAAAGACTACAACCATTGGGTACATGCTTATGGAATCGAATCCATATTGTATTATATTAAAGGACTCAAGTAACATAAACAAGGCCATATGTAAACACCTCCTTATCCACTCTAATAACTAGAGGAGGTTACTATGTGTTGATTTATGTATATTGGGAGGTACTTCACAACCCTGGGTACTAGGTTTGTGTGAGTTTGCACCACAAAATTGTTTTGTGGGAAAATTACCCAAGCAATGGGTTTTGCACCCAAAGTTGTGGGCATGAAACCAAGATGAATTTGATCGTTTGACCATTATTTCAAATGGAGAAACCTCAATGGAGCATGGGGAAACTAAGAAAACCATGGAAATTTTGATCAAATGAGAGAAAATAATTTGTTATTTATAAGTAATGGGCTAATTGACAAATTCTTCAAGTCATCTTTGCTTGAGAAATGCCCTTTTGAGGGCTAGTCATTGCACCAAAGGATGATATAAATAAGAGGCAAGTAATTTTATCACATATCACATCACAATTTCAATCATCATTGGAGAAATACTTTTGAGGTGGACACAACCTATAGGTGTTTTTCCAAGAGAAGAAAAGGACAAGTTTTGACATCTATTTTCTATGTTTGGAAGGTCGAGTTATATAGTTGCTCACCGAGTGGAATAGGATGATGTTTGGGTAGTTTTTCTAGGCATAAGTTTGGGTAGAATTCTTTATGTATATGCCATATTCATTTATGTGCATTGCAGGTAGAGCATGTCTCTATTTTGGAGGGTCGAGGGGCACATAAGGGAGTCGAACCCAGGTGGCATTCACTAAGAGAAATAGCATAGGAATAGAGGGGTTTTAAAGGAGGAAAATAAAAAGGTTTTGAGGTTAGTAATAGTGATGACATGGAATGCAGAGGAAGCCCTAACCAGGGTAGGAAAACTTTATATGTATGCTATAGAATCCATTTAGTAATTGGGGACAGTTGGACATCCTAAAAGGTATGTTGGTTGTCTTTCCAAGATTTATGATTTTCTAGGTGATGAGTTCTAGTTTTTTCATGTGTATAGCAGCTTGTGTATAGTGGTGGAGGGTTTTTAGAGAGTTTCTACATGTTCCCTAAATATAGAACCTTCTAAAAGAAAACAGGGCTATTAGTGGGAAAGTGGTTTGGGTCCTAGATCATTGACTTCAAGGGTGAAAGTTTGGAGATAAGAGGGTTTTCATTTGTTCCCTAATTCATTGAGTCACAGAGAGGTCATATTTAGAGATAAGAGGGCACCCTCCAAGCCCCAAGACTTTTCATCTTTGAGCATCATAGAGGCAGAAGTGGGAAATGTTGGTAAAGTCCCTATGTGTTGGTGTCTTTCAAGGAAGAAATAGAACCTAGTGGGAAGATTTTGTTGGGCCAAATTTCAATGACCTGAAGGAGTAGTGATCATTGATAGTGGCAAAGTGTTGAGCTGCAAAGGAGGAGGCAAAGGACCCACTAGATGTGTTCAAGTTAAATGGACTGAAAGGGTTGTGGAAGTGCTACATCAACAAGTATGTAAATTCTACTTTATTTAGGGTAGATTGGTCATCATAGTTGTTGATACCAAGCCCTAGTTGTTGTCTTATATGAGGGAAAATTGTAAGGGCCATGATCCTAGTACGAAAACCCTAAGATTGTTGTATTAAAGTTTGTAATATAGCAAGTGTTGGGTTAAAAAAATTTCATGTGTACTAGTTAATTCATTGTTGTGTATTTTTTGGAATGTAAAGTGGAAGTGTTGTGGAATTTGAGTGTGTTTATGATCATTATTTTAGACTCAAACTAGATTCTTGAATGTTGTGGAAAATCAACACCATGCTCACCCTTTTTTTTAACTTGTTACATTCATCCAATAATACTAACTCTTGAAATTCCATGTTGTATTATATATGATTGTACCTAGATAGTTCGCTTGTGGCAAGGCCACAAAGGAATATTTACCAGCCCAAAAACCTACACACACTCTGCATTCCATGGTGGATGTCCTAGGGCATTGTAAGGGAATGCACTCCCTTCATAAGTATAAATATACAATTGTACTTTTAGTCCTTGAATGAAAATATTTCCATGCCTACTATGGCCACTATGTCCCATTTTCTCATGGTCTATTGAACATGAATACAAGACTAATTATGTGAAATTACCTATATTCATGACCATACCCCAAGAGTTGGATCTACCTCTTTATCAAGTTTGGAGAGGCATCCTGGATATCCACTTCCAAGTTGTTCCAACAAATGGGTTATGGATGCCACTTTTAAACCACCTAGGGTCCACCTTACTCAAGCTCAAATGCATGATGAAGAATGTCTCATATAGGCAAGTCAAAACTTTATTATGTTAGCCTATTGGTCAACCAAATGGATATGTTTAAATTTTTCATTTCAATACTCCATAATGGTATAGAAACTCATAGGAATTGAGCATGGTGAGGTGTGATTATCCAACAACGTGGAGGCTTGAACTCTCACTATTCTAGCTAATAAAAGTATAATTCCAATGCCCATTCCCATGCCCTAAGCCTTTTCTTGATTGAGGAATAAGATTGAATAAGGTTTCTTGGGGATTTTTAGTGAACTTAGTGGGTAGTGAAATTCTCCCATGAACTCAAAAGTCTAGAGATGCATAAACATGAGAAATTATTGATTTTGGCATCTTGATTCGAAGTACCAAAAAACAACATGGGATGAGTAATACCCTAAGGCCTTCCTTCAACATTATTCCCACTAAATCATATACATATGCCACACACATTAGCTTCATCAAGAAGCCTTGGAATTTACGGATTTGGGCTGGTAAAGGTTGTGAGTTCGAGTTGACTCCCATGCAAGATTTTTTAGTATTCAATACTTCATTAGTAATGAGGATTATGTACACATATCCAATACATGTACAAAGATCCAATACATTTCATCACCCTGTCCACTTAGAGCCTCATGGAAAATAAAGATATATCAATGTGCATCGTAGTTGAGGAATCAATCAAATCACACCTTAAGGCTAATAAGGAGTTCAATAAAAAAATTAAACCATCTCTCAAGGCCTCTACTCATATAAAAAGAATTAGATGATAGAGGTATAGGCTTATATCAATACATGTCATATCTAGAGATTCTATTATACAAATGCCCAAGATGATATGACATTTTGACTCTAAGAAGCTTTTTCTTATAGGACTTTAGCCATAAAATTAAAAGGTAATTTCCAATTAAACAAATAATACCTTAATGGCAGACTCTATGCAATAATAACAACATTTGATTGGGTAAAATATGATGCTCATAGAGATAATTGATCTTCCATCCTTAATGCTTGTCAATTTCAATTTCTAAATCAATTCTGGATATATAGCCATCTTAATCTAATATGACAGAGTATACATAATTGAGTTCGAAATATGAACTATGTAGGTTTGATGTAAAGTTCCCTTAGAAACTCTTATGAATTGCAAGCAAGCATACCTATAGGTTACTCACCCAGTGTCTCATTACAATATTATTCCTGCACACTATAATCTTTAGGTGTATAATCCTCTAAGGATATGAATATGGTGGAGGTGCATTTACTGTCTCAGGAGGTGTGGGTGTATTATCTAACTAAGAGGATAAAATACTCTACAAGTAGTCTATCAAGGAGGCCATGCACTGATTTCACTCACTTCAAATTATAGGGAACCTATAGTGCATTATGTTGATGGAGTATTAGATCTTCACTTAGGCTATTATGTAACTATAAGAGGAGACCATTGGTAAAGTGATATAAGTCCAACTGCAACAATTTTTTATGAAGAGCTCAATGAAACTAGCATAACAGTCTCATTGACCTTTCTTTAGTCATAAGTGGACATTGATATGTAAGTTGTAAAACAATATTCAGTCAAGGATCTCAATATGGATTAGCTAGATTGCAATGAAGCAATACTTGCATAAGATGGAAATTTTTGTATTGTGGTCAGCCCTAGTATTTCACCAAGAATTTCATAACAACCAAGGGCTCCTCAACTCAAATTATCAACCCGGGGTCCGTACAAACTTAAGAGGTGTCAACACTATATGTGAAGCACATAATGTGTCCTTCTTGTGTTGATCTGATGCAATGAAGTGAATATCATGAAATATAACCTAAACTAATGTAGAAATGGAAATTCTACTTGCTCAAATGTAAACACTAATCCTAATTGCATAAATGGAAATCAAACACTAGCCTAATTGGAGGATGTGAAAGTTGCATTAAAAATGGAACCTAGTCTTAACTTAATAATAAAGAAAGTAAACTAATCTAACATGCATGAAGGAAAGTGAATGTAGTATGTTATAGGCCACTTTGTCACATATGAACAATAGGCCTCCAAATGGGATCAATCAACATCCTATTCCCCCTTTACAT
The DNA here is from genome assembly GCA_031772625.1 of Pinus tabuliformis. Classification (NCBI taxonomy): domain Eukaryota; kingdom Viridiplantae; phylum Streptophyta; class Pinopsida; order Pinales; family Pinaceae; genus Pinus; species Pinus tabuliformis. Next base: position 266,888,415 of record CM062820.1, read on the forward strand.
CATGCAGGTTGCTCCACTATGGCCTACGTTAATCACCTATAGGTTTTTTCTATTTGCAACTGTGTTGGTTCTATAAATTTGGGAAAACGAGAGAGATCATGAAGCCTTCATTTCCAGAAGCTTCTAAGATCTGTTGTAACCATTTACCTCAGATAAAAAAATTGGATCATATCCTATCCTACCTTGGAGTTTCCATCCCATATACTTAGATCTCATCCTCCCATCAAGAGTGGATTTCAATCCCAGGATTGGTAAAAGGATAAGAACTCCCAACTTACCCCACTCCTCTATATATTTACAGCCTTCCATATGTGAGAGGTTGGATTTTGGAAAGTGATTCTACCCTTATGTTTTTGTTGTGAGATTGATATTTTCATGCATTTGGGAGATTGGAGGTACTCTTTGTGACAAAGGAAGGACAATTCAACAACTTAGAGGAGCTCTTCTATAAGATCAACACCTATTTATGATTGTAACTCACTCCATTTTTATCAATACAAAGATTTCTTTGTCTTCGTATATGTGATTTGGTTATTTCATGTATTTCAATACCACATTGATATGTTGAATAAAGTATATAAATGATGCTACATAGATCTAGTAGTTTCTTGGCTTATGTTTCCTGGTTATGCAGGTTCTAATTTTGGCAGCTAGAGCTAGGATTGGAGCATTCAAGCCAAAGAAAGAGAGAAATATACGAAAAATCCCAAGTAGGTTTCATCCCTTAATCTACTTACTTTAAGGAAACAATTGGGTCCTTTTCCTTTATGTTTTGTAGGTTAGCCACTAGACTTTGAGGAGATATTTATGTCCACAGTCATAAATCCCGCATAACAAATTGGCAACTCCACTAGGAAGTGGTGTTTTCCATTGGTTGCTCCTTTTTCCTTTGTGTTTATTTTACCTCTTTCATAGACCTTTGCTTCTTTAGTCAACCAAGAACATACCTAGGAAGTGACTTCAATGAGTCTTATTTGCAATTTTTGTGTTGGAATCCTCTTCCACTAGACCAACACATCCTTTGGTCTATTGAAAGAGCAGTGCACCGCACCTTGGCCCACTCAGTGTCTGTGTTGCAAAGCACTGTTGCCTCTTCTGCACCTACATTGATCCCTATTTTTGCACAAAATTTTCTTTGTTTTCTTTGTGTTTCTTTGATAAGCCTACTTCCAGCATACCTTCCCTGAGTCTTGAGTGTCTTGTGGTCTCTCTAAAGCATCTATTTGGTCTTCATTTTTGTTGATTTCCTTTGGTAGGAATTGGTTTTGATTTTTCTTTTTTCTTATCATTTGATCATTTGCAAACTAGTTTTATTCAGTCATTGGTCGCTTGGATGAATTTTTGTTCTAGTCCTTATTTTGAAAACTGCATTTGAATTAGGGATTAAACATTTGCATCTTAGTTTTATTCATTTTGAAAATTAAGTGTGTTGAAAGAAAAATCTTTTCATTTTCATCTAGGGTTTTGTGTGTGAAATTGCTTGTTTTTTCTTTCATTTTTGCAAACAAAAACCCCCTCAATCACACAGGGGGGTTGAATTATGTATGAGTGTTAATTGGATTTTAGTGTCATCTCTTTTGATTTTTGAAATTTTCACCCAATTTCAGTTTGAGTCTGATGTTCATGAAATGTCAAATTACATTTTATTTCATTGGAATCCTTTTATGTTTATTTTTAAGAATTCTCTTGCACAAATCACATTTGCATGGTTAGAATTCTCATTTTCATAGCAGGAAAGGAAATTTCGTATAGATTACATTTTCATAGTTTTCAGGGGAATCATGCATAAATTACATTGCATGGTTTGGCATCTTTTAATGCTTTGAATTGAATTGGAATAGTGAAATTGAAAGATCTAGTTAGGAAGGTCCTTTTTGCTGCATATTTGATCATTGCATCATTGTTTGCACCTCTTCCCTGCACTAGATAGCTTTCATCAAAATTGAAAAGAGTTATTTTTCTCATATTAGTTGCATCATAGGTGTGTTGAGGTGACATCGAATTTTTAGCCTTGAAATTGAAACCTAATTCAAGATAAACTCTAAGATTCACCTCAATTAACCTAAGGATCATTTGTAATATTAACGCAAACACTTATAGGTCTAGTCTAGAGACATGTTCTGGTGTCGTTAAATGTAGGATATGTCATTGTTTTCCAGTGTTGCATCCCAGGGCTGATATCTTGTTCCATGTACATAAGTGTATAGGATTATACTTCTCGTAGCTTCGAGTATATTGGATGGTGCTCCATGCATGAAAAGTATATGGGAATGCTCTCATCGAATAGTTACACATAGAAAACACTACTACGAACTGCACTTCCATGTACCATCAAGTATATTTTGGGAGTCCCCTATAGGTTTCTATCCATCTACAGGTAACCGAGTCAGCTGCCTTGTATACCGTGATACACTGACCATGGAATTCGGGGATATTTCTTGCATGTATGTTAAGTCCTTGGTTCGCCAAGGTGTATATTGCAGTTCACGGTTACTTGGTAAACCTTTATGCCTAGTTACCCCTTTCTTTTGTTTGTGTCTTTAATTTATAAAATCAATTAATTGACCGTGAAACAACATCCTCCCCGTGGAACAACTCCTTAGTGGATCTTCGGTTGAGACTAATGGCAACAATTCTGGAGTCTACCAATGAAGGGAACCCCTTTAACGAGAATCTTGGTCCTTTTCCTTCTTCTGGAAATATTGGTTCTCCTTACATGGCAACATTGTCCCTTCTCGGATTTACCATTGGTTTTCCAGTTTGGTTATTTTCAACACCTATGGTTCCGAATGTCCAAACTGCTTCTCAACTGAGTTCTCCTCCACCTAAATAACATCAACCTCATGTTGATCTTATAGTTGACCCTTTTCCTTCTTCACCTATTGTTTCTTCATCCGTTTCTTCCTCTTCACCTAGTGAAAGTCTTGATTCTAGTAACCAAGAAGCTAAGAAGAAGAAAAAAAGGATGAAGAGGAAGAAGCAAAATAAGCAGGGGGACAACCAAGCAACCATTTCTACGAACACAAATAGTATGGACAAATCTTCCAATCAGCCCCGTAAATTTAAATTCCCTTGCATGTTATGTAAGGGTGAATACCTATTAGATATTGTCCTGGTATTCCCAAGGTATTAGAAGTGTGGTCCACAGGCTCACATTAGCCTTTGTCGTCAGCTTCTGGAGATCATGTTGGTGACAAACCATCAACTAGTGATAGTAAGGTCCATGGGAAAAAGGGTAAAGTCAAATTTCCTTATAATTTATGTGAAGGGAATCACCCTATTCACCTTTGTCCTTATATGGATGAAGCCTGAAAAGTGTTGGAAAACCTTATAGCTTCTCAACCATGACTTCCAGCTGGTTACCAGAAGCTTTCACCCAATCCTCCACTAGTTGATGAAGTGATTGATCAGAATCTGAATACAATCAATCCCTTTATCTCTGAATGTGAATCTCATGAGTCCATTCTTTACCAACCATTGGTTGATAAAGTTGTTGAATCGATTCCACCTTCAGTTGATCGTACCTTTCTCATAGAGAGTGAACTTCATATTTCTCAGGTTCTTCTTGTTTCTTCAGGTTCCCATGAACTGAGGGATATTTCTCCCATTCCCATCACACAGGGGGGAAATCCTCCCATTACCATAGCACCGGAGAGTAGTTCTCCTGTTCCCATAGAAAAAGGGGGCAATTCTCTTATTCCCAAGAAACCCCCTCCAGGTAGTATGGTCACTTCTTTTTATTGGAGTCAACTGACACAATATCATCTTTCTCCTTACATTTGCTTCCAGATCATGGTACAGGCTTATAATGTGGTCCTACCTAGCATAATAATAGATGAAGGTGCAATTGTTAGTATTCTATCCTCAACTAGTTGGAAAGCTTTAGGTTCTCTACAGCTTGTGCCCGTTACCTAGAATTTGTTGGCTTTTAACAGAGGAACCAATCAATCATCAGGGATCCTTCCTTAATTTCCTATTACTTTGGGAGGAAAGACTGTCTATATCGATGATAAGGTTGTCCAAGGCCCTTTGCATTTTAATTTACTTCTTGGGCATGACTATGTTTATGCCATGGGAGCTCTCATCTCTTCACTCTTTCATGTGATGTGTTTCCCGCATGAAGGGAGAATCGTGACCATTGACCAACTTTCATTAATTGGTCCTAGTTTGACTCCCAATCAACCAACATCCCTAAATAGTTATAATATGCACACAATATCTTCCTCACCATAGATTAATTATGTGGCAACCTATTCCATGCCCGCAACTACCGACGATCTGGTAGGTGATATGGCGAATCATTTACTAGGGGCATTGGAATCTGATATTTCCATTAGATACTTTGACATGTATCCCTCCCAAAGCATTTTTCTCCTATCTGATGAGAACCTCTTGGAAGCCATGGCCTTGTGCAGGTCATGATCAAGGTCCTGGACTAGATTTCCTTTGCTTGTTTCAAGCTCCTTAAAAAATGAAACAAGTCCTGGAGTAGAGCTCCTTTTCTTGTGTCAAGCTCCTTAAAAAATGAAACAAAGTCCTGGAGAAACGTTCCTTTTCTTGTGTCAAGCTCCATAAAAAATGAAACAAGGTCCTGGAGCAGAGTTCCTTTTCTTGTGTCAAGCTCCTTAAAAAATGAAACAAGGTCCCAGAGCATAGTTTCTTTTCTTGTGTCAAGCTCATTAAAAAATGAAACAAGGTCCTCATAGCATAGTTCATTTTCTTGTGTCAAGCTCGTTAAAAAATGAAGCAATTTCCTTAGAGAAAAGTTCCTTTTCTTGTGTCAATCTCGTTAAAAAATGAATCAAGGTTCCTGGAGCAGAGTTCCTTTTCTTGTGTCAAGCTCGTTAAAAAAATGAAACAAGCTCTTATGAGGATAGTTCTTTTACTATGTCAACCTTGTTAAAAAATGAAATAGGTTCCTATGAGTAGATTTATTTTCCTATGTCAAGCTCATTAAAAAATGAAACAAATCCCCTTTCAATTAGATTCTTTGATTAGATATCATAAATTCCTAGTCAATATTTCACTTGATCTCCTAAATGAACCTTCATTTCATTCATATGTTAGTACCTAGTAGTCTACTTAGGTAAATGCAATGAATCTTGGGGGGGATGTACCTCAAATTGAGTCATTATGTTGGGAGCATGAAAACTTATTTTAAGCATAGTTTTTCCTCTTTTCAAGCTTGTGTAAAAATGAAACCAATTTCAAGCATAGTTTCCCATGTTTCAAGCTTCTATAAAAATGAAACGATTCCCATTTTATCCCTCTTGATTTCCATTTCTATCAACGTGTTTTTTCTAGATGAGCCTTGGTTTCTTCATTCCATCGTCACCATCTACTTGGCTGATCATACGCTTTCACATGGTTTTTACCCTATATTGAGGAACCGCTGCGATGAGTGGGCTTATTATCCAACCTCTTGACCTTTGCGTGTTTTGAGCAGTTCCATCATGACCGGAACTAGTTTCTACCCTTTATACCACTCATTCCTCTAGGAGGAGTCATCTTTCAGCTCTTTTCAAACTCCCAAAACATGAAAATATTTATGAGAAATTGTCTTTTCAAACTTGTAAAAGTAAATGAAAATATGTCTACTCAATATAAACTAGCCCCTTTTCTAGACTGATATAGAACTATGCAAAAGGAATACCTTAGTCGAACATGGCTAAGATGTTCTCTTGAGTATTGTTTTCTTCCTTTTCAGACCTAAGGGACTACCTAAGAAAAGGAACATCTGGAGTTTTCTTTTTCGCCTATTTTTCAAAGTCTCTAAACATGGAAAAGAAGTCGAGTTTTCACCCTTGGTGGACTCGTTAAAACATCAAATAATGATGGACTTGTCAAACATGACCAGACTGATGAGCATCAATATTGCAGCAAGAATGTTGCAACTCTTGGGGCTACCAACTTTACTTCATCAACCCAGGGTTCGTACAAACCTAGAGGTGACAACGTTGTATACACAAATAGATGTAATGGGTCCACTCTTTGTCACTATTGAGCTAGGTGATAGACCACTAGGGTTTCTCAAACCAACATTCTATTTATTTATAAGTTTTATTACCAATTAATAAAGGAGAAGTTTACCCTAATTGTGAGGATTGAAATGCTACCTATTGCAATAATAAAAGACCGAAATAGATGCTTAAAACACACAACTCATCTAGCTATTTTTTAAGATACCTTTCTTTAGAATAATTCTAATTTAACACATGTGAAATCCTAACTAACCTAAGCATGAAATCTGATCTAATCAAACACTTAATTGCTGTGCACATGAATAAGCATAACAACCTTTTTCTTTTTGTCTTTTTGTGAAAACATGAATGCTAATCCTTTTTTATTGCATGGTAGGTGGGATAGGTGTGGGGAGAGATAGGTATGATGGGTCAAATGGCTTGGGAGGCAAGAATGGGTCTTCTCCTAGCTTTCGTGATGCATTTCTCACAAATCGGACTCAAAACAGGCCACTACAGGTCTTCCTACAAGATGTCTACAAGATGTCCTAATTCACCTATAGGATTCCCTATTTTCCTACAGGAACAAGCCGAAAACATAAGGCGTGATTTGGAAAGTGGTATGGAGTAGAGGGAAGGTGATTGATGGAAGGAATAATTCAAGGAAGTGATTGGAACTCACTCAAAACTCAAACCGAAGCTCTATGATGGTTGGATTTCCTCAACAAGCCTGGCAAGTTGTCCTTGTGAAATGATAACTCATATTGTGAACTTAGTGGCCTTTGGTGATCATGGGTGGGTATGTTTTGGCTAAGGCTAATGATATGTGGTCTTCTTGCAATATTGAAACTCCTGCAATATACACATCATCGTTGGCATTTATCCATAAATCATCTAAAAATAAGAACAATTTACAACAACATAGGAAAACATAATTTGCATCATTTATTTGCCTAGTTCATGCATGGAAATGATTGAAGCCTACTATGAAAGCACCATGAAATCTAATACAAAGCTTAAGATATCAAAAATGACAACTACAACCTACCTTCTAAAACTGAAAGATGCTGGCCTTATTAGCAGAAGAATCCTAAATTTCATAAGGAACCAGAATTCTATCTTTTTGGGGCTGAATGGGAGTTTTTCCTCAAACCATGGTCCCTGAAGGGACGAATGAGGTAAGATCCACCTATTATCATCCTTTGTTTTATATTTCCTTCTCTCTAATGCTATTGTTAAAACTATGCACAAATGGAAGAAAACTAATCAAATTTACCAATACTTGCAATGTAACAATGCCAAAATCAATTTAACAAGGAATCTATGAAATAACCTAATCATAAAAGTATGGTAAGAGGAACCTCTACTGCTAGGGTTGGACCCTAAACAAAGAGCTTCAGCCCTCTGAGTCAACTTAGTGCTAGATCAAGGAAATGTTCATTTTCATTAACATGTCCAAAAATACATAACAGTGTTTTGTCACAATCCTTCAACTTGAAAGTGCTTAGCCATTTTGCATAAAAAATCTGAATCCTAATGAGGCTCTAGGCCTATTTATTTATACAACTAAATTTTCCAATAAATTCCTTAAACCTAGGGAGGCTTGGCTCCCAATCTTAAGATTAATTGGTTCTTAACTATCACTGGCTCGGCTGCCAATGATTCTCATGACCCGGCTTCCTGCAACTCTGAGCTGGTGTGATTTGATTGAGGGATATTCGAGTGAGTGAGGATTTAATGAGGGAGATCCATCTCATATAATCTCTCCTTCTTGTCTCATTCGAGTTCCTACACCTTAATTAGCCATAATTTTCTCCCAAAAACCTACAATCAATGCACACTAGACCACTAGACATAACACCTTACTTTTACTCATCTCATTAAGCAAAATATAATTAAAACATGTAAAGAATTATGAGAATAGTTGATTTTATTAAGCTTGGAGGTGTATTAAGGTCCATATATTTTAGCCAATGATGAGCCTCATCATCACCCCCTACTGAAAGTGTTTCTCATCCTCTAAGAAACTCAATCTATGTCTATGTCCTTCATTTCTTTGGTGGCTTGCTTGACATCCCATGCTTCTGTTGTAGTCTCTTCCTCCTATGAATAAAATCCTACCTTCTTCTTTATCTTTTCTCACTTCGTTCTTTCTTCTTCTTCTTTTATTCCTTCCAACATTCCTTGTTGGAAATAATGCTGAGAGGGGGGTGAATCAGTATTATCAGATCAATAATATTATTTCTCAAATAGATTTATATACGCTACTTTGGTGAAATGAACTAGCATGTACACACAACTGTGATTAGAGAAACCAATGTATATCCAGAGAACTTGTGATTTAGACAATTTATCATGTGTTGATCTTAAAAAAGTACTTCAGTAACTTATTAGACAGTGCAGTAAAAGAATAATAAAGCATCACACATAAGCAACACACATGAACACCAAGATTTAAGGCGGAAAACCACCTGTTGCTATCGTCTTTGTCTTCTTTTAATAATAAGAAAATATGTTTACAATATTGTACTGGTGCAGACTTATACCAGTATGCAAGCTTCTACCTATAGAAGGTTACAACCTTCTCTCGTTCTCCAGCTTCTACTGGAAGGGAGCTACAACCCCCTCACTCTTGTACTAGCCTATATGTTTACTAGTATGTAGGTGCCAACCTATAGAGAAACTCCACTCTTCCACCAGGGACCACATTTCATGAATTTTCAGACTGGATTCTCCTGGCACATATCAAGACATATGAAGACATTGACTCATCAATAACCATCAAAAATTTAGAAACTCAAACTTCGTCAACCAACATGCAGTTAATCTAAAACAATCAGATTATTGTCACCAGAACACTATGTTGAACCTAGAAACCTGCATCATCATTCAGAACCAGTTGTAACCTCAAAAACCATGCATCAAATTGTATATGCTACTTGGCTGAACCGAAATTGCATGTATATGCTCCTTCCATTAATCAAACCTACGTATACCTCCAAAGCTACTGCAAACATAAACTTTTGAATCAAGTTTGTACCAACTAGCAATATACTGAACATATAGTCTCAACTTATAGAGCTTTACACAGGTAACAACAGAGATCACTTCTTCTCACTTATATAATCAATATATCAAATATCAAACTCCTTATTCATTCAGTTTTACATTCAGATCTAAGAAGACTTCATTGGCAGACAACAGTAAAATGGCAGCACTGATCTGATAGATCAGTCATCCTTGAACATCAAAATTTTCTTTTGCATATGCTACTTGGAAGAGCTGAACTAGTTTGTATACGCGCCTTCACCTAAGTGAACCAGCGTACAGATCTGCAAATACTTACTTCATAACTTCGCTGCACCTCTGGACTTCAGACATACTTAGATCAGAACATTTACAGTGTAAATCATGCATTAGCATTCAGATCTAGACTATCCATGATCAAATCATATAATAATAATTCATTTTAGTTCTCATGATCATTAGATATTATCTCCATCAACCGCTAAGGTTCATCCTTAGTTCAGATCAAGAAAATAACCATAAACCCATAACAAGCATATTTGGTTTTGATCTCACTCTTCATAAGATATTCATTACTTGTACACTTAGCCCTTTGATCTTCTCCTCCTTATATACTTAGATCCTTTGTCAATACGTCAGACCAAAACCACTTAGGACCAATACCTTGGACCAAATACCTTGTTATAGCTCCAAACCTCACTCTTGATGTTTGTGATGCTGCACTCATGGCCTAGGGCAACCCCTCCTTCCAGACCTGGTCCAAATATTCAAAAAAACAGTGTTTTACTACCTATACGCGACATTGCCTTGAGCTAAACACATGTGTACGTGGGTCTGTGTATACCCAACCCGCGTATATGTCTTAAAACACTTTAAAAAATTAAAACTCCTTAATTTCGGGCGAAGATCGCGGGTTTTACCCACTGATTACCTATTAGTGCTCGTGGCCCAACTGTTCCCAACAAATTCCCAATTAAAAACCTACTTTGGGAGAAGTATAAAAAGGCTTCAAAGGGAAGGCCTAAAGGAGGAGAGAATAGAGAGAAAGATCACTCTGCTGAGATTTTCCTTGACCAGGTATGAAGATCCTTGTGCTTCCAACACTTCCCCCATTTATAGGAAACCCTTGTTTCCTTGTGTGATGATGTCTTTCTACTTGATAGATCATGGAGTAAGTCATGGAAGGAGTTTGTTTGAAGGCTTGAGACTGGACGAATTCGGAGGATGGTTCCGCTTGGAGCCTGCAAAAGGACGAATTAGGTGAAATCATTCCTTTCTGTACTTTATTTATTTATAATAAAAAAAACACTTGTCTTGTTCCTGATATAAATCTTCTTCATGTTCATGATGTCAATGTTATAATTCATATGTGAATGGTTGTTTTTTGTATAACTAACTACCTTTCCTTATGTTATGAAGATGATTTCTTTATGATGCTTGTTCCATATACTGCTATACTTTCTTGAATTGTTTGTTTTGCCAGTTTAAGGACTAAAAGGAACTCAAAGAAGGTTTGGACCCTAACTAGATCTTCTCAAATGAAGGACCCCCAGGTGCACCCCTCTTCGTATAGTTTTTTTTATATTAGCATCATGGTTGTGTGGAATGTGTGTTTCTTTGTGTAAATAACCTCCGATCTGCTAGGGTATCAACCCAAGACCCTAGGGGAATTCATCCCTAAACAGAATTGGTGACTCCACTGGGGACAACAGTATTGTTGTTCCTAGTTTGGGTTTATTCAAGCCAATCAGGGCTCAGCTGTTTGTTTTCTTGATGTTACTGTGTAGTCTGTTCCTGCAAGAACTTGAATTGTAAGTTTGATCAGTTTCTTCAGACTGTTTTTTGTTTTTTCTTGAAATCTTTTATATATGCTATTTTTCCAGTTTACAGAAGTGTATATATGCATGTTTCCTTAAGTAAACCTGCATATACACAAGTTTCCTTAGGCTGAGTCGCGTATACACGCAGTTGTGCACTAACACAGTCGCATATATCTTGTAATTTTCAAGATTTTTCAAATCTTTTTGTTTCTAAAGGTCTGTCTGCTGGTTTGACTTAGTCCTGAACAATTACTTTTCTGTGTCAGTCTTTAGTTTTACATCAAGTATCTGATTTCAAATTCTCTCTGATTGTGGAAAGTGTTGGTCTTATTTGTTTTTGAAAGCATCATCGTTTTTGTTTAAGCACGCAAGATTTCTTGGTGGGAATCTTGGCTACTCTAATTCCTCAGGGAAAGAAGATTGATCTCAATATTTGTGTCAAATCTTGTTTTGGTGACCTTTTTGTTTGCTTGTTGAAACTACATTTTTGTGACCATCTACTTTTCTTGTTTTCCAAAAGTTGTTGATTGACACTTTCTTGAAAATTGTCTTTTTGATATTTTGGCCTTTGTTGCCAAGCTCTTACTGCTGCTTTTGATTGTTAAGAGCATCTCAAAACACATTTTTTTTTGTTGAGTTTTCATCCATTTTGTGTTGTCAGCTTGCAAATTGTTTTGTTGCCGATTTTTCAATCATAAAGTTTCAGTCTTGTTGAGAGAACTTTTGAAAAGACGTTTTTGTTTTTTCTTTTGAAGAAAACTTCTTGAAAACTTGGTTTTTCTTTCTTGAACTTTGTTTTGATTTAGTTTCTTTTAGTTAATGAAAGTGCATTTTTGTTTGTCTTGAAACTTGCTTTTAGTGTAGTTACAAAAATGAGCATTAGCAACTCATATTCCATCTAAACATTTTAAGTGGCAAATCATATTGATAAACAAGTTACTTTCATTTCTTGATTTTTAGTAGTCTTAAGTCTTGCATCAACATGTACTCATTGCATTAGGATAAATTTGCACATATTTTTAGAACATCCATAGTTTTGTTAAATTTTGTCAGTGTGAAGCTTGAGTAAAAGAAAAGAAAAGAAAAGAAAAAATTGTTGCTTTCTTTGAAGTTCCTCTGAACCTAGTAGAAATTTCTTTCATCGAAGAACAAAACAAGTGCATTTGCATGTAGTTTGGTTTTTATTGATTTCTTTTGCATCAAAACTCCACAAGTTTCATTTCTGCTTATCCCTTGACTTAAGAACAACCCATTTAAAAACAAGCGCTAATTAAAATATACTAGAACGTTTTATAATTTTCAAGTTAGACACACCAACAAGTTTTAGGATATTTTAGGGCCTTGGATTTGGCGAGTGGAGAGAAAACTCTCCAAGGCCATTTAAACTATCAAACATAGAGTCTGAATAGTGAGTGAAAATCCAATAGTATTAGGGAGACCAGGAAAGCTCCAGATCTAGGAGTTAAGCACAAGGGTTTTTGAAGATAAGGAAGAGAGATACCCCCTCTCCTACTTGTCGGATATAACCTCAAGACTGTTCCGCCTGGCTTCTCATACGAGTTGGTAACCTTAGTTGCTACTCCTAGGGATCTACATAGGTGGCTATGGAGGGGAATCTCGTGGCACTTGAGGTCAACGTTGTATCACTCTCAATGGTACTACTGGAGGGCACCCTTACGAAGCTTGGGGGCTTGCACCGGTGCAGGCCGTTGTTAGGAGGTCATCATAACTTCCTCTGTTACCTTCACTGGTCAGAGTGGGCTGTCATTATCCCAGACTATCTTCAAAAGTCCCCTTACTTCACTTTCTTGTATTTTGGTGTCCGGTCCTCATCACCCAAAGCAGAAATACTTGGAAGTTGTTTGACTGGCTGACATCTTTTAGGGACTTTATAGTTGAGTGCTCTTTGCTCCTTGTATATAGTTGGCTTTAGGTATTTTTGTCTAGTCACTTTTTGAACTTTGTATCCTGAGTGACTGACTTTCCACTCCACTAATCTTGAAAGGAATTTGGTCGTTCTTTAGAAAGTTGTGGAGTTGCCTTCTCAAGGGCAAAGGTCTTGATTGTGTGTTTATCTTCCTTGAAAAGTTATTTCTACATTCTCGTAAGGGAAGGCTTTGTGAATCAGTTAGATATGGCCAATATTCCTATGGAAACCAACCAAGGTTCCCTCCCAAAAGGGGATCCTTGTTCTTTTCCTTTCTTTGGAAACATTGGTACTCCCTTGATGGCCACTTTGAATATTCCTGGATTGAATGTTGGACTACCAGTTTGGTTGTGGTTCACTCTGAATATTCAAAATTCTCTTGAAGCTTCTCAAATGAATGCTTTATTTCAAGGGCATCACATGGTTGCTAATTGTTCATCTTCTTTCATAGAGAAACATGGGATTCCTTTTTCTCCTCCTTCTTGTAATAAGAAATATAAAAAGAGGAGAAAGAGGAAGTCAAAGAAGAAGAATAATTCTATCCCTTCATCTTCAACCTCTGCTAGTCATGTTGGAGATGAGCCTTCAGTCGCTGCAAGTCATGCTGGGGGCACAAGTCTAGTCACTGCAAGTCATACTAGCACTTCATCATCAACATCTGCTAGTTATGTTGAAGATGAGCCTTCAACCGCTGCCAATCATGCTGGGGGCATGTGTCTAGTCATTGCGAGTCATACTAGCAAAGAGTCACCGACCTCTGCAAGTCATGTTCAAGACTCTCCGTAAACCACTGCTAGTCAGGTTGGCAGAAGGGAGGTTGATAAGAAACCTAGACATAGAAGTTTTAAACCTAATTTCCCTTGTAAGATATGCAAGGGAGACCGTCTTACTCATTTATGCCCTGGTATTCCAGAGGTTCAAAGGATATGGTCCGAGTTTGAAAGTACTTCTACTCCTAGATCTAATATGGTTTCTCATCAATCCCACCAACCATTGGTTGATAATGTGGTTGAGCCAGTGCAATCTCTAGCTGATTACACTCCTTTTTTGGGGGGTGCAATGCCCAACAAAAGAGTCTGTTTGATTTCTAGTATAGAGTCTTCTGGTATAGGGGGCATTCCGGTTTCTTCGAATGTTCCCCCTCCAAATTCCAGGAGTGTTTCATTTGATGGGGATAATCTTGTCGAGCCTCATCTTCCTTCCCCTGCACCTTTCCAAATAAAGGTCAGAGTTAATTCCACAAATGTCTATCGATGTATGGTGGATGAAGGATCCTCTGCGAGTATTATATCCTCTTTGACTTGGAAAGCTTTGGGTTCCCCAAAGTTGTTGATAGCTCAGAGTCAGTTGTTAGCCTATGATAGAAGACCTGGAGAATCTATGGGTGCTCTTCCTCAATTGCCTATCACTTTAGGTGGGAATACTATCTTAATCGATATGATGGTGGTTGATAACCCTTTAGACTTTAATATGCTACTTGGGCATGATTATGTCTATGCTATGAACGTTGTGGTGTCTTCACTCTTTCGAGTAATGTGCTTTCCTCATAACGGGAATATTGTCACTATTGATCAGCTTGCATCTGATAATTACCACCCTAATTCGACTTTACTACATAATTCCCCTTGGTTTGTTCCGAGTGTTCAAGTAGACTCTACCCCGCCATGGGTCAATTATGTGGCAGTGAATCCTCAATGTTCAATCGCTTCTGAGAAGGACCCTTTGACCTATTATTCTCCTTCTTGGGACATGGTCCCGATAGTTGACCGAGAGATTTTTCTTATAGGGACATGGGACCCCTTAATTCCCTCTTTTGACCCTTGTAGTTCTCATGATTTCTCAGAACTTGTTTTGCCTTCACAAGAGGAACTTTTTGAAGCCATGAGTTTTGACTACCAAAGGAATCCTTGGCCTGAGCCCTGCAAGGGGTTTGTTCAGAAGAACCATTATGCATAAGCCGCAGGTTGTGTGGTTCCCTATACCATATTATATATATAAGGTATGCATTTTCAAGTTTTGTATTCTATCACACAAGATTTTATATGAAGTTTATATGTGGGATGTATTAACTTCTTGTCTAGTGTTCCTATTTATGTATACAGAACTTGGAAGATTTCTCCTTTGGAAATTTTTATGGTTGGTCCGTTCTGACAGGTATTGGTTTTCGAAACTGGCATATAGGTTAGGTTTTCGCCTGCATTGTGCACTTATCAGTTTCCTTTCCCATTTTGGCCTTAGGATTGACCCCACCAAGTTATGGTGCAGAACCTTCTCATTGCTTAGAAGTATCATGACTTGTGTGGTAGAGTCTACCTTATCATGGGTGCCCTAGTTAGTACCTAATTGTCACTTGGCACTCATGCTAATTTTTTGTCCCTAGGCTTGGGAGTCCTCTGTAGTCCCGCCATGACTTACGCGATAAAGACTCATTCCTCTTTGTTTCTTTGCTTCGTTCTAGCCTTATACCCTAGAGGCTCCTTTGTGTTGAGTTGTACTACTACATTGCATTTTGAACATTTGCACCTTTTGGCCTTAAGCTAGTTTCACATGGACTCGTGTTTAAGCCAACTTTTGACCATGACTACTGCGAAATCAAACTTGCATGCCCTTGCCTTCTGCAACTTGACACACCTTGATTCATGGAAGGAACACACCTTTGAGTGTCTTTGACCAGTTTTCACCTCCCTGCATTGAGCATAGGAACGTTCCAATCCCAAGAACTAGATCATCTGTTTCACCGACACTTGTTCTTTCCACTGTACTATAGCATTCTTTTATTCTTTTCCCAGCTTAAAGAAAAAGGCAAAAAAATTATATATTCCAAAAAAAGAGCGGGAACGGGACAATATTTCCACTTATTGTTGGCAGCTAGAGTCAGTCGTGTCACCCTTGAACAAAGCACTCGAAGCAAAGTCTCCTCCGTCTGGGCGAGATTTAGTTTGACCTAGGGATGACTTAACCTTGTTATTGAGTCAGTCCTCCCCCGATTGGTTATATCTTCCAATCATATGGAGGGTTTGTTCGTGCCTCCTGCATGATGAACTTATACAGAGTCATCATATGCTGCCACATGGTCACATTGAGTCATGCTTTTGTTCAAGGGGAGTTAGCTTGAGTCAGCCTCTCTGCGGTGTCTCTTGACTCATTTTTCAGTCGGCCTCTCTGCGGTGTCTCTTGACTCATTTTTCAGTCAGCCATCCCTAGTTGTCAGTATCATGTGTATCATCACATCAGTTATATTGGTCCTTTACTCGTGCCGGTTTGAGAAGGTCCCCATTGAATTCTTGCTGGTCGGTCTTGTCCTTATCAACGATGACATCTTGCTCTAAGGACAGGCCTAGAGCTGCACCCTGGCCCTATTTTCATTATTGATAGGTCACCTTGTGCTCAACATCGATCAGTATCATGGGTCTTTGACTGAGTGGTTTCCCTTGTGTTCGACATCAGCCTACATTATCACACATTAGGATTCATGCAGTACCTTTATTTCCATTTGACCCTATTGGTGGATACCTTGCCTCTGTGTCAACTTTCATTATTGGTTGGTTCAGAGGGTTTCTATCGTGCGCTAGCTACATCTTGTGTACGCCGGAAACGTGCTTCGGTCGGGTTACTACATCTTTTTCGTCTGATTCCTTCCACATTATTGTCCTACGGGTTACACTCGCACTAGATTGATGAAGGATGCCTTAATTACTTCCTTCTAGCAGATCTTTCCCCATCGACTACGACTCATTGCTCTAGGGCAAAGATCTAGAGTCCATTTGGCAATACCTTGGGGTTTGCAATCATTAGTGGCAGATCCTTCGCTATTGATAGTGGGAAACCATCATTGTCTCTTGATTGACAGATTCTTATAGGTTTTCGACTCCAGCTCATCTATTCACACTTGTTAGATTGTACTGGGTACCTTGACGCTCATTATCATTATCGGTGAGTAGTCTCACGTTTGTTAATGGTATACATCAATGACCGGTAATCAAACAATTTCTCACATGGTCGACTTCAGATCATTTATACCCATGCTGTAGAAATGTACCATGGCGGTCGGTGAAGACCTAAGGTTGCATCAGCATTCATTGGTTCACTTGACAGTTGCTCCTGTTGTTTCTAGTTGATACCACCCCACCTTATATGTTGCAGTCATTCATGGCGACATTCTATATGCTGGCACCTGAGTTTGCAATGTAGTACCATCCTATTCCATCATGTCCATTTGGTACCTTTTGTGATCAGTCTTTGATATCAATAATCCAGTTCATTCTTTAGCATCATTGACATTCTTATATGTGATATTCATACATGTACTTGTTAGATCGTGATCAAATGATCCATTATGTATTTTCCAGTTCTTTATACTTGTATACTTAGTGGATCCGCTTGCACTTGATATGCAGACATGCTTTACTTTCTCTGAGCATGGGTATGCCTGCCTCAGATAGTGTTTCTTTCTGATCTCCTTTTGTGGCTTGGTAGGCTGAACTCTGGTGAAGTCCTTCTCAGTTTTTGACAGATTTCCTTTCCATGTACTTGCTTAATACATTTCGGCCATCATGTACCCCTTCTGACCTCATATATTAGGGGGCATCTATTATAGCTCCAAACCTCACTCTTGATTTTTATGATGCTGCACTCATGGCCTAGGGAAACCCCTCCTTCCAGACCTGGTCCAAATATTCAAAAAAACAGTGTTTTACTCCCTATACACGACATTGCCCTAAGTTAAACGTGTGTGTACGTGGGTCTGTGTATACCCAACCTACACATATGTCTTAAAACACTTAAAAAAATTAAAACTCCTTAATTTCGAGAAAATATCGCGGGTTTTACCCGCTGATTACCTATTAGTGCCCATGGCCCAACTGTTCCCAACAAATTCCCAACTAAAAAACTACTTTGGGAGAAGTATAAAAAGGCTTCAATGGGAAGGCCTAAAGGAGGAGAGAATAGAGAGAATGATCACTCTACTGAGATTTTCCCTAACCAGGTCTGAAGGTCCTTGTGCTTCCAGCACTTCCCCCATTTACAGGAAACCCTTGTTTCCTTGTGTGATGATGTCTTTCTACTTGAGAGATCATGGAGTAAGTCATGGAAGGAGTTTGTTGAAGGCTTGAGACTGGACGAATCCGGAGGACGGTTCCGCTTGGAGCCTGCGAAAGGATGAATCAGGTGAAATCATTCCTTTTTGTACTTTAGTTATTTATAATAAAAGAAACACTTGTCTTGTTCCTGATATAAATCTTCTTCATGTTCATGATGTCAATGTTATAATTCATATGTGAATGGTTGTTTTTTGTATAACAAACTACCTTTCCTTATGTTATGAAGATGATTTGTTTATGATGCTTGGTCCATATACTGCTGTACTTTCTTGAATTGTTTGTTTTGCAGGTTGAAGGACTAAAAGGAACTCAAAGAGGGTTTGGACCCTAACTGGATCTTCTCAAACGAAGGACCCCCAAGTGCCCCCCTCTTCGTATAGTTTTTTTATATGAGCATCATGGTTGTGTGGAATGTGTGTTTCTCTGTGTACATAACCTCCGATCTGCTAGGGTATCAACCCAAGACCCTAGGGGAATTCATCCCTTAACATACCTAGGGTCAATACCTTGAACCAAATACCTCAGACCAAATACCTTAGACCAAAACCTTGGTTTTCCAACATGTACGTGTTTTTCCTCTTGTGGGAGTGTGTGTATACATATACGCTCTTTTTGTTCTGTGGACCAGCATGTATATGTTTTTTTGACTAAATGGACCTGCATATACTTCTTAAACTTCTTTACATCAACCTTTTCGTTTACCTTCTTTATTCTAATCACTAGACCTTAGTTCCATATTCCTGTTCTTCTGTACCATTGCCTTGTAACCTCTAAATATACCTGTTGTACTATGAGTTTCCTTTTACCAAAACTAAATTGACCTGTGAGTGAGTTGCCATCAAGGACAACACTTGTATCATAATGCCAACATTCCCAAAATAAATGGTGGACTGAGCCTCAAGCCAATCCAATTGATTTTGAGTCTTTGTAGTGTCTGTTTATACATTGGGGTTCTATTTAGTGCCTCTCTCATTTTATTAGGAGAATGATATTCTCTTATTTTTAGGTTGTAAGGCAAGGTGTTCCATCTCCTTTGGCAAGATTGCTAGCTATCATCTCCTAGCAATCTTCGCATGTCTTCAAAGTGTGTGACTACATGTTCTTGTATAGCAAGGTACCTTGGTGCAAGCTTAGGATCATTTGCAATGAGGTTGTGGGTGTTGATGACAACCATTGGGTTAGATTGTTCTGCTCTGATCATAAGGGGGTTTGCCTCTTCTTTTTCCAATACCCTTTTCATCTTTGTAGCTCTTTCCTCTTCATGATTCATCCAAGATGATAAGGCCATCAATTGCAAGTCCCCTAGCTTTGGATTTGGGTCCCACACATTTAAATCTGTCAAGGCCAAATTGTGTACGTAAAACTCAGATATCTTTTTTCTATCTTCCAAGGTGCTTTGATCATAGATATCAATGAATTGTCTATAGTCTTGAAAGGGAATAGTGCCTCTTTGTTCTAGGGTCTTTATTTGGAATTGTATCCATTGTTCCTTGAGGTACAAGGCATATGACTTTGCTGGCATCCTGCACTGATTGCCTCCATGGACAAACTAGCCATAGTTTCCAATTGGCGTTCCCTTTCTTGTAGTTGCTTCCTTAGCAATGTGTTCTCATCCTCTAACTAAGATTTCAGCATTGCTTCTCTGTCTCTTATGCTGCTCAGTTCTCTACCCATCTCTTGCAAATTCTCCTCCATGTGGCCTACATCCTCTACCCCTTTTGATTTAGCAATTTTCATCCACCTATGTGTCCTTGCCCTACCTTTTTCAAGTTCAAAGAATAGGGGAATGTCAAACTTCTGTGGTATCACTATACCTCCTTCAATGAACCTATAGTAGGAGATAAGGTTTGGCTGTGGGCTAGGTTCTTTCAGTTCTTGGCCCTCTTCCTTTGTTTCTTGTTGAGTAATTCCTTCCTAGTCTCTTTTCTATGTTTCCTGTAGGTTTGAAAGAGTATCTTGTAGGATGGTCTCTACTTCCTGTAGGTCTGACTGTGTCTCCTGTAGGAGACCTTTTCCCTTTGATGAGGTTGACCTCATGACAGGCCTCCTAACATAGGTGATTGTAGACTTGGGAGAAGCTTGTTTTGATGTTCCTTCTCCTTCATTTGTCTTTAGAGGGATTGCCTTCTCTTGTTGTTTTGGTGAATCCTCAATGACAATTAGAGTTTTGGTGGGGGTTTGAGGTCTCCCTTGTCTAATCCTAGTGCTCTTCCTTGTCCTGAAGTACAGTGGGGTTTTTCTTTGCCTATTTCCCTTTGATTTGACAGGTGTACTTAGGGAAGTAAGAGAAGTTGTTGCCTCTTTCTCTGTAGGCTCTGGAGACACCCTTAGTGATTCTTCTTCTGCTCTACCTTGAGCTGAAAACTTCTCTTCATCCTTATATCCTTTTTTCTCTTTTCCATTTTCTTTCTCATCGTCTTCTTTATCTCCTCATTCCTCTTATTTTTCTTCCTCTATTTCTTCACTCTGCTCATCTGTTTCTTCTTTTGTTTCCTCCTCTGTCTCTTCTTCATTTTCCTCCTCTATTTCTTCTTAATTTTGCTCATATGTTTCTTCTTCTCTCTCACTAGAATTAGGGCTTATGTCATGCTCAATAGCTTGAATTTATCCTTTTTCCTACATGTCTGCAAATGTTGTCCATGCAATAGGGAATCCTAAGTTTTGTAGAGCATATTCAAGGATGAGTTTGATCAACCCATGATGGGCTAGTTGTTGATGTTTTCCCTCTTTCACTTTGATGCTCATGTCTATCATGGATTGTAGAAGAAAATATGGTATACTCAATCTGTTATGAGGAGGTGTGTTCTCTCCAAATCTCAGTTCTTAGAGGAGTCTAAAGTGGTATCCATACACTACACTGTATCTCCCTTCACATGAAATATATTTGATGAGGTGGTAACTGACTTCATTCCAAGGGTATGGAATGCTCTCCCTTCCAACTCCATTTTCTTCCTCTATTGGCTCTTCTCCTTCCAAAAAGAAGTTTTTCTTTGCAAGGGTGTTGTTACCCTTGTCTTCTTTTCTCCATGGTAACCCTAGGGGGAGTGTAGTGATTATGCTTATAACCTCAGGGGTAATTTCTAATGATAAACCCTTCACCACAGTAGTGGAACTGGTTCTAGTGAGGGGTATGAGTGAGAGGGAAAATTCTATGGCCACATCATCATCGTATCCTCTCATCCTCTCAAAGAACCCCATCCATTGATGCCTTGTGAAAATTTCCACCACAGGAGGATGTTAGTGGATCCTTGTTGTGTTTGTGGGTTCTCTCTTGTTGAAACCTCCTATCATCTTTTCCTGGTAATTCTAGAGGCTTGTGTCAATACAGTTCAAGACTTATGGTAGGTGAGGAAGTTTTGGAATTTGACCTTTAGTGACATGCAATAAAAAAAAATTTATCCTGAGATGCACTGCAAATTCCTAACCGAATTGAGGATTTATTTTTTAAAATGGAAAATATGGAAGGTATGGCTCCTACCTCACTTTTCTACATTCTAGTGAGGATAACCCTTGATTTGACCTCCCTTAGTGCCCATTGATAGCTCTGTAGGATAATTCCTCTATATCCTATAGGCTTCCTATATGTTTCCTGCTTGATGTAGATGCTGACTATTTCTTGTAGGTGTTATTTCAAGAATGCCGAGAGAAACCTCTTTGTTTGATGGATCCTCGAAGTTGCCTTCGCTTTCTTCGTATGGGAATCAATGTTTTATTTCTATTTATGGATGATCGTGTGGGGTGGTGTGCTGGCTAGACAAGTACGAGCACCTCCTTTTAGACCGTTGGTCCCACTATCAGTCCATCATTTCACCTTACCTCGTAATCATATTCCACTGCTATCCTCTGTAACTTAACCATTTTTGGATTTATTCCCTTTTCCCTTTGATTTGAATTTTTCCATGTGTGGAGTGGTCTAACTCTTTTCTTCTCGTTGACTGGCAAAAGGTGGACAAGTTAACTGGCCACCTTTACTTATAAAATCAACTCTCGCATTATTCCAATAGTTTTGATCATAACATTCTTATGAGAGAGCATGAGTAAGATGACATCACTTTGGGTAAAGTTATTCGTTGATGATGCATGCTAGAGAGTAGTGCCTCTTTTTTGTGCTTTTCAAGCTGCATATTTTCATTGTTTATTGCCTCTTTTGATGCTTTGTTCATTTTGATGTGCAGGTGTTAGACCTTGTTGTTGGTGATCTTCTTGCTACTGCTACACTCTAGAGGAGCTTCCTTGTCCTTGTAGTCCCTGTGCTAAAGATGGATGCAGTCTCTGTGGTTTCTTTTGTGGGATAGGATGCTATAGGATTTCCTACAAGATGTCTATAGGATGTCTTGTAGCTGCCTCTCCCTTAAACTTTCACATTTTCCTCAGCTCTGAAGTACAATGGGTGTTGAAATGAGTGGAGAAGGGTGGTATGGAATGGTAGGTGAGGGATGTTGCCTTGGGTTGGGCCCTAACCCAAGAGCTTCAGCCCTCTGAGTCAAATCAGGGGTGGATCAAAGGAATGCTCATTTTCATTAACATATCAAAAAATACATAACAGTGTTTTGTCACAATCCTTCAACTCAAAAGTGCTTAGCTATTTTTCATAAAAAATATAAATCCTAATTAGGCTCTAGGTACTTTATTTATACAACAGAAGTTGCCAACAACTTCCTTAAACCTAGGGAGGCTTGGCTGCCAATATTAAGATTAACTAGTTCTTAACTATCACTAACTCAACTACCAATGATCCTCATGACTCGGCTAACTGCAACTGCGAGATGGTGTGATTTGATTGAGGGATCCTCGAGTGAGTGAGGATTTAATTAGGGAGATCCATCTCCTATAATCTCTCCTTCTTGTCTCATTCAAGTTCCTGCACCTTAATTAGCCATAATTTTCTCCCAAAAACCTGCAATCAATGCACATTAGACCACTAGACATAACATATTACTTTTAGTCATCTCATTAAGCAAAATATAATTAAAACATGTAAAGGATTATGAGAATATTTCATTTTAGTAAGCTTGGAGGTGTATGAAGGTCCATATATTTACCCAATGATGAGCCTGATCAGAGACCGGACAACTCCTTCTCTGGGTTCATTAAATATACTCGGAGGGATTCATCCAAAGGATGAATTTATAGATCAAGCATACATTATGCTCCTCAAAATTGCTAAAAATTAAAGAGGTATTAACCAGTATGGTTGGGAAAATTGGGAAAACATGTTACTCCATTTGTTAATGGAAGTGAGTCGCTCTTGAACACGACACTCTTCCACTTTATTTCCATGGTTGTACGGTTGGGTAATCTTCTTTTCTTTCTATCCATCATACCTTTTTAGAACCTCCATTTCCATTTTGAGTCAATGCTGACAACTCGATTCAATGTCGTCAGTGTGTTCAAGAGAAGTCATTCAGTTGATATTCTTTACAATACTCTCAAGCCTTGATTCCATGCTTTCCTTTCTTGATCCATTTCCATATCAGCATCATTCTAATAATTTTGTCTCAATTATCATACCTATTTCATGTCATTGATGGGGGATACATCAAGATCCTCCTGTGACGAGTCACTTCCTGTTGACATCAACACATTATCCAAGAGGTTGACTTATAAACACCCAAGGATACCTTGGTACTTTCATACATCAATGGAAAGTATCCTCACTCTTGGCGACATGTTTACATCAAGGACCTTCGACTGGAAGATTTTGTGTGGTGTTCAACATCAACTCATTTATTCACACCATACGAATTGTAATTGATTACCTTAAGAGCCATTAACATCATCGATGGTTTCTCTCGCATTTGTTAATGGCTTACATCATTGGTTGGTAATCATATGTTGTCTACTATGTTTGACCTCAACTCATTGATTCACATTGTTAGAATCATACGTTGGTTGGTTGTGTGAGGGAGATAGAAGACCCCAAATCTAGTTTCTAGCATCTGAGATGTGATTTTAGGATTATATAACATCACTATGTATGATGGCTATGATCATACAAACATTCATCCATTCATGGCTCCACCATCAGTCATCAATGAACGTGCCTTTTGATCATTGTACATGTTATGTTAGTTTATGTGTTGAGTATGGGTATGCCTCCCTTAGAAAAAGGATGTCATGATTTAAATGTATTGTAACATAAGACGATCTCGTTGGTTGTTCTTGATCTCAACTTGTCACAAGGTAAAGCATTTTAGTCATCAGCCATCATCTCTAAATTTGCGCTTTAGGGGGCACTCTTTTATAGGCCATTTTGTCACATCCAACCAAAAGGTCTCCTAATGGGATCAATCAACATCCTATTCACCCTTTACATAATCATTACACAAATCCCTATGCATGACTGTCTTATTCCCTAGAGTTTCTACCCTAAACTGCATCATTTGAGCCAATTTTAGGACCAACACTCCCTGGCCTCTTGCTGGACTATGTTCAACTACAAGTTGCTCCATTCTGGCCTACGTTGATCACCTACAGGTTGTTCCTCTTTGCACCTATGTTGGTTCTAGAAATTCAGGAAAAAGAGAGAGAATCCGAAAAACCTCCATTTCCAAAAGCTTCCATGATCTGTTGTAACCACTTACCTCAGATAAAACATTCATATTCTATCCTATCCTACCTTGGCATTTCCATCCCTTATCCTTAGATCTAATCCTCCCATCAAGAGTGGATCTCAATCCCAATTTTGTTAAAAGGATAAGAACTCCAAACTTACCCCACTCCTCTATATATTTACAACCTTTGATATACAAGAGGTTGGATTTTGGAGAGTGATTCTATCCTTATGTTGTTGTTGTGAGAGTGATATTTGCATTCATTTGGGATTGGAGGTACACTTTATGACAAAGGAAGGAAAAGTCAACAACGTGAAGGATCTCTTCTACAAGATTGACACCTATTTATGGTCGTAGCTTACTCCATTTTTATCAATACAAAGAGTTCTTTCTTTTCCTATATGTGATGTCATCATTTCATGTATTTTAATACCATGTTGATCTATTGAATAAAGTAGATATATTATGGTACATAGATCTTGTAGTTTCTTGGCTTCTATTGTTTGAATGTGCAGGTTCTAATTTTGGTAGGTGGACCTAGGATTTGAGCAATCAAGCCAAAGAAGGAGTGAAACATACGTTGCAACTCGCAAGGGTTCCTCAACTCAAATTATCAACCCGAGGTTCATACAAACTTAAGAGGTGTCGGCACTATATGTGCAACATGAAATGTGTCCTTCTTTTGTTGATCTGATGCAATGAAGTGAATATCATGAAATTTAACCTAAAATAATTTTATAAATGGAAATTCTACTTTCTAAAATGTAAACACTAATCCTAATTGCAGAAATGGAAACCAAACAATAGCCTAATTGCAGGATGTGTAAGTTTCATTGAAAAGGGAACCTAGTCTTAACTTAAGAATAAAGAAAGTAAAATATCTAACATGCATGAAGGAAAGAGAATGTAATCAATCAATTCATTCCAAATATTTTATATCCATTGACATATTTCATTATATACTTCATGTGGCATTCAAGAAAATCATTATTGTACTATCCAATTCATAAATATGTCCATTAACCCAAATTGTTGAGATGTGTTGCAGGGGTAAAAAGGAAAATAATAAGTGGTATTTGGTCTTCCCCAATCATGGATTTATATCCTAAAGGTAATTATTCATCTCAAATAAGTAAAATTTGCAATGGGGTTCAAAACTGGTGAAGGAAAGTGATGCTACAGGTTTGTTACAGGCAATTGCTACAGGAGACTTGTAATGATATAGGAACAAGAATCTTGCTAAATTCCCAAGTAAATCAAATTAAAATGGGATGGAAAAATAATTTTTGTTATGTAGGATTTCTTAGGTCTCCATTCCAAGTGGAATCACTCCAAAATACCTCTGTTAACACGTGCTAAAAAATAGTGGAAAATTACTATTCTAAAAACTGGAAATTCAAGAACTAGTGAGCTAGTTAACCTATCAAACGCCTAACCTAATCAAGTGAAAATACAATGGGGTGACTTTTTTTATTAACTTGAATGGTTTTATGCCCTAATACAATTTTAATCAACTCAAATAAATCTCATTAATAGGTTCTAAAAAATATCATAAAATTACTACTATTTTTCTACAAGGGACTTCCAGAAATTCTAAATTTGTGAACTAGTAGACCAATCAAAGTAGCTCAATGATGAAGATTGCTTTTAAAAGTTGTTATAAGGATGAATCATGCTTGTGAATATTTAAATAACCTACACAATAACTTCAATAATTTATCCCAATCCTACATCAAAAGGAGCATCAATACTAAATGCAGAAATAGGAAAAAAAAGAATAAGAGATGCATGTCAATAAGAAGTGAAAAGAAGAAAATAAAATTATAAAAAAGGGCTCTGAGGCTCCTAGGATGGCCAAGCCCAAGAATACTAAGAGTCCTATGAAGGATACCAAGCTTTAGAAGCTAAAAATGGCACCAAAATTCATTAATTGAATCAATCCAAGTACATAATTGCTAGAAATGAAAGTGGAGCTGCAAAAATACAAGTTTTATCCATGGGAAGAATAAGAAATGCCTGCCTCTAGAGGAAAATTCCATTTTTAACTATAAAAAATGGTGAGGAATAATTATCATTGAAAGGAGGAAGCTTTCCCTTCCAAAATCTCTCAAATAGTGGATCTGGTTCCCAACACTAGGAATCTGTATTAAATGACAGGGAACACATTCCTAGATTTTCTCAATCATTGAAGCTCTAGAATTCTTCAATAATTTCATGATATTTTGTTCATTTATTATCCAATATTGATCCTCCTATAGTAGGTAGCAAGTCCCTAGATTAACTCCTCCTCCAAATCTTCATAATCTGCCTAATATTCCACAATATTCTTCAAAAATAAATAATAGTAAGCACATAATATGCAATCATCTCTAAAACTTTCTCATAACATATTAAAGAAAAAAACATTATTAAGTGTAGAAGGAGAAGTTTAATATAGCCTTCAAGTTTGCAAGAAAGGTTAGATGGGCCTTAATTTGTGTCTAATTTAGAGGCTTGTCATATTGCAAATATAGTGAATTGTGAAGATATATGAGTTACTTAGAACCATATGTAGTAATTAGTGGCAGTGATTTCTATGATTTTCTAAGCTTGACAAGAGATGGGAGGAAAGATGATATGTATTGAATGGAATCACCCACATAGACCTTGGGACAAATTAGAAATATTGGGTGGCTACATGCCCACAGAAGGTAAGGTTGAGAAACAAATATGCATTATAGGAAATGAACTAAGTATTAATAAGGATCCCCATTCTTACAACATGACTAGACAAAATGCAAAGATTGAAAGAAAACACACCAAAATGATGCCAGTAAGACGTGTAAGGATCCATAGGATTAACTACCCAATTTTCAACAAGGCCTGCACTAAATGAAAAAGGCATTAAACCCAAAAAGAGGATGTGCAGAACTAGATGACCAGGAATTAACACCATCAAAAATTTGATTGATTGAACATTGTCAAAAAATAACAGCTAGGTTTTACTAGGATTCTTTACAACTCGCAATGGCTTAGTTAACCACTCGACCCTTTTCAAACATCATCAAATATTTAGCTAGACATATGTGTGACAACAACAATAGAATAGGGTTGACTAAACTTTGAGGAAATCAGATCTAGAATTTAAAAGGGATCCTTGTAACTTTCAACAACCTCTTCAATCAGTTGACCATTATCAACATTAAGAGATCATTTAGTTGGTCTTTTCATGATTGTGATCACCCTCATTACAACCATGTAAACACAACCTATATAATTTCATATATTTTTTCAGAAAATAAAAATAAAAACATGTTCTATTATAAAAGTTCATGTTTACATATGGTTGTGATATATGCTCCATTTAAGAGGATTTTCCAGCTTGTCTGATTCATAACAGAAACTCAAAATCGACTTGTATAGGCTACCAAATGAAAAGCAAAACCAGTGTTTGTAAACCTTACAACTCATCCCGGTTGTACACCAATCAATCATAGACCATAACCAGCATAACCGAAATATATCATAGCCTGATAAAAAGCCATAACCACACTTAATGTTAAACACAACAATGCTAAGAACCTTTTTCTAAGAACCCTAAAAAAATTCATTTTACAATCAATTGTTCGTAACTCCGGTTTCTAAATGCAAAAAAAAAATGAAAAACACCAAATTGAAATGAAAAAAAATACCAAAATTTACATGGAACTTACAGGTTTTGAAGAAATGTCAAATACCCATCAAAGGTTGCCTTCTGAAAAGCATTTGGGTGTCACTGTAATCCAGTTTTGGCATTACCATAATTACACCGACCTTACCTTCAACGGAAAACACAACTGTTCATCATATTCGATAACAATTCCAAAAGTCGTTGGCACCGCCATCTGTTGATCATTTCCGGCGAAAAATCCAAAATCCAGTGCCCCAGCTTGCACCACCACTTATTCATCATATCCGATGACAAATCCAAAATTTGATGCCCCAGCTAGCACCACCGTCTGTTCATCATATTCGACAACAATTCCAAAATATGTTTCCCCTACTAGCACCACCATCTGTTCATCATATCCAACGAAAAATCCAAAAGTTGGTGCCCCAACTGGCACCTCCATTTGTTCATCATATCTAGTGACAATTCCAAAATTCGGTGCCCCAGCTGGCACCCTCATCTATTCATCATATCTGGCAACAATTCCAAAAGTCAGTGCCCCAGTTGGCACCACCATCTGTTCATCATATCCGGTGACAAATCCAAAAGTCGGTGCCCCAACTGGCACTGCCATTTGTTCATCATATCCGACGACAAATCCAAAATTCGGTGCACCAGCTGGCACCACCATCTGGTCCTTGTATCCGGCGACAAATCCAAAATTCGGTGCCCCAGCTGGCACCGCCATCTCTTCATCTTATTTGGTGACAATTCCAAAAGTCGGTGCCCCAGCTTGCACGGCCATTTTTTCATCATATTCGACAACCAATCCAAAATTTGGTGCCCTAGCTGGCACCGCCATCTGTGCATCATATCCAACGATAATTCCAAAATCCGGTGCCCCAGCTGGCACCGCCATCTATTCATCATATCAGGCAACAAATACAAAAGTCGTTGCCGTAGCTTGCACCACCATTTGTTCATCATATCTGGCGACAAATCCAAAAGTCGAGGCCCCAGCTGGCACCACCATATTTTCATCATATTCGATGACAATTCCAAAAGTCGGTGCCCCAACTGGCACTGAAATTTGTTCATCATATCAGGCGAAAAATACAAAATTCGTTGCCCCAGCTTGCACTACCATTTGTTCATCATATCTGGTGAAAATTCCAAAATTCGATGCCCCAGCTGGAACCACCATCTTTTCATCATATGCAGCGATAATTCTAAAAGCTGGTGCCCCAGCTAGCACCGCCATCTGTTCATCATATCCGGTGACAAATCCAGAAATTCGGTGCCCCGACTGGCACCGCCATCTGTTCATCGTATCCGGCGACAATTCCAAAAGTTGGTGCCCCAGCTAGCACCACCATCTCAATTGAGTTCCAATATCATAAACATACACGTGTGAAAAGTCTATAACAAAGATATTGGCAGCCAAAATTGAGTTCGGCACATGATACGTGAGAGATTTGTGTGCAAGCATTTTGAAATGCAATTTGAGTGAAACAAGTGGGAGCATGGTAAAATACGCATAGTACAATTATTTCCATTTCCATTTTGATGGGCATGGTTCCATTTAAAAAAGTATTATGGAAATATAATTGGTAATATAAATACAGGGAATATGATTTAAAAATGAAAAAATAAAAACATTTAAATGATGTAAATGATCTAATTCAAATATATAAATTCAATAAATGTTATAAAATTCTTATAAGAAAATTAAAAATAAAAAAACTATCAATGGTACAAAATATCTTACTCAAACATACAAATCCTCGCAAAATTATCTTACTCAAACTCGAGTATCCATTTTATTTCAAACAAGTCACGAGAAAATGATTACCAAAAAAACAACTAATTCAAAGTCAATGATTTAAAACAAAAAAAAGGGTAACATAATAAATTGTTGAAGTTACATGTGTGCAAATTCTATAACAAAGAGGTTGACCACCGAATTCGAGTTTGGCAAATGGGACACGAGAGATCTCTACGCAACCATTTTGAAATGTAGTCTGAATGAAATAGGTGGGAACATGGTAAACGATGCACAATACGATTATTTCCATTTCTAGCTTGATTTTCATGGTCCTCAAGATAATTCAAGGCTTCTATGCAAATAGGACACAATGATTTCTCTCCTTATTCATCCGCGAGTTCATCTAATTCAATCTTTTGACACACTTTCTCCAGTATATCTCTCACTATTTCTTCTTCCATTATTTCATCTTTGTCATCATTGTCTATCCTAGGTAATGGAATATGTTTCCTTCACCTTCCAATTTCCACTGCCTATTGTTCAGGATACACTGCAACAATTCCAAATGTTGGTGCCTCATTTGGCACTTCCATTTGTACATCATATCCGACAACAATTCCAAGTGTGAGTACCCCAACTGGCACTGCCATATGTTCATCATATCCGACAACATTTCATAAAGCCAGTGCCCCAACAGGCACGATCATCTATTCATCATATCCAGTAACAATTCCAAAAGTCAATGGCCCAGTTGGCACAACCATCTGTTCATCATATCCGGCAAAAAATCCAAAAGCCGGAGCCCTAGATTGCACCACCATTTGTTCATCATATCCAGTGACAAATCTAAAAGCCAGTGCCCCAGTTGGCACCACCATCTATTCATCATATCCGATGAAAATTCCAAAATCCGGTGCCCTAGCTAGCACTGCCACCTATTCATCATATCCGGTGACAAATCCAAAAGCTGGTGCCCCAGCTGGCACCGCCATCTGTTCATCATATCTGGCGACAATTCAAAAATTCGGTGCCCCAATTGACACTACCATCTGTTCATTATATCTAGCGACAATTCCAAAAGTCAGTGACCCAACTGGAACCTCCATCTATTCATTGTATTTGGTGACAATTCCAAAATTCAGTGGCCTAGTTGGCACCACCATTTGTTCATCATATCCGGCAACAATTCCAAAATTCGGTGCCACGTCTGGCATCACCATCTGTTCATCATATCCAGTGACAATTCCAAAATTCAGTGCCCCAACTGGCACCACCATTTGTTCATCATATTTGGTGACAAATCCAAACATCGGTGCCCCAGCTGGCACCGCCATCTTTTCATCGTATTTGATGAAAAATCCAAAATTTAGTGCCCCAGCTGGTACCACCATCTGTTCATCATATCCGGTGACAAATCAAAAAGCTGGTTCCCCAGCTGGCACCGCCATCTGTTCATCATATCCGACAACAATTCCAAATTAAATTTGGTGCCCAAGATTGCACCACCATTTGTTCATCATATCCAGTGACAAATCCAAAAGACAGTGCCCCAGTTGGCACCACCATATGTTCATCATATCCGGCGACAATTCCAAAAGACAGTGCCCCAGCTTGCACCGCCATCTGTTTATCATATTCGGCGATAAATCCAAAATTCGGTGGCCCAGCTTACACTACCATTTGTTCATCATATCCGATTACAAATCAAAAATTCGGTGCCCCAGCTAGCACCACCATCTGTTCATCATATCCGGGGACAATTCCAAAATTCGGTGCCCCAGTTGGCACCACCATCTATTCATCATATCCGGCAACAAATCCAAAAGTTGGTGCCCCAGCTGGCACCGCCATCTCAATTGAGTTCCAATATATGTGGAGTAGGCAAGTGATGGAAGGGAACTATTCTTGTTTTTTAAATTTATTTCAATATTATTTTTAGTGTTGTGGATGGGGAAGTGCTAGAATGCAAGACTAGTATTCATGAGCCCAACTTTATTTGGACAATATATGTTTGTGAGATATCCATGTGCCATGATTTAATATTGATTATTACAGTTTATATATGCATGATTTAATTTGTTGGAGTTGGTTGTTATAATTTTATTCAAGTCTTTTTGAATTTTAATATGATATATGGAAGTTTTTTGGAAATATATTATGTAAAGATTTTTTGAATTTCTAAATGATAGAAGTTTTAGGGAAATATATTATGTAAAGAGTTTTTGAAATGTTTAATGTTTCTAGTAGATATTTAGGTTTACTTATCACCAAATACTAAGGAAGATTGAAAGATTGGAAAAATGGAAAAGAGAAGAATATAAAGAATATGCTTAATATTCAATTTTGATATGTTTTATTTTTAAGATTTTATGTTTTGTAGTGAGATGTAGATTTTGTTATAAAAAAATGAAGTTTATATGATTCATAAATGAGGGAGTTATAACCCAATTGCTTCATCAACATGGATCCTTTGTGGAAATTTGTATCTAAACTCTATCTTTATATTTCCAATATTATATATGGAACTATTTATTCATAATGATATGTTCTTGGGTGTGACCTACACACATCAAACTCCTAACAACACAATAGAAATCAATCCAATAAAAAATAATGAATATGTAAATACTCTGCCACTAAGAATTCAATTTTCAAATATGATTTCAAGGGATTTTCAACTCAATGCAACTTCCCTACTCCTTGTTTTTCAATGGAATTTAGTACAACTTCCCTACTCTTTGTTCTTCAATGGAATTTAAGGAAGGGTAATGATTGACTTTATAAGGATTAGGGAAGTGTCAATCAACTCTCTATGCATGGAACGTTATAGCCAACCTCTATATGCCATGTCCATTGACAGCTTTATGTGGCATGAGCTATGGCCATGGACAACTCATTCTCAGGTAATTTAGCTTTTACCATGGCATTTATCATACCTGATATATAAACTATAGTGAAAATTCAACTAGCTAGTTCATCAGTATAATAATAACGGTTTTTGGGGCTTGTAACCTGAATTGTGGTCAAAATTAATGTAAGACCCCGCAAAATGTGGGCACAAAGCACGAAAGTCTAGGGTTGTCCTCCCTAAAATTTTGTAATTTAATATAGATTGCATCGGCCTACCCATGGTCCACAGACCATGGGAATGTATAAATAGAGCGAGGCTCTAAGTGTAGAAGGCAGTTCTTGTTAGTTTTTTATCTTAAGTGATATGGGTTTTGAATACGATATTTGCTCTGGGTCTATAAGTCCGACTCTTGGGTGGTAGGAATAGGAAGAGGGTCTGCAACTATGTGCATAGAGGCCTGGTAGAGTCCACAGCTGTGTGCACGGACCCCTGCAGCTGAGTGCGTAGGGCAAAGTGGGGATTGTAACAGAACAGAATTTTAATAAAAGCTAAGTTGATTCTAAAATATTGTGCATCTATTCATATATCTATATGTTTATGCTTCTATTATATGTTTATGCATATCCTTACAATTTATGATCGCGCGCACTTGTTATGAATGTTGAATGATTGATAAGAATATTGGCCCCACAAACTTTAGTTAAGATCTATAATAATAAAGTAGTGAGGATAAAGGATCTAGACCGCACCTCTTTGCGCTCTTTACATAGCTACGTGAAGGTAAAACCACTATGCAGAGCAGTGTGAGCACGCATGATCGGTTTGCGAACTTCCCAGACTTCCTCAAGACATCCCTAGGGTGTGGAACCTAGTTTCAGCACCGTCCCATACTACCTCGGGTGAGACATCAGTTCGTGCACCAAAGACTGTTGCCGAAAGGAATAGTATTTTTAGGATTTGTTTGGCTAAATCACTTCTGCACCTGGGTCAGGCCCTAATAAGCCAACAAATGGTTTCATTGATGGGACCAAGATCTGCCTAAGGGATGTTTGATGTTGGAACATTGGAATCCTACAAAGAAGGAAATTGAAGATTGGTTGGATCAGAAGCTTCACGAGTTTAGACATAGGAAAACAGAACTCCATAGATATCTGAGAAGAGGTGGCTGGATCGCTACGTATATATGGAAATCCACGAGATCTTCTTCACGTCCTTCTCTTTAGAGCTGTATGATTAGATCACAAGGTTATCCTGTTATCACCCCAAGAAACTCTCCTAGGTTGTATATCAGAGATGCTCGGGAACATTACAAACTCAACAAAAATTTTGGAAAATGGTGGATGAATGGAAGAAATGATGCATATTCAAGCCAGATAACCACTTCTACTAAGCTTGACCCTAGACATGGGTGAACACGCCCAGAATACAAGGCTTTAGACCACCAATTACTCACAGTGTAAGGAAAATGTGATGATGGAGAATATTGATCACACCAGTAGATGCATAGGGCCCTGTGATGGCCAGCTGCAACCAGTAAGGAGGTTTTCAAATCTATTTCCTAATGCACAGACAGGATGATAGCTCTCTAGCATTAAAACAACAAAAACCTGCATACATATTCAATAATACTAACCAGATCCTAACAAAAAGGTGGGATGACAACCCCTCTAATGCTAAACATCAAGAGCACATGAAAAATGCATAACAGGCACAGCCTGGAACAAAGAAGAAGTGGAAAGTGAGCAATTAATAGCAAAAGAAGCTTGTATTAGCTTAAAATGAAGACCAGAAGCTGCAGGTATCCTAGTAGTTACAGTCTCCAGAAGTTGAACCTTACATCAAAAATAACATTCATCAACCATCAACCCCCTTACATTCTGTCTTTTGGATATATATAGAGGTTGATCACAAAAACACTCTGCTATGCTATGCATGGAGGGGTCATAATGGACCACCAACCACATTTACAATCTAATATTGGTCTCTACTGCAAACTGTGTATTTTAGTGAACGAAATCTGCCTTGCTGGTACTCTGTTGTCCTTCTTGAGCAGGCAGAGTACCATATGGAACAAAACTCCATAACTGGTAAATGAATTCAACTACTCGAGGCAGTACTTTCCTTTCCTGATCGTGCTGTCTCTTGAATGAGGTAGCTAAGGAGTAAACGCGTAGGGTTCTCGCCTGCTTCTTCCTTCGAAAACATGGTAGAGGTCGGGCACCAAGACTACGCGGCGGATGCATGGGCGCGATGGGGAGGCAATACTAGCCATTGGATGAAGTAAACAGATGGCAGAGATCGCATTGGAGTGGCTATTAGGAGCACACGAGAGCGGATGAACGAAGGCCGTTGGATCGCGGGTGGCAAATCCAACGGCTAAATGGCGCGGGAACTGCACAAGCTTAATGAGCGAGGACCATATGGAATGGTGGAAAGCAGTTTCCCCGCACCGCTTATCAGAGGTGAGTGGTTTCCGTATGCGACCGTGCAATCCAAAAAAAATGTGACACATGGCAAGTAGGTCCGGCAGGAAACCGCCTTCCCCGCGGACTAACGTGTGTGCAGATTGTGTGGGTGGGAGCTGCGAACATCATCAGATCCACAGGAAATGATCGAATGGTTCAGGTATTACAACACGTGCTTATTGGTTGATGTGACGGGAAAAGGGTCTCGGTGGTAGCACTTTTGCGTATGCACGCAGTTATGGAGGGTTAAGACCTTAGCACTGGGGGTTATAAGGGTATAAGTGGAGTGATAAGGAAAGAGCGGGTTATGGTGCATGGAGTCACATGCTTGGGTCATATTGTGGGTAAAGCTTAGCGCCTGGTGCTTAGAGGAACACGAGACTATGCAAAATTTCAAAGGAGAACAAGGAAAACAGGGGCTATGGAGTTATAAGGAGAATAAAGGAGTAAAGGAATCTGACCACTGAGAGCCTTCATAAAGCATGAAACAACACTGCCACACCTACTTTCCATCCATCAAATGTCACAAAATGTAGCAGAGCTAACATAGCCAATAGCCAGGGAAGCTATAAGCTCGATCAATCGATAGTGTGGACTCCGAAGTTAGTGCGTAGACTAGAGGCATCAGAAGATAAGATCATGCAGGTCATGGACCATTGGCTCGACCAGATAATAGGGGGACTTATCACTGAGTTCACGATAGATAAAACCACGAGCTATAACAAAGCAGAATGACATTTTCTCAAGGGACTGCAAGGTAGGTACATTAAATCCCTGAATACCTGGATTAAGATGTTGTTATGTGAAAAGTGGGTTATGTGAATAAATTAATGATTGGAACGACGCAGATTAGAAATATCTAAAAAGGTATTGAAGGATTAGGAAAGAGTCCCTTAATTTCACCTTTGCGAGAAAGTGAGGAGGAGCGCACTCAGGTTTCTCCGAGAAGTGCAGTCAGTTTGATAAGACAGCGCATTCCGTAGTTATCACCTCCACTTATGTCGTCACCCACTTCACCTACTTCACCTCCATCTTCACCCACCCCACCTCCACCACCCCCACGATTCAACATGGCGAGCCCGATCAAGCTACCCGTATTCAGAGGAGTAGGGAATGAGTATCCAGACCAGTTCTAGTTCGTGGTAAGAGCAGTATGGGAATCACAAGGGGTCACGGATGACAACATTAAAAGGGCCACATTGGTGAGCGCGTTGCAGGATTATGTGCTAACATGGTATATCAAGCACTCGAATGATCACCCAAATGTAGGAATAGTGGAGATCTAGATTGCGTTGAACAAAGAATTTAGCCGGCCAAAATTAGAGACACACTCAGTCATCAGATTTAAAGAGATCGCGATGCTTCCAGGCGAGACCCCCTAGGATCTGGATCAGAGACTTAAGAGTATGATCCACGAGGCTAATATGACGCTAACGGATGTGTAGCACCATGCATGGTTTGTAGCATCTTTGACACGACACCTGACGACGGTGCTGTCACAGCAGAAGCTTTCAAGCCAAGCCGAGGCGTTGGAAATGGCAATGAGGTTGCATGAAACACCAATACAAGATCTAGGATTGGGAATCCAACAACTCCACGCGCAACTGCAAAATCTCTACCTGGAAATACAGAGCTTGAAGCAAGATAGGGCACCCTGGCCAGAGGTGCGTGAAGAAGTGTGGTGCATAAAATGCAAAGGCCAAGGCCATGACAAAGACCACTGTCCAGTATTTGTGAACTACTTGGCAGGATGGGGGCCAATGCCATTGAAACCAGAGGCATAGGTCGGCCCAAGTGTGGTGGCCACGCTTTAGTGCGCGATATGTCAAATAGGAAGAAAGCACACGACGGATAACTGTCATTTGTTGCAGAAGTATACACAGACTCCCCAGCAGCTGTTTTTCAATTTTTGTAGATCAGTGGGCCACGACGAGCATACTTGCTGCAGCTACGAGTTAATGATGGAGCGAACCCTAGCATATAGAATGCAGATGGAAACACAAGGCCTTGACCCAGCCGCGAGGATGGCGTGCGCTGGATTTTAGGGTCGAGGCCGAGGACGAGGAGGAATGGGGCCAGGGAGGGGCCGCGGACAGTTAATCTGTTACAATTGCAGAGGACCAGCACAATATGCTCGCAATTGTACCAACCCGATGAGACTATCTTGTTCATACTATGCTCAATTCGATCATGAAGCAGTATATTGTCCTACGTTGATCGCATAGATGCGCGAGAAAGGGGTACTGCAGCCTACTCCGACTCAGAATATTCAAACGATGAGGTCTGAACTGCATGAGGAAGACCCCAACGTGAACGTGGTGCTTAGAAGCAGTGCGACTATAAGGGAAGACAAGGGGAAGCAGCCCGAGGAAGATACATGGGTTTGCAAGGCTCCTACAAAGGAACTTGAGTTTGACTTTGAACGCGCAAAGGAGACATTTATGGAAGCTAAGAAGAGCTTCACAAAGGCCTCTACTTCAGGTAGTAAGGATCAACCAGAGACAGGGATGGATCCTACCTTTTTAGAGACATGTATGAAGCTGCTGCGCGATAATAGGGCAGTGAAAGGACTACAAGAATTGATAACTAGGTGCGCAGGGTTAGGTGAACCGCATGTAGTCTGAAAACTAGGAAAGCATACATTGCACACTGGGAGGGAAATGAGATTAGCAGCACAGATTGGAAAATATGAAATGGAATAGGTAATTCTAGAGCTAGGTTCAGATGTGAATGTGTTACCAAAGTAGACATGGGAATGCATGGGCAGGCCCGCATTGCAGTGGTCCCCTATTCAATTACGGATGGCGAACCAACAAAAGATCTTGCCCATGGGGAGGTTACAAGGGGTAACAGTGGATATCGAAGGCACGAGCATGCAAATGGACTTTGAGGTAATAGAGATTGTTGATGATAGTAACCCTTACCCCACATTGCTAGGAATAGACTGTGCCACTGATATGAATGGACTCATCAACCTGAAGAAGCGGAAAATGATATTCGAGAAAAAGTCCCTTCGCGTAATAGTTCCACTAGATCCGGCAAAAGGTGTGTGCTACACCGAACCTATGCGCGACTTTGGATTCAGATGAAGAGATAGAACGCTGGAAGAATCAGTTGCACGAAGTGACAACGCTAAATTTCAACATGATGATTAGATCACTATAGTGTGTGACAACTAAAGCAAGGGAACTGCCAACATATGATGGGGTAATAGGAGTGGATGAATTCTTGGACAAATTTGAAAGTGCAATACCGGAACAGTAGCGGTATGATACATGGAATGGGCGTTGCGCGTGACACCCGTACGATGGTGGATACACATCGGAAGACTATGGGGAATTGGCATGAATGTAGAAGATGAATGCGCTTACGGTTTGGAAGTCCCCAGTGACGAACGCGAACCAAGCAGCCACGACGAAGTAGAATGCGCACCCACCTGTGTCGATGGGTGCAGATGTGTGCTGTACAAGCACATCCCAGACCAAGGATCGGAAATCAGAACCTGACGTGACAGTAGGAAAAGCAACAAAAATTCCACATCAGAGCCTTCACAAAACTAGCCAGAATCATGAATAGAGTCTACCAGATGGGACACACTAATTGGGACCTGCATGTGCTAGTGGTTCAATGGGCCTATAGGACCATAAGCAAACACTGGAGCGCGGAAATGATTCCAAAGATGATGAGCAGAGTCGAGGCCATAATTTTGGGAAAGAATCCTCACATAATCACTCCCATAATTGTGACAACATGTGAGGATCAGAGTGAAGAAATTATGCAGCTGCGCAAGGACGAACATATGAAGATTCAAGAAGCCATTCAGCGAAGGAACCTTGAACTTCACGAACTCGAAGAAGATCGGGTACTACTGAAGGAGAAAAGCATATTAATGGATGAGGATATCAGAAAACTAGAAACCAAAATCTCGCAAGCATTACGTGTCGACAAAAGGACAGGGCCACATATGGGCAACCCTACCTCCGCACTAGAAGATTGTCGCTGAAAGGTTGTGGCTATACTACCATGGTTGTGACCGCACCTTATCAGACGAAGTCACCAAGGCAGTGCACCACATAAGGAAGAATGTGAGGCGCTGATGAGCACGAGGTTAACCAAGGGAGGCCCGCGCACCAGATTGAAAGGTGACTGGAAGCCTCACACCAATAGTGAGACCACCTGACTATCCATAGGAAGCACAGTCTCAATGCTCCAAGTAGTTGAAAGAGAGCACAGGACTATAAAATAGTATGTATGGAAGCTACGCGACACAGAAGTTGTGAGTAGGATCAATACGATGCACAAGTCATGTTCACGCACGAATGACTGCGCTACTGTGTAGATAGGCTGGAAAGTGACCATTGGTGTCACTGTTCATGACAAGATGGCCAATTTAAGACAACGAGGAGCAGACGACAAGCAATTAAGACACAAAATTAGAACTAGATTTGGGACTATCTTCCGCCAGTGTCACATTAATAAGCTAAATTTGGGGGGGAACGGTCGAATTTGAATTCAAAAGGGCATATAAATCATAGGTGACCCTCCACCAAACAACCCTTGGCATTTTGCGAATTCATTTGTTGCATTATCAAGTGGGCATGAACCTGATGAATTTGAAGGCTATAAGAGAAAGTCCGTGGTTTGAAGCATTGCCAAAGGAGACATAGGATTCCCTTATTAGAATAATGTCAACAACCAAGAGAGAAACGCAGAGTTCTACGCCACCAGTAGGGGATGCACCAGAAATCCCTAAATCACCCCAGACACTGAGGCCCAAAAAGGACCCACAGGCAGCAGGACTAATCCGTATGTCTCCTTGAAATCCACGATTCGGCAAACTGACGATGGAAGAAAAGGGAAAAATGGTTAATATTGAGAGTGATGAGGAGGAGGAGGATCCGTATACCTTTGTAGAAGAGCTGGAAATAGAGGAAGAGATTGAAGAAGACATCCAGCCAGTATGAGCCACATCAAAGATGCCCATGTCCCTCCACAAAAAGGGAGGGTAAAGGTACCTAATGATTTGGATGCCGTTAGAATCACACTCAACACCCAGTTCCTCCCCGATGGAGTTTTTTTTTTTAAGGTTCGGCTATGGGTCATGTACCCACTATGAAGTTTGAAGACTGGGACCTCGCAGATAGTGAGAAGTTCCCTCATTTGGAAACTAGCCAGCTGATGGAACAAAGTACGGAGGAGGCAGTTACAACACGGTAGCCACGGAAATGGCTGCGCAGGGTGGAGGAGGCCGGGTTACTCCACCTCCTATCAATTCCACACTTTCATCGAGCCCCAATCACAACAATTGTTATCAGGAAACTGCTTTTCCTAGTGCACAATGGGTACTTGTGGCTAGAGGAGCCCATTGCCATCACGATGGAGCTCATTCATAGGATTTCTCGGCTTCCCTATATGGGAAGAGACCCTGCAAAAATAGCTGGCACAAGTGGAGACTTGGTGATTGCAGAGGCTATGAAAAAGAAATATAAGTTGGAGAAAAAGCAGAGGTGTTACGTCATTACTAGTATTCAGAATAAAGGGGTCTGCATCGCTACCCAGTTATTGGTAGGAAAGGTGATGAGAAAATGTCATGGCAATGAGGTACCAGCAACAGTCATTGCACTAGCCGAGAAATGCGTGGAAGGGGTACGGTTCAACTGGGTGCAGTTCCTCTGCGAGGAGTTCTTGACGAATTGCAGGGAGGCCCAAAAGCATGGTAAGACCTTCCACTACGTGTGGTTTCTCTTATCCATCCTATTGGTTACAGGATAATTGCCTGAGGATAGTCATTTTCCTCCCCTTGACTAGGACTGGCCAGAAGTAGAAAAATACGCGCCGCTATGGGCAACAAAGGATGCCACATGAATCCGAGAAACCAAGATCTTCTGGGTACTAATGGAGGCGAGTGTACAACTATGGATCAACAAACGGTCGCACCTATCCGCCTCGGTATACGACAGTCTGAGGAGCTTTGCAGACTTTAAAGCAAATATGTACAATGTGTATATCAGGGCACAAAAGGATCCAAAGAAGAAGTGGACTACACTCCCATTCATCGCAATAGATGATGTTTTTTTCGCAGTGCTCGACACATGGCCACTAGAATGGCGTGCACCAGTTTTGGTGGTGCACAATGAGATGGAGATTCAAAGACAAAAGGTTGTCGCTAAGCTGCTAGCACAACAAAGGCAGAATGAACAGCTAGCTGAAGGAGCATGGGTGTCCTGGGAGGTAGCAAAGGTCATCGTGGAAACAGAAGCAGTACTAGGGGCCGCTACAGCATAGGATGAAAGAGGCCCAAACTTCACCACAGGGCATGGGACAGATGATACGACGGAAGACACAGACCTAAGCACCACCTATACACAATTGAAACGGCCGCGCGGGACTGAACGAATAGGGACACGGAAGAAGACCAAGGCTTCCAAGTTGGAGGGGGAGCCTATTACACTGACCGAGGGTGACCTATCTGACATCGGCAACACAATTCACGAGGTCACCAAGGAGGCACTACAGGAAGCAATGACAGAGTAGCAGAATGTGTTGGGGGCGCTCAAGTCACAACTCCAGGAACTTCAGATGCAGCCACCCCAGTAGGGAACGGTAGCCGCCTATGGGGCTACGGGTGCATCAGCAACTGAGCAGTTGTTGCAGGCCAAAATGGCTAATACCGTCACGTTTCTGGTAGGAGCACTGACAGCGGACAACACGGAAGACAGAGCCACAGTAAGCCGGCTCAAGGGAATTGGCCTAAACTTGGCTACCCTTCCACGAGAGATATTATACCAACTGTAGGATGGAGCGATGACAGAGCTCTACGCTAGGGAAGGACGCACAGTGCCTGAGCTAGAGATTGCAGCAGACTTACTAGTAGGTATACGGATCCACAAATTGGCCAGTGGATTCCACGAGGCGAAGGAGGAAGCAACGATGATCCAGTTGGACCTCAATTTGTAGATCGCAGAGCTGAGGCTGAAGGCGTAGCCCTCTACACCGCCGGAGGTCAGAGAGTAGTGGCACCGCGCCATTCAATCAGGGTTGGAAGTAATAGAGAGCGCCATACAGGATTGCACAGGCTTGTTAGATCAGTCACTCGTCACCCTCACTTCATTGCAGGAAGATCCAATGCTACAATGGTTAGAAACAGAAGCATGGGAGTTGCAGCAGGCCTATGACAATGTTTGGGGGACCGCACAGACGGTCGCCCTTACTTAGCGACTGGCCAAGATGAGGGAGGCCTAGGCTCTAAAGCCATAGGTGGACATTGCATGCCAGAAAGAAGCAATGCTTAAAGAACGCATCTAGCCTTGGCTTGAGGAAGCATTCACGGTCACCACCAAGATCGAGGGAAAGCTGGCACAGATGTAGGGCGTATATGCACTCATGCAAGGAATTGCACCTGACAATGAAGCATCGAAGATATGCACACAATGGATACAGTGGACAGCGGCGGAATGTGTGGCCTACGTCAGTGAAGCACAGAGGTTGTTGGATGAACTTCGAGCGAAAATCACCGCACCAGCCAAGTGACTCGGAACGAGTCACGATGATTTTGTTGGGGGTCTATTGGGTAGTGAATCCCCCCCACAACATTTTTTGGGGCTTGTAACCTGAATTGTGGTCAAAAGTAATGTAAGACCTCGCAAAATGTGGGCATGGAGCACGAAATTCTAGGGTTGTCTGCCCTAAAATGTTGTAATTTAATATAGAAGTGTCGGCCTATCCATGGTGCACGGACCATGGAAATGTATAAATAGAGCAAGGCTCTAAGTGTAGAAGGTAGTTCTTGTTAGTTTTTGATCTTAGGTGGTATGGATTTTTTAATACGATATTCGCTCTGAGTCTATAAGTCCGAGTCTTGGGTGGTAGGAATAGGAAGAGGCTCTGCAACTATGTGCATAGAGGCCTAATAGAGTCGGCAGCTGTGTGCGTGAACCCCTACAGCTGAGTGCGCAGGACAGAGTGGGGATTGTAATAGAATAGAAGTTTAATAAAAGCTAAGTTGATTCTGAAATATTGTGCATCTATTCGTAGATCTGTATGTTTATGCTTATGTTATATGTTTATGCATCTCCTTACATTTTATGACCACGCACACTTGTTATGAATGTTGAATGATTGATGAGAATATTGGGCCCACAAACTTTAGCTAAGATCTATAATAATAATGCAGTAAGGATAAAGGATCTAGAACGCGCCTCTTTGTTCTCATTACAGAGTTACACAAAGGTCAGACAGCTGCGCGGAGCAGTGCGACCACGCAGGATCGGTTCGCGAACTTCTCAGACTTCCTCAAGACATCCCTAAGGTGTGGAAACCTAGTTCCAGCACCCTCCCATACTACCTCGGGTGAGACCTGTTGAAGCCCTGAAAATCGGGTCGACAACAAGGGGGATACCCACCCGGTCTGGACCTTGGTTGGCATCTCCTTATCCGTTTGGTATAGCGGGTCCGACTGGGGATAATGGGACCAGTTTCCCAATCTAAGGGTGTATGTGTGTGTGTGCAGAGTTGGATGTTGCTGATCTAAGAATACTTAAAGCTAATTTAATTCAAACTTTTAAACTAACTCTATGCTATTGTAATCTAATGAGAAACAACACATCTAAGCTATGCTAACCCGGGGTGTATTTCTTCTATTATGCGATCTAAAGAGATTTCAAACAATAACTGATAATAAAGATCATTCAGCTATCATAAGAATAGAAATCAATTAAGATAAACCACTTTGCATAAAAAGTTAGGCAAAACAGTTGTGAACAGCATATCGCATAATAAGTTATTCATATATCAGACATAAATAAATGGCTCCACCGTACAGAAGTGCCAAATGGTAACTCATACATTCATGCAGTAACATATAAACAACTGAAAACTGTATATCACTTTAAGAATATAAGAAGAAATGGCCAAGAGATAAAAGTACCATTTATGACTAATCCTACTCATAAGCTTCAAGCAAAAACGATTTATCTCTACTTGTTCTAACATCTACTAAGAGTACAAAAGTGCAACATCAGTAGCAGACATCAAATGCAAACATTAATAAATCTCGATCCATCCA
The DNA here is from genome assembly GCA_031772625.1 of Pinus tabuliformis. Classification (NCBI taxonomy): domain Eukaryota; kingdom Viridiplantae; phylum Streptophyta; class Pinopsida; order Pinales; family Pinaceae; genus Pinus; species Pinus tabuliformis. The sequence continues at coordinate 266,932,578 of CM062820.1, forward strand.
TTCATCAAAACCTCCTCTGAGGGTGCAGAAGTGCATGTTCCGAGGACAAGTTTTTGACAAATTTCTGGACCCTTCTCTAAATGCAAGAGAAGGGTTAAAATACTACTTCCTAATTCTAATAATAGTTTATTTACAAAATTTAGGATGCGGTTTTCAAATGACCGTCCTTTTTCTAATCTAACTTTAAAGAAAAAACAACATTCTAAAATAAGGCTACTTCTGAATTTGGTCTTTAAAGCTGCAAGTGTTCATCATGGGCTTGAGGAGAGTCAGATGGCTGACTTCTGCGCTGAGCTGGGCTGCGAAAACAGAATCTATGAGAGCTGGCACTACTTTTTTGGCCGCGTTTATGATGCATTTCACAGTCATCCATTGACTATGCAGCTTGACCAAGTATGCCCAATAACACTCCCAATTTAACCTGTTTAATGCTTGGATCGCTTTTCCCTTTTCCTACGCCTTTTGCTTCCATTCTGCTTCCAGTCGTAGTTTATTTGGTAGGTACCCCGGGGTGGTCTCTTCGATTAAATTGGCCCTGTGTAAATTCTCATTTACACAGTCGATAAGAATGCTTGCTTGCGTGGCCGCTGTCTCCGCTGCTTGTTCTGCCTGCCTGATTTGGTCGTCCCATTTATTAAAGAGCAATTCTTTATGATTCTCATTTATTCTGGGTGCAATTGCTCTTTTCCCTTCATCTTCATCCTGCCAAGCTAAGTATTCCGTCACTCGTCTGTCACTCTGATCATAGTCACTCCGCAAGTCTACCACTTGATTGGTGATTTTATCGCTCAGCTCGCAATAGTGACTCCACTGTGATATCTTACGTCCCAACTCTTCCTGTTGCTGCAGTAGTTGCTCATTTAAGCCAATAGATTCTGAAATAAATTTCGCAAGCTTAGGCTCATCTTTATGCATTTCTTGTAAAATTTTCAATTGTTTTCCTTTCTCGTCTAGACTTCTTTGATAGCCTATCTACATCTGCTGAAAGTCTTCCTGCAACTTCTCGAGCTGTTTGGAAGCTTCAATATTAGCATTGGCTTGTTGCAATTGTCGTTGTAGTAGCTGTCTTTGATCTTATTGTTCTTTCAACAGTTGCTGAACTTCCGATGCCTTGTCAATAGTTGCAGAAGCATATGCTCCTGCGATCTGAGACAACTTAGTGAGATTTTCAGTTGGGTTATTGTTGGGGTCTTTCCATAAGACGTCCAAATCTTCAACATCTTGTGACAGTGTATTTTCTAGTTTTCTTTTCTTCCTCTATCTCCTTACAACTGCTTTATGTTGGGGACTATAGAATACGTCCAGTGGGGGAATTTCTTCTACATTAAGTAGAAGCTCAGAAGGTGGAGCGATAGGAATGTGCTCCATTTCTGTGACAGTGCTGACTATGGTCGAAACCGCTTCTTGTGCTACCTGTGTATTATTCACAGGTGTTCTTGGGGCTTGCCCTTAAGGATTGATCAGCTCATTGAAGGTTTCCCATTCTTTGTCCAGTTCTGTTGTGACGTGTGGCGCTTCAATGTCAAGAGGGGGGACATCTCTTGGCGGGGAGGCGATAACCTGCTGTTGCGACATTGCACTTGACTGAGCCGTGTCCTTAGCTGTTTCTTCGTTCTTTCCTTGGTCGCTTCCAGACCCTTTAGAATGTTCAGGCACTCCTTGCGAAGTGTTAGATTTAGATCTAGAAGTGCTAGAGTTTCCACTGAGGCTAACGCTTGGAGTTGGTTCTCTGGCAGGCAGTTGCAGCTTCTCTAGAGGAACACTGGCCAGCCTTCTTTCCCTGTATAACATGAATCTTTGGAGATCATCTGGAGACAACTTCGACTGAGCTTCCCGCAAAATTTCCTGGAGTGAGCTTTTACTCTGAAATAAATCATCAAACAAATCTTTCTTCCCAACGAATACTTTTATTTTGACGTTCGTTGTGAAATCTTGGGCAACTTCATTTGGGTCAAATGGCCTTGCTGGGAATTTAAATAATTGTAGACACGTCACATTCTCCACTTTGGTGAAAGCGTGACCTACATCGAACAATGAAAAGGCCCCACAAGCTACAGGAAACTGAAGCCATATGGCCTTCTTTTTGTCTTTTAGGTCTTTGGTCAGGCCGCCTTCTGAACAGGTTTGATATGCAATTTCCCAAGCCAAAAGTTTATCGGGGATATACAGAGGCAGGACATGAGGAGGTACAGTGCTTCCAAACACTCTAATATAGGTGAACCATTCTTCCCCGAACCATATTGCGATGGGGATGATATCTATCTGTGCCTCGGGTGAGCACCTCGGGGGGTCTTCATCATACATCATTCTATACAAGGGTAAGATAAGCCCGTGACAAATCTGGTAGAAGTGTGGGACGAACTGAGAATCCCATAACATCTTATGATAAACATGGATAGGTAATGGGTCCTGGGTAGTCCATTTCCAACCCATAGTGGGAAATTTAGACACATAACAAATAGAATCCATAACATATGCGGACAGATAAAAAGGAGGATAGATCCTTTGAGACAAGGATCTTTTAGACTGGTAATTGATAATAGCCGTGTATAGATTATCAGAAAAGATCTTGGCCCAATCCATAATATCGGCATTTGTGGCAGCATCTATTAATGGTAGCCATTCAGACGAAAACTTATTGATATCCGGCATCCCAAATAATCTACAAAGCATGGCCGCAGCAAAACAATACGGAGAGGTGAGGGAACCAGTGCTGTACATACCGTTTTTGTCTTTTTTGAGCGGCTCCTCTTTTCTGGACCAATCTTTGGTGGTCTCTGCTAGGTTTGGGTTCTCTGCCACAAATTTCTTAACGAATTGTGCATTGTAAGTCGCCTGCGGTTCAGGAAGATGATACATAAGCTTTAAATCTTGTGCAGCGAATGATCCGATGAGCCCATGTCCTTGAATCTTGAATTGTCTGTTGTTCATCTCTGCATTGTCAAGTATCCACTTGATCATATCCGTATATGGTAGAATTTTGGGCCTTGCTGCTATCCGGTGAAGAAATGAAAATGCTAGCTCGTCTAAGGACGCCTCGGAAGAGCGTTGTGAGCCCGCGACAGCAGCAACCTTCATTATTCTGGGATTCTCTTCTTCAAGCAGTCTGTACATGCTTTCCCATGTCAATATCCCTGCATCTCTGTTACAGGCTGTGTCTATATACAGAGGCGCCATCTCCTTCGTCTTTTCCTTCGCCTCAGAGCCTTGAGCTTTATTTTTCTTCCCCATTTCTTCCTGCGTTTGGCTTTGAATCGTCTTTAGTTCTTCGTTCCTGCAGCTTACGAGTGAAATGGAAATGACTGATCAAGAAAGGTGATGGGAGAGTTTTAAATGCAACAAATATATCAAATATGCCACCTTACGTGAAGTAATTCTTTACAAAAGCACACGTCTTCATTTCATTTAATAGCTGACAACTAATTCCTTTACTATCATTAAAAGCGCATGATCTTGAGTCAGATTATGGTAAGTGGCTTTTCTTTGAATAGCGTGCCCGAAGGATTCGTGATGAAGTGATTTATGATTTGCTTACGTAACATCGCAGATCGCGCCATCGCAAATCGCACCATCGCAGATCGCGCAAACATACGAATATAATATCGCAGCGATCGCAACATCGTAGATCGCAGAAGTTTTATGTTTACCGAATCTTGTCAGCTCATTTATGCGATATGCGATCTTGCGATCGGTGTTATCGCAGATCGGTAAATCTTGAAGTTTTTTCCTTATGAGTATTACTTTATTGCGATGAGATATTATGCTTAACACGAGAGTCTTGCGCATACTGATATTATAGAGAAATGGAGGCATTTCCTATCTTTTTTGCAACGCGGCTTTAAAGATATTTCCCTTATCATAGACTTAGGTTAAAAAATATTCAAAAGACCTTTCCAAGCTTACGATGGTAACCTCATTTTGAAGAAAGGAAACTCTTGTTTTTTTTCTAAAATTTAACTAAGGGTCCCCATTCATTTAGTATTTTGGACAACACTTAAATGAACAAGGGGGGGGTGTTGCTCGCCACAATAATTGGCGATTCACTTGGGAGAACCAGTTATCTCTTATCTTCTATTGACGTTTTCAAACTTCCGAAACAAAAAAATTTCTCAGAAAACTTAAACTTTATTATAAAAAGATAAAGCATATTATACTTCAAACTGTCAATGATATTTTGTTTCAACCTCTTTCTATTTTAATTACTTGTATCCTCAGCTTATCCTTGCATTTACATCAGCCATTACTTGGTCTTGTAAATAAAATAAAGTCTTCCCTGTGTAGCAGCCTTTTAAATATGCTCCTTTGTCGCAGGTAGAGCCTCTGTTGCCAGCAGGCATCCATAGCCTCGACAGGGTTACCTATTACCCAGTAATGATCCTTTATCCTGCTTAAGGTGATCTACAACTCTTAAAGAAAAAACCCAGATTGATACTTTTTCCTTTTTTTTTATTCTTAAAGAACAATGTCTTGGTTTGGTAGCCAAATTATGACACAGTCATTCACTTGATTTACACTTTTGCTGAACAAGCTGGCTCGCGATGAGACCCCTTGTCTTGTGATTTCAATAATCTTAAGTCGTTGCCCTGTTTTGGTGGACAGTAATGGCAAAGTCAACAAGTTATAATATATGTGATCATGATAAGCCGGCTCGTGATGAGACCTCTTATTCTTCAAGATATAGTGTATCTTTGGGTCTTTTTCTAAATGCTGCGATTTTCTTTAGCAGGGAGGAAGTCAATTTTTTTTCCTTAAGAAAATTCTGGACGACAATAATAGAGCTTTTTGGAAATGGCTGTTTCTACAGGGAATCCTTATTTTGTTATTGATGCCTTTCATTGTACTGACATAAAACAATTTCTTCACTAAGATTGCTTTCTTCAAATTTCTTGGAGTTGAAACTAGTATCATATCTGGGTTAAAGTTCTATTGATAATAAAGGTCAAGTTTCCAAAAGATTTGCTATTTATAGAAGCAGAAGTTCAAAATCTTGATAGAGAAAAGGTGTCTTTAGTAAATGTCAAATGCTGTTAACCATAGCAAATTTTATTATGGAGAAAAATATTTAACGAAATGAGAGGTAGACATTCCCTAGGATTATGTACAGAATAGGGATAATTTCTTCTCTTATTTTGCCTACCAACTATTAAAAGTAAACCCAATAACCTAGCTAAATTACCCCTACTCCCATTCTAACTATATACAGAAAATTAACTAGGTGAAATGATATTTCCAGTGGAACCATCTTTTCATTTTTATTCCTACACGTATGTAACTTTCAAACATTAGTGTTAAGAACAAAACTTTTCTTGGACTGTTAATGTTGGATGTGGAATAAGAATGCGTAACTTCAGTTGGAATTCTGTCTGAAATTTCTTTCTCATGAAAACTTCTTTCCAACTGGATACCTATTGGATCATAAAAATCAGGATGAATTTTTGTTATGGATTGATGATCTCGTAATAGGAAAGATGACAAGCCAGCTTGCGAATATGATTTTTCAGTTTTAATGGCCTGTAACCTACTGTGCGTTAAAGTCAAGCTTTTAGCAATTTCTTGTAAAAGGAAAGTTTCCATATATAAATCACTAAATAAATCAATGAAGAATAGATGGAAATTTCTGGAAAGAGATTTATCAATTGGCGCGAATTTCCGACAAGTTTCGAAAGGTACTTTCCTTCGTTGATGGTGTTTTGGATGCCAAAGAAGTTTTTTAAGGAAGTCTGATATTGATTGATCTTGGAATTGAAAAAGTTCTATACTTCCTTGACACAGTTTAGTTTTCCAAAATGGTAGCACATCTTTCGAATGTTCTTTGATAAGGTGCTCAACATACCATAGTAATCTATCAAAAGTCTGAAAATTTAAAACACAATCCGATTTTGTACAAAATGAGTGCAAGTGAGAAGGAAAGAAATGATTATCTATACAAATAATGTTACAGCACAACTGGGATTGACTTGGAATATCTTGTTTTTCACAAGAACTGGCCAGAATTATGGGATCCGAGCAATTTCGAATTCCGTCTTGTGAATCAGAAGACAAGTTATGATTGTGAACAGGCATGGGGGTTTCCTCATGATATGAATCATAGATCGGGGTATTGTCTTGGATAGTAAAATCATGCAAATGATCTTTTACTTTGAAATGAGGATTGACTGATATGATTCCTGAATTAGAATATCTCTCATTATCTGAGCTTTGTTGAGTTACTCGGGATAAATCAACAACATCATCGTTGTCAAAGTAGCTATCATAGATGATTTTACAGGTTTCCCTAGATTTCTCTTTTTCGTCATATATTTTCAGACAAGGAAGGTCAAGTGGTTCTTGTTTGAAAATGATCAAAGGATGTTCTATAGCTGTCTTTTTTTCTTGAAAACCTAATGATGACTCATTTGAATAATCCTCTGTACTTTTTGAGATATCTTTAATATTGAGAGGGGAAAAATTATCATCACTAAAAACATCAGGATAAAGAGAAAAATGTGATTCTGGAACAATGCATTTGAAAATATCATCATGGAAAAATCTTTGTTCATCAGATTCATCATAGACGTCGGGCTTTAGATCATACCTTTGTGTACTGATACTTTTTGAAAGAGAAATAGTTTGCTGTTCTAACCTTGGCATCTGCATTTGTTGATTTGCACCGATATTATCTGACCTTGTATCAAAGTCATCTCCTGGTTCCAAGGTAGGCTTTCCTCCAGCACTCTCGCTTTTGTCTTCTTGCATTAGAGCATGCATGTCTCCTAGGCTTTGGGAACTTTCTTCATCATGGCTGATTTGTATATTCAAATTGGAATTCTCATTCACAGTAGAAGAAAATGAGACAAACCTTGGACTAATTTCTGCTTGATCAGACATAGGAGGCAGGGAATGCTCAGCATAATCTGAAGATTCTTCATCCATGAATTCACTTTCAAGATCATACTTTAGACAATTAAGATGAAATTGCATATTAAAATCCCTAACAGATTCATCTTGTTTCCGTAGATAATCAATTTCATCATATACCTGGTCATAGTCATAACAATCAAATTCACAAATGAAAGTTTTGACGAATTGGTCCCAGCTGTGAATTGAGGCAACTGGGAGGGTTCTGCACCATTTTCTAGCTTCCGCCGTGAATGTAAGAGTAAAAATTCTGCATAAAACGCCCTCATCAATTCTTTGAACATCCGAACTTGAAACTCTTTGAATAAACTGAAGAGCATGATTAAAAGCAGAAGAATTATTCTTACCATTGAATTTTACCTGAGACAAGAGTCTTACCACTTCAGGTGGAGTGTTGGAAGAGGTAGGAACATGGATGCAACTCCAAATGGGAAGTTTGCGAGCAGCCATCCTGATTCAAATGTTACAATTGAAAATCATTCCAACAGACACTATGTTCAGGCCCTCCTTCTAGCGCCAAATATGTTGAAGCCCCGAAAATCGGGTCGACAACAAGGGGGATACCCACCCAGTCCGGACCTTGGTTGGCAGCTCCTTATCCGTTTGGTATAGCAGGTCTGACTGGGGATAATGGGACCAGTTTCCCAATCTAAGGGTGTATGTGTGTGTGTGCAAAGTTGGATGTTGTTGATCTAAGAATACTTAAAGCTAATTTAATTCAAACTTTTAAACTAACTCTATGCTATTGTAATCTAATGAGAAACAACACATCTAAGCTATGCTAACCCGGGGTGTATTTCTTCTATTATACGATCTAAAGAGATTTCAAACAATAACTGATAATAAAGATCATTCAGTTATCATAAGAATAGAAATCAATTAAGATAAACCACTTTGCATAAAAAGTTAGGCAAAACAGTTGTGAACAGCATATCGCATAATAAGTTATTCATATATAAGACATAAATAAATGGCTCCACCATACAGAAGTGCCAAATGGTAACTCATACATTCATGCAGTAACATATAAACAACTGAAAACTGTATATCACTTTAAGAATATAAGCAGAAATATCCAAGAGATAAAAGTACCATTTATGACTAATCCTACTCATAAGCTTCAAGAAAAAACGATTTATCTCTACTTGTTCTAACATCTACTAAGAGTACAAAAGTGCAACATCAGTATCAAACATCAAATGCAAACATTAATAAATCTCGATCCATCCATTCATCAAAACCTCCTCTGAGGGTGCAGAAGTGCATGTTCTGAGGACAAGTTTTTGACAAATTTCTGGACCCTTCTCTAAATGCATGAGAAGGGTTAAAATACTACTTCCTAATTCTAATAATAGTTTATTTACAAAATTTAGGATGCGGTTTTCAAATGACCATCCTTTTTCTAATCTAACTTTAAAGAAAAAACAACATTCTAAAATAAGGCTACTTCTGAATTTGGTCTTTAAAGCTGCAAGTGTTCATCATGGGCTTGAGGAGAGTCGGTTGGCTGACTTCTGCGCTGAGCTGGGCTGCGAAAACAGAATCTATGAGAACTGGCACTACTTTTTCAGCCGTGTTTATGATGCATTTCACAGTCATCCATTGACTATGCGGCTTGACCAAGTATGCCCAGTAACACTCCCAATTTAACCTGTTTAATGCTTGGATCGCTTTTCCCTTTTCCTGCGCCTTCTGCTTCCATTCTGCTTCCAGTCGTAGTTTATTTGGTAGGTACCCCGGGGTGGTCTCTTCGATTAAATTGGCCCTGTGTAAATTCTCATTTACACAATCGATAAGAATGCTTGCTTGCGTGGCCGCTGTCTCCGCTGCTTGTTCCGCCTGCCTAATTTGGTCGTCCCATTTATTAAAGAGCAATTCTTTATGATTCTCGTTTATTCTGGGTGCACTTGTTCTTTTCCCTTCATCTTCATCCTGCCAAGCTAAGTATTCCGTCACTCGTCTGTCACTCTGATCATAGTCACTCCGCAAGTCTACCACTTGATTGGTGATTTTATCGCTCAGCTCGCAATAGTGACTCCACTGTGATATCTTACATCCCAACTCTTCCTATTGCTGCAGTAGTTGCTCATTTAAGCCAATAGATTCTGAAATAAATTCCGCAAGCTTAGGCTCATCTTTATGCATTTCTTGTAAAATTTGCAATTGTTTTCCTTTCTCGTCTAGACTTCTTTGATAGCCTATCTGCATCTGCTGAAAGTCTTCCTGCAACTTCTCGAGCTGTTTGGAAGCTTCAATATTAGCATTGGCTTGTTGCAATTGTCGTTGTAGTAGCTGTATTTGATCTTCTTGTTCTTTCAATAGTTGCTGAACTTCCGATGCCTTGTCAATAATTGCAGAAGCATATGCTCCTGCGATCTGAGATAACTTAGTGAGATTTTCAGTTGGGTTATTGTTGGGGTCTTTCCATAAGACGTCCAAATGTTCAGCATATTGTGACAGTGTATTTTCTAGTTTTCTTTTCTTCCTCTGTCTCCTTACAACTGCTTTATGTTGGGGACTATAGAATACGTCCAGTGGGGGAATTTCTTCTACATTAAGTAGAAGCTCAGAAGGTGGAGCGATAGGAATGTGCTCTGTTTCTGTGACAGTGCTGACTATGGTCGAAACTACTTCTTACGCTACCTGTGTATTGTTCACAGGTGTTCTTGGGGCTTGCCCTTCAAGATTGATCAGCTCATTGAAGGTTTCCCATTCTTTGTCCAGTTCTGTTGTGACAGGTGGCGCTTCAATGTTAAGAGGGGGGACATCTCTTGGCGGGGAGGCGATAACCTGCTGTTGCGACATTGCACTTGACTGAGCCATATCCTTAGTTGTTTCTTCGTTCTTTCCTTGGTCGCTTCCAGACCCTTTAGAATGTTCAGGCACTCCTTGCGCAGTGTTAGATTTAGATCTGGAAGTGCTAGAGTTTCCACTGAGGCTAACGCTTGGAGTTGGTTCTCTGGCAGGCAGTCGCAGCTTCTCTAGAGGAACACTGGCCAGCCTTCTTTCCCTGTATAACATGAATCTTTGGAGGTCATCTGGAGACAACTTCGACTGAGCTTCCCGCAAAATTTCCTGGAGTGAGCTTTTACTCTGAAATAAATCATCAAACAAATCTTTCTTCCCAATGAATACTTTTATTTTGACATTCGTTGTGAAATCTTGGGCAACTTCATTTGGGTCAAATGGCCTTGCTGGGAATTTAAATAATTGTAGACACGTCACATTCTCCACTTTGGTGAAAGCGTGACCTACATCGAACAATGAAAAGGCCCCACAAGCTACAGGAAACTGAGGCCATATGGCCTTCTTTTTGTCTTTTAGGTCTTTGGTCAGGCCACCTTCTGAACAGGTTTGATATGCAATTTCCCGAGCCAAAAGTTTATCGGGGATATACAGAGGTAGGACATGAGGAGGTACAGTGCTTCCAAACACTCTAATATAGGTGAACCATTCTTCCCCGAACCATCTTGCGATGGGGATGATATCTATCTGTGCCTCGGGTGAGCACCTTGGGGGGTCTTCATCATACATCATTCTATACAAGGGTAAGATAAGCCCGTGACAAATCTGGTAGAAGTGTGGGACGAACTGAGAATCCCATAACATCTTATGGTAAACATGGATAGGTAATGAGTCCTGGGTAGTCCATTTCCAACCCATAGTGGGAAATTTAGACACATAACAAATAGAATTGTTACACTAAAAAATGTCACCATGACTATTTACAGTTAGTATGGCTCAATCAACAGTCATGCTACCCTCTTAGGCAAGTCTTATGCCTCTGCTCTCCATGTCAAACTCCAAAAAAGAGAGAAAGTCTTGTATAAATGTATTTATCTCTGGGGACGCAGGTTCTCTCAACCTTACCTGCGGGGACGCTCCCAATGTTCACAAAAGCTGCGTCCAAAGATGCTCTGTATGTAAAGGGACAGGTGCGTCCCCCTGTAAAGGTTAGAATGCGCAAGTTTCATCTTTAAAAAGTTACTTGTGGTCATTTCTAGAGCATTCTAGAAGGTTGTTCGACGTGTATTGGGCGCCTCCAGATGGTTCATGCACTCCTATCAAAGAGGAACTTATCCCATCAATAAGGGAGCTATCCCACCCAAAGAGGGGATTATCCCATTGATGGTGGACCTGATTAACCTCCTCTTGAGCACTATAAATACAGGCATTGGGCCAGAAGGAAGAGAGGTTGAAGCTATACATTTTCCAAGGGTAAATGCTGCAGGAATTAGGACTTCCATTTAGAAGCTTGTGAGGAGAGATTGCCATCTTTGCTTGTTCTATTTGGAAGTGGGTGTGCTTTGTCAAAGTAAAGGAGAACTCTTGACGGACCCTGGGAAGGACTTGCACAACACCAAGGCTCAGGTTGTATTTGTTCTTTTTGTTACCTATTAATGCAAATGAGTCCATTCTTCTCAATAACTTGTTGTTTATGAGTTATTTCATGTGCTCCTTGGTCTACATGTTGAATATGCTTTGTTTTATGTTATAATCAGGTGCTATTTAATTGTTTGACTGTTGGTGATTACAGGTTTTGGAGAAAAGGAGGAGCTCATCCAGATCAACAAAGCTTGGACTTCTACAACAGTGTTTGGACAAAGGTAAGAACAAAACACTTGATATCTCATATCATAATGCATGTTTAGAGAAGGATAGATCTTGTTTGTCTTGTTTGTCACTAGAGAGTCTTAGGCTCCTAGGGAGGTTGGTTGTGTCCGCACAATCGACTCTTTCCGCCTGACAAATTGGCGACTCCACTGGGGAATCCATTAATGTGAAAAGTCTTTTCCTTTGTATGAACTTTGCTCTGCGAAAATTAGTTTATTTTTCTGGTTTTTGGCTCTGTGACTTTGTCTTTGGGTGGGTTAGCTTAGAGTTAGAATCCTTTTAGTTTTTCTTGAGTTTTTCAGTAGGACGCACCCTCTGAGTGCTACACAGTGCGTCCCTGGACGCACTGTTGCTGTGTGCACAGAGCGGGCCCGCACCTGTTCTAACGGGTCGCCTGCGTCCCCCTGATAAAAGTTGAGAAAACTCCATTTTTTGCTTTTTTACTCTTAGTTTTTGTTTTTTCTTAGTTTTTACTGCCCAGATTCATTAGTCCCTTGTCAAAGATCTTCACCTGAACTTGTTTCTATAGCATTGAGTGTTTTAGTGGATTTCATAGAAGTTTAAGCCCTAGGGTTTGATTTTTGAGTAGGTCTTGTAGTGACTTTGGCGGTAGAAGTTGTCAAGCCTTAGATCTCTCTGGTTTTGTCAACATTCTTAGAAGTCAGACCTGTCATAAAGTCTACCTGTGTGAGCAATTTACCATTAAGTTGTCTCGTTGGCGAATTTCGAAGTGCTTGTTGATTAAGTCTTGAATTCCATTTTACAAAAAGAACAAAAAGATTTGAGTTTTGTTTTGACTAGTCTTTTGATTCTGCATTAGCTAGTCCTTGATTTGATTTTGATCAAGTAAAACAACCTAGAATCATCTTTGTGAGCTTTTGCCTTGTTAGGTTTGTTTAGAGTAATTTCTCTTTTGATTTGCTTGTGAGTCAAGTTTTCATAGTTTTTGTAGCTTTTGAGATTGTTTTGTGTTAAGATAGGTTTATATGCTTTATTAAAAAGAGAAAATACAAAAATATCTCCTTTGAAAAGTTTTGTTTCAAGTAGCTTTGAAAGTTTTGAAAGAAAAAGAGTTTTTCGTGCAAGTAAAGAGTAGTCATGTTTGTGTGCTTGAAAAGAAAAAGAGAATTGTTTCTTTGATTGTCTTTTCTAAGGAAGTTGTTTTCTCTAAAATTTGCATTCTCTCAACTCTCTTATTTAAGAATTTCATTGAAAAAGCAAAGTAGCGTAAATCATTTTAGGTGCATCTTTGTAGTGGTTGGAGTCGAGTCTACACACCATTGGTTTCACTTCCACTACCTTATGACTTTAAAGAACAACCATAAAAGTAACGCTTAAAGTAAAATTGAAATAGTAACTTTTATTTACTAGGGCTCTGAAGCACCAATTTAGATCAGGCTAGTGTCTTGGAGTAGGTGAATAATTAACTCTCCAAGACAACAAAACCAAACAAGTAACTTATCTTGTGATAGATTAAATCCAATTGTCTCATTTGTACTCTGGGAAAGCTCCTCTTAAAGGAGAAGCACGAGCTCGTGTCCGAACCAGTGAGGGGATCATTCCCCCCTCGTTGGGAACGACGCCAGACACGCACGTATTACAAACGGTAAACCTCAGATTAACCATTGTCGAGGAGCCAGGGGTCACTTGTCGGTAAACCTTGGATTATTGTCAAGGAGCCGGCAAGGGGATTGAGCTTGCTACTCTGCCCTTGCGTGCTGTCGGAGTTTAGACTGTTCCCCCAGGTGCATTTGTTGCGGTTGGTAACCTTAGTGGCCATTATCTTTAGGATTCTACCGAGGTGACGGTGGAGGGAAGGTCCCACTGTACCTAGAGCAGACGTCGGTTATACTCACTTGGATTTTCTGGGGGGTTCACTTCACTCGAGACGGTTAAAGTGGAGGAACTTGGTCCAGTCTATTCATTAAGCAGGTTGCCGGGGTAACTGTTCCACCCGCCATTTCTGTATTGAATCCAGCAAGGTTGGGCTTCATCACCAACTAGCGCTTTTGGTCCGGAAGACTACTGTTTGTGTTTGGTTTGACGCCCTAGATTCTTTAGGTGTGTGATTCAAATTTGTTTGGCTTTTTAGAGGCTTTAGGTGGTTTGATTTGAAATTTTATTTTGTTTTCGTGTGTAGTAGTTAAAAGTTTTTAGCTGTGGCGGAATTACCGAGACAGTCCCGTAGACTTCGGGGCAAGTCTCCTGAGATTGTTACCGGAATAGATTTGTTAAGAAAACTCCGTAAATCACGGGGTGAATCTCCTGAAGATATTCCGGGTCAGTACGAAGGGTTAAAGGTCCTTGTAACTCCTCCTAGTGACAGTAGAGTAGGTTCACCTGAAGAAGGAGAATCTTCCTTGGTAGTCCATCCAGATTACCAAAGTTTAGGGACAGGTTATAATCCCGAAGCTGTTTCAATTTCTGAACTTACTGGTAGTTTTTCGTCTGCTAGTGATACAGGCGAAGAACCTGAAATATCTGAACCTGTTACTCCAACTTCTAGTGTTCCAGATTCACCGAGAATAGAAAGAATTATCACCGAAAATCTTCCTACTGGTTTGATTGCTATAGAAGAACTTGCTCCAGAGGAGGATATAGGTGTCTCTAACCTTGAAGGTCAACTTACTATTGATCTAAGGGAGCATGAATCCATCTTTTACAGTCCTCCTAGAAGTACTACTTGGTACCTTTCGTTAACCAATTATTTAGACAACTCAGGGGTAGGTTTTTCTCCACCTCGTACTCCTTTTCCACCTGGAGGTATTTATACTCCTGTAAATATGTCTGGTCAGTTGTCCGTGTTTACTCAAAGTCCTGAATCTTTCTTACACGACGGTCCTTCTGTCCCCACTGGGTATCAATCTCTTTCTGGTACCTTTGCGGGAGCATCTCCTCAACCCGTTGATCGTGGCTTATTAATTGGAAACAGTGGTAATGTACCATTGGGTGTAGGAGACATTTACATGATGTCAGGTTCAGTTCCCGTTTCTCAACCTCAAGGTGGCCAATTACCGCCTGGGGGGCAACCGCAGTTAACGCTTGGGGGGCAACCTCAAGGTACACAAATCGTGTCTGGGGGGCAACCTCAAAGTCAGTATGTACCTATGGTGCAATACGCGCCTCAAGGTCAACCCCAGCCTCAATATGTACCCCAGGGTCAACCTCAGTATCAATATCAACCTCAAGGATGGCAACCTCAAGGATGGCAACCTCAAGGGTATCAACCCCAAAGTTATCAACCTCAAGGTCAATACTCGAGTCAAGGTTATCAACCGCCTCAAGGTCAGTCATATGTTCCAAGTATGGGAACTGCACCTTACAATTATCAATCCTACCCTCAATCCGGTTATGGATCTCAGTATCCTCAACCTGTTACGGGTCAATACCCTGGAATGTTAGTGTGGGATCCATCACAGGGTCAACAGGTGTTGCAGCCAAGTATACAGATGGTTCCTCAAGCTGGACAACCCGTAGTTTCTGGTCCAACCCAGCAACCGCAACCTGTCCAGCCAAATGTTCAAACTTCTGTAACTTCGGTAGTTACTCAGCCGCCAATTGCACCTAGTACTCCATCTCAAATGGCTGCTGCAACTACCGCTACATCTACCATACTTACTTCTGGAGTATCGACGGCTCTAGTTTCTACTGTCCCTGTTACCACACCTCAGACATCTTTACCGTTGTCTGGATCTACGATTCAAACCACGGTCCAGATGCCTGTAGGTTAGCCTGGTATATGTACGGTTGTCACTACTCAACCTCAATTTGTTCAACCTCCGTACCAGGGACAGTACCAACATGGGCAAGCTGTCCAACAACCAATTTACCAGTATCAACCATATCCTGGGTACACTTATCAACAACCTCAACAACCCCAGTACGGTCCGGTTAATCCTGCTTTTCCAGGAGGATATAATATCCCAAATGCGACTCCTGTTCCTAGTTATCCTGGATATCCTCCTCCTGGGGCTGGTATTGTGACCCAGAGTTTTAGAGATCCTAACCGGCAGTTACCATTTATCGCAACTTTGGATTTACCAGACTTGATGCGCCTAACGAACGATCCAATTCAATATCTTCAGTTCTGGCCGCCAATGCCAAACAAGTTGCCCAGTGATATACCCAAGTTTGAAGGTAAGTCTGGAGAGGATCCGTCCAATCACGTGATGACTTACCACCTCTGGTGCGCTTCAAATTCTATCTTGGATGATTCGATCTGCTTACGTCTTTTCCAGCGTACACTCATTGGTCTCGCGGCCAAGTGGTACATTGAGTTACCACGGGCCTCTTTTTACAACTTTAGCCAGTTAGCTACCTCGTTCTTAACTCACTTTCAGTTGCCGGTCAGATACGATAACGGCACGGAGTTATTAACTTCACTAAAACAATCGACGTCCACGTATATTTCTGATCACATTCATGAGTGGAGACGTCGAAGAAGGCTAGTGAAAGTTTTTATCCCGGACCAAATCTTAGCTGAATGGTTTGTCAAATCATTATTACCGAAGATTACTGAAGATGTAGCTAAGGCCGGAGTAGTTACTGAGGAGCAAGTCATTGCTCAGGCACAATACCTTGACTTAGTTTACACTCAGTCGGGTACGTTACACAAGAAGATTCCGGATCTTCCAAAGTCGAATCAAATCGCTACTGCTCCTTCGGGATCTCATGCCGCCGATGGTATGATTGGTATCGTGAATACAAAGAGCAAGAAGAAGTCTTCCAAGGCTTCAACTACTCCAATTATCACTTTGCCTGATTCTCCGACAGGAGAGTCTTCTCCTGAACTTACCGCCGATATTCACGCTGTAGAGTCATCTACGGCCAAATCAAAAAACGGTGGAAAGAAGAAAGGAAAGAAGAAGGCTAAAGCAGACAAGGCTCCAAAGGAGAAAACAGAAAAGTCGGAAACCAATGACGAAAAGCGCAAACCTCGATATCCTTGTCTTATTTGTGAAGAGGATCATTTTACGAGAGACTGCCCTCATCGGGCCGAGGTTGTGAAAATAGTCAAAGGTTCTCCCACTCCTGCTGTGTTAAAAAATCCATTTCCGGAGCAGGAGAATAAGATGATAGGTTCTTCTTCGAATGCCAGTGAAGAACCCATTTTGATGATGTCTCATGTGAGGATTGCGACTCGATTGCAAGATTATGGTAGTAAGAATCCTGTTGATGGTAAGGAAGCAGAATCTTCTCATTCTAATCCATCAACCTCAGCTCCTGGTTCCGATCCACTACAGATCGAAAAACCTAACCCGGACTTAGTAATTAAACCGCCCGCCAAGGGTGTACTTCGAAGGTCTACTTTCAATCCACATGCGAGAGTGGCTCAGAATTACAACATTGTTGAGGACTTAGCTGTTTCACCCTCAGCAATGTCGGCGTTAGAAGTGCTGCAATCATGCCCAGCACAACGAAAATTGCTTTTGTCGGCTATCGGAGCTGTT
Source organism: Pinus tabuliformis (assembly GCA_031772625.1). NCBI lineage: Eukaryota > Viridiplantae > Streptophyta > Pinopsida > Pinales > Pinaceae > Pinus > Pinus tabuliformis. Next base: position 266,949,539 of record CM062820.1, read on the forward strand.
GATGTTCAGGATCCGAATCTAATGATCTTCGATCTAGAAAATAGTACACCGCGTCTCCCCCATCAAATGGCTTTCCAAATTCCAGTGATAGTCAAAAACAGGCCTATTCATCGGACTGTGATTAATTAGGGAGCTTCTACGTGTATTATGTCGATTCAATGTTGGAGATCCCTTGGTTCTCCTTCATTGAACCAATCCCCCACCATCCTTAAGGCCTTTGATGGCCGTGGGTTCCGTCCGTTTGGTATTCTACAAGAATTGCCTATAGGGGTAGAAGGTAAAACCGTTAGTCTGGATGTGGAAGTGGTTGATGCCCCTCTAGACTACAACCTTCTTTTGGGTCGAAGTTGGTCATATGCTATGACAGCGGTCGTTTCATCGGTCTTCAGAATAATCAAGTTTCCACATAACGGTAAGATCGTGACTATTGATCAGCTGACATACTTTTCATCCGACCCAACCTCTTCAGAGAGTATCCAGCATGTCAGTAAGACGACAATCCCTTATAGGGACGTTGGTGTAGGTTTAGTTAAAGATTTCAGTTTACTGGGAACTTTTCCTCTCCCTCCACTCAGCGTAGATCCTTCGTTTGCAACAATTCATATGATTACATCAGAAAACATTATTTATGATGATCCTTGGTTCGTCCCATCTGACTCTGAGGTAGACTCATTCGGTAATGCTATGCCCTTGAGTCCATATGAAATTGCTTATGAAGCTCTCATGTCTTTTACCGATTTTCATTCGACCGAGGTCGACCAAATGAATGTGGTCAGTGAAGAGTCACTTTTCACCTCACCCTTAGAACGGATAGCGTTTCCCGAAGTCGTGTCATCTGACGAACAACTTCGCGAAATCCTAAGTGTAGACGATCTACCATGGGAGGATCTCCATCACAGATCTTCGTTTTTACCTAAGGGTGATGCTTTTGAAAATGATTTTTCATCTATCTTTACCGCTGAATATGTCAAAGATGCTCAGGATCCAACGAAACATTCTGATTCAGAGTTGAATTTAGGGAATATTTCTCGTACTATTCCCATTGATATTTCAGTGAAGCCCGGAATTGAGGAAAACATTCATATAGGTGCCGCTTGTACAGAAGAAGAAATCCAAACTTACAAGGCCCTATTCCAAGAATTCCGCGATGTGTTTGCCTGGTCTTACGAGGAAATGCCGGGAATCGATCCTGCCATTGTTGTTCATGAAATAAAGACCTACCCGGACGCTAAACCCGTCCGGCAACGGTTGCGTCAGATTCACCCTCGAAAAGCGGCTGCGATTAAAGCAGAAGTCGAAAAGCTGTTGAAAGCAGGTTTCATATATCCGATCCCGTTAACGGATTGGGTATCGAATATTGTTCCGGTCAACAAGAAACAAGGAACAATAAGAATTTGTATCGACTATAGGGATATAAATCGAGCTTGTCCAAAAGACAACTATCCTACGCCTTATATCGATCAATTTATTGATGATTGTGCCGGAAGTGAAATGTTTTCCTTTATGGATGGTTTTTCGGGCTACAATCAAATCAATATTCTACCTGCCGACCAACCAAAAATGGCATTCATTTGTCCATGGGGTACATTTGCTTATTGCAAATTACCTTTTGGGCTTAAGAATGCCGGGGCCACTTTTCAACGGGCAATGTCTTATGCATTTCATGACATCAAGCACATTGTGCAACCGTATCTCGATGATTTGCCTGCTCATTCTTTACATCGAGCCGATCACCTTGTCCACCTACGAGCAATCTTCATGAGGTGTAGGAATTATCGAATTCGGTTGAATCCCCACAAGTGTGTTTTCTGTATAGAAACAGGTCGATTGCTGGGATTTGTTGTTTCAAAAGCCGGCATTCGCGTCGATCCCTCGAAAGTCGAGGCTATCATCAATTTGCCTCCTCCTTCGAGTTTGCGCCAACTCCAAAGTTTGCAAGGGAAAGCGAACTTTTTACGCCGATTCATCCCAAACTACGCCGAGGTCACTAAAGGTTTTACACGGTTGTTGAAACAGAACGCACAATTCTTTTGGGACGAGATTGCTTAACAATCTTTTGATGCACTTAAACATGCGTTGACCCATGCACCGTTGTTGCATCCTCCCAACTACAACCAGGATTACTTCTTATACCTCGCAGCTTCGCATTCCACCATTGGAATGATGTTAGTTCAAGAAGATGAATTCGGAACGGAACATGTGATATATTATCTTAGTCGGACCTTAAATCCCACTGAGTTAAAATATTCGCATGTGGAGAAATTGGCCCTGGCAGCCGTTCAAGCTGTTTAGCGTTTCCGTCACTACATTCTTCTCCGTAAAACTACAGTTATTTCGGATTGCAACCCTATGATTTATATTTTGACAAAACAACTGCTAGGGGGCAAGTACTCTAAATGGATTGTTATCCTGCAAGAGTTCGACTTGGAGTTCGAGAAGTCAAAGTCTAAGAAATCCTTAGTTTTTGCGGAATTGATGTGTGATTTCCCGAGTGCTGACACAGAGACTGTGGCAGAAGAGTCCATTCCGGACGAATCTTTGTTTCTTATCAGTACTGTAGATCCGTGGTACGGGGATATAATCATCTATCTCCAGACCCAAACCTTTCGGCCTGAAGCTTCCAAAGCAGAACGTCGAAAAATTCGGTTTCAATCCCAGCAATACAGAATTATTGGAGATACACTTTATCGGCGGGGGGCAGACTTAGTTTTTCGACGTTGTTTAACTCACGAAGAGGCTGAGAAGGTTTTGAATGATTGTCACTCTGGAGCATGTGGCGGTCATATGTCTGGGTATGCCACCGCCCAGAAGGTGTTGCGCGCTGGCTATTTCTGGCCGTCTATGTTTAAAGATTATATCATTGCCGTCAGGAAGTGCCACAACTGTCAAGTGTTTGATCGCAAGATGCGCGCTCCACCTGCTCCTCTCCACCCTATAATTGTCGTTGGTCCATTCGCCAAATGGGGTATCGACTTTATTACTTGTAACCCTCACTCGGCCGGGGGGCATGCGTATATCATCCTCGCGGTTGATTATTTTACTAAATGGGCCGAGGCGATGCCTACATTCGACGCAAGCGGCAAAACAGCTGCAGTTTTCGTATTCAATCATATCATAACTAGGTTTGGTGTCCCACAAGCAATCATTACTGACCATGGGAGCCATTTTCAAAACATCATGATGACTGAGCTTACAAGCCAGCTTGGTTTGTGCCACGATAGCTCTACTCCTTATTATCCGCAAGCCAACGGTTTGGTTGAGTCTATCAACAAAGTTCTGGTTATCATGATCCGACGAACCATTGGTGTTCATCGGTCGAATTGGCACAACATGTTATTTTCAGCGCTATGGGCATACCGAACTTCAGTGAAAAATTCAACAGGGTTCACTCCTTTCCAGCTAGTTTATGGCTTGGAAGCCGTGTTACCCATTGAATGCGAAATCCCATCACTTCAAATGGCTGTCGAATTACTTCCGGCTACTTCCGAAGAGGAGAAACGTTTATTGTACTTAGCTAAATTAGATGAGACTCGACGTGACGCTACATTGGCAATCGAGACTCACACGAAACGAATGAAAGCTCAGTATGATAGAAATGTAACCCCTCGAAGTTTTTCAGAGGGAGACCTAGTGCTATTATATGATCAAGCTAACAATAAGCTAGGTGCTGGAAAATTCGTTCCTATGTGGCATGGACCCTACATTGTAAAGCGAAAGCTAGCAAAAGGGGCTTATGAGCTGGTTGATTTTAATGGGGACTCTTTGGGTAAACCCAGAAATGGACTTTACCTAAAGAGGTATTATGCTTAAATGGTGGGTATGGAGAATTTTTTAGATAGGATAGATTTTCTTTCTAGCTAGCGTGTTTGTTAGTTTAGTCAGTGTGCTTAGCTTAGAGAGTGTGTTTTCGTCGTTATTCTGGCTTATCTTGGTTTTACTCTTGATATTGCAGATGTCGATGCCTCTCCAAACATACATTGGATTTGCTGATGGTGCTTGTCGTAGTACACGGAATATCTCTTCCGCAGCTTGGGTTATCTATTCGCCCTCTGACGAGTTAGTTTCTATGCATGGGGTAAGCCTCGGTCAAACAACGAACAACATTGCAGAATACAGTGCAGTGGTTGAATTATTATCCGAATCTATTTCATTTGGAATTCGACGTTTGATAGTGAGGTTAGATTCTGAACTTGTTGTATTACAGCTTAATAGAATTTATGCCATTAGAAATCCTGTGTTATTAAGGTTGTTTTTGAGAGTGCGTCTCTTGGAACGTGAATTTGATTACATTGAATATCAGCATATTCCAAGGTCTTTAAATACATTAGCAGATGCAATTGCTTCTCGAATGTTGGACAGACATTTACGATAATCATGCAAGTAAATTTAAAAACATTTCATCACATATGTTAAACAAGATAAGCCGGTAATAGTGATATATATATAGATAGGAGTGTGTCAAAAAATATACATCGTCTTCGATCATAGGTTGAAAAACACCTTATGATCGGCAAAAATGATAAAGTACAAAAAGCCAAAAATGTCATATGTGTCTACAAAAGTGACTAGTCAATCACTGGTGGTGCTCCCTATACAACACCACTGCACGGGCTACCTTACGCAAAAATCTCCTAAACGGTCCAGGGACTGCGACTACAAAGCGCTGAAGCCTGATAGGAATGTCATCCATAGTAGTCTCAGGCACATCTGCCGTCAGACGCTCTAGATCATGCTCCAACTCAGCTAGTACTTCTGCAGCCGCGTCCTGTGGGGCCGGTACCGGTGCGACTGGGTGTCTCCTCTCAAAAGGCCGGAGGTTGGCTGGGCGCTGTGGACCAACATCTGCATTTTGAAAATTTTTACTGTCAGTTTTGAGACGATATATATAAAAACAAAAAAAAATACATAATTTAAAAACTTGTGAAAAATAAAGTACCTCTGTCATCCCATTGTTCTCCCTGTGGAAGAACCATGTCCGGATCATGTCGAAAATCTACTCCGGCGTACGGAAAGTCCTGGATCGAGAAAACCTGGTTCTCCAACCAGTGAAAGTAACTATCAGAAAATCGAACAACTGCCGCGCCCTCGTCAGGATGCCGGGCCATCACCACAACCCATCGTACCAGCTTTGGCTCCCGAGGACCCAAGATATCAACAGTGAGTTGCTGAGGGATCAGCATCGGAACTCTCTCTAACGCAAAGCTCACGACTAAAGGCCCATACCCAAAAGTTTTCAGTCGTCCGTTCTTTGCCTTAGTCAGTTGGCTCTTCACATTAGCCGACATAGCATCACACCAGTTGAAAATGGTGCCTTGGTAACAGTCAATTGCCATCCGCATTTGGGACCCAGAAGCAATGTGTAAAGCGGCTGCGCCGCAAATTCTGGTAACCGTGAACGCTATAACTTTGAGCTCACGCAGAGAGATGTGTTTGATCTCCACGCCTTTCGAATGGTGTGCACCAGGTGTGCACCAATCTTCCCGGAGACTAACAAGGGATTGGCCACCCAGCCTAGTCCCGGCTAGATTGAGTTGCTCGCCTCTGTTTGGCAAGCCAGTGAGAAAGTATACATCCGAGGGATCTATCTCGAGCTGGTGCCCTCCTATGTAAAAGCATTGCTCTTGAACGTTCCATCTCTCAACCAGCCATTCTAAGAATCTTACCTGAGCCCTCATGCCCGGTATGGCCCAGTATTTGTATAACCCGCATGCTTTTAGGGCATCCAGGGAAGGTTGGTGTTCTATTGCAGCTTCATCAACCTCTTCGTGCTCTCTTTCTCTCCAATCCAACATGGTGAGTGTCCTACACACCAAGAAATAATGATTAGAATTAATTTGGGGAATTTTGAATGGTTATTTGTGAGGATTGGGGTTTCAAATTCCGCGTTCCACGGAGGACGCACCCTGCGTTTGGAACACAGGGCGTCGGGACGCAGCTGGTCTGAAGGTGGGCTGCGTCCCCCGACCATTTTCCTGTATAGGAAAAAGTCGGGGGACGCAGGTCACCCGAAGAGCACCTGCGTCCACCGAGGAGCGCATTTTGAAACCTAAACCCTCCCAAAAAACAAAACTAAAACCTAAAAAACAATTTTAATTGGATAGAAATGAAGGATAGGATGTTGTAAAATACCTGGAAGAGACGGCGTTCGATTCTGACAGTCGGATTTTCCACAGCGACCACGGGAAGTTTCTTGCCCAAAAGCCCTTTGTTCAACCTCAACAGTAAAATGGTAAAAATGACATGGTAAAAAGTCTTTTTATAGGTTTTTTGGATGAATTTGTTCATTTTTCACCCTGAAAAGATGTTTTTCGATGTATTTTTGCCTATCTTAAACAGGTATGAGTAATGTGTTGCTTTTGTGCAGGACAAAGGGATTTAGAAGGAAAATTGTCATTTTTCACGAACCAAAATATCATAGTCATCTTTTAAGCCCTTTTCTGACTCCTAAAATATGAAAAGATTGCCGAGCGTTTATTTTACACTCGTTAAAACGGAATTAAAAGACGGTCCCCTTATAGCTCTTTTCTGACCGTAAAATCAGGAAAAGATTGCTGGGTTTTTGTCGTTTCAAACTCGATACGGAAATAAAACGACGTGTCCTTGATCGCTTTTTACTTTTCAGGTCAGTGGCACTAATTATGAAAGTACTCCTTGGTCGCAAGATCAAGCGGTTCCCCCAGGTATTATTTTATACTTTTTCGGGCTTGAGGGACACAAATCTACGAAAAAGTTCAACTTGGAGTCTTCTTAAGTTTTTCAGACTCTCTAAAATTGAAAAACACCGAGTTTCTCCTGTGCTGGGCTCGTTAAACATTTCACAGTAAAGGACCTGTTCAATTACAAACAGGAACGAACCACTCCTTCCTAGGGTTCGAATCAAAACTAGGTTGGACTCATCCGAAGGATGAGCTTATAATCAAGCATATGTTATCCTCCTCAAGCTTGTTAAAAATAAAGAGGTACTTTCCAGAAATGGTGGGGGAAAAGAGAGAAGAATGAACCTGTTTGTTACCTTTTGTCTCAAAAGAAACTTTATTACCACTCTTGAACACGACACTTTTCATTCACCTGGGTTGGGAAATCTTTTACCTCACAGTTGATCAAACCACTTTGAAAGTCTTCAGCCGGGTTCCAGGGATTAACTTTGAGTTATTCATCACCAAGCCATCTGTCGTGTCGTTATGTGTTCAAGAGGTCTGCAAACAAAACTTTCATCTGCAAAATACTTATCATCCATTTGACCATCCCCGAGTCAGTCCTTACAGCAACATTTCTTCAACTTGAACAATGATTTCGTGTTGCGGGCTTGCCTGCAACGAGTCGCTTTCTATCGACATCAGCACATTATCTAGAGAGATGACTTAGAAATCGTCAGTACCTTGAAGTCTGCATGCATCAATGGCAGGTTTCTCGCCTTTGACGTCAGTTTACATCAATGACTTTCGATCGAAGGATTCCGTGAAATGTTCGACATCAACTCATTCATTCACATCTCATGGATTGTACTGGGTACTTTGAGAACCATTGACATTACTGGTGGTCTCTCTCACGCTTGTTAACAGTTTACATCATCGACTGGTAATCAAGTGGTTTCTACCATGTTCGACATCAACTCATTTATTCGCATAGCTAGAATCGTACCAATTCGGGAAGTAGAAATGAAGACCCTGGATCTAGTTTCCACCATCCAGGCTGCGAGGAGTTTTGTATTCATTATCTAAGTAGACTAATCATAAACAGATGGCTGCGTCCATACTGTGTCTACAAAAGTCTATGATTGTGATGTACTGCAAGATCATTCTTGTATCAGAGTAGTTAGTCTGTTAGTTAAAGTTTTGATCTGAGTATGGGAATGCCTACCTCAGTGATGATATAATCTTATACATGTATTTTGTGTTGAAAATTGCAGGTTCTGACCAGGCTCTCCACGGGATAATCCTTGAAATGATAAAGCACTTCACCCTTCCTAGATATTACAAACCCTAATCTATTCCAGGCTTCGCACTTTAGGGGGCAATCTGTTACACTAAAAAATGTCACCATGACTATTTACAGTTAGTATGGCTCAATCAACAGTCATGCTACCCTCTTAGGCAAGTCTTATGCCTCTGCTCTCCATGTCAAACTCCAAAAAAGAGAGAAAGTCTTGTATAAATGTATTTATCTCTGGGGACGCAGGTTCTCTCAACCTTACCTGCGGGGACGCTCCCAATGTTCACAAAAGCTGCGTCCAAAGATGCTTTGTATGTAAAGGGACAGGTGCGTCCCCCTGTAAAGGTTAGAATGCGCAAGTTTCATCTTTAAAAAGTTACTTGTGGTCATTTCTAGAGCATTCTAGAAGGTTGTTCGACGTGTATTGGGCGCCTCCAGATGGTTCATGCACTCCTATCAAAGAGGAACTTATCCCATCAATAAGGGAGCTATCCCACCCAAAGAGGGGATTATCCCATTGATGGTGGACCTGATTAACCTCCTCTTGAGCACTATAAATACAGGCATTGGGCCAGAAGGAAGAGAGGTTGAAGCTATACATTTTCTAAGGGTAAATGCTGCAGGAATTAGGACTTCCATTTAGAAGCTTGTGAGGAGAGATTGCCATCTTTGCTTGTTCTATTTGGAAGTGGGTGTGCTTTGTCAAAGTACAGGAGAACTCTTGACGAACCCTGGGAAGGACTTGCACAACACCAAGGCTCAGGTTGTATTTGTTCTTTTTGTTACCTATTAATGCAAATGAGTCCATTCTTCTCAATAACTTGTTGTTTATGAGTTATTTCATGTGCTCCTTGGTCTACATGTTGAATATGTTTTGTTTTATGTTATAATCAGGTGCTATTTAATTTTTTGACTGTTGGTGATTACAGGTTTTGGAGAAAAGGAGGAGCTCATCCAGATCAACAAAGCTTGGACTTCTACAACAGCGTTTGGACAAAGGTAAGAACAAAACACTTGATATCTCATATCATAATGCATGTTTAGAGAAGGATAGATCTTGTTTGTCTTGTTTGTCACTAGAGAGTCTTAGGCTCCTAGGGAGGTTGGTTGTGTCCACACAATCGACTCTTTCCGCCTGACAAGAATCCATAACATATGCGGACAGATAAAAAGAAGGATAGATCCTTTGAGACAAGGATCTTTTAGACCGGTAATTGATAATAGCCATGTATAGATTATCATAAAAGATCTTGGCCCAATCCATAATATCGGCATTTGTGGCAGCATCTATTAATGGTATCCATTCAGACGAAAACTTATTGATATCCGGCATCCCAAATAATCTACAAAGCATGGCCGTAGCAAAACAATACGGAGAGGTGAGGGAACCAGTGCTGTACATACCGTTTTTGTCTTTTTTGAGCGGCTCCTCTTTTCTGGACCAATCTTTGGTGGTCTCTGCTAGGTTTGGGTTCTCTGCCACAAATTTCTTAACGAATTGTGCATTGTAAGTCGCCTGCGGTTCAGGAAGATGATACATAAGCTTTAAATCTTGTGTAGCGAATGATCCGATGAGCCCATGTCCTTGAATATTGAATTGTCTATTGTTCATCTCTGCATTGTCAAGTATCCACTTGATCATATCCGTATATGGTAGAATTTTGGGCCTTGCTGCTATCCGGTGAAGAAATGAACATGTTAGCTCCTCTAAGGACGCCTCGGAAGAGCGTTGTGAACCCGCGACAGCAGCAACCTTCATTATTCTGGGATTCCCTTCTTCAAGCAGTCTGTACATGCTTTCCCATGTCGATATCCCTGTGTCTCTGTTACAGGCTGTGTCTATATGCAGAGGCGCCATATCCTTCGTCTTTTCCTTCGCCTCAGAGCCTTGAGCTTTATTTTTCTTCCCCATTTCTTCCTGCGTTTGGCTTTGAATCGTCTTTAGTTCTTCGTTCCTGCAGCTTACGAGTGAAATGGGAATGACTGATCAAGAAAGGTGATGGGAGAGTTTTAAATGCAACAGATATATCAAATATGCCACCTTACGTGAAGTAATTCTTTACAAAAGCACGCGTCTTCATTTCATTTAATAGCTGACAACTAATTCCTTTACTATCATTAAAAGCGCATGATCTTGAGTCAGATTATGGTAAGTGGTTTTTCTTTGAATAGCGTGCCCGAAGGATTCGTGATGAAGTGATTTATGATTTGCTTACGTAACATTGCAGATCACACCATTGCAAATCGCACCATCGCAGATCGCGCAAACATACGAATATAATATCGCAGCGATCGCAACATCGCAGATCGCAGAAGTTTAATGTTTGCCGAATCTTGTTAGCTCATTTATGCGATATGCGATCTTGCGATTGGTGTTATCGCAGATCGGTAAATCTTGAAGTTTTTTCCTTATGAGTATTACTTTATTGCGATGCGATATTATGCTTAACACAAGAGTCTTGCGCATACCGATATTATAGAGAAATGGAGGCATTTCCTATCTTTTTTGCAACGCGGCTTTAAAGATATTTCCCTTATCATAGACTTAGTTTAAAAAATATTCAAAAGACCTTTCTAAGCTTACAATGGTAACCTTATTTTGAAGAAAGGAAACTCTTGTTTTTTTTCTAAAATTTAACTAAGGGTCCCCATTCATTTAGTATTTTGGACAACACTTAAATGAACAAGGGGGGGTGTTGCTGGCCACAACAAGACCTCAGTTCGCGCACCGTGGAATATTTCCAAAAGGGCTGGTAGTTTTAGGATTTGTTTGGCTAAATCACTTCTAAACCTGGGTCAGGCCCCAACAAGCCAACACAAGCCTTCTAGGGCTTCCAGAGTGTTTGTCCAACCAAGGCTTCTAGAACTAGTAACTCAACCCACAATTTATACAGGGATTCCAGAGCATTTGTCCAACCAAGGCTTCCAGAACTAGTAACTCAACCCACAACTTATACAGGGCTTCCAGAGCATTTGTCCAACCAAGGCTTCCAGGACTAGTAACTCAACCCACCAAGGGCTTCCAGAGCGTTTGTCCAACCAGGGCTTCTAGGAATAGTAACTCAACCCAAGTTGTTACAGGGCTTCCAGAGCGTTTTTTCAACCAGGGCTTCCAAGACTAGTAACTCAACCCAAGCTGTTACAGGGCTCCCAGAGCATTTGTTCAACTAGGGCTTCCAGGACTAATAACTCAACCCAAGCTAAGGAAACATGAGAACCAGAAAAAAACAAAGCAATGAAAGTAAACCCACAATCACCATGGCTATCCAGGAAATGGCAAGGCTATACAATCCGTTGTCGATCCAGGGAATCCTCCATGCCAATGATATATCACAACCAAGAAACCACATGCATGTGCCATGGATGCCAAAACTAGTGAATAAATCATACATGCAACTCGATACCTGCAAGAAAATTTTATGTAGTTCTTGATGTTGATGCCTTCTTGCTCTTTCCTATTCTTCCTTTGCCTTCTTGCTCCAAGAATTCAAGTATACCACACCCTCCAAGAGTGTTCCAAGAAAACTCTAAGTCTCCAAGAGTATGAGAGAGAGAGAGAGAGAATGAGAGAACTCCAAATATAAACTGACAAAAGATTCACACTTAAAGGAAGAAGCTTGCCAACTGATCCTTAGAAGCCTTTTTAGGAATGAGGTCTCTATTTTCTTCATTTTCCATTATTTTCCTTCATTTTCCTCCTCACATGCAACATGTGACCTTTCACCTCCTTTTTCTCCTAATTTCCATTATTTTCCTTCATTTTCCTCCTCACATGCAACATGTGACCTTTCACCTCCTTTTCTCCCAATTTCCATTATTTTCATAAATAAATGTGCCAAAATACCTTTTTGCCTCTTTAATGCCTTAGCCATTGCCTTTTCCAATTTCCTTAACCATAAACAACCAAATGAACACCCACTAGGATGTCTCTCCCACCATTCAGCTTGGAATATGTGTTCCATCATCCGTGGTATTTATATATTTTTACATGGAATTTTCACCAGGGTTGTTACAGAAAAGGGGGAACACGATCCTCAGTTTTCATGACACCTATAACCAACATAACTATTGAAATAAAAACATACTGCCCATGGAGCTTTATAACACAGTTCGTTGCAGTATTTAGAATGAAATATTTGCTTAAAATCAAAACATCATGACAACATGATAACATACCACATATTGGAGCTTTGTAACATAGCTCATTACGATATTTACAATAACCACATATACATATACACATATGTACATTTTGACAAACATAAAATAAAGTAATATGATTCTTGCATCCGCAACAATGGAATCTAGAGGCTCACACCTCCACCCTTAAAGTAATACTAGGATCCACCTCCTTCCTAGGAAGTCCAAAATCCACTGCAAAGTCAAATCTGCATCCAATGTCCAATGTTATAATCTCATGCCACTTGTCCTCTCAGTGAACAGTTATCGACTCATTGTTCCAGGGCGCACTCCCAATGTGAATCTGATTCCATATGGAAATGCTAATGACCAAAACAAATCCATCTATGGCCTTCCCTTCTCTACTACATAGTCCCTCGGGAATCTGTTCACCCCTTCCATGCAGTCACTCACCTTCCAAGTTCCACTAGCACCCCCATCTTGGGCATTCCATCCCTTGGCAAGGCTTCCTCGCATCGAAAGATAAAAAAACCAAGGCTTCCTTTGATGTTGCTGCTAATTCTTACAGTCGATTCCAATCAACCAACTGGGAATTTCATGCATTCCTGTACCAAACACATAACTTCCATTAGATTTTAAATAAATTGAAATAAATTCATATCATACCTCATTGGTAGCTTGTCAATAAGGTACATTTGCAATCATGTTCGCTTCCTGTCACAATAATTCAAACTAGCATACTTGACCAAGTTAACATATATAAACATATCACATTAGTTTAGCTCAAACACAACCATCATAGATCATAAATCACCTGTAACCATCATAAACCAAAATCGTAGATCACATATAATCATCATACATCAGAATCATAAATCACATGCATAGTAAAATTGAAATAATATACCGATACTTGTCCTTCATTGATACTTACTTCTGCCTTTTTCTTTATCTCGTACGCACTCTAGATCAGTTGCCACACCTGACAATCTCCCAGTGCCTTCTCCTCAAGCATGTGCATAGACACATAGTGTGCATCACACACATACAACCACACGACATACCACACCATGCAATACATGCATTTAAACTTGACATACAACACATACACTTACACCCAGTGTGCACAATACAATGCATCCATCTATACCTGATGTGAAATACCACCCAACACATATACCTACATAGAGTACCACACAATGAGTACACATGCCGCAATACTATGACTACATGATGCACATACATAATACCACATGCCCTCAACACATCATGTATGACATGCACACAATACCACACATGCACCAATACCATATGTAAAACATGTACACAGTTCCACCTATACACTGCCCCACTTGCACAACATATGCACAACATCACATGTACACGGCGCCACCTACACAATGTGTACACAATGCCACATGTACACTACAACACTGTACAATGTGTACACAATACCACATGTACACAGTACCACACGCACAATGTGTACACAATACCACATGTACACAGTACCACACGCACAATGTGTACATGACACCATATGTGCATAGCATTACATGCACGACATGTACACAACATCACATGCTCATAGCACCCTATGTACAACATGTACACTGCACCACATGCTCACAGCACCACTTGTACAATCATGCACACAACACCATATGTACAACATGCACGCAACACCACATGTACATAGCACTACATATCCAACATGTACATAGCATCATCCGTGCTTAGCACTACATATCCAACATGCACAGAGCACTGTATACACACACGCCGCATATACATCATGAAGACAATACAATATGTATACAACACCCCATATGCAATATTCACACAACCCTATTTGTACAATCTTGTACATAACATTGCATAAACAACATGTACACATGTCATGTATACACAACACCAAAAGTGCACACATCATAGATGCAACATGTATAACATATACAACATATGCACAACAATAGTACCACACTATCCTTACCAAGAAACCTTCTATCCTGTGTCTTATCCATGCTTACCCTAGCATGTCGCAAACCACACTACTTTCACTTTGTTGTTGTATCCTTCAACATCACGTGTCATAACATAAACATAGGCATAATACAAGTATACAATATCAATTCATATCCACATGATACTGACCTCATATATTTGTTGTTAATACTCTTCCCAATTGATTCCTCGTAAGACCAGGAACCTCTTCATGTTTTTCTCCTTCATAAGCAATCATTCCTCCACAAGAATGATCCCTGACAACCCTATAAAATAGTAGCATATATACATGGATAAAAACATACATATATAAATGTTAGCATAAAATAATCATGATACTGTCAGACAACGACGTACCTACATACACATATGTATACACATATAAACATCAACATAATCATGATCATAACAAAATTTCCAGATAACATAAGGTCAAGGTTAAGAGAACTTCCTTTATTCATGCATGACATGCCTAATATTGAGAACAATGGTTCCCAACATAGCCAAGGCATCTGATGCCTCAGACCCATTTACTCTACCTTTTCATGTTACCTTTCTCATGACTATACTATTACCCTCCATTTACCACAATGGACCTAGTCAATCCAACCGACTGCCATAGATTTACCTTCCGTTGCGCTTACTCATGCACTGAGCTTCATCTCAATCTTCCATTACCTTTTGGGTACCACACAGCTCCCCCCGAGCTCCGTCAACTTTCCTCTTTCCCAACCAATTCCAAGACTCAAAACAATTAAAGATAAGACAAGAAGAAGACCACGAAAGCCCATAACGATGTGACACTACAACAAAGTGGTAAGGCCTTGCACCAGGCATAAACAAAACCAAAAATCAAGCTTAAAATACCAAAAGCACAAGACTGACATCATGACTCAATCCCCATGGTTCCCAAGTAAATCTCAACCTAAGCCATCTTCAAGATTTCATGGCAACCTGTCTTGCCATGCAACTCCCTGCATCATGCTGCCATAAACACATAATTGTCAATGTATAATTATGCATAATAATACACCAGTTACCTCATCTAATTGTGCCAAGCATGCTTCTTGCAATTGAACACATCCATGCCATCTCTCAAGGAACTCCAATCCTTTAATAGATCCACCTATAGCTAAAGACTGGCTAATATACCTGTCAAGTACATGTTCATGAATATATCACATATCCACATACTGTCAGACAAAATCAAGGTTAAGAAGACTTCATGTGTGCAAAGAACTCATTCATTTGAAATTAGGGTTTCCAAACATAGCCAAAGGAATTATTGCCCAATTCCTTTCTTTTACCTCTTTACCTTGTTAGAATCGAGGCTTACTATATGTTGTCACACCACCCAACTGTTAGTTATATAGACACATCAAATATTACCTTTTCATGCTAATACCAAGCATGTTACCCTGCAACATATTACACATGTCAACCACATGTTACAAATATCCAGACAATCATATCTATTAATTTGAAATCAATCGTTACCAAGACTAACCATCATGTCATAATCCATAGTCATCAGTCATTATACTACAACTATCACCTACTATACTCAAGTACATATCAATTGTCTCAACACGTATATTTTAGTGCAATCATCTTAAAACAAGATCATTTCAACACATACTCATATTATACAATTCATCAAACATTCATACCATGTTAAATAAATCAACTAGATGACATAATCAATAGTCAAGCACTAAATATATGACATAAGAAACTGATACCTTAATGTATCTCAGGGGAGGTGATCTTGTTTGCACAATCAATTTAGTTAGCACAATATAACTTTACAACACATCAGCTCAAGCACTCATAAGATCATGATATCCATAACAATATCTAACTAACATGTTCACATCATAAACTCATACACATGCAAAGTCAATCTAGATTAGTATTGAACCATCTCACAAATATGTTGGTTCATACCTGAATATCACAACCATAACCAACTGCATAGGTCAAACCAGGTTAACACAATACATATAACATCAAGATCTTCAAGGCAATGAACATAACCATCGCGGATATGACCAATCCAAATTATAACATCAATATCTCAATGAAATGACCCTAATTATCAAGTTAATAGCATATAACAACAATAAGCTATATATCATACTCATCAACAACATACAACATAATCGTCAAGTTATCTAATATAAAACAACAATAGAAATGCCTACAACTACAAGTTATTATCATTCTTGACTATCTGACACATGTGCATATAACCACACTAATCATCTAACATCTATCATGAATGTAACCATAACATCAAATACATGTTCATATACCTAATGTATATAACCCTAATGCATATAATATTCCTTAACTTACATACCTTCATGCCAAACATACACTACCTGTATGACGATCTGCTCTTATCCCAAAGTCTAATGTTGTAACCTCATTATGATGATCTGCATCTATTGCTCTATCTCAACTAGCTCATTAGCATCATAACAACCAATAGCATCATGGTGACCTAAATTGCATACAATGACTTCACAAGGCATGTTTGACCTACTATACATGCATAATCATAGCCATGATCATACATACATAACAACAACCATTACTCCATTGTACACATTGCCACATGGAACCAACAGTATGCATAAGCAATGCCAAACCAACTACACCTATGCATAAACGCATGTAGTCAAACACAAGCGAATGATTCTTGTAATCAACCTACAAGACTGATACATGTAATCAAAATATTAAAAAATGTAACTTAACATACAAGGATGTAAGTGGGTATCATTAAATCAACATGTAAGCAACATATAATTCATACACAGTCAGTCACATGCTCCAAAAATCAAGATATCATGTCTATTAATTTGAAATCAGAATTCAACAATACTAACAACCTATAAGCATACCCCTTACTATCCATGGTCCACACTAGGGTAGAAGGAGGAAGCTACTATAATGGCCCGATCTCCAATGTCCAATTATGGAAATGGATCTCCAAAGCTCTAAATTTAACCACACTTGAAAAGAAATTGATTTTTATTTCTCCTACATTTGTATGAGATTAAGTCAAAACATTGCGCTTATTCCACTTGTATGATAATAACTAAAAACATGCCACTTTTCCATTTCCTTACATGCAACTTTTCAAATTCCTTGTGTGCAACTTTTCAAATTCCTTACATGCAACTCTTGAAATTTTTTGCATGCAAATAGGCATAGATCAACTACATCCATATTATCATACTACAATACTATTCCATCGAAAAGAAAAAAAATAACATTTTCTTCAAACAATCACCGTACTTTTATATTTTTCTTCAAACAACTACTATACTATTACTTTTGCGTGTAAGCATTTCTTCAAACACTTTACATGCAAACTATTTGCATACAAGTAAAAACATATAAATTACAAGAATACCATTACACATCAATACTATCCCCAACCACAAACAACATACTCATTTGGGCATTTTATCAAACAGTTTGTATGCAATTAATCATTGAACCCTTTAAGAATTTCATCAAACACTTTGCATGCAAACTAATATAGTGAATGATTCAATGCATATATCCTAAACTGTAGTAGTACAATTATGGAAACTGAACCATATTATCAGTGGTATTTTCCCTCACTATGGTTCAAGTTTCAACTTTTGATATTTCATAGATGAAAAGTTATAACAAAAATACCAACACAATCCTATTTGGTGCACAATTCTAGGAGTATCCAGAAATCTTGACTTTCATTGGTCAAATATCCTATATTATAGCGAATAAATGTTTGAAATTTTTATCACAATATCGGTGGTATTTCTGCTCATTATAGAAAAAAATTCAGCTCCTGAGAGTGCCCAGAAGAAAAGTTCTAACAAAAATGTTAGCATGACCTGTTTGAGACCTAATTTTAGGAGCATTCAAAAGGATCGACTCCCTCTACTCATATCTCCTAAAATATTGTGACCCAATATCTGAAATTTCTACCACATAATCCATGGTATGTCCCCTCAATGTGGACAATTGTTCAGCTTCTGAAAGCCTACCGAAGATGAGTCACTGCAGAATTTCCAACATGACCTGTTTAAAGGTGCATTCAAGAAGGTCATCTTCCTTAGATCATAATTTCTAAATTATTTTGAACCAATATCGGAAATTTTTACCAAATTATCATTTGGATTTACCTTCAACATGTACAAATTTTCAACTTCTAATATGCCACAGAATAAATGTTATAACAAATATGACAGAAAGGTTTAAAATTTAACCTTTGTTCTTCATTTCACCTATGAGAGAGTCCATCCAATCCAAGTGTTTGAACCATGCTCTGAGACCACTCTGTAACACCTTCCAGGGTAAATGTGCATATAAAAAACATAATAGGAATAGAAATACAATAAACATATCAACCATCAAAATCCATATATACATCAGCACATTTGTACATGAAAATCAAGGGAATGAAATTTTTCATCAATAAATGCAATGAACCAATCGGAGATGGGACTACCACGTTCCACTTGACCATATATTGGCTGAGCCAAGTCTCTCTTTAGCTAATCACCCCCGTGCCATATTCCAAGCATGAATGTGGGATCTCATAGAACACATCAATCAAAACTCATCCAAGGCTTCCAGAGGCCACCCACCTCAACCCATCAAACAGTGATTCCACCTCATGGTCGGACATCACTAAAATCCATCATCAGATTGGTCTCCATCCAAGCCTTCCAGGGCTTCCAGAGTGTTTTTCCAACCAAGGCTTCCAAAACTAGTAACTCAACCCACAACTTATACAGGGATTCCAGAACATTTGTCCAACCAAGGCTTCCAGAACTAGTAACTCAACCCACAACTTATACAGGGCTTCCAGAGCATTTGTCCAACCAAGGCTTCCATGACCAATAACTCAACCCACTAAGGGCTTCCAGAGTGTTTTTGCAACCAGGGCTTCCAAGACTACTAACTCAACACAAGTTGTTACAGGGATTCCAGAGCATTTGTTCAACCAGGGCTTCCAGGACTAGTAACTCAACCCAAGCTATTATAGGGCTTCCAAAGTGTTTGTTCAACCAGGGCTTCCAGGACTAATAACTCAACCCAAGCTAAGGAAACATGAGAACCAATGAAAAACAAAGCAATGAAAGTAAACCCACAATCACCATGGTTATCCAGGAAATGGCAAGGCTAGGCAATCCACGGTCGATCCAAGAAATCTTCCATTCCAATGATAGATCACAACCAAGAAACCACATGCATGTTCCATGCATGCCAAAACTAGTGAATAAATCATACATGCAACTCGATACCTGCAAGAAAATCTGATGTAGTTGTTGATGTCGATGCCTTCTTGCTCATTCATGTTCTTCCTTTGCCTTCTTGCTCCAAGAATCCAAGTATGCCACACCCTACAAGAGTGTTCCAAAAAACTCTAAGTCTTCAAGAGTATAAGAGAGATAGAGATAATAATGAGAGAGCTCCAAAGCTAAACTGACAAAAGATTCACACTCAAAGGAAGAAGCTTTCCAACTGATCCTCATAAGCCTTTTTATGAATGAGGCCTCTAGTTTCTTCATTTTCCATTATTTTCTTCATTTTCCTCCTCACATGCAACCTGTGACCTTTCACCTCCTTTTTCTCCTAATTTCCATTATTTTCTTTCATTTTCCTCCTCACATGCAACATGTGACCTTTCACCTCCTTTTCTCCTAATTTCTATTATTTTCATAAATAAATGTGCCAAAACGCCTTTTTTGCCTCTTTGATTCCTTAGCCATTGCCTTTGCCAATTTCCTTAACCATAACATCCACTAGGATGTATTTCCCACTATTCAGCTTGGAGTACATGTCCCATCATCTGTGGTATTTATATATTTTTACATGGAATTTTCACCAGGGCTATTACAGTTAGTCCCATGAATTATCTAACCTCATCCACATTCCTAGAAGTTGGCCACTCCATGATAGCTCTAACATTTTACAGGTCCACTGCTATACCTTCCTTGGATTCAACGTGCCCAAAGTAATGAACTTCAGTGTGAAATAAACTACACTTCCTAAGCTTGGAATACAACTAATGCTCTCTCAACAATCTCAATAATCTTGCTAGGTGCTCTGCATGCTCTTCCTCATTCTTAGAATATATCAATATATCATCAATTAACACTATCACAAACTTGTCCAAGTAAGGATGAAACACACTATTCATCAAACACATGAAAGTAGTTGGAGCATTAGTAAGACCAAAAGGAACCACTACGAACTCATAATTCTTATACCTAGTACAGAATTTTGTCTCGTAGATGTCCTCTTTTTTATGTGTGCCTAGTGATATCCTCATCTCAAGTCAATATTTGAGAACATTGTTGCTCCCTTCAAATGATCAAACAAATCATCAATCCTCGACAATGGATATCTATTCTTGATCATCACCTTGTTCAAATGCCTATAATCAATGCACAATCTAAGAGTATCATCCTTCTTCTTCACAAACAATATTGGTGCACCCCAAGGTGATACACTTGGCCTAATGTATCCCTTATCAAGCATTTACTTGAGTTGCAACTTCAATTCCACTAACTCTAGAGTGATCATCTTGTAATGTGTGTTTGATGCTAGTGTTGCTCTTGGTACCAACTCGATAGAAATTTCCACTTCCCTATGAGGATGAAAATATGAAATATCTGCAAGAAACACATCTTGAAACTATTGCAAAATAGGATAACTATTCATAACTTCATGATCCTCAACATCCTTCCCTTTATCACTAGAAATATGAACTGTAAACAATACAAATCCTTTCCAGAAACTGCATTTAGCTCGCATAGTTGTAACCATTATCACTAATGTAGGCTTCTTCTTTCCCTACAATAATCTCTTCTCTCCATCATCATCCAAGCAAGGAATAGCCTTCTATTACCAATCTACCTTAGTCCTGGGAAGGTGTAACCAATACATTCCCAAAATCATGTTGTATGAACCCAATGGAAGCACATTTAAATGAGTTGATGTAGGCACACCATTCAACTAACATGCACATGCTCTCACCCAATGATGAACTCTTTTCTTAGTCCCTGCAACAAACTACACCAACTAAGACTCTATATGTACTTCTTTACTCAAGCCACACTTATTCACTAGGTCATGATTAACATAACTATAATTATATCTAGGATCAATCAAAATCGAAGAAACTCGATCACGGAGCTTACCTTCCCTCTCAATAATGGATGCCTAATGATCTGACTGCTTGTTATCAAATGCTACATAAATTTGAAGAATGCATTGACCAACATCCCCAACCATATACACCTCCCGATCATTGTAGATCTGAGGTCTACCACCTTGGTACAATGGAAAATCCTTCTTGCGATGATATTTGCCACAAATCCAACACTGCAATGGTTCCCTGTCACTACCTTTATTTTGCGGCTCTCCAAGCTAAGATCCACGTCCCTCCTTAGCTGCACTGAACTTCTTGTAAGGAGCCACATTTTCTTTCTCACCTGCACCTTGAGGTATTTCCTTCTTTGGAGGCCATTCTCCTTTGGTACTATAATTACCTTTCCAATCATACTTAGGCTCAAAATTATGCTTCAACTACTCATAACTATGCTTCAAATTCCCAATGACTTCCTCTAATGACTGAAGCTCAAATTACTCAATCTGATCCTTGAATGCTAATGGTAGTCCATTAATGAACCTTTGAACATTCATCTTCTCATCCTTAAGATATGACACATACCTCAACAACTCCAGAAACTTAGTCGTGTACTCTTCGTGTTTCATAGAACCCATCTTCAACTCATAGAACTCCTTCCCCTTTCTGTTATAGACATTTTTGGGCACTACAACCCCAAGCATGAAATGTCCATAAACCAAGGGCTCCTAAGTCCCTAAAAGTGTTGTTCTAACCCCTAAAGGAACAAGGTCAACTGATTACAGCTTCTCCTAGAAGTTCTCCATGAAAAATTGCTCAGAATTGGTCAAAACAGGATCATTTCAGTTGCTCCACAGGCTAAGTGCGTTGCATCTCACCTAAATACACTGTGTGGGTGCGTTGCATTTCAAAAATCCCTTCTATGGGGTGCGATGGGCGAGAAATGACAAATGGCAGTGTCATTCCGCGAGATGGAGAGGCAATGGAAGCTTCCAGAAACTTCTCCTGTGACACTTGCCTCTCTGAATTCGACCAAGGATGAGTAATAGATCATCAATC
This sequence comes from Pinus tabuliformis, assembly GCA_031772625.1. NCBI lineage: Eukaryota > Viridiplantae > Streptophyta > Pinopsida > Pinales > Pinaceae > Pinus > Pinus tabuliformis. Next base: position 266,971,833 of record CM062820.1, read on the forward strand.
TCCAAGTGGAAGCAAGAACTATCAGAGGGAAGACACTAATCAAATCACAAGCTGACTCGTCCCCCTTACAGATATCTATATATGGATCCCTCATCCCAGAGATCCAGAGGCTGGAATTTTGCATATTGTAAGGAATTGTTGTTGGTTTCTTGAGACAAACATCATATTGTTGGGTGATCTAAGCTTTGTATGAGGTGAAGAGGGGCTTCCTTGATGAGAGGTTGATGCTGGGTTAGAAAAATTGGTTGTAACTCCTCTTGGCTCTTTCTTGTTTATCAATAAAAGCTATTCAAGTTTTCCTCCATACTCTTGTGTCATTTATGTTTGCTGCATTTGTATGGTCAATTTACATCTGATCCTAGATTGTTTATGATTATAGATCCATGTTCTTGTATAGTGCTATGCTACTGTGATCTTACAGGTACTCTGTGAAGCTAGGCGTGCAAGAGAACAAGTAACGAAAAACTATCAAGGAAGAGAGGAATCGAACCAGGAGATTAGCGCAAGACAGAGGTTGGTCTTCTTTGTTCCTCTCTATCTATACTTCATAAAGTAAAAACGAAAGTAGCTTTACTTTGTTTGCTTCTAAGGCAGCTATCACACCTTAGTGGGATAAGCAGTTCTGAGTAGACACTTTTCCCTGTAACAAAATGGCGACTCTGCTGGGGACGAATTAGTTTGTTTGTTTATCTTCCTTGTTGAACAATGTAAACTTTGAAACGGGAACTGATACTGTTACCCGTTTTGTAGAGGTGGCAAAAAAATGACCCGATTTTCAAAAGTGGTGATGCAGAATACACATGTTTTTTTTAGAACATGGTTTTTGGAACTTTAATTTTTTTCATGTGCATTAAGTTTTAGAATGGTAGTGAATGGTAGTGATTTTCATCCTGATTTTAAAAAGTGAGTATTCTGCATCACACCCTTTTTTTAAAAGACTTATTTTTTGACTTTAAATTTTCTAGTGTGTGAAATGTAAAAAATTATTTTCTAAATTTGATAGTTTTTGAAGTGGTCATTTTATTCATATTTTCTTGTTCTCTATCTTAATTTATTTTTTTTTTAGTGGGGTTTTTATTGTTTTGCGTTTTTAAATTAGAAAGTCGATAGTTTGAATTTTAGATAATCTACATATTTATACATCCTTAATTAATTTTTCAATCCACATGAAATAATTGTTTCTGAAAAACAACATTTTTTAACAATGGACATAAAAATAACCATTTTTAACATAAATATAACAAAAAAACTAAACGTTTTGATAATTTTTTGCTAGAATTAACATGTCAAAATCACAATTTTTATACAAAAATATTAACTAAAAATGGTCAAATAATAGTTTTTTTTAATGAATTTCATGTCAAAAAAATAATAATAACAACTTTTTTTTTCAAAAAATAATAATTAACTTAAAAATCAATGCGAAAATCACAGTTGTGCTCTCCCCCGCCCACCCATCCCCCGCCCCCCCGCCCACCCCGCCCACCCATCCCCCGCCACCGCCACTGCCACTGCCCCCCCACCCACCCCGCCCACACCCTCCCCCCCCCCCCTCCACCGCCACCACCCCGCCCACCCCTCCACCGCCACTGCCCCCTCCCCGCCCACCCCTCCCCAGTCCCCTCGCCCACCCCTCCATCGCCACCACCCCCTCCCCACCCACCGCCACCGCCCACCCATCCCCGCCCACCCTGCCCACCCATCCCCCGCCCACCCCTCCCCGGCCCCCCCGCCCACCCCTCCCCCGCCACCGGCCCCTCCCCGCCAACCCCGCCCACCCATTCCCCACCACCGCCCCCTCCCGGCCCCCCCGCCCACCCCTCCATCGCCACCGCCCCCTCCCCGGCCACCCCTGCCCCGCCCCCTCCACGGCAGCGGCACCCCCGGGCCGCCTCGCCCCGCCCGACCAGCGGCGGGTCGATTCCGGGCGAGGCGGGGCGGCCCGAGGGTGGCTCTTTGTCACATTATAGATACAATTTCCAAATGCTCCCAATGAAAAGGAATTCATTTATTAAACCCATTGATTGAATAGATAAAAAAGAAACACTAATGCATAGTGCCCTAGAATAAATAAAATATGATAAGTCAACTAATTTCTAAGATTTCATGGATGAATTTAGTTTAACAAAAACTCATTACATCAAAGTACATTGAAACCCTCAATAGTGTTCCTAAAACTAAAACCATCACAAATATGGAACAGTAGATTTACAATCAATATGCCACATTTATAGAATTCAAATACAAATTCTCAATATGTGCCCAACCTATATGTTGTAGGGTCATATTGGAGTTCATATATGACCATAGTTGAAAAATTCAATGACAACTACCTTGCACTTGCCTTGCAAGAAGGAGGTTGGTGATTCGATTCCATCGTGCCCTAACATGAATTAATCATGGAAGAAACAAAAAAATCGCATTGTATACTTTGTTTCTAAAGAGAAGTTTTTAGAGAGACAATAATTGGGATTAAAGACAAATGTCTCTGTAGAGACAATAACTAGGATTTCTCTCTTGAGAGACAAAAATGAATTATCTCATAAGAGACAATAATACTTGTCTTCTATATTGTCTTTATAGAGACAATTTTTAAGACAATAATTTGAGACACTCATTTGTCTCTTAAGGGGCAAAAATGAATTTCCTCTTAAGAGACAATAATACTTGTGTTCTATATTGTGTTTATAAAGACAAGTTTTTAAGACAATAATCTGAGACACTTATTTAAAGGAAATTTACAAGTTTTTTTTATCTGAAGTTAAAACAATTTGCTAAAGAATTGTCTCAAAATACCCCTCTATGTACTATTTAGGAGTGATGTATACTCATAATACATAATCTTAGAGATATTTGAAATATTTAAATTCAGCACATTAATTATAATTATATATTCAACATATTTTTTGTGGGTGTCTTTGACTGAAATACATTTTTATCCGGGATCTATGAAGTAAATTTGCAACTCTAGACAGTTGATTATTATGGCCCCATAAACGATGACCCATTTCATATCATGGTCGCTGAAATAGAAATTGCTGAAATAAAACAAAGATGAGATCCCTTGTAAGCCGGACTTACCCGAATTATGACGTATGATTGACAAGGAGGAGAAAATGTGGAGCAGGACAGTGAATAGTATAGCTGCTACTGTGGTCCATGTAGTTTCATGGCCAGGACGAGCCATTCCCGGCAGGGAAAAGGCTATCAGTACACACAACATGACTCTGCTGCAATGTACCATAAGCAAGGTATCATACAACGGAGCGAAGTAGGAGCGGCAGGGCGAGGAAGGAGCGAAGTCATACCAGTTAATACGAGTTTGCGAGGTCGAATTTGGTTATTTTTTTGATCGAAGATGCCTCACTCTGCAGTCTGGAATTCTCATCCCAAGAAATATGGGCCCGGTTCCCGCACCTGTCGGGTGTGTGGCAATCCACATGGCTTGATTAGGAAATATGGTCTTAATTGTTGCCGACAGTGCTTTTGCTCTTATGCCAAAGACATCGGATTTGTTAAGTATCGCTAGGAGAGATGGAATTCGTTGGTGAAGGCGGTGCAATGTTGGCAGTGATCTTTCCCAATATCGAGTCAATGGAAATAATTCAATTAGAAATCGGCATTTTGGTTTATTGTTTATTATTATGTTCAAATTTCATTTTTATTTCAAGGTATCATTAAAAACGTGAGCCTCCATGAGACTCCTGGACCTCTCCGCATCAGTCTGATTGCCCTTAACAGCCATCAATGGCCTTGAATTCTGATCGGGTAAGGCACTTTGGACTTCCATGGAGTTGATCACAAACTGTAGCTTAGATACATTAGTACAGTTCGAGGTCTGACCGGGTACAGTCGCATTGAGTAAAGAACTACAGTCTTCGACGAAGTTCATGAGTTGAATAGTGAGAGCACTTAGCAGGGGAGCATTCCCAGGAACCCAAAATTGTCCCTTCTCTGCTGCTGTGCCTGTGTCAACTATGAGGAGAGCAATGAATACAAGTACTACTAATAACAGCCCCAACAACTGAGCAAGCTCACCCACGGAGAGAGTATCCTCCATGACTCAGAAGATAAGCTCTTGATAGATCTGGGGCTAAAATAAAGATGGACGGGTTTATTTTCTACTCTAACATATTACTGTTAAGATAAATATTTATCCATTTAAATATGTATTGGAGGAGATCCGCGTGGGCGGCCGCCAGTTCCTTCTGCAGCTGTTGCACCTGTCTCTGCAGAACGAAGATCGCTCCAACGCACCCATAAACGGGCTTCCGCTTCGTACGCCAGAGAATTCACCGTGTCCTCTCGCTAGTGAGGCGCTAAGTCGTTGAGAATTTTAGTCACATTGCTGGCTCCGAAGATCTTGTGAACATTGGCAAATTTCTGAGGTTCTTCCGGAGGGAAATATGGCGCAAACACACACTCTGAAGTACATTTTCTTCTTAGGAATTTGCAGGCAGCGCAGGGTGAGTTTGACGAGGTCGAAGCCATCTCTGCCATGGAAAAAAAATCATCATACTATACTATGACATAAAGCAAAATTAGTATCTGACACACAAATACTAGTAACTACGAGGTAAAGAAACTGTGCGAATAGAAACTATTAATTGAATCAGTACAGCAAACGACTAGAAAACTAGATCATCTGGAATCTGCACCTTTTCTTGAGATACAGGTTTTGCTCCAAAAATAATTGAAATTCGGCGAGGTTTTGACCAAATAAGATAGAGGTTTCTGCAAGCCGGTAACCCGTACCAGCTTCACTTAAAAAATTGAGTTTCATGAACCTCCTCGTCTCATTCCCTCTTGCTCTTGATTTAAGCATGCGGTTTTTCTTTCAGAGGTTGTGTGCAAAAGTAATTTACATTTCAATTTATTCCCAGTTTTATAAAACTGTAAACCATATGAATCAAGTATTTTTTTGACCGCCAGTCAAATAAACAATTTCACAGTGATCTAGAACTGTGACCGGAAAATCTCAATCCCATTGCTGTAAAAGGGAAAAATCCAAAATTTATCCTAAATTTTGGGCGTTCTTGCCAAATCCGAGAATAGTGTTCGTTTCGGTAAAGCTGCTATGCAAGATTTTTCACAATGATCACACGACAAGATAGCCAAAAACAAGGAGAATATATTTATGCTTTGGTCATTAATCATATAAATTTGGAAAGTAGATTAGCCATGGATTTCATACGGAGAACATAGATTTCACGCGATAGATGAATTTTCGTAGAAAAATCAAGCTTACTGTCGCCTTCAAAGACATCAAGAGGTGATTTATAAAGGTAACTCTTGCAAAAGCTTCACATATGCAATATCTAAAAGCTCTTGATAAGATATAAATCAAGAGCTTCCTCCCAACAAACACACTATAGCACAGTCAGTAGGACCAATGACAATTGAACAGAGAATTGCCAATATCCAACATCTAATAATAACATAAAATACCCAAAACATGCAATTTAGGTCTGAGAAATATTATAAGCAGCAGGCAATCAAAAGGAAACTAAGGAGGGGACAAGTGTCCAAAACTGCCTCCGCTGCTGCCGCTTCCGCCATCGCTGGCAGGCCTGGGTGAAGGATACAACGCAAAGGCATTTGTCATCCCCAGTGCCGCGAGGCCAGCCTCGTAGGAACCACCGATTCTCATGGCCAATTCTAGGAGCTGCTCTCTAGTCAGCTGCGGTTCTTCTCTAGAATTAGGGAAATCCACTAAATTTTGCTGCTGTTGTTCTCTAGCCGCGGCATGAATCATCTGAAGCCTGGAATAAGTTGGCAGCGTGGAGCCTGGACTATGCGGAAAAAGAACGGCTTCCGCTGCGGTGTTGTATTGGAGGAGATCCGCGTGAGCGGCCGCCAGTTCCTTCTGCAGCTGTTGCACCTGTCTCTGCAGAACGGAGATCGCTCCAACGCACCCATAAACGGGCTTCCGCTTCGTATGCCAGAGAATTCACCGCGTCCTCTCGCTGGTGAGGCGCTAAGTCGTTGAGAATTTTAGTCACATTGCTTGCTCCGAAGATCTTGTGAACATTGGCAAATTTTTGAGGTTCTTCCGGAGGAAAATACGGCGCAAATACACACTCTGAAGTACACTTTCTTCTTAGGAATTTGCAGGCAGCGCATGGTGAGTTCGACGAATTCGAAGCCATCTCTGCCATGGAAAAGAAATCATCATACTATACTATGACATAAAGCAAAATTAGTATCTGACACACAAATACTAGTAACTACGAGGTAAAGAAACTGTGCGAATAGAAACTATTAATTGAATCAGTACAGCAAACGACTACAAAACTAGATCATCTGGAATCTGCACCTTTTCTTGAGATACAGGTTTTGCTCCAAAAATAATTGAAATTCGGCGAGGTTTTGACCAAATAAGATAGAGGTTTCTGCAAGCCGGTACGGGTCGATTCCCGGAATCGACCCGCCGCCGGTCGGGCGGGGCGGGGCGGCCCGGGGGTGGCACTGTGCCCAGGCAGCGCCACCCCCGGGCCGCCCCGCCCCGCCTGACCGGCGGCGGGTCGATTCCGGGAATCGACCCGTACCGGCTTCACTTAAAAAATTGAGTTTCATGAACCTCCTCGTCTCATTCCCGCTTGCTCTTGATTTAAGCATGCGGTTTTCCTTTCAGAGGTTGATTTTTTTTATTTTAAATTGAATTTTGTATTTCCCATACGGTTTTCTAACGAACTCTATTAATTTTCGAAATAGTCCAAAGGCGGTTTTGCTCCAAAAATAATGGAAATTCGGCGAGGTTTTGACCAAATAAGATAGAGGTTTCTGCAAATATTAGTTATAATTATGGAGCATCAGGATTTTGGGCCCTTAAGGTTTTCAATAGTGTTAATCCATTTCTAACATCATTCAAAAGCCCCCCAAATCATTTTAAAATCACCCATCTTTGAGGGTCAACCGAGTAGAAGAAGGTGACTGAAAAACCTGATCTTTCAACCATTCGTGATACCTGTCAGGAACGTTTAAAGTATGTGACTATTGAGTCAAAGGAGCACGTTGTATTATATGAAAGGGCCAAACAGTGCTATAGGTAAACAGCTGTGTGCAAAAGTAATTTACATTTCAATTTATTCCCAGTTTTATAAAACTGTAAACCATATGAATCAAGTATTTTTTTGACCATGCTACCCATACAATAGATGAGCTAATTCACACGAAACCCACATTGTAGATGGAGATTTGGGAAACAAGAATATGCTTTGGAAAACTTACTCTACGTTTTCAATTAAAAACATATGCGCCGGACAAACCTTTTATTTCACAGCATAACTTTAATTTATTGTAATTTATGTGTTCAATCGTGAATTTTCGACTCGTTTGATGGTGTGTTATTAGATCATTAAATTGAGAGTGGTTATTGGATCTTATATACAATATCGTATTTTAAATGTTTTGAAATTAACACTGAACATATTTTAAATCATCTCAAGATTTTAAGAATTTTATTAGATGTTATTGTTAATTTTTAATTGACAAACCACCATCCTTTGCTATTACTTTATGTTGAAATGTGTACATGTTTTGAGGGTATGTCCGTGGATCTCTCATCCAATGGCATGCCTTCACATGATTATATTCATGACTAACGCACCATTAAGTGCCTTAAGATGTGTGGGAATTTTACAAAGATATAATTATTGTCTACTTTTAATTCAAGTGATCATTTTCTATTATGAAGTTATGTTTAATTATTTAGGTTTAAATATTTATATTTACTTCAGGTTGTGTTGTTGGATCTTTTATTTATTGGTGTATTTTTAATGACTTCGAAATTTATGAATAAAACACTCTTGAGTACATTAAATTTGATAAGAATTTGACTACATATATATAATTATTACCTTAAGATTTGTATAGACCATGTGTAATTAGACCATTCACACTGCAGCCTCTTGCGAATGCAATCACATTGCAGTAGAAGCAGCAGACCAACAAATCACTTGGCTTCCATTTTATTATCATTTAATAAAATAGAGAAGGATAGTCTTTATATTTATTTTTTATATCTATATGTAAACTCTAGATTTATAAATATCGAACTAGGTAACATTTAAATTTATTTCTTTCAAATTTGTAATATTGATTATTGTGATTTAGTTATATGATAGTGTTTTATAAATCGTATATTTTAGTTTTATATTTAATAAGTGATGATGATCAAGTAGACTATTAATGACTATATAATAATTATGATATTATAAGTGGGGAAAAGTAAGGGGCTTAAGAGACTTCTTTATTATTATTATTTTTATCTATCTTATTTTATTATCTTCACTTTTTTCAAGTTATGAATAAGGGAGAAAATCAGTTTCTAGATTTAAACCATTACTCATATATCTTAACAAGGTGTCTCCCGTACATTCTTGGAACAAAAAGACAAGGTGTCTCACCTCCATTCTTGGAATAAGAAGAAGGATTCAGGGGAAGTTGCTAGGGGGATGCATGAGAGAATTCAAATAGGAGGAAACAAACTAGAAAAAAAGGAATGAAAAGAGAAGTTTAAGAGAAGAGAATGGGATAAAATGAAGTGCGACGAGTATATAGACTAGATCAACTCTTAAAAAAGGTGGATCCATTTTCAACATTGTCCCTCCTAACGTGCGTCTAGAAATAAAACAATTGGATGTGAAGGTGGGAGAATAAAGTATTCATTGTTTGATTCGAAATTACTTGAAGATTTGGGTAGATGTGTTCTAGATCCGCGCAGCGCCACCCCCGGGCCGCCCCGCCCCGCCCGACCGGCGGCGGGTCGATTCTCGGAATCGACCCACCATCGGTCGGGCGGGGCGGGGCGGCCCGGGGGTGCCGCTGCCGCGAAGGGGGCGGGGGAGGGGGAGGGGGAGGGGTGGGCGGGGTGGGCGGGGAGGGGGCGGTGGCAGTGGAGGGGTGGGCGGGGGGGCTGGGAGGGGGCGGTGGCGGGGGATGGGTGGGCGGTTTTATTAGCATTTTTTAAAAAGTTTGAAAATTGACCCTAAAAAAAAATCATTATTCCAGTATCAACACTTTCGTTGTGAAGCTATATTTTGCAGGAAAATTTCGTAGAAAATTTCATACTCACTGCCATTTTTAAAACAGCCGCAAAATTGACACCTAAAAAAAAAAATCATTATTCCAGTATCAACACTTTCGTTCTGAAGCTATATTTTGCAGGAAAATTTTGTAGAAAATTTCGTAGTCACTGCCATTTTTAAAACAGCCGCAAAATTTACACCTAAAAAAAGAAAACATCGTTCCAGTATACACACTTTTCGTTTTGAGCACTGTTTTTGTGGTTTTTTTGGGGTTTTTGGGCCAGAGTTCCCGTTTTGAGTTTATAGTTCCCGTTTCAAAGTTTACATTGTTGTTGTCTATTTCATAAACTTACATACGGAGTCTGAAGTTGTGCCAGGTAGCATTCGAACTGCATTTGCAAAGTAGATAAATGTCGCTTCAGTCGATCTCTGGGATCTGTTTATGATTCAAAACAACTGATTCACAAACTCTCTAATTGCCCCTTGTGGTAGCTCTTAGATCCTCCTTAGATCTACCCTTGATTGTTGCATTACTGATTATCATTTGCTCGGCCAAAACCCATGAAATGAACTGCAAACTGTGACTCGAAACCCAAGCAAAGTCTTGTTTCTGGCCCAGCGCAGTTACTGTTCAGAGAATCTAAACTTCAGCACACTTCCCAAGTGTAGAAGGTGCGGTGCATTTCAAATTCCCTGTATTACAGGTGCGCTGATCAGATTAGGCTTTGTGCAGTGTTGGTTTCTATGATTCATTCTTTCTAGTTCTATTCATGAATTTTGCTGCCAGTGATCAGTATATCTCTGTTTGAAACCCCTTTTCCTTGCTATTATTCCGCCTCCTTTGTACAAAAGAACTGTAAATGTTTTTGTGTGTTTGTTGAGTCATTTTCAGTTCTCTTTTGCAAAAAGTAACATAATCGCACTGTCGTCCTTTGATTTGAAAGTGTCGCAAGTGTCGATTTCAATCATAGGAAAGAGTTTGATTACTGTTGATAGTCGGTTATCCTGTTACTATTGTTCTTGGTTTGAATTTGTAATTTTTCTAGTGTCAAAACAAGTATTCATTTCAAAATCGTAAGGTGTTGTGATCGTCTCCATTTTTTATTTCGAAAAGAAACTTGTTGATATTTGTCACTTGAAAAGAAATTCAGATTTGTGCATCAACTTTCTTTTTATCATTCATATATTAAGAAAGTCGAAAACAAATACATGCATGTGCATTTGCATTTTATTTTTTTTAAGCTGTCGTTCACGGTCACTGAATGGCCACTACATCCACGGTAGAGAAGTGGGGCAGTTCCACCCGAAGGGATCTGCCCGTCGGCCATAACAGGCCTAACCCCGAGGGCATCGAGGATATTTGACCCCGTGACCTCCCAACTGGGAAAGTGCTTAGCAACGGGAACTCGACCATTTGAGCTATCCCTTGGGGCTATGTGCATTTTCATTTAGACAGTCTGATTGGTTTGATTTAGGAAAGTGCATTTAGAGTGTGCTCTTTGCTCTTTGTGAAAGGATTCTGTCTTTCTTTCCTTAGTAGCTAGGATTTTCATTGCATAAAGAAGATAAAAAGATTATTTATCATCTTAGATTGCATTTTAGGAATTACATCTACATCTCGCGGTGAACCTGAAAGGCAAACTTCATAAACAAGATCAACTATAAAATAAATTCAATGAACCTAACAACGCTTTGGAACCTAACGCACAACATTTAGAAGTCTAGGCTAGAGACGTATTCCGGCGTCGTAAAGCCTGGTAACTGTTGTTCTCACTGATGGTTGGGTGATTCCTCCACTTTGAGACGATAAGTGCCAGTACAGACTTGTGCTCCCACGTACCATCGAGTATATTTTGGGAGACCACAATAGGCTTAATACTTTATCCATAGGAAGCCGTGTCTGCCGCCCTATCGATCGCAATGCACTGAACACAGCATTCGGGAAGATTGACTGTCGTACCATAAAAAGTATTCTGCAGTTTTGCGATTGGTTTGGTAATCCCTCTACCTAGATTTCCAGAGTAGTCCCTTTCGTTCCTTTTCAGACTCTTTAACAAAAAAGGTCCTTCTGAGCACTTGTCACTTCAGGCTCATTAAAAATCGAAGGCGACTAGAGTCATCTTTTGTTTTTTCTCGACTCTTAAAAATTGAAAAAACAAGTTGTGTCAAAGCGTCTAAAATTTATTTTAAACGGAATATTCATTACCCTTTCCTACGTTGATCTTGGGTTGAGGAAATGGAATCCACCAACCAAGGAATTCCCCTTGGAGGAAATCCTAGTCCCTTCTCCTCTTGGGGAGATGTTGGTGCACCCCATATGGCCACATTGTCGCTTCCAGGACTGACAATCGGCTTGCCTGTATGGCTCTTCTCAACCTCTGTCGTTCAGAACACCGCAATTCTTGAACAATCGAGTCAGCAACTAGACGATTCCAGAGTTACCCACCAACCTTCTACTTCCTCCAATTCTTCCTCTCCTCCTTCCTCTTCGCTTGATGGGGCTGGTAAAGCCAAAAGTCAAGTACCTGAGAAGAAGAAGGAAAAAAAGAAGAAAGAGAAGAAGAAGAAGGAGCCAAAGGCGAATGGGGGCAAACGAGCGTCATCTAGCGAAAATCCACACACTGCACCGACCAGGCCTAAATCGCCATGTGTCATTTGCAAAGGAGACCACTATCATAGAGATTGTCCTTGCATCCCTCGGATCTTAAGGGACTGGTCTCCTCGTTTGCACAACCCGGTTTTGTCAACCTCTGGTGATCATGCTAAAAACACACCGTCGACTAGTGAAAGTGAAGCCCCAGGACAAAAAGGAAAATATAGATTTCCTTGTAAATTGTGCGAAGGCGATCATGTCGTCCACCGTTGTCCCTTCTTAGACGAGGCTAAAAGAGTTTTGGACGATCTTCCGGTTTCACCGTTATGACTTCCTCCTGGATATAAAAAACTCTTGCCGAGTCCGTCACTAGTTGAAAATCTGGCTGGCCCGCTCAAGTGGTCGGCTGAAGCATCTATCATTGAGGACAAACCATCTGAACCCATACCAGACGAAAGTCAAAAGGTCGAGGCGGTAATTGACCCGGTCTTGCCTTCAGAGGTTCCATCTTCAAATGATACAGTCACCGAAAAGAACAAGGATGACACCGTCCAAATTCTTTTCGTAAGCACAGACTCCAATGAACATGGGGGCAATTTACCCGTTCCCTTACCGCAGGAAGGAAGTTCATCAGAGTCTATTAGGCCCCTATACTACTAGTGTAACCCCTTATTTTTATTAGTATAACCCACTTATTATATTGATGTACCCATGTAGTGCCCATATTGTTACTATTGTGCCCCATAGAAGCCCACTATTGTTATTATTGTGCCCTTACATTATTATTGTTATGTCGGCTCTGATTATGTTATGACCCCTTAGACTCCTATATATAGAAAGGAGGTCTTTTCATTTGTATCATCCAAGAATTGTTCATTTATGTAATGTAAAGGAGGTTTCCCCCTCGAAGAGGCTGAATTCTAAGGCGTTGATCTATCTTTTCTATCTTTTCTTGAGCTGGTTTCATAACAGAGTCATACCCGGTCGTCTATTCGGTCCCACCTCCAAGCAACCTAGTTGTCTCCTTTGATTGGAATCAACTAGGCAGACCCCGTTTACCAGCTAGCATACCATTCCGAATCATTGTTCAAATATATAGAATGGTTATGGCTGGTACCATCATAGATGAAGGGGCTTTTGTGAGTATCCTTTCCTCGACTGCTTGGAAAGCGCTTGGTTCGCCATCGCTTTTGCCTGAGATGAGAAATCTAACAGGCTTTGATAAAGGAACCAGTCGACCGTTAGGGATCCTTCCCAATGTGCCAATAACATTGAGAGGGAAAACCGTTCAAATGAACGTAATGGTAGTCCAAGGACCCCTGGATTATAATCTACTCCTTGGACGAGACTATATTTATTGCAGGAGAGCGATTGTCTCCTCACTCTTTAGAGTAATGTGTTTTCCACATGAAGGAAGAGTGGTCAAGCTCATAGACCAACTTTCATTTCCCGGATCACATAGAGCAAATAGTCATATACCATCCCTGAATGGTCTTTTCACGCAAGAAATGTCTCAACCTCCAGTCCGTCCGCCTGATGAGCGCGAGTGATTTGGGGGACATGACTGAAACCCAGGGGGCATGCACCCTGGCCTGCTTCGGCAGGAAAACTTCGGGTATAGGGTAGGTTTCCGTGAGAAAATATGACTAGTCTGTACTCCCGTCCGTGATTGGAAGAGGGGGTTATTCTAGAATAAGATTCTCTTGTCAAAGTTATGTGGGTTGGCAAGCATTGCCACTCACCTTTGTTTATTTCAATAAACATCGCGCGAAGAAGTGTTTTGTTTACATAGTAAATAAAACAATCTTTGGTAACCTGTAAGAGGTAGACCTCTCCCGGTAAAACAAGTGTTTTAACGAAAGGAAGAAGGGGTAACCTTGAAACTCTGTTTTATACCTGGGGACTTGCAAACCTTTTGGCATGCAAGCAAAGAGCGACTATTTATTTTTTAAATTTGTAGGTCCTCTAACCCTTTAAACTCGTAGGATTGGTCGTTTCCTAACTTGCATAAAGAAAGGATGTGGGGAAAAACTCTAAAAGTTGCCGTTTTTATATATGAGACATTCTTATCACATGACTGGATTAATCGAGCAGTTTTAGCGCGGACTTCATGCTCGTTAAAAAATAAACATAAGCAATGAGCACATGTTCCTCCAGAGTTTAAGCTCATTAAAAAATGAACCAATTTCCGGTAAATAACCATCGTGAATGTAATACTTCAGCCTTTAAAGCCTTGGTCGTGTTTGCACCATCACCTCCATTTTTGCATTGGCCGATCATTCACCTCCATTTGATCGTTCACCCATTTTGAGGAATAGCTACGAAGAGTGATCTCACTAGCCATCCTTGTAACACTGTCTTGATTGGAAAATTCCAAACCTTACCTGGAATCAGTAGCTACCCATTTTATCACTCGTTCCTCAAAAGACGAGTCTCCTTTAAGCTCTTTTCAATTGACTCGTAAAATATGAAAAGATTGTCGAGCCATTGGCCTCTCCAGCTCGTTAAAGGGACCAGAAGTGCTATCCCTCCTCTAAATTTTAATCTTTTTGGACCTGAGGGATTATTACACAAAAAGATAGAGCGCTTGTTTTGTTCGACTCGTTAAAAGTATTGAAAATTCATCCCTTTTGTATTGTTTTATACCTTTTCGGACTTAAGGGATTAGATGACGAAAAAGGAATTTTGGAGTTTCCTTTACGTTCCTTTTCAGACTCTCTAAAATTGAAAAGGACCGAGTTATCTTTGTCGTTAAACTCGTTAAAATTTTAATAGCGACAAACTTGTCTATAGACGAGAACGAGTTTCACTATCGCTAGGCTCGTTAAAACATAGCGATGGGTTTGCCCGAAGGGAAAATTATAGAACAAGCATATGTTATCCTCCTCAAGCTTGATAAAAATAAAGAGGTACTGGTCAGCAATGACTGGGGAAAAATTGGGAAGAAAACTTGAAGAAACTTTGTTGGTAGCAAGTCGCTCTTGAACATGACACTTTAACTCCGCATCCAAGTCGGGTTGGGTTGTTTCATTCACTGGTCACATCACCATGGTCCCATCATACCATCCACATTTGGGGTTAATGCTACCAATCCATCATGTCAGTGTCACCGATATGTTCAAGAGAAGTCATTCAGAGAGTTCACCTGTGTCTCACCCACTATAATACATTTATACTCCATTCTTTCATGACCGCCACCCTGAACCTTATATCACCAGATTGTTTTCACCTCCATTAAATTCATTTTCTCCGTTCCGTGTCATTGATGTGGGATTCATTAAGGCCCTCCTGTGATGGATCGCTTCTTGTCGACATCAGCTCATTATCCAAGAAGTTGGTCTAGGAACACCCCATTCAGTACTTTGAAGCTTGCATGCCTCAATGGCAAGTTTCTCACTTCCGGCGACAGGTTTACATCAATGGCCTTCGACCGAAAGATTTTGCATGGTGTTCAACGCCAAGTCCTTTATTCACACCACGTGAATTGTACTGCAATACCTTGAGGGTCATTATCATTATCGGTGATTCCTCTCGCGCCTATTAACAGCTTACATCATTGGCTGGTAATCAGGCGATGTCTTTCCATGTTCGACTCTAGAACATCTCTCACATGCATAGACTTGTACTTCGAGTGAAGATCGAACGAGATGAAGACCTCGGATCTAGTTTCATCCATTCGGGCTGCGATATATATTCAGGAAAATAAAGACATCAAATGTACATCATTGCTGCACAGATGATCATCCAATCAAAGGGATGATGGCTCTATCAGAATCATCAGTCTACACTCAGACGATTGTCTGTCCTATGTACATGAAAATGAATTTATAAAGCTGAGCATGGGAATGTCCGCCTCAGCTAGATCATGAAAATATTATGAAGATAATGTATTGTATTGTATCTTATTACAGGTCTCCTCCCAGCTTGAAAGAACTTCGGATCCTCATAATAAAGCATTTCACCTGACATCAAAGGATTAACGACCTCATGCTTTAGGGGGCAACTGTTATAGACATTTTTGGGCACTACAACCCCAAGCATGAAATTTCCATAAACCAAGGGCTCTTAAGTCCCTAAAAGTGTTGTTCTAACCCCTAAAGGAACAAGGTCAACTGATTACAGCTTCTCCCAGAAGTTCTCCATGAAAAACTGCTCAGAATTGGTCAAAACAGGATCATTTCAGTTGCTCCACAGGCCAAGTGCATTGCATCTCACCTAAATACACTGTGTGGGTGTGTTGCATTTCAAAAAGCCCTTCTATGGGGTGCGATGGGCGAGAAATTACAAATGGCAGTGTCATTCCGCGAGATGGAGAGGCAATGGAAGCTTCTAGAAACTTCTCTTGTGACACTTGCCTCTCTGAATTCGACCAAGGATGAGTAAGAGATCATCAATCTCCAAGTGGAAGCAAGAACTATCAGAGGGAAGACACTAATCAAATCACAAGCTGACTCATCCCCCTTACAGATATCTATATATGGATCCCTCATCCCAGAGATCCAGAGGCTGGAATTTTTCATATTGTAAGGAATTGCTATTGGTTTCTTGAGAAAAACATCAGATTTTTGGGTGATCTAAGCTTTGTATGAGGTGAAGAGGGGCTTCCTTGCTGAGAGGTTGATGCTGGGTCAGAACAACTGGTTGTAACTCCTCTTGGCTCTTTCTTGTTTATCAATAAAAGCTATTCAAGTTTTCCTCCATACTCTTGTGTCATTTATGTTTGTTGCATTTGTATGGTCAATTTACATCTGATCCTAGATTGTTTATGATTATAGATCCATGTTCTTGTATAGTGCTATGCTACTGTGATCTTACAGGTACTCTGTGAAGCTAGGCATGCAAGGGAACAAGTAGCGAAAAACTATCAAGGAAGAGAGGAATCGAACCAGGAGATTAGCGCAAGACAGAGGTTGGTCTTCTTTGTTCCTCTCTATCTATACTTCATAAAGGAAAAACGAAAGTAGCTTTACTTTGTTTGCTTCTAAGGCAGCTATCACACCTTAGTGGGATAAGCAGTTTTGAGTAGACACTTTTCCCTGTAACACTTTCCATCATAGTACCTCTCAAAAAATTATTTATTTCTGAAGAGTATCTTAAACTCATGCCAACTCAACTCCTCTATCTTTATTCCTTTGAAATGTTTCACATCTTCTCACAAAATATATGATTTTCCTTTGAGACTGAAAATAACTATCTTGGCTTTCATATTCTTTGTATATTCATGCAGCTTGAAGAAATTATTCATCCCAAGTAGCCATGCTTTTGCATCATCCAGTTTCTTCATCTCTCCATCAAATGTAGGAGGCTTGTCTTTCTTGAATGCATTTGGAAAGTATTGGTTCTCACTCCTCGTCCGAGGATGATGACAGATGACCATGATATCTCTCTGAACCAGAACTAGAATAGAACCCATAACCACTACCTCTCTTGTCGGGTGTATCTAACCATCTTCCACCTATAAATGTGGCATCCATGTCCAACCTGTATCTTGATCAAAACCTGCTACCATGTGCCCCATTATTCCTTTCCTCCTATTCATAATTTATCCTTTGTTGTCCCTATATCTACAAATCTAATAAGCTCTAAAGGATCATTGTAGTAACCTTGGCTTGTTTTTCTTGACCTATGGCAAGCATTTCCTGTGAATGAATTATCATGTTTTTATCTTCTTTGCATCATCTTATTCCTACCTTTAAAATTCTCAATGTATCTGCTATATCAGGAGAGTACTCATCTCCTTACTGCTATCTCAAGAGAGTACCATGTTAGATAATCCAAATATAAACATAATCAAAATAACACCTTAGTGAATTTCAAGGGAGGCTATCTCGTCTACAAAAATCAATCCATATTAGCACGATATACATGTATATATGTACATGAGGACATAAACCTATCAACATCTCACATCATGCATGATAACTCAAACTGTAACATCAACTACATGCATAACAACAATAGCCACTGCAATGCATGCACAATAAACACATTGGCAACTCACATGCATACATAATAATCACATCTAGCCCATCTAGTCCAAGTGTTTGAACCTAGAAGCTCTAATACCAATCTGTAACTGCCCCTCCCTACATATACTCGCTTTTACAAGACCTCTTGGTAAATGTGAAGTAGATTTCTACTATGACATGACTCGACCTCCAAGTTCCAGATATGGAAGTGGGGCTGACAAACCGACAACTTCACTGACAACCCTCATAGACCATAGACCACTAAGATGGCTACAAACCACCCCACATGGTCAATCCCTAAGATGGACACCTTTTTCACTAACCTAGACCCATAACCACACCCTTGGCACTGCATCCATGCAGTTATGAGGCTATAACCACACTCAAGGGCTTGCCTCCATGCAGTTATAACCCAAAAGATCTAGTTTTGTGTTTGTGGTTCCAGGATCTGAGCCACTTTTCCAAGCTAGTATCTATACAACTGCCCAATACTACCTGTAACTTTCTAGAATCATAATTAAGATGATAACAATGAAAAACATTCAAAATTGAAGAAAAAACTTGACTTATACTGCCTAATATACATTAGAAATTTCATAAAACATATGTCAAACATAGAAGCTCTAGGTCATGAATTCATATCTGATGTTAAGAGTCTAAACTTCATTTGAGAATCACCAAGAAGATCTATTTCCCTCTCATAATAGTTGCAATGACACTTGTTATCTCACGCATTCATCAACCATTCATTAACATATCAATTCATGAACAAGATCCATAGCTAGAACATATTGTAGAACCATGCATATAACAAACATATAACTAGAATATTAACCATAACAGACCATACCTCAAATCAACATAATAACAAGTACAAGTTATCATATATTACAATAGGAAAATAGCTATTATTAACATGTATAAAATCCAACATAGTTAGGGGCTTCCATATACCACCCGACCATAAATTGGGTTGAAAAAAATCTTTCTTTCATACAATCACCCTTATGCCATATTCCAAGCATGAATGTGGGATATCATGGGATAAACCAAGGCATAAACAACCAAGGGAATCCAAAAGTTAATCCACTGCCACCCTCAAACTATTGTGATCTCACCTAAACCAGTCTCGAGATCACAAAACTAAACCAAGCTTGGATGCCTTAGAATTTCTTCACCATACCTTGAGAAATTTTCCTGTCTCCACCCCCTTTCATGGAGAAAAACATATCCAACCCAAACCCTTATGAATTTTCCTAAGACCACATCAACGTGTTAAAAAACCTTCCACAATCCAAACCTCAAACAGAAATGAATCCCATCATTCCATGGCTATCCAGGAAATGGAAAGGAAAATTTGAAACCACTATCAAATTAGGAAAATCCCATGCCAATGATAGCAAATGAACTAAATAAACAAATGCATATATTGTGCATTCACACATGCAACCTATTACCTACAAAATATTCCTATTGAAGCTATTGATCCAACCTTCTCCTTGCTTTCCTTTGCTTTCCTTGATTACTTTTCCTCAGCATTCTTTCTATCTCATATGGGAGATCTCTCTCTCTTTCTCAATTAAACCAAGCTAAAGAATAACCAAAATTGTGAACTGGTTATTTGGTGCCTTTTTATCATCAATTTCTCCTTTTTCTTCATTTTCCTTCATTTTTCCTCTAATTTTGTTAGCATGCAAATCTATGTGTCTTCACCTACCTTTTCTCCTATTATCTTCATTTTCATAAATAAATGCCAATTATTGCCTCTTTGCCTTTGTCAATGCCTTTTCCAATTTCCATAGCCATAAATAAACCAAAAATGATTCCCACTATAGTGTTTTGTGCAACGTTCAACTTGGAATATGTGTCCCATGACCTTAGCCTTATTTTCCTTTATTATCCTTTATTACATGAACTTTAACCTCGGGATGTTACATCAATAGATTAGTTAGGGTCTAGTGTCAATTTTTCCTTTAATGATTAAGCCTATTGTCTGTTGTTATCTACCACACATGCTTGTCTCAGATTGTTTCAATGTCTAATGAGTCGAGGTACTTAGCACTTTACATGGTGCAAGGTAGTTGGGAGGTAGCAATGTATGTGTCAATTATAGGTCGGGCGTCATGAGTCATAAGATAGTCCTGTCAAAATGTGGAAACCTAGTTATGACAGTCGCCGATTAACCTCTTAGGTGAGACTTCACTCACTTCATCGGTGTTGTCAAAAGGGTTGATGCTAACAAATCCCCCTCCTACATGTTTAAGTAGGTCTTTATTGGCATAAAAAATCTTGGCTCTGACAGAGTCCTGCATGCCAACAGTTGGACTAATTACCCAACTAGTTTGAGTCATGGGAATGGGTAGTGTGTTGAGTTGAGTTGGAGTATGGCAGCAAGAGTTAACAGGTTGATGAGATGCGATGGATTGCCATAATGTTAGTTGTGATTGATACATTGCAACAAAGTTGGAAGGAAGACCTTCCATGAGTTAGGGTGGCATGGAGGATTGTGATGCATTGTGGCTGGTGACTGTGAGATTGATAAATATTTATTACGTGAAGACATGAGCCTTGATTAAGGTTCACACGAAGGAAGTGAAGAGTTCATGAAGATAGGAATTGAGAAACAGGTTGAGTGCAACTTGGAGTTGTTGACTTCATGATGTTTTGGACTTGGTGAAGAATTTCGTCAAATGGAGTTGTTGTCATGGAGCTATTTTCATGTGCGCCCAAGTCATGTGATGCAACAAGCATGGACCATGGGCACGAGATGTTAGAAGTACAGGCCAAGCGTTGAGCGATTTGGTTGAAGGAGTGGTGTGTGGAATGTCTCATGGAACGCACAACATGAACGCTCGTGTTCCGGATGCTCCTACACAAATGTAGGATTCCCAATCATTATAGGTGGATTAGTGTGCATATTGGGGCAACAAGTAGGATAGATCGTGTGGAATAACAAAATAGCATAAGTTTTGGGAAACATGACTTCACAATGGACACCTTGGATGGATCGGGTAGAGGGTATCGACGATATGTGCAAACAATCAGACATGATGCTCGATGGGTGAGAAGATGGGCATGAGGGCATAAAAAAATGTGTGCCATAGGTGTTCCCACATGATGGTGGGGCATCAAGTGCCTGACTTGGGCATCGTGTGTCATGCACATCAAGGTTCCTAGACATAGGGATGTCTGTGTGGTGAATAGAAAGTCAGCTTGAGATGAAGGGGGCATTAACCCAAGGGAATGACCGTCGAACGTTCATGTTGAGGTGTGTATATATTAGAGAGAGGTGCATGATGGAAAGACACAAGTGAAGTCCTCACAACAAGAGGAATATAGAATGAAGGTCATAAATCTAGAAAGATGTAGCTAAGAAGACATGAAGTCGCAAAAGGGAAAAGTGAGGCTCACCCAGCGAGCCAAGTCATGTAGTTTTTAGACAAATCCTGTGGGTTTGTTTTTTTATGGTTTTGGCTAAGTGCATAGGTCAGGTTTCCACATGATTTTGGTTTTGTTATCTTTGGTTGGTCAATGTGCAAGCCTAAGGCTATGCATGACCTTGTGTGAATTTGATGTTTTTGGACAGTGTGTTGGTTAAACCACAACTAGTCCATCCTTTTAAATCTATTGTATAATGTATTTGAAGTTGAAGGTAACATAAAAGGGTGAGTTGTTCTTGGGAGTTCCCCTCCCAGTGTACATGCTTATGCCTTATTGAAATGCATTGTTCTATTTATTGTTACCATTGTTCATTTCACATTGTGAATGAATGTAAATGAAGTAAGGTTGAAGTGAAAATTTGATTGTGTTGAAAGATAAGAAGTTGGCTATTGTGATAGATGAGTTCACTAACGCACATAAGCTAGAGGTGTAGTCTGGGAGAAATTAGTTTAGCATCTCGATACAAAATTTCTCTGATGTCACACACCCACGACAGTCTAAGTGGTGTGACTATCCTGGGATTGTAACATCCACGAACACGAGGATCTAAATAGTATCAAAGTCCACGATGGTTCCTATCAACAATTTAACTATAAGGGAATGCAAAAAAAATTGTAAAAACAAATCAACTAAAATCAAGTCATGTATGAAGAAATGCAAATCAACAAATGACAACATAAGTGATCAAATAAAAATGAATTGAAAAACTAGACAAATAAAAACAAAAAATCCAAGTGCCCAGCATGACTCATGAGTCATGTTGGGCACTTGGCATTGGGAACTCAGGCCTATTCATGAAGCCATGGAACCCATCATTCGATCCCTCAACAACAGGCATAACCTCAGCACCAGTTTGGGTGAGATTGCCAAACCTACCCTTGCATCTCTAGAATTTCTCCTCGCTAAAAGCGATCGGAAATGCAATTAGGAAATTTTACTGCAGGTGCCCAGAAACATAGGAATATGCCAGAACCACCTATGCACGCATCTGTGTGGAAATTGACTTCCGCGCCGAATTCCCAGCTAAAATAAACCTAACAAGTAAAGACTATGTGTGGAACCAGAAACTCGATTATGAAAGTGTCCTCTTCGGATGTCGATCCTGCTTTGAGATAGGTCATCTCGCCAAAAATTGCCCAAAAGCCTCCCAGAAAAATTATGTTAGAAAGAATCACCACAGATATACATGGTGGGAAGGAGCAAAAAAAGAACATTACACTATCATCAAGGAAGAATACTCTCTAGAAAACTCTGAATCGCAAAAAATCGGGCAAAAAAGAAACAACTTTGAAGATAAGCAGGGGGAAAGCCCCGCCCAACACCAAAAAAGTGAACTCGACAACCCCTCAAGCATCAATAGTTATGAGGATTCGAATACCATACAAAATAAATCTCCATTTAACAACAAAGCATATCTCCTAGACCAAACTTATTCTTCAACTATCTTCAAAAGGATGAACACAACAGATTGCGAAGCTAAGACACCAATGTCCCAAGAGCTAGCAGAGATGAAGGAGATGCAAGATAAAGGAAGTTGGAAGATTGTAGAGAAAAAAAATAAAGCTACAGCACCAATCTCACCAAGAAAGACGAGAAGCCAGACAATTAAGAACTAAGAAAATTATAGGCCAGATAGACCAATTTGGTCTCAGTGGACATTAACCGCCATCATCATCATCATCATCATCATCACACACACACACACACACACACACACACACATATATTTGTGAGTGCATCTATTTCAATTTTATTTTGGCCCCATGGGAATGCTGGTATACGCAATATAGAAATACATTAATATTTTTAAATAACACTTAGCCAATTATTGCACATAGACGTACTCTCCAGCCCAGTATGGTAGAGATGTTGTAATGTAATGTTTAACTTTTTGACTAAGTCAAATTACATAAAAAGAAAAAATAAAAGTAATGTGATGTAATGTAAACATTTTAACTCTCAAAATAAAATATAAAAATAAAAATAAATAAAATAAAATTACCCTATAAAAATAAATAAAAATATTAATTTTATATAAAGAGAGATAAAATAATTCAAAGTAAAAAAAAAAGTTATAATTTTATTTCTAATTACTTACTACTTTTGGGAGATGTAATTCATTCACTACATTATACCCCTACTAAGAAGGAGATTGGGAAATTCCTCAATTACTCATGATAGAGTTGACTCTGGTATTTCAAAAACAAATATTAATAGCAAAAATGCCTCAACCATAAATAAAAAAGATTCTATACATTCCCATATGAGGAAGATGTGTAGTTCCTTCACTATTTAAAAATACTTCAATGCAGATTTTAAATAAAATACGAATATTTTAATATCCATGTTAAAGTGATACTTATCTCTCTCTATCTCTCTCTCACACACAAACACACACAAATATATAATTTTAAACTATAAATAAAATATTTGAATGCAAATCTTATGTAAAATAATTTTATCAACTTGACATATATAGAGAGAAAATCAATTGAAATTTTTTTACTCAATTAATATGTATTTTTCACTTCTTATAGAGAGAGAGACAAAGAGAGATTTCCTATGTAGTATTCAAAAAAAATATTAATAATGAAAAAAAACAATGAATGTGTGTGTATAAAATGAGAGTGAACATTAGAGAGAGAAAGATAGTTCCTATTGCATTGATATAATATTTCAATGCACATTTTAAGTAAAATATTTGAATTGCAACTATGTATATAATATATAAAACAATTAAAAAAAGAAAAAAACTTATGCTTAAAACACTTTATTGGTATATTGTTGAAAATGAAATAGATGTATAATTCCTTCCTTGCTATATATATATATATATATATATATATATATATATATATATATATATATATATATATATATATATCAAACACCAAGAGGGATCTAATGTCTCAGGGATGGAAAACTTTAAGTTCCAAAAGAGGTTTGCAACCCGATATTTGATCTCTCTCTGCACTTGACATTCAAAATTGAGTCGAAATAAAAGAATAAAACTAATACAATTTGGAATTGATAAAATTATCTTACTAATGGACATGGATAACCACTATTAATGGGGGAACCTAGAAAAGAAATAATCTAGAAAATATATTAAAATTCTAAAAATAAACAATAACCTAAATTCCCTAAAAGGAAAAATAAACCCTTGGTAGATCTGGAAAAGGGAAAAATGAAGTGGAGAATAAATTATAAAATTTAAATAGGTTATTGGTATAGGAAAAAAGAGACTAAATATATATCTGTAAAAAAAAAACCTAAACAATATCTAGATAAAAAACAAGTTCTTTAGAAGGTGAGCAAAGCCTGTAGTGGCACTGAAGCCAATTTGCTAGTTGAAGCCTGAAATATCATACCCTTAAATGCAAGCTATTATGGATTTGGCCTATAGTCTAGCATAGACTTGATTTTAAAGAACTTCGAGGTTTGGAAGTTGCAAGGAGCTTTACAGATTTAACACCTTGACCAAATAGTTAGTTTATGGAAACTTTCCTTGAATGCACCTATCTTAAGCAGGCGTACTGTATTGGTGGGGGAGGGTTGTAATCAAAGCAATAAAGAGGAAAGAGAAGTTTCAGGAAGTCTTTGCTTCCATCTAGAACCCCAACTCCCTTCAATTTGAAAGGGAAATGAAACTATGTTGGAACACTAGATCTTGATCTCCTTCTTGAGAACTAACCCACTAGAACTTTTTACTATCTTTAATATCCAAGCCCCACACAACTATGAAGAATAAAAACAATGTTGACTCTCCATCCATGAGTTGATTCATCCATATACAAAGAGAGCCATGCATGTAATACTAGTCTAATAGATCATGGATATTAGTCGATATTAAGGAATACTTCATTTCATCTTGCTTCATTAAAGAAAATTTAAAAAGAATACCTTCAAAATGAAAGGAATCATTGACAACCACTTGTGGCAGCTCTCTTACTGCAAAGCTACTGCCATCTTGAAAAGTATCATCCAACAACCAATAAATATTCAAAACCAATTGGGAAAAAACTCTGCAAACTGAAATAATGTAAATGATAATATTTGTTCAACAACATTTTACTAGGGAAGGCTTTGAGGAAGCAACATAATATTTTGGATGTCTTAAATAGTCATACATAGTATTATAGCATGCAAAACAAAATTGGTAATTCACATAGTCCAAAATAAAGTTAATTATTCCTAGAAGCAAACATGGATACAAATTTTTTTTTGGCTTTGTAAATATCAAAACTCATCTCAACTATTCTATTATTGTTTTTTAATGCTATGTCACCCATAGAATACAATACTATTCAAAAAATACAAAGGGAAAGAAAAAATAACCTTTTTTTCAACTAGAGAATGTGATCCAATAATGATAGTCAAATATAAAGGTTATCTTAAATGTTGTGCCAAAATTGGTTCATATTTTGTTCATGCCAGGACCATATATTATAGCTGATTCAAGGATTGGTTGAACTAGACATCAGAATATAAGAGATTGTATAAGATTAAAGATCTGATAGTAAATGGAAACCCACATTTTGACCTCCATATATTAGATTCAAGGATTGGTTGAACTTGACATCAGAATCTAAGGGATTGTATAAGATTAAAGATATGATTGTAAATAGAAACCCACATTTTGATCTCCATATATTATAACAGGTTCAAGGATTGGTTGAACCAGACATCAGAATCTAAGGGATTGTATAAGATTAAAGATCTCACAGTAAATGGAAACCCGCATTTTGATCTCAACCTTTGATAGAAGGTAGTAGAGTTGGGATTACTTCTTGCAATGTCAACCTTGGATTTCAATAATAAAGGTGCTTTAACCATGGGAGTCAATAAATTGAACTAACCCTAGGGGTTGGCACTCCCAGAGGAAGAAAGTCAACCTTCCTCTTAGCCCAAAGGCAAGAGAGATGTTGTTGTTATTAATAGACATGTCAACTTTACAAGACTTGATTCTCCTGAGCAAGATAACAATCATTCCACCCAACCACCCACGCTAAACTCAATTGATAAAACTATTATAAATTTATAATAAAAATAATTTATTTTATTTTAAAAATTCAAATTATAATTTTTTAATTAAATTTCATTTTGAATATATAAATAGATTGATCATGAATTTTCTCAATCATTGTGTGTAATGTCTGAATGTCCGAAGTTTCAGGTAAACACAAAACCCATTCTCAAGGACACAAATTGTAATGAAGAATCAAAGAGTGTTAGACCAGAGATATATGTAGAAAAGAAAAGAATCATAAAATGATTATGACCCTTAGAAATAAATGTGATCATTAATGAAAATCAATTTTTACATAATTATTAAAAAGGATATATAGAAATAACTAGAATAAGACAAATTAAAATTAGTCAAATTTGAAAAGGAATTAAATGAAATTGATGAGATAAATCACAAATCGGTCATATTAAGTTTAAATATTACCATTAATTTATTGATTAATAGAATTAAATATTAAAATATTAATGAAATAATAATAGAAAAATAGAATTAGATTATAATGGAGTAAAATAGATTAAAAGCCCAGATTAAGCGAGAGGAGTATAGAGGGAATTAAATGTAAAAATGAAGTAAAAGAAAGGACAAGGGAAAGGGAGAAATATAGGAATATTCTCGTAAACATCGTAGATGGAATACAAAAGAATGAAATAGAAAAGAGGAGGGGGCAGGGAGGGGCAAAGAAGAGGGATATCAAATGAAGGTGAAAGAAAAGGACATTAGGATCGGTTAGACCTAATATGAGAATAAGGAGAATTATATTTTGAGGAAAATAAATGGATGCTAAGTTTGCAATTAAGGCTCAACTTATATCCATCTGCTCGATTAAAATTATGAGTGTTTTTCAATCTCTAAATCTTTCATGATGATGCATAGAGAACCTGAAAGATGAGGACATTAGGATGGGTTAGAACTAACATTAAAATAAGGAGGATTATATTTGGAGGAAAATAAAAGGACTATAGGTTTGCAATTAAAGTTATAGGAGTGCTCTGGAGCTTCCTTGATGATGCCTTTGGTAAAGGCTAATATTTTAGTAAATATTTTATATTGAGGGAATGTTCAACAATGGTTAAATTAGCTACACGATTATGAAAAGTATCATATCCATATGTTCATTAAATCGAAGGATCTCTAGTTTGACTTATGTATGACTTACCACAAGAGCAAGAGATCTCAAAGGATCTCATACACTTAGGAGCCAAGCATAAGGTTATTTTTTATCTTTGACAAATCTAAAAAGCTATATGAAAGTCTTATAAAGTGAAATAAGATTTTGATATTTTTTCACAACAAAAAATGGAAATATAATACTTTGAATATAAAAAATACTCTCAATAAATATATATAAATAAATAAATAAATTATGTAAATTATCTAATTCAAATTTATATATTCAACAAACTTAATTTAAAAAAAAAAATACTTTAAACCTTATCAATTCATCCTAATATACACTCATTAACCAGAAAAAAAAATAACGAAAAAACCAGAAATATATATATATAATATGATTAGAGTGCACATTTTATTTCAAATAAGACATTAAAAATCAAACTTATTTACCAAAGAAACAACTCATTAAAAGTCAAAATAATTAAAAAAAATACAATAACAGAATATCATAAACGTACACATGTGAGAATTCTATAACAAATATCAATGATACAAATTATCTTACTCAAACATACAAATCCTTACAAATCCTAGCGTGCTCTCATTAACGAGGAAAAGGGCAAAAAAATAAATAAATAACTCGAGTTTGCATTTTATTTCAAACAACTCACGGCAAAATGATTACCAAAGAAACAACTCATTCAAAGCCAATGATTTAAAACAAAACAAAAATGGGTAACACAAGAAACTGTTGAAGTTACATGTGTGCAAATTCTATAACAAAGAGGTTGACTGCCCAATTGGAGTTCGGCAAACGGGACACGAGAGATTTCTCCGCAACCATTTTGAAATGCAGTCTGAATGAAATAGGTGGGAGCATGGTAAACGACGCACAGTACGATTATTGCCATTTCCAGCTTCATTGTCAGGGTCCTCAACATAATTCAAGGCTTCTATGCAAATAGAACATAATGATTTCTCTCCTTCTTCTTCATCTGCCACTTCATTTAATTCAATCTTTTGACACAGTTTCTCCACTATATTTCTCACTATTTCTTCTTCCATTATTTCATCATTGTCTGCCTCACGTAATGGAATATGTTGCCTTTGCCTTTCATCTTCCACTCCCTGTTGTTCAATATATCCTGCAACAATTCCAAATGTCGATGCCTCAGCTGGCACTGCACTCTGTACATCATATCCTGCAACAATTCCAAGTGTGAGTGCCCCAGTAGGCACTGCCATATGTTCATCATATTCGACAACATTTCCAAAAGCCAATAACCCCAACAGGGACCACCCTTTGTTCATCATATCCGATAACAATTCCAAAAGTCGGTGGCTCAGCTGGCACCGCCATCTGTTCATCATATTCGGCGACAAATCCAATAGTCGGTGCCCCAGCGTGCACCACCATTTGTTCATCATATCCCACCACAAATCCAAACGTCGGTGCCCCAGAGAGCACTGCGATCTATTCATCATATCCGACGGCAATTCCAAAAGCCGATGCCCCAGCTCGCACCACCATCTGTTCATCATATCCGGCGACAATTCCAAAAGTCGGTGCCCCCGCTGGCACAACCATCTGTTCATCATATCCGGCGACAATTCCAAAAGCTGGTGCCCCAGCTGGTTCCGCCATCTGTTCATCATATCTGGTGACAATTCCAAAAGCTGGTGCCCCAGCTGGAACTGCCATCTGTTCATCATATCTGGCGACAATTCCAAAAGTCAGTGCCCCAGCTGGAACCACCATCTGTTCATCATATCCGGCGACAATTCCAAAAGTCGGTGCCCCAGTGGGCACTGCCATATGTTCATCGTATCTGGGGACAAATCCAAAAGTCGGTGCTCCAGCTAGCACTGCCATCTGTTCATCGTATCTGGCGACAATTCCAAATGTCGGTGCCCCAGCATGCACTGCGCTTTGTTCATCATATCCATCATATCCGGTGACAATTCCAAAACCTTGTGCCCCAGCTGGCACCACCCTCTGTTCATTGTATCCGGTGACAATTCCAAAAGTCGGTGCCCCTGCGAGCACTACATTCTGTTCAACATATTCAGCGACAATTCCAAAAGTCGGTGCCCTAGTTGGCACCGCCATCTGTTCATCATATCCGGCAACAATTCCAAAAATCGGTGCCCCAGCGCGCAAAGTCGGTGCCCCCACTGGCACCATCATCTGTTCATCATATCTAGGAACAATTCCAAAAACTGGTGCCCCAGCCGGCACTGCCCTCTGTGCATCATATCTGGGAACAATTCCAAAAGTCGGCGCCCCAGCGCCCACCGCCATCTGTTCATCATATCCAGCGACAATTCCAAAAACGAGTGCCCCAATCGACACCACTATCTGTTCATCATGCCCTGCAACAATTCCAAATGGGGGAACCCCAAATGGCGCCACCCTCTGTTCATTGTTGCCTACTCGTCCTTCCATATTTTCCTCGTCAGCTGACTCGGCGAGACGCCAATTACTATTAATGGCTCGTCACCCACCTGCGCCTTTCTGTACCTTCTGTAACTGCAACTGCACTGTGTACCAACTGCAACACAAAAAATTAATCGCACTTGAGTATGAGTTCATTGACACGCGCCATACAAGTTCATATATATAACTTTGTAAGTGATTGGAACCGATAGATATTTCGTGACAATGTGATATTTGGTGATGTCGGCCGGTGTGCATCCAAAGCACCCCTCATGATCCACAAATGCTACGGCCCAATCAGAACTGACCCTCTTCCGCACACATCTGGTGGTCCCGGCCCCGGCTTCCTCGTGACGGTTTGGCCATTTTCTTCATGAACTAATTTTTTTATTAATATTGGTGTGTAAAAGGGACATTTACCGTTAATAAGTTACCCTTATAACTACTCTAATGTGGCGTGCTTTTTATAACTACTCTAATGTGGGACGATTAGTAGTTTATTAGAGATATAATGGAGCAGGTTTGAAAAACATTGAAATGATTTCCATTTAATTTAGGAAATAAATCATTTAACTATAATTAAAACAGAATTTACGAAATAAAATTTAAATTATTTATATATATATAATCTTTATTTTATTTATTTATATACATATAATCTTTATTTTATTTGAATTGAACCGGGTTTTATTTTTTTTATTATTTTATTTGAAGTATCTTAATTAAACTTTAATTAACACTAATTTAAAGAAGGTTCACATTATTTATTAAATATGACTAAGACTTTTATAAAAAAATAATAATAATTTGAAATTTAATTATACTATTAATTTTTTAATTATTTATCCATTTATATAATATTATTAAATAAATTATTATGTCGAATATATTTTATAAGATTTATAGTATATTAAAAAATATAATTTAATAATTTTAGTTTTTTTACTAATTTAGAATTTATAAGTAATGTGTATTCTGATTCCTTAATCTATAAGTAAATATAATCGTCTTTCAAGATGACAATCTATCTCTCCAGGATGCATTCGAGGCTCTCGACAACATATTCATTTTATCAAAATATATGCTCTTGTTCAAGGTCGTTTTCAATTCTAGCAACACTTGGATCTTTGTGGTATTTTGAAAATTAGATCTGTTATCAGTGTAAGTGACTTGAATCTCACCACTTTTAGTGAGGAGTGTTGGGGGCAGCGATGCAAATTGGATTCCATGAGCTCTTTCTTCAAAAATGTTTTCAAGGAGAACTCCCTAGTGGATATTCGCCCCTCACCGCTCGCTCTGACATGGAAGAATGGTTGTTCTGGTCCTAGCTTGATAGGAAAATGACTAGACATATTTCTAGTCCATGAAAATCTCCTCAAACAACTTGGGTATATGTGCTCGTGGATTTCTCCTGAGACGTTGTCAAACCATGCTCCAATCTTCTTACAATGGTAGGGCGATCGTATATGGGAAGGAATTCCCTTTAAATTCAACCACTCATGGTTAGCTGAACTAAACTGCTGTCAACTTGTTAAAAATTCTTAGTCTATGGATCATACTTGTGAGGAGAAATTTTGGAATGGAGGTAGTCATGCTTAAACTCGGTTTTCTCAAACAAAGAGTCTGGAAAAGGGATCGGCTTATAAATCACTAGAAATGTTTCATTCACTCGCCTTATGTTCGTCAATGATGTGTTATTGCTTGGACAGGTCTCTTTGAATCAATGGAAGAATCTCTTCCGTATTTGTTACTGGAATAATTCACCCGAGGGTATGGGTTAAGCACCCCAACAGAGCAGAGGGCATACACCAATAAGAAGCAAACAAACAAGCAACCTTAATACATAAACTACTAAAGTAGGAAGAAGAAGTATTACCAAAAGGTCCTACGTTTGAGGTTGTTCCGATAGTGTCCAAACCCTGTGCTTCCTCCAATGCTTCAAAACTTGCAACTTATTCAATAAAAGCACATATACCAACAGTTATTGAAAGCATGTTCATGATATAAATGTTAGATCATATAATCATATAAGTATAAAACATGAAATCATACATTAGTTAGATTAAAACATTAATTAAAGCATTAAGATCATAACATCAGGAACAAGACATAGCTTCTTTATTGATGACTTCAAAAGAATGTGGAAGAATACAAACTCATTCGTCCGTGCTCCAAGCAAAACCTTCCTCCGGATCTGTCTAGCCTAAGCCTTAACAATCCTCTTTCAAATGCATACACATGGATGCCATATAAAGGAGATGGACATCACAATGAGGAAACAGGGGTTTCCTATAGCTGGGAGTGCAGGAGGCACAAGGATAAATCAAACTTGATCAGGGACAAGTTGGATATAATGTTAATATCCTATCTTTCTCTCCCCTTAGGCCTTCCCCATGAGGTGTATTTATATCACCTCAAAACAATTTTTTCAGTTGGGATACAGTTAGGCCATGGGCTCCTATAGGTAGGCTTCTGGTGTAACCTATAAACCCCACCCAAAAAATAGGGATTTTATATTTTTTTCATATTTTAAATCATATACATGGGTTGGATATAGTTGAACCCGTGTGTGCACGCGTTTTTTGCAGGGTAGAGTCGCGTATGGAATTTAAAATAATATTTTTTAATATTTGGACCAAGTCTGAAGGGAAAGGGTTTCCCAAGGCCATGACTCAGAGCATCAAGTATACAAAGGTGGTAAATGATGCTATAACAATATCATCTTAAATTTTGGAGTGGCGTCAGATTTATTCATGAATAACCTAAAATATGTTCTTGTCTATGCTCCCTCCAAGATGGACACAATTGTTGAAATTGCTAATACTTTTGGGGTTACTTCTTTGTGTGAGTTGGGTTTCTCTTATCTAAGCTTCAAGTTGAAACATAATAGATATGGTGATGGGCCTCTAAATTAGACATAAATTAAGGCCCATTGGACCATCCTTTAGTACATTAAACCTCTTTTTTTGCATTAGATAATGTATTTTTAACTTTAATATGTTCATTAGGAAGGTTTATGAATAATTGCATATTTGTGCCTAATATTATTTATTTGTGTGGAATATTATAAGAATATTGGGTAGATTATGGAGATTTGGAGGAGGAAATAATTTACGGACTTGCTCCCTACTACAGGAGGATCAATATTAAATAATAAATCAACAAGATATTCTGTAATTATGGCACAGATTGTGGAGCTCCAATGATTGAGAAAATCTAGGAATGTGTTCTCTGTCGTTTAATGCAGATTCCTAGTATTGGGAACCCGATCCACTAATCAAGGGATTTTGGTGGGGAAATATTCCTCCTTTCATGGGGAATGATTCCTAATCATTTTGTATAAGTAACAAGTCGAATTTTCCTCTAGGTGTGGATTTTTTATTAGTCTTCTTGTGGGGAGAACTGTTACAGGGAAAAGTGTCTATGCAGAACTGTTAATCCCACTAAGGTGTGGTAGCTACCTTAGAAACAAAAAAAGTAAAACTACTTTCGTTTTCCTTTATGAAAGATAGATGAGAGAAGAATAAAGGAGACCAACCTCTGTCTTGCGCTTGGTTCCTTGCTCGATTCCTCTCTCTTCTGATAGTCCTTTGCTACTTGATTCCTTGTATACCTAGCTTTACAGAGTACCTATAGAATCAAAGCAGCATAACACTATATGAGAACATGGATCTATTATCATAAACAATCTAGGATCAGATGTAAATTGACCATACAAATGCACAAAACATAGATTACACAAGAGTATGGAGGAAAACTTGAATAGCTTTATTTATAATCAAGAAAGAGCCAAGAGAGTTACAACCAGTTGTTCTGACCCAGCATCATCCTCTCAGTAAGTAAGCCCTTCTTCACCTCATGCAAAGCTTAGATCACCCAACACTATGATGTTGCCTCAAGAAACCAACAGCAATTCCTTACAAGATGCAAAATTCCAGCCTCTGGATCTCTGGGATGAGGGATCCATATATAGATATCTGTAAGGGAGATGAGTCAACTTGTGATTTGATTAGTGTCTTCCCTCTGATATTTCTTGCTTCCACTTGGAGATTGATGATCTCTTACTCATCCTTGGTCGAATTCAGAAAGGCAAGTGTCAGAGGAGAAATTTCTGGAAGATTCCATGCTTCTCCACCTCGCGGATTGACACTGCCAATTGTCTCTTCTCGTCCATCGCACCCCATAGAAGGGCTTTTTGAAATGCAACACATCCATAGAGTGTACTTAGGTGAGAAGCAACGCACTTTGCCTATGGAGCAGGTGAAATGATCCTGTTTTGACCAGTTCTGAGTAGTTTTTCATGGAGAACCTCTGGGAGAAGTTGTAATTAGTTGACCTTGTTCCTTTAGGGGTTGGAACAACACTTTTAGGGACTTAGGAGCCCTTGGTTTATGGACATTTTATGCTTGGGGTTGCAGTGCCCAAAAATGTCTATAACAGTGTTATAGACATTTTTGTGCCTTACAGCATGAAGCATGAAATGTCGATAATCTAAGGGATCCAAAGTCCCTAAACATGTTGTTCCTACCCCTAGAGGAACAAGGTCAGCAAACCACAGCACTGAAAATCAGTTCTCCACCTGAAAACACTCAAAAACAAGCTCATTCTGGATCATGTCAACTGCTCCACTGAGCATCTGCGCTGAATGTCAACTGCTCCACTCTGTACCTGCGCTGAATGTCAACTCTAATGAAGGCTACTTGTGCTGGGCGAGATTGACCAAGTGGCACAGTCATTCTGCAAGGTGTCAAATGCCCAGGAAGCTTCCCAAATGACACTTGGATCAGGGAATTCACCTTGTGATGAGTAAGAGGATCTAGATCTCCAAGTGGAAGCAAGAAACTCCAAGTGGACTCAAGAACTGAAGTATAACTGAAGTGGGAGAGGACACTAGTCAGCTTCATGCCAAACTCAAGCTGACTCATCCTTTCTCCAAATCTCCTATATATAGAGCTCTCTCATGAGGTCTAAGGAGGCTGGAATCTTGTGAATGTAAGGAAGTGCTGTTGGTTTGAGTATAGAACTATTGGGTGATTGCTTTGAAGGAGGTGAAGAGGAGATTTCTTTCTGCTGGGAGGTGTTGCTGGATTGGGCCTCTTATGGTTGTAACACTCTCAGAACTTTACTTCTTCCATTAATAAAGTATTTGAGGTTCTTCTATATGCATGTGTCTTTGTGGCGTATTGATGCTTGTATATTTGATTTATTCTAATCCTTGAATCAATTATGGATGTATGCTTCTTGTAGTTTCCCTTTCTTGTGCTTTTGTAGGATCTTCGTGTAGCTGGGCCAGTGAAAGAGCAAAGAGCTGGGAGAAAGCAGCAAGGAGAGAAGATTGGATCAAACATTAGCGGAAGACAACGGTTAGTGGATCTCTTTCTCCCCTCTCTTACATCTCATAAAGAAGTAATCTTGAATAGCTTTGCATTCGGTTGTTGCTGAGGTACTATCACCCTTAGAGTGGGATAGGGTCATTCCGTATTGGATACTTTTCCCAACAACAAATTGGCGACTCCGCTGGGGATCGTATCTTGTTGGTTGTTTGTGTTTTTGCTATTCATTTCATAAACAAAGGGAGTACCGAATCGAACTGCATTTGGATCTTTCAAATGCAAAGTAGAGGGCAGCTACTCTAGCTCAGTTTCTGGGCAAGTTTATGATTTGAAGAGCTAATCCACAAGGACTCTAATAAGCTCTTAGTGATAGCTTTTCATCCTCCTTTTCATCCCTTAGTGTGTACTTGACTGATAGCTTCTGATTTGGCCAAAAACTGTGAATTTTTTAGCAATCTGTGACCCGGAAACCAAGAGAAACGAAAGTTTCGTTCTTCAGTGCAGGTGCTGTGAAGGCTGTCTGCATTTCAGCGCAGTTCCCGAAAGGGCTACCTGCGCTGAAGGTCAAACTGACAGTGTACTACCTGCGCTGAACCAGTTTTGCCTTGTGCTACTGGGGTTTCCTGCTGTTTCTTGCCCTGTTTTCACTCTTGTTTTTGCAGCCTGTTACCAGTCAATGTACCTATCTGAAACCAACTTTCCTTGCCACTATTCCGCCTCGGTTGTATAAAGAAACTGTGTATGTTCTTTGTGTATTTCTTGTATCATTTACAGTTTCCCATAACGAAAGTGAACTAGTCTTGCTGTGGCCTCTTAGATCTAGACCTGCGATAAAGTGTCGTTTTGATCTTAAGAGTTAGTTTGTTTGCTGTTCATAGCTGATTGAGTTTTGCTTTCGTCATATGGTTTGAATTTATATATTTCTAGTGTCGAAACAAGTAAATCTTAAGGTGTCTTTTGATTTTGGACAAGCTTGTTTGCTTTCACTTGAAATTGAATTCAAAGTTATACAACGGCTTTCTTTTTGTGTCGCACAAACATTAAGAAAGGGAAAAGAAATACTTGCATTGTGCATATGCATTATGACAGCTTGCATGTTGATTTAGGAAAAAGTGCATTAGTGTGTGCTCTATGATCTGTGTGAAAAGATGTTATCTTTCTTTTCCCTCAGTAGTTAAGATTTTCAAAGTTGAAAGACTGAAAAGCTTGCTTATCATCTTAGACTGCATTTAGGAGTGTTATCATACATCTCGTGGTGATCCATAAAGGCAAACTGCTAAACAAGATCAACCTTAAAATAAATTGAATTTACCTAACAACGCTTTGAAACATAACGCAAACACATAGAGGTTTAAGCTAGAGACGTGTTCCGGCGTCGTTAAACGTAGTGACTGTCGATCTCGACGAAGGTGGGTGATTCCTCCTGAGAGTCGGTGGCACTAATACGGACTTGTGCTCCCACGTACCGTCGCGTATATATTGGGAGACCCCTATAGGAACAAAGCCTTTATCCATAGGAAGTCGTGTCGACCGCCCTACTGATCGCAATGCAGTGAACACAACATTCACGAAGATCGACCACCTGTACCGTAAAACTTATTCTGTGGTTTTGCGAAAGGTTTGGCACACCCTCTGCCTAGAACTCCAGAGCAGTTTCTTTTAGCCTTTTTCAAACTCTATAACTGAAAAAGTCCATCCGAGCATTTGTCACTTCGGGCTCGTTAAAACATCGAAGGAGACTAGAGTCATCTTTAGCTTTTTCTCGACTCTTTAAAACTGAAAAAGCAAGTTGTGTCTAAAGTGTCATTATAAAATTTATTTTAAGCGGAATAATCATCACCTTTCCCTCGTTGATCTTCGAAGTTAGTCCACCACAAGTGGAAGTTCCTGTAGAATCGCTAAGAAATCCTTTGGATAGACTAGATATGTCTGAACAACCGTCGACATCTAGGACTGTGTCGTCCGACACAGCAGCAGCAGAGCCTCCTGCTACTACTCCAACGATGTTCGTTGGTATACCATCTGTCCCAGCCAATTGTCAACAACAAGCCGGAGTCCAATCAGGGACAACGACATGGTTAGTTCCTATTTCTTCATCCGGATTATCATCTAGTATTTCTTATGTTGAAACTCAACAAATTGATCCAATGTGTCTTCAAAGGCCAATTTACCCTTTAAGTACTGGATTTCCACCATATGGAGGGCAGTATGCTCTTTCATTGTTCCCTCCCAGAGAACAACCATATGGAAGTTTACAACAAAGTTCAGGTCAAACTGGAATTACATCCAGCAGTTGGGTACCAATACTGCCTCAACAACCAGGGGTTGTATATTCAATGCAACCAGTACACCCTGTGTCGAATATTCCCACCATACCTGCTATAGTGAATGTGTCGCAAGTACAAGCTCCACCTGTTGTATGTCAACCCCAAGTTTCTCAGGTTGCAATACAACAACCTCTTGTCTCAACGACTCAATCACAATCTCAGGGTAGTGCCTCCTTATCTGGAGCGACTCAGGCTCAAACACGTACTGTGACTCCTCATCCCGGTCAATCATCCAGTATTGGTCAACAGCAAATGGTCCAACAACCAGAGCTGGTTCAATCTCATCAACCGCCATTCCAACAATCATATCAAGGACCTGAGCAACAAGTCTTTGTAAGTAATGGGCAACCATACCATAATGGTTATGCCCATCAACCTTGTCAAAGTTGCCAGCATTATGCTGGTTTGCAAAGACCCATTGCTCAGGCGATCCCATCTTATCCTGGGTATGCTTCGCCTAACCTGAATCAACAGTTGCCCTTTATAGCAACTCTAGAATTACCAGATCTAAACCGGCTGACGAATGATCCAATTGCTTATGCTCCTTGGTGGCCAGCGATTCCGCATAAACTTCCGTCAGATATTCCTAAATTTAATGGAAATCTGGGTGAAGATCCGTCGAATCATGTGATGACATTCCATCTATGGTGTTCATCGAACACCCTGAATGATGATTTGATAAGACTTCGCCTCTTTCAGAGGACGTTAACGGGTCCAGCGGCAAAATGGTACATTGAATTGCCTAGAGCTTCGTTCGACAACTTCAATACCTTAGCCACAACCTTTTTAACCCATTTTCAATTACCGATAAGGTATGAAACGGGAACAGAACTCCTTACCAACTTCAAACAGACGACTGCCACCCATATATCCGATCATATACATGAGTGGCGTCGTCGTCGCAGGATGGTAAAGACTTACGTTCCAGATCAGCTGTTAGCTGAATGGTTTATAAAGTCGTTACTTCCTGCCATAACAGAAGATGTGGCCAAGGGGGGAGTCGTAACGGAGGAGCAAGTTATTGCTCATGCACAATATCTAGACTTAGTATATACTCAGTCCGGCACGCTCTATGATAAAATACCTGACGCCCCTAGACCGGAATTTTCAATTCCTCCTCCTCCTAAATCAAATAGTGACTCTCATGCCGGCGATGGCGTGATTGGCGCAACAGACATGAAATCGACAAAGGCTATATCTAAAAAGGCTCGTATGATTTCTGGTCAAAATGCAAATGAGGAACTTCTTGCCTCGGAAGTAAGTGTCGTGTCGAACGACAAGGGCAAATGACTGAAGCAACCAGGGGGCAAGAAGAAAAAGAAAGGGAGAAAAAGGAAACCCCCTACGGGGTGTCATATATGCGATGAGGATCATTGGACAGCAGATTGTCCATACAAAGCTGAGCTTAAAAGATTCTTTAAGAGTTCGAAAACCTCAACTGTGTTGACTGATCCGTTTCCAAGCCCGAGAACCGAACTGGTTGCTAATCAAAATGCTTCCCGATCCCAAGTGCTTATGTTGTCTGTATCAAAGCAGCAAAATGATGCTTTGACGAGGAATAAGGATTACAAGAATCCAAAGCTGTCGAACAACAAGGCTAATGAACAACCTAGTAGTTCGACAACAACTTTGACCGAAGTTGTGCCACCCATCGTCCCTGAGCCAATGATAAAGTCGCAAAAGGGAGCAGTACACAAATCGACATTTAATCCTTGTGCGAAAATAGCACAGATAAAGGACCTGGCCCAATCGCCGTCCGCTATGTCGACACTTGAGGTACCGCAAAATTGCTTCTCCCAAGAGCAAGCTTTATTATCAGCAATAGGTGGGATTGACCCAATGGATTCCGATCTTGTGGTCTTTGATCATAAAGGATATGACCCTCAGTTACCAGCTCAACTAGCTTTCCTTATTCAAGTGAAAGCCTTCAACAAAACTGTTCATCGAACAATTATTGATGAGGGGGCATCTACATGCATTATGTCGATGAGTTGCTGGAAAACTTTAGGATCTCCAACCTTGTCGAAGTCTGCGACGACGTTAAAAGCATTCGACGGAAGGACATATACCCCATATGGTATACTAAATAACTTGAAAGTTGAACTAGAGGGAAAAACGATAGAAATAGATGTTGAAGTCATCGATGGGAATCTTGATTACAACATCCTACTAGGAAGACCATGGATATATGCCATGGCAGCTGTTGTGTCGACCTATTTTAGGAAGATTGCATTTCCCTTCCAAGGAGGAATTACAATCGTTGATCAACAAACTTTTCTCCC
This sequence comes from Pinus tabuliformis, assembly GCA_031772625.1. Classification (NCBI taxonomy): domain Eukaryota; kingdom Viridiplantae; phylum Streptophyta; class Pinopsida; order Pinales; family Pinaceae; genus Pinus; species Pinus tabuliformis. The sequence goes on from CM062820.1 coordinate 267,011,386, forward strand.
CAATAGTTCGCAAGTTACGGGAAGCATTCCAATGATCCATGGAAGGAATCATTCGCTCCAAAATATTAGAGTAGGTCTCCTAAATGACCCTGCCTTAATGGGTATTTTTGCCCTACCGCCTCCGAGTAATCTGGCGGAAGTGGCCACAGTGGAATATGAAACCTTCTACATCTAATGGATTTGGACGCCGAGGACGGTTCTTATCTTGTGTCAACCTCATTAAAAAATGAAACAAATCCCCTTTCTCAAAGGTAAACCTTCATTCCAACCACCAAGTTGAATGCAATGAAGCTTGGGGGGCATGCACCTCGATTTGCGTTATTATGCTGGGGGCATGCAAACTTATCATCCGAGCAGTTTTAGCACATAGTTCATGCTCGTTAAAAAATAAACATAAGATTGAGCAGTTTTAGCGGCGCATTCAAGCTCGTTAAAAAATGAACCCAGTGCTGGTAAATAACCATTGTGATCGTAAATTTATTAGCCATGAAAAGCCTTGGTCGTGTTTGCACCCGCCACCTCCATTCCATTTGGCCAATCGTTCACCTCCATATGATTGTTTACCTATTTTGAGGAACAGCTGCGAAGAGTGATTTCACCTAGCCATCCTTGTGACACTGCCGTGATTGGAAAATTCCAACCTGTACCTGGAATCTGCTGCTATCCCTGTTTATCACTCGTTCCTCAAAAGACGAGTCTTCTTTGAGCCCTTTTCATCTGACTCGTAAAATATGAAAAGTTTGCCGAGTTTTGGCCTTCCAGCTCGTTAAACGATCGGAAGAGCTATCCCTCCCTTAGATTTTAATCTTTTTGGACCTAAGGGATTATTGCACAAAAAGATCGAGCGCTTGTTTTGTTCGGCTCGTTAAAAGTACCGAAAACTCATCCCTTCTGTATTGTTTTATACTTTTTCGGACTTAAGGGATTAGATGACGGAAAAAGGAATTTTGGAGTTAACTTTCTGTACCTTTTCAGACTCTCTAAAAATGAAAAGGACCGAGTTTTCCTTGTCATTAGACTCGTTAAAATGATTAAATAGCGACAAACTTGTCTTTAGACGAGAATGAGTTTCCCTATCGCTAGGCTCGTTAAAACATAGCGATGGGCTTGCCCGAAGGGCAGGTTATAGAAAAAGCATATGTTATCCTCCTCAAGCTTGACAAAAATAAAGAGGTACTGGTCAGAAATGACTGGGGAAAAATTGGGAGAACCTCAAAGCTTTAATGGTAGCAAGTCGCTCTTGAACATGACACTTTGTCCTCCGTATCACATCGGGTTGGGTTGTTTTCATTCACCGGTCTCATCACCATGGTCCTCGCCAAACCATCCACATTTGGGGTAATGCTACCGATCCATCACATCAGTGTCGTTATATGTTCAAGAGATGTTGTTCAGAAAGAGTCAACCGTGTCCCATCCACTGCCATACATTATCCTTCATCCACCCATGATCGCCACCCTGAATCATATTTCACAGATTGTTTTCACCTCCACTAAAATCATTAGCTCCGTTTCGTGTCACTGATGTGGGATTCATTAAGGCCCTCCTTTGACGGATTGCTTCTTGTCGACTTCAGCTCATTATCCAAGAAGTTGATCTAGGAACAACCCCCTCAGTACTTTGAAGCTTGCATGCCTCAATGGCAAGTTTCTCACTTCCGGCGACAGGTATACATCAATGACCTTCGACCGGAAGATTTTGCGTGGTGTTCGACGCCAAGTCCTTTATTCACACCACGTGAATTGTACTGCAGTACCTTGAGGGTCATTGTCATTATTGGTGATTCCTCTCGCGCTTGTTAACGGTTTACATTATTGACCGGTAATCAAGCAATGTCTTTCCATGTTCGACTTTAGCGCAATTCTCACATGGATCGACTTGTACTTAGAGTGAAGATCGAACGAGTTTGAAGACCCCGGATCTAGTTTCATTCATCCGGCTGCGATATATATTCAGGAAATATAAAGACATTTGATATGTACATCATTGCAGCAGATGATCATCCTACTCAAAGGATGATAATTTCAGCAGAGAATTATCAGTCTACCATCAGACGATCGTCTGTTCTATGTACCAAAATGAATTTATAAAGATGAGCATGGGAATGCCCGCCTCAGCTAGATCATGAAAGAAGAATGAAAAATAATGTATTGTATTGTATTGTATTGTATTGTATTTTGAGCGAAACCTATCCAATATTAAAGAGACTATAGCCATAAATATCTCGACTAAAACAGATGTTGTAGAGAATATTTATGTCGGCAAAGGTTGTTCCCCTTCAGAACTGGAAATATATAACGCTCTTTTTTGCGAATTTAGAGATGTCTTTGCTTGGTCATATGATGAAATGCCAGGCATTGACTCGAGTATCGTTGAACATGAAATTAAAATGTATCCTGATGTCAAACCAGTAAGACAACGGCTTCGGCAAGTGCACCCCAAGAAAGCCGCTGTCATTAAGGTGGAAGTTGAAAAACTCCTCCATGCTGGATTCATCTACCCGGTTCCTCTAACCGATTGGGTTTCGAATATTGTCCCTGTTATGAAGAAACAAGGGACGATTAGAGTGTGTGTCGATTATAGGGATGTAAATCAAGCTTGTCCGAAGGACAACTACCCTACACCCTTCATCGACCAGATAATTGATGAATGTGTCGGATGTGAAATCTTTTCATTTATGGATGGATTTTCCGGGTATAATCAAATAAATATCCGCCCACAGGACCAGTCAAAGACTGCATTTATTTGTCCGTGGGGCACATTCGCTTATCGAAAATTACCCTTTGGTTTAAAGAACGCAGGGGCGACGTTTTAGAGGGCAATGAATTATGCCTTCCATGACATCAAGAACATTGTTCAACCTTATCTCGACGATCTTCCGGCTCATTCGCGAAAGCGGACTGATCATCTGCAGCATTTAAGAGCGATATTTCTACGTTGCCGACACTACAAGATAAGACTCAATCCACAAAAATGTGTGTTTTGCGTCGGTTCTGGTCGTTTACTTGGCTTTGTAGTCTCTAAGGATGGGATTCGTCTCGACCCCTGCAAGGTTCAGGCAATCATTAATTTGCCTCCACCTTCAAATTTGCTTCAGATTCAGAAACTCCAAGGGAAAGCAAACTTTCTGAGGAGGTTCATTCCAAATTACGCAGAACTTGCTAAGGGTTATACTCATCTTTTGAAAAAGGATGTACCTTTTGTCTGGGACCAGGTAGCGCAAGCTCCTTTGATGCTCTTAAAGATTGTCTAGTAAAAGCATCATTAATGTACGTCCCGGACTATCAAAAAGATTTTAACCTGTATCTGGCTGCAGCGGATACGACCATTGCAATGGTTTTAGTTCAAGAAGTCGATGGAATTGAACATCCTATCTATTATTTAAGTAAAAACTTAAATGATACAGAAAGTAAATATTCTTATGTTGAAAAACTAGCGCTTGCAGCTGTTCAAGCGATTCAAAGGTTTCGACATTATGTCCTCTTTTGGAAAACTACCATCTTGTCAGATTGCAACCCCATGACATATATACTGTCGCGATAGTTGTTGGGGGGCAAATATTCAAAATGGATAGCGATCCTTCAAGAGTTTGATCTGGAATTTGTGAAATCCAAATCAAAGAAAGCTCTAGTTTTCGCAGAATTATTGTGCGATCTCCCATCGTTGTCCAACGATGAAACATTGGAAGAGTCAATCGTGGACGAAAGTTTGTTTCTGATATCTGTAAGCGATGAGTGGTATGGAGATATCATATTTTATCTCCAAACCCAAAAATTCAGGCCTAACACCTCTCGCTCCGAACAAAAACGTATACGATACCAAGCAAAAGACTACATGATCGTCGGTGATACACTTTACCGTCGTGGTATCGATACAGTTCTGAGGAGGTGCCTTACCCATGAGGAGGCCGAAAAAGCCCTGAATGAGTGTCATTCAGGCACGTGTGGGGGGCATCAGTCTGGATATGTAACAGCACAAAAAATCTTACGAGCAGGATACTTCTGGCCAACCATGTTCAAAGATTGCATAACCGCAGTCAGAAGTTGCCATGCTTGTCAAATTTTTGATAGCAAAACCAGACGACCACCCGCACCTTTACAGCCGATAGTTGCTGTTGGGCCCTTCGCCAAGTGGGGCATCGATTTCATGCAATGTAACCCCACCTCGACCGGGGGGCATGGGTATATTATAGTCGCTGTTGACTATTTTACCAAATGGGCCGAGGCGATGCCTACATTGGATAACACTGGTGAAACAGCTGCCCTTTTCTTTTTTTAATCATGTAGTCGCCAGGTTCGGCGTACCACAGGCTATAGTTACAGATCATGGGTCGCATTTTCGCAATCACATGATGGTCGAATTAGCTGCCAAGCTAGGGCTATCTCACGACAGCTCTACCCCATATTATCCGCAAGCCAACGGACAGGTTGAGGCAATCAACAAGGTCCTGAAGCGTATGTTGCAAAGGATGATCGGGGTTCATAAAAGAAGATGGCACCTAATCCTGTACTCAGCCTTGTGGGCTTACCGAACCTCGGTAAAGAACGCAACCGGGTTCACACCTTTTCAATTGGTGTATGGCCTGGAAGCAGTCTTGCCAATCCAGTGCGAAATTTCGTCGCTTAAACTCGCAATCGATCTTCTCCCCGGAACTTCAGAAGAATAGGCTCGTTTCTTGGAATTAATTCAGTTGGATGAAACCCGTCGTGATGCCGCTTTGGCTAACGAGGCACATAAGAAACGAGTCAAGGCTCAGTTCGACAAAAATGTCAAACCCCATGTCTTCTCAGAAGGTGATTTGGTCTTGCTTTATGACCAAGAATCCGATAAATTGGGAGCAGGAAAATTCAAGTCCTTATGGATGGGCCCCTATATTATTAAGAGGGTGTTAGCAAAAGGAGCCTACAAGTTAATGGATTATGACGGAATTCCACTGGCACAGCCCCGTAACGGGCTGTACCTCAAGCGTTACTATGCTTAAATAGTAACCTGCATGCTTTTGTTGTATTTTGTTTTCGCTAAAGTGTTTGTTCTGGTCGAGTGATCCACCTTTTCCGTTCGTTGCAGATGTCGAACCTTATGGAGACATGTGTTGGATATGCCGACGGAGCGAGTCGTAGTTCGCAGAACCTATCCTCCGCAGCCTGGGCCATTTTTGATCCAAGCGGCGAGTTAGTAAGTTTCAGAGGTGTATGTATTGGGCAATCAACGAATAACATCACTGAGTATAGCGCGTTGATAGAACTACTCTCTGATGCCATCACACGTGGCATACGCCGACTAATTATCAGGCTAGACTCACAGCTCGTAATACTACAACTCAATGGTATATATTATGTTCGCAATCTAGCTATTTATCGCATGTTCCTAAGGGTTAAGATCTTGGAAAGACGATTTGATTCAATTCAATATCAACATATTTCAAGAAACTTAAACACATTGAATGACTCATTAGCAAACTATGTGTTAGATAGACATTTGCAACATTTATAAAAAAGGACACATCATCACAGATTGTACATATGGATCACGCAAATCAACCAGAATAAAACTCGAAAATCAAAATATATATAAGTTGTTTATATAGTTCATACATAATGTTCTGTAACCAAGACAAAATTGGTCATATGACCTAAAACTCAAAAAGATGCTAGGGGGCACCCTAGCCTAGTAGTGCTCATGATAGTACGTCACGGCCTGTGCAATCATGCGCAAGAGACGAGTCCATCGTCTAGGCACACCAATAGTATGCCGCTGCAGCTGTAAAGGTAACTCGTCAATCTGTACATCCGGAAGACCACGAGTAAGGCTCTCAACCTACTCCTGCACAGCTGTAAGGGTCTCAGTATCGTCAAGATCGCGGATAACAACTCTCCTAGCAGGCTCCACTGCCGGGGCAGCAGCTGGCGATCTCGGACGAACTGCTGGACGAACAGGGCCAATATCTGCATGCACCCAAGAGTACAATTAAAAGTCTTGATAGAATAAAACACAGCAACATTATAAATAAGAACAGTAAACAGTAATATGGTCAAAAGAGTTTACCAATGGCGCCCCACTGCTCGCCATCCGGTAGCACCAAATCCGGATCACCTCGGAAATCCATACCCACATATGGATACTCGGAAAACGCCATCTCCTGGCGCTCGAACCACCTGAAGAAGGCCTCAGTAAAAGTAATCTGAGGTTGACCAGCATGCCTAGACATGTGATCAACCCACCTCTGCATGCGTGGCTCGGTCGGAGAAGGCAAGTCGAGTATGATGTACTGAGGCTGCATCAGTGGGATTTTCTCCAAGGCGAAGGCAGTCAGAATAGAACCAAATCCAAAGTTCTTCAGCTTCCCGTCCTTTACCTTGGTCAATTGACTTTTCATCTGAACAAGTACTGCATCACACCAGTTGAATACTTTCGGTTGGAGACACTCCAAGGTGTGCTGCATATAAGACCTGTTGGCAACATGAAGAGCTGCACTGCCGGCCATCCTACCAATAGTGAACAGAATGGACCTGAGAGCCCGATCAGTAATCTCACGGATAACAATCTTGCCGTCTCTGCTCGGCTGAGAACCTTCCCTGCAATACTGGCGGACATAATCTCTGGTGGAATCAGTCCCCCGGGCTGTACCTGACAAGGAAATGGGGGCACCTCGTCTTGACAGTCCAGTCAAGAAGTACATGTCCTCTATGGTCAAGGGGATGGCCTTTCCCCTAATCTGGAATACTTGTTTAACAGGATCCCAAGCATCAAGCATATACTGCAGTAAAGAAATCTGTGCTCTCATGCTAGAGATACGGAAGAACTTCAGCAGTCCACAGTTCCGCAGCGCGTTCACCGTGACCGGTTCATGGAGGGCAATCATGTCCTCCTCTTCATGTTCTCATTCTCGCCATGTAAGGGACATTTTGTTCAAAGTTCCCTGCAAAGCAAACAAGAGAAAGAGTAAGTTCCTGATTTTGATGAAAAACTGGCGAAAAATCATCAAAAAATGACCTGAAAACTCAGTTTTCTGAGCCCAACGCAGGCAGAGAGTGTCCCTCTTGCGCTGAAGGTCAGGCTGCCTTAAGGCAGCTTGACATTCAGCGCAGATTTCGAAAGGGGAACCTGCCCTGAAGTTAGGGCGATTTTGCAAAACCCCTGGGGCTCAGAAACACTGAAAAACAGGCCTAAAACTAGAAAATGAAACCATGAAAAGAAAGAGCTAGTGTTTAGCTCCTACCTGGTCCAGACGGCGCCAAAAATCGTCCGCAGAATCTCCCGGAATCAGCTGGTGAAAATCAAGGGGGAAGAGGCACCTCCAGAGCTCCAACAAACCAAATGCAAATGAAATGGTAAATGAGAGGTAAAAACACCTTTTAATGGTTTTTTACACAGTTTAAAGTGAAATATTAGGGTTATAATCTCATTTTCATGCGAATATTATTCATTTCTAACAAAGTTTGTTGCAGCAATTGAAAATGCAGTACTATACTTGAAAAGAGAAAAGCTAGTAATGGTAAAAAATCAAAATTTGACCATATATTCGAGCAGTTTTACCACGGAATTTATGCTCGTTAAAAAATAGAAAAGCGAGATCCGAGTAGTTTTAGTACATAGTTCATGCTCGTTAAAAAATAAACATAAGATCGAGCAGTTTTACCATGGAATTTATGCTCGTTAAAAAATAGAAAAGCGTGAGCAATAGTTTCCCCCAGAGTTTAAGCTCATTAAAAAATGAACCTATTCCGGTAAATAACCATTGTGATCGTAAATTTATTAGCCATAAAAAGCCTTGGTCGTGTTTGCACCCGCCACCTCCATTCCATTTGGCTAATCGTTCACCTCCATATGATTGTTTACCCATTTTGAGGAACAGCTGCGAAAAGTGATTTCACTTAGCCATCCTTTGCCCAGCGCAAGTAGCCTTCATTAGAGTTGACATTCAGCGCAGGTACAGAGTGGAGCAGTTGACATTCAGCGCAGATGCTCAGTGGAGCAGTTGACATGATCCAGAATTAGCTTGTTTTTGAGTGTTTTCAGGTGGAGAACTGATTTTCAGTGCTGTGGTTTGCTGACCTTGTTCCTCTAGGGGTAGGAACAACATGTTTAGGGACTTTGGATCCCTTAGATTATCAACATTTCATGCTTCATGCTGTAAGGCACAAAAATGTCTATAACAGTTGCCCCCTAAAGTATGAGGTCGTTTATCGGGTGAAATGCTTTATCAGGAGGATCCGAAGTTCATTCAATCGCTGAGAGGTGCCCTGTAATAAAATAAAATACAATACATTATTTTTCATTCTGCTTTCATGATCTAGCTGAGGCGGGCATTCCCATGCTCAGCTTTATAAATTCATTTTGGTACATAGAACAGACGATCGTCTGATGGTAGACTGATAATTCTCTGCTGAAATTATCATCCTTTGAGTAGGATGATCATTTGTTGCAATGATGTACATATCAAATGTCTTTATATTTCCTGAATATATATCGCAGCCCGGATGGATGAAACTAGATCCGGGGTCTTCAAACTCGTTCGATCTTCACTCTAAGTACAAGTCGATCCATGTGAGAATTGCGCTGAAGTCGAACATGGAAAGACATCGCTTGATTACCGGTCAATAATGTAAACCGTTAACAAGCGCGAGAGGAATCACCAATAATGACAATGACCCTCAAGGTACTGCAGTACAATTCACGTGGTGTGAATAAAGGACTTGGCGTCGAACACCACGCAAAATCTTCCGGTCGAAGGTCATTGATGTATACCTGTCACCGGAAGTGAGAAACTTGCCATTGAGGCATGCAAGCTTCAAAGTACTGAGGGGGTTGTTCCTAGATCAACTTCTTGGATAATGAGCTGAAGTCGACAAGAAGTGATCTGTCAAAGGAGGGCCTTAATGAATCCCACATCAGTGACACGGAACGGAGCTAATGATTTTAGTGGAGGTGAAAACAATCTGTGAAATATGATTCAGGGTGGCGATCATGGGTGGATGAAGGATAATGTATGGCAGTGGATGGGACACGGTTGACTCTTTCTGAACAACATCTCTTGAACATATAACGACACTGATGTGATGGATCGGTAGCATTACCCCAAATGTGGATGGTTTGGCGAGGACCATGGTGATGAGACCGGTGAATGAAAACAACCCAACCCGATGTGAGACGGAGGACAAAGTGTCATGTTCAAGAGCGAATTGCTACCATTAAAGCTTTGAGGTTCTCCCAATTTTTCCCCAGTCATTTCTGACCAGTACCTCTTTATTTTTGTCAAGCTTGAGGAGGATAACATATGCTTTTTCTATAACCTGCCCTTCGGGCATGCCCATCGCTATGTTTTAACGAGCCTAGCGATAGGGAAACTCGTTCTCGTCTAAAGACAAGTTTGTCGCTATTTAATCATTTTAACGAGTCTAACGACAAGGAAAACTTGGTCCTTTTCATTTTTAGAGAGTCTGAAAAGGTACAGAAAGTTAACTCCAAAATTCCTTTTTCCGTCATCTAATCCCTTAAGTCCGAAAAAGTATAAAACAATACAGAAGGGATGAGTTTTCGGTACTTTTAACGAGCCGAACAAAACAAGCGCTCGATCTTTTTGTGCAATAATCCCTCAGGTCCAAAAAGATTAAAATCTAAGGGAGGGATAGCTCTTCCGGTCGTTTAACGAGCTGGAAGGCCAAAACTCGGCAAACTTTTCATATTTTACGAGTCAGATGAAAAGGGCTCAAAGAAGACTCGTCTTTTGAGGAACGAGTGATAAACAGGGATAGCAGCAGATTCCAGGTACAGGTTGGAATTTTCCAATCATGGCAGTGTCACAAGGATGGCTAGGTGAAATCACTCTTCGCAGCTGTTCCTCAAAATAGGTAAACAATCATATGGAGGTGAACGATTGGCCAAATGGAATGGAGGTGGCGGGTGCAAACACGACCAAGGCTTTTCATGGCTAATAAATTTACGATCACAATGGTTATTTACCAGCACTGGGTTCATTTTTTAACGAGCTTGAATGCGCCGCTAAAACTGTTCAATCTTATGTTTATTTTTTAACGAGCATGAACTATGTGCTAAAACTGCTCGGAATAATTTTGGTGCTGGTAAATAACCATTGTGATCGTAAATTTATTAGCCATGAAAAGCCTTGGTCGTGTTTGCACCCGCCACCTCCATTCCATTTGGCCAATCGTTCACCTCCATATGATTGTTTACCTATTTTGAGGAACAGCTGCGAAGAGTGATTTCACCTAGCCATCCTTGTGACACTGCCGTGATTGGAAAATTCCAACCTATACCTGGAATCTGCTGCTATCCTTGTTTTCACTCGTTCCTCAAAAGACGAGTCTTCTTTGAGCCCTTTTCATCTGACTCGTAAAATATGAAAAGTTTGCCAAGTTTTGGCCTTCCAGCTCGTTAAACGACCGGAAGAGCTATCCCTCCCTTAGATTTTAATCTTTTTGGACCTGAGGGATTATTGCACAAAAAGATCGAGCGCTTGTTTTGTTCGGCTCGTTAAAAGTACCGAAAACTCATCCCTTCTGTATTGTTTTATACTTTTTCGGACTTAAGGGATTAGATGACGGAAAAAGGAATTTTGGAGTTAACTTTCTGTACCTTTTCAGACTCTCTAAAAATGAAAAGGACCGAGTTTTCCTTGTCGTTAGACTCGTTAAAATGATTAAATAGCGACAAACTTGTCTTTAGATGAGAACGAGTTTCCCTATCGCTAGGCTCGTTAAAACATAGCGATGGGCATGCCCGAAGGGCAGGTTATAGAACAAGCATATGTTATCCTCCTCAATCTTGACAAAAATAAAGAGGTACTGGTCAGAAATGACTGGGGAAAAATTGGGAGAACCTCAAAGCTTTAATGGTAGCAAGTCGCTCTTGAACATGACACTTTGTCCTCCATATCACATCGGGTTGGGTTGTTTTCATTCACCGGTCTCATCACCATGGTCCTCGCCAAACCATCCACATTTGGGGTAATGCTACCGATCCATCACATCAGTGTCGTTATATGTTCAAGAGATGTTGTTCAGAAAGAGTCAACCGTGTCCCATCCACTGCCATACATTATCCTTCATCCACCCATGATCGCCACCCTGAATCATATTTCACAGATTGTTTTCACCTCCACTAAAATCATTAGCTCCGTTCCGTGTCACTGATGTGGGATTCATTAAGGCCCTCCTTTGACGGATCGCTTCTTGTCGACTTCAGCTCATTATCCAAGAAGTTGATCTAGGAACAACCCCCTCAGTACTTTGAAGCTTGCATGCCTCAATGGCAAGTTTCTCACTTCCGGCGACAGGTATACATCAATGACCTTCGACCGGAAGATTTTGCGTGGTGTTCGACGCCAAGTCCTTTATTCACACCACGTGAATTGTACTGCAGTACCTTGAGGGTCATTGTCATTATTGGTGATTCCTCTCGCGCTTGTTAACGGTTTACATTATTGACCGGTAATCAAGCGATGTCTTTCCATGTTCGACTTCAGCGCAATTCTCACATGGATCGACTTGTACTTATAGTGAAGATTGAACGAGTTTGAAGACCCCGGATCTAGTTTCATCCATCCGGGCTGCGATATATATTCAGGAAATATAAAGACATTTGATATGTACATCATTGCAGCAGATGATCATCCTACTCAAAGGATGATAATTTCAGCAGAGAATTATCAGTCTACCATCAGACGATCGTCTGTTCTATGTACCAAAATGAATTTATAAAGCTGAGCATGGGAATGCCCGCCTCAGCTAGATCATGAAAGCAGAATGAAAAATAATGTATTGTATTGTATTTTATTACAGGGCACCTCTCAGCGATTGAATGAACTTCGGATCCTCCTGATAAAGCATTTCACCCGATAAACGACCTCATACTTTAGGGGGCAACTGTTATAGACATTTTTGTGCCTTACAGCATGAAGCATGAAATGTCGATAATCTAAGGGATCCAAAGTCCCTAAACATGTTGTTCCTACCCCTAGAGGAACAAGGTCAGCAAACCACAGCACTGAAAATCAGTTCTTCACCTGAAAACACTCAAAAACAAGCTAATTCTGGATCATGTCAACTGCTCCACTGAGCATCTGCGCTGAATGTCAACTGCTCCACTCTGTACCTGCGCTGAATGTCAACTCTAATGAAGGCTACTTGCGCTGGGCGAGATTGGCCAAGTGTCACAGTCATTCTGCAAGGTGTCAAATGCCCAGGAAGCTTCCCAAATGACACTTGGATCAGGGAATTCGCCTTGTGATGAGTAAGAGGATCTAGATCTCCAAGTGGAAGCATGAAACTCCAAGTGGACTCAAGAACTGAAGTATAACTGAAGTGGGAGAGGACACTAGTCAGCTTCATGCCAAACTCAAGCTGACTCATCCTTTCTCCAAATCTCCTATATATAGAGCTCTCTCATGAGGTCTAAGGAGGCTGGAATCTTGTGAATGTAAGGAAGTGCTGTTGGTTTGAGTATAGAACTATTGGGTGATTGCTTTGAAGGAGGTGAAGAGGAGATTTCTTTCTGCTGGGAGGTGTTGCTGGATTGGGCCTCTTATGGTTGTAACACTCTCAGAACTTTACTTCTTCCATTAATAAAGTATTTGAGGTTCTTCTATATGCATGTGTCTTTGTGGCGTATTGATGCTTGTATATTTGATTTATTCTAATCCTTGAATCAATTATGGATGTATGCTTCTTGTAGTTTCCCTTTCTTGTGCTTTTGCAGGATCTTTGTGTAGCTGGGCCAGTGAAAGAACAAAGAGCTGGGAGCAAGCAGCAAGGAGAGAAGATTGGATCAAACATTAGCGGAAGACAACGGTTAGTGGATCTCTTTCTCCCCTCTCTTACATCTCATAAAGAAGTAATCTTGAATAACTTTGCATTCGGTTGTTGCTGAGGTACTATCACCCTTAGAGTGGGATAGGGTCATTCCGTATTGGATACTTTTCCCAACAACAAACAGTTTCCCCCTAAAGCATGAGGTCGTTAATCCTTTTTGATGTCGGGTGCAATGCTTTATCATGAGGATCCGAAGTTCTTTCAAGCTGGGAGGAGACCTGTAATAAGATACAATACAATATATTATCTTCATAATATTTTTCATGATCTAGCTGAGGCGGGCATTCCCATGCTCAGCTTTATAAATTCATTTTCATGTACATAGGACATACAATCGTCTGAGTGTATACTGATGATTCTGGTAGAGCCATCATCCCTTTGATTGGATGATTATCTGTGCAGCAATGATGTACATTTGATGTCTTTATTTTCCTAAATATATATCGCAGCCCAAATGGATGAAACTAGATCCGGGGTCTTCAATCTCATTCGATCTTCACTCAAAGTACAAGTCGATCCATGTGAGAGATGTTCTGGAGTCGAACATGGAAAGACATCGCCTGATTACCAGCCAATGATGTGAGCTGTTAACAGGCGTGAGAGGAATCACCGATAATGATAATGACCCTCAAGGTACTGTAGTACAATTCACGTGGTGTGAATAAAGGACTTGGCATCGAACACCACGCAAAATCTTTCGGTCGAAGGCCATTGATGTAAACCTGTCACCGGAAGTGAAAAACTTGCCATTGAGGCATGCAAGCTTCAAAGTACTGAAAGGGGTGTCCCTAGATCGACTTCTTGGATAATGAGTTGATGTCGACAAGAAGTGATCCGTCAAAGGAGGGCCTTAATGAATCCCACATCAATGACACGGAATGGAGCAAATGATTTTAATGGAGGTGAAAATGGTCTGGTGATATAAGGTTCAAGGTGGCAGTCATGAAAGAATGGAGCGTAAATGTATTGCAGCGGGTGAGACATAGGTGAATTCTCTGAGTGACTTCTCTTGAACATATCGGAGAAACTGACATGATGGATTGGTAGCATTAAACCCAAATGTGGATGGTGTGATGGGACCATGGTGATGTGACCGGTGAATGAAACAACCCAACCCGACTTGGATGAGGAGTGAAAGTGTCATGTTTAAGAGCGACTTGCTACCAACAACGTTTCTTCAAGTTTTCTTCCCAATTTTTCCCTAGTCATTGCTGACCAGTACCTCTTTATTTTTGTCAAGCTTGAGGAGGATAACATATGCTTGTTCTATAATTTTCCCTTCGGGCAAACCCATCGCTATGTTTTAACGAGCCTAGCGATAGTGAAACTCGTTCTTGTCTGCTATGGACAAGTTTGTCGCTATTAGGTTTTAACGAGTTTAACGACAAAGATAACTCGGTCCTTTTCAATTTTAGAGAGTCTGAAAAAGGATGTAAAGGAAACTCCAAAAATCCTTTTTCATCATATAATCCCTTAAGTCCGAAAAAGTATAAAACAATACAGAAGGGATGAATTTTCGATACTTTTAACGAGCCGAACAAAACAAGCGCTCGATCTTTTTGTGTAATAATCCCTCAGGTCCAAAAAGATTAAAATCTAAAGGAGGGATAGCACTTCCGGTCCTTTTAACGAGCTGGAGAGGCCAATGGCTCAGCAATCTTTTCAGATTTTAGGAGTCAGTTGAAAAGAGCTTAAAGGAGGCTCGTCTTTCAGGAACGAGTGATAAAATTGGGTAGCAGTAGATTCTAGGCAAGGTTTGGAATTTTCCAATCACGACAATGTTACGAGGATGGCTAATAGGATCACTCTTCGCAGCTGTTCCTCAAAAGGGGCCAATACAGAGTGGAGGTGATGATGGAAACACGACCAAGGCTTTAAAGGATGAAGTACTACATTCACGATGATTATTTACCAGGAATTGGTTCATTTTTTATTGAGCTTAAATGCTGGGGGAAACATTTGCTCATTGCTTATGTTTATTTTTTCACAAGCATGAAGTCCGCATTAAAACTGCTCGAAATATCTAGTCGTATAATAAGGATGTCTCATATATAAAAACGACAATTTTTCAAATCTTTGCCCCACATCCTTTCTTTATGCAAGTTAGGAAACGACCAATCCTACGAGTTTAAACAGTTAGAGGACCTACAAATTTAAAAAATAAATGGTCGCTCTTCGCTTGCACGCCAAAAGGTTTGCATGCCCCCAGGTATAAAATAGAGTTTCAAGGTCACCTTCTATTCTACCGACAAGACATTCGTTTTATCGGGAAAGGCCTACCTCTTTCAGGTTACCAAAGATTGTTTAATCTGTCCTGCAAAAAAAACACTTCTTCGGCGATGCCTACCAAAATAGACAAAGGCGAGTTGCGCAGACGCCTCCACCCACATAACTTTGACAAGGGAATCTTATTCCAGTCCAACCCCCTTTTCCAATCACGAACGGGAGCCTCAGACTAGTCATATATCCCTCGCAGAAACCTACCCTATATCTGAAGTTTTCCTGCCGAAGCAGACCAGGATGCATGCCCCTTGGGTTTCAGTCATGTCCTCCGAATCACTCGCGCTCATCAGAAGGACGGACTGGGGATTGATGAGACATTCCTTGCGGGAAAAGACCATTTAGGGATGGTATATGACTATTTGCTATGTGTGAACCGGGAAATGAAAGCTAGTCTATGAGCTTGACCACTCTTCCTTCGTGCGGAAAGCACATTACTCTAAAGAGTGATGAGACAATTGCTCCCATGCAATAAATATAGTCTCGTCCAAGGAGTAGATTATAATCTAGGGGTCCTTGGACTACCATTACGTTCATTTGAACGATTTTCCCTCTCAATGTTATGGGCACATTGGGAAGGATCCCTAACGGTCGACTGGTTCCTTTGTCAAAGCCTGTTAGATTTCTCATCTCAGGCAAAAGTGATGGCGAACCAAGCGCTTTCCAAGTAGTCGAGGAAAGGATACTCACAAAAGCCCCTTCATCTATGATGGTACTGGCCATAACCATTCTATATACTTGAGCAATGATTCGGAATGGTATACTAGCCAGTAAACAGGGTCTGCCTAGCTGATTCCAGTTGAAGGAAACAACTAGGTTGCTTGGAGGTGGGACCGAATAGATGGCCGGGTACGACTCTGACGAACTTCCTTCCTGTGGTAAAGGAATGGGTAAATTGCCCCCATGTTCATCGGAGTCTGTGTTTACGAAAATAATTTGGACGGTGTCATCCTTGTTCTCTTCAGTGACTATATCATCTGAAGATGGAACCTCTGAAGGCAAGACCGGGTCAACTGCCGCCTTGATCTTTTGACTTTCGTCTGGTATGGGTTCAGAAGGTTTATCTTCAATGATAGATGCTTCGGCCGACCACCTGGGCTGGTCAACCGGATTTTCAACTAGCAACGGACTCGACAAGAGTTTCTTATATCCAGGAGGAAGTTGTAACAGTGAAACCGGACGATCGTCCAAAACTCTTTTAGCCTTGTCTAAGAAGGGACAATGATGGACGGCGTGATCGCCTTCACACAGTTTACAAGGAAATTTGCACTTTCCTTTTTGTCCAGGGGCTTCACTTTCACTAGTTGACGGTGTGTTTTCAACATGATCATCAGAGGTTGGCGACATCGGGTTGTGCAAACGAGGAGACCAGTCCCATAAGATCCGAGGGATGCAGGGAAAATCTCTATGATAGTGGTCTCCTTTACAAATGACACATGGCGATTTAGGCCTGGTCAGTGCAGTGTGTGGATTTTCACTAGACGACGCTTGGTTGCCCCCTTTCGCCTTTGGCTCCTTCTTCTTCTTCTCTTTCTTCTTCTTTTCCTTCTTCTTCTCAGATACTTGATTTTTGGCTTTACCAGCCCCATCAAGCGAAGAGGAAGGATGAGAGGAAGAATTGGACGAAGTAGAGGGTTGGGGGGTAACTCTGGAATTGTCTAGTTGCTGACTTGATTGTTCAGGAATTGCAGTGTTCTGAATGATGGAGGTTGAGAAAAGCCATACGGGCAAGCCAATCGTCAATCCTGGAAGTGACAATGTGGCCATGTGGGGTGCACCAACATCTCCCCAAGAGGAGAAGGGACTAGGATTTCCTCCAAGGGGAAATCCTTGGTTGGTAGACTCCATTTTCTCAACCTAAGACCAAAGTAGGAAAGGTGAAGATTATTTCGTTTAAAATAAATTTTAGACGCTTTGACACAACTTGTTTTTTCAATTTTAAAGAGTCGAGAAAAAACAAAAGATGAATTTAGTCGCCTTCGATTTTTAATGAGCCTGAAGTGACAAGTGCTCATATGGACCTTTTCCGTTAGGGAGTCTGAAAAGGAATGAAAGGGACTGCTCTGGAAATCTAGGTAGAGGGATTACCAAACCAATCGCAAAACTGCAGAATACTTTTTATGGTACGGTAGTCAATCTTCCCGAATGCTGTGTTCAATGCATTGCGATCGATAGGGCAGTAGACACGACTTCCTATGGATAAAGTATTAAGCCTATTGTGGTCTCCCAAAATATACTCGACGGTACGTGGGAGCACAAGTCCATACTAGCACTTATCGTCTCAAAGTGGAGGAATCACCCAACCAACAGTGAGAACAACAGTTACCAGGCTTTACGACGCTGGAATACGTCTCTAGCCTAGACTTCTAGATGTTGTGCGTTAGGTTCCAAAGCGTTGTTAGATTCATTAAATTTATTTTATAGTTGATCTTGCTTAAGAAATTTGCCTTTCAGGTTCACTGTGTGATGTAGATGTATAATTCCTAAAATGCAATCTAAGATGATAAACAATCTTTTATCTTCTTTGTGCAATGAAAATCCTAGCTACTAAGGAAAGAAAGACAGAATTATTTCAACAAAGAGCAAAGAGCACACACTATATGCACTATCCTAAATCAAACCAATCAAACAGTCTAAATGCAAATGCACATGCATGTATTTGTTTTCAGCCTTCTTAATATGTGAATGATAAAAAGAAAACTAATGTGCAAATCTGCATTACTTCTCAAAGCAACAATTACTAACAAGTTTCTTTTCAAAATCGACAATGAAGACAATGACAACACTTTGCGATTTGGAAATGAAGACTTGCTTTCGACACTAGAAAAACTACTAATTCAGATCAAATACAATAGTAACAGGGTAATCGACTATCAAGAGCAATCAAACTCTCTTCTATGACTGAAAACGAAACTTGTGACACTTTCAAATCAAGAAACATCAGTACAATTACGTTACTTTTTTGCAAAGGAGAACTGAAAATGACTCAACAAATACACAAAAACATTTACAGTTCTTTGCACATTGGAGGCGGAATAATAGCAAGGAAAGGGGTTTCAAACAGAGGTGTACTGACTACAGGCAGCAAAATTCTTGAATAGATCTGAAAAGAGTGAACACAGAAACCAAAATCTAGGAACAATGCCTAGTCTGATCAGCGCACCTGTAACACAGTGAATTTGAAATGTAGCGCACCTACTACACTTGGGAAGTGCGCTGAATTTCAGATTCACAGAATAGAGAGTGCGCTGGGCCAGGGACAAGACTTTGCTTGGGTTCTGGGTCATAGTTTGCAGTTCAGTTCAGGGATTTTGGCCGAGCAAGTGGTAATCAGTAAATCAACAGCAGGGGTAGATCTAAGGAGGTTACTAGAGCCACCACAAAGGCAATTAGATAGTTTGTAAATCAGTTGTTTAATTCATAAACAAAACCCGGAGATTGACTAAAGTGGCATTTATGTACTTTGCATTTGCATAGAAAATGCAGTTCGAAAGCTACCTGGCTCAACTTCAGGCTCCGTCTGTAAGTTTATAAAGTAAACAAATGTAGATAAACAAACAACCTAGTCACTCCCCAACGGAGTCACCATTTTGTTACAGGGAAAAGTGTCTATGTAGAACTTATAATCCCACTAAGGTGTGGTAGCTACCTTAGAAAAAAACAAAGTAAAACTACTTTTGTTTTCCTTTATGAAAGATAGATGAGATAAGAATAAAGGAGACCAACCTCTGTCTTGTGCTTGGTTCCTTGTTCGATTCTTCTCTCTTCTGATAGTCCTTTGCTACTTGCTTCCTTGTATACCCAGCTTTACAGAGTACCTGTAGAATCAAAGCAGCATAACACTATACGAGAACATGGATCTATTAACATAAACAATCTAGGATCGGATGTAAATTGACCATACAAATGCATAAAACATAGATTACACAAGAGTATGGAGGAAAACTTGAATAGATTTATTGATAATCAAGAAAGAGCCAAGAGAGTTACAACCAGTTGTTCTGACCCAGCATCATCCTCTTAGCAAGTAAGCCCTTCTTCACCTCATGCAAAGCTTAGATCACCCAACACTATGATGTTGCCTCAAGAAACCAACATCAATTCCTTACAAGATGTAAAATTCCAGCCTCCGGATCTCTGGGATGAGGGATCCATATATAGATATCTGTAAGGGAGATGAGTTAGCTTGTGATTTTATTAGTGTCTTCCCTCTGATAGTTCTTGCTTCCACTTGGAGATTGATGATCTCTTACTCATCCTTGGTCGAATTCAGAGAGGCAAGTGTCACAGGAGAAGTTTCTGGAAGATTCCATGCCTCTCCACCTCGTGGATTGACACTGCCATTTGTCTCTTCTCACCCATCGCACCCCATAGAAGGGATTTTTGAAATGCAATGCACCCACAGAGTGTACTTAGGAGAGATGCAACGCACTTTGCCTATGGAGCAGGTGAAATGATCCTGTTTTGACCAGTTCTGAGTATTTTTTTCATGGAGAACTTCTGGGAGAAGCTGTAATCAGTTGACCTTGTTCCTTTAGGGGTTGGAACAAAACTTTTAGGGACTTAGGAGCCCTTGGTTTATGGACATTTTATGCTTGGGGTTGCAGTGCCCAAAAATGTCTATAACAAGAACTTGTATTTTTGCAGCTCCATTGTAATTTCTTGTAAGGATGTAATTGTATTAATGGAAATAATGAATATTGGTCACATGCTCAGCTTCTATGTCTTGGTCTCCTTCATAGAACTCTGAGTTTCCTTGGGCTTGGCCATCCCAGGAGCCTCAAAGCCCTTTTGTATCATCTGATTTTCTTCTTTTCACTTCTTATTCACATGCATCTTTTGTTCTTGTGTTTTTTCTATTTATGCATTTAGTGTTAATGATTTCTTGTTGTAGGATTGGGTTAAATGGTTGAAGTAAGTTATTTTGCAGGATCACAAACATCATTTCATCCTTGGAACAACTTTGGAAGTTCATAGTAATCATTGAGCTACTTGCATTAGTTTGTTTATTCCCAAATATAGATTTCTGGAACTCCTTTGTGGCAAATAGTAGTAAATTTATGCTATTTTTTTTAGAGCATGCTAATGAGATTTAATTGATTTGGTTCCACTTTCATTACATCAAAAAATAATTCAAGTTAATAAAAAAAATTACCCCATTGCATTTGCACTTGATTAGGTTGCCTATTTGATAGATTTACTAGCTCACCAGTTCTCGAATTTCTAGATTTTAGACTAGTAATTTTCTGTCATTTTTTAGCATGGGTTAACATAGGTATTTTTGAGTGATTCCACTTGGAATGGATACCTAAGACATCCTAGTCAATAAAAAAATTTTTCCCATCCAATTTGGATTTGATTTGCTTCATCATTCGATGAATTATAACTTCCTGTAGTAAATCTGTAACATCTTGTCGTTTCATGTAGTAGCCTTCCAACATGCATATACTTGCCTAGATTCACTCAAGAAGCTTGGTTATTGTCCCTTTGGGTTGAATAAAGACCCCTAGGCTCTAAATCAATGATTAGGGAAGACTAAAGACCACTTGGGACTTTCATCTTTACCCATGCAAAACATTTCAACGATTTGGGCTAATGGACAAATTTATGAAATGGGTAATACAATGATGATTTTATTGATTGCCACATCCAATGAAATTTGTTAATGGATATAAATTCTTTGAAATGTAATGGTTGACATTTAGTTCATGATATTTACTTTCTGCAATTAGAATAGGTTTCTTTCCTTGCACTTTCTTTCTTGCAATAGGTTGAGGTTTCCATTTCGAGCATTTCGTTTTCTGCAATTAGTTTAGGATTTGACTTCAATACATGCACTCCATTATATCATGACAACAAAGGAAGGACACATTGTATGTTGCACATATAGTGGAAATATCTCTTATGTTTGTATGAAACCCGAGTTGATAATTAAATTTGGTAGCCTTGGGAGTTGCAACATTCTTGTTGCAATACCAAGGCTCATCATATGGTGCTATGGATTGGAAATGTATCATAAAAAAAATGAAAATAGGATGTTTCTTTGGGCTCATAAAAGATTATCATCAGGTGGAAAAATGGTCCTCACATAATCCATGATCCATAACATATCGATATACAAGATGCATTTATATACCCTGCCTGGTTGCATTATAAAAAATATCAAATCTATCATAGTTGTCTTCATTTGGTTTGGGGCCGAAGACGGAGCACCCTTGACAATTTTGTGAGGGGAGATGGAGAGGAATTTTGATGTTTTCCGTAAGGGATTAGGGTAAAACCCTAGGGTTTTTACTGCAAACACCGCAGATTACTGGAGCAGTGTACCCGTCTATTGACAGTATTGCCCACCATTTCTGTTTCACCTCGTCCGTCACTTTTGGTTGCCGGTTTCTGGATTGGAACATGGGAAATACAATGGAGGTTGAAGAGTGTTGAGATTGCAACAAGATGATGGAGCTTAGTGAAAAGAGTCGCCTTCACTAAGTGGGCCCACAAGCAAATTATGGCGCAAGTTCTATTTTTGGATCCCAGCAGGGATGATCACAGCAGGAGTGACCACAACAGGGATGATCACAGCAGGAGTGACCACAGCAGGAGTGATCACAGCATGAGTGATCAAAGTCTATTTTTAGACTGGCTATCCAAAATAGAAAAGTCAAATATTATTGTTTCATAATAATATTTGGACTATAAACTTGATCTTATTCTCTTGGAGCACTTCAGTTTGAGCTACATATGTGGCCCATGCAGCTGTCAGAAGGAAGTACGCTTTTCTTATGAGTCAGTTGAGTTGTTGCATGCATGAATTCAGTTAGAACTCAATCAGTTGAGTTTGGTGGAGTTGATTGTGGAGTTGATGGAGTTGTGTTCAGTTTGACTCGGTTAAACTAGTTGTAGTTAGTCTAACTGCAAATAGACTAATGATGAGTTGTTAAACTAATTATTAACTCATAATACAACTATAGAATACATCAGTTAACTCAGTTGCATGTCAGTGCATGTTCAGTTCAACAGGGACAGGTGTTAGAGAATTAGATTGCTATCAGTTGTGACTATAGTTGTGCATGAGGATTTGCACAATCAAGGGATTGAGTATGCCAATGAGTTTTCTCATGTATTTGCCTAGTATTATAGCCTTTGCTCACATCTAACATAGTGTGAGTGATTCTTTGGAGGTGAAATACGAGTTTTGGTAAACCATTCTCATTCATTCTTAAGCAGGTATTGAGCAGTGGAGGCAGACAAGCAGTGGAATAGATTTGGAGATCAGATCTTAGTTGTATTGTGTGTAACAGGTGGAGCTGGTACTGGATTGCTTGTGATAAGCATTGTACTTTGTAATGTTACATGGTCTCAATAATCAATATACAGATAGTTGGGGTTTTTAGCGAGATTCTTTCCCTGGGTTACATACTGTGTTAATGTGTGAATGCTCTTGGTGTTTTATTGTTATTGATGCTGCTATATTGATGATCAACGTAGAGGAGCTTATGTATTGTGTATGTATTCTGCAATAGTACATGATCAAGATAATCTCCATTGAATATGTGTTAAATTGTTCAAAATTTCTACATGGTATCAGAGCTGTTGATCATCAGATCTACTATTCAGGAAGTGTTTACATTCTATTTCTTCAGGCAGAGTTTGTAATCGGGCCAGGTAGCCTCTGGATTCATCCTTCCTTTGGAAGGTGAGATATCCGGTGAATGCCCATACAGTCAATCTCTGTACGAGAAATATTGTGTTCTCATGAATCTTAGATTCGAGGCGGTTGAGTTGGTTGCTGGTGGAATTCGAATTTGCAGCAGTGTTTTCTTGGTGGCAACGCAGCAATGTCTTTCAACAGATTGCGATTGGAGTATGCTCTTGAGGACAACTCAAACTATATTGCATGGAAGGACAGGATGGAGGCAGTATTGGATGATAATGGGTTGAAGGAGTTCATAGATACGGATGTCCCAAAGCCTACTGATGCTACTCAAGGTGATGCTTGGCAAAAGAAGACCGCAAAATGTCGAAGGATTCTGTTGGAGGGCGTGAAGGATCACATTGTGTCCAGCCTCCATGGAAAGGCTACTCCATATTTGATGTGGAAATCATTAACAGAATTATTCCAAAGCAAGAGCGATCAGAGGAAGCTGGCGCTCAAAGATAAACTCAGAAACATCAAATGCGAGAAGGGTGACAGTATGCCCAAGTATCTCATGAAGTTCACTCAGTGTCGAGATGAGTTGGGAAGTGTGGGGGTTACTATCGATGATGAGGACTTGGTGAGCTTGGCTCTCCTTGGTCTTCCGAAGAGTTGGCATTCCTATCAGGACTCTGTCAATGGTCGGGAGAAATTGCCAGGATGGGAAAGACTATGGTCAGATCTTGTGCAGGAGGAGATCAGGCGGAGTACCAGGGACGAATCTTCATCAAAGGGAGCTGATGAAGAGAATTATGCTTTGGCTGCCAAAGCAAAGAAAAGGAAGAGCAAGAAAGCTTCTCAGTCTGGTGCGAAAGGCAAGAAGCAGGATATGTCCAAGGTGAAGTGTTTTCACTGTCACCAGCATGGACACTATGCCACTAATTGTCCGCAGAAGAAGAAGAACAAGTAGGATGCTGGATCTTCAGCAGTGGAGGCTCTAGCCTCACAGTTTGAGATTTATTTTTCATTGTTCGCATGCTTGGTTTCAAGTGTGATGGGATCGGTGTGGTTCTTGGACAGTGGTGCATCTTTTCACATGACAGGAGATAGATATTTGTTCTCTGATCTCAAGGACAAAGATCTTGGAGTGCACATCGAGATGGGCGATGATGGTAGATACAGTGCGACCGGTATCGGTACCATTTCCTTTGAGAGGGAGTCTGGTAAACCCTTCATATTGAATGAAGTCATGCATGTTCTAGGATTGAAGGAGAATCTTATCTCAGTGGCGATGTTAGAATACAAGGGGTATGATGTTGTTTTCAGCAAGGGAAAGACCTTCCTGCGCAGCAAGACAACTGGTGAGACTCGGAAGATAGGGGTTCGAGTGAGGAACCTTTATCAGTTGCATGTAGATGGATGTGCAGCAATGGCAGGCAAGGCAGAAGGATTGGTGATCCTGGATGATGGCGAGTTGTGGCACAGGAGATTGGGTCACCTTCACCATGGAGCCTTGAAGATACTGCAGCAGATCACTACAGGGCTTCCTAAAGGCACACTTGCGCAATCAAATCAGTGCAAGGGGTGTACTTTGGGGAAGTTTGTGAAAGCCACCTTTCATGAGAAGGATAGTCGTGCCACGACGATCCTTGAGAGAATTCACACAGACGTGTGTGGACCTTTCTCAGTTGCTTCGACAGCAAAACACATGTATTATGTGACTTTTGTTGATGATTTCTCTCGTAAGTGCTGGATCTTCTTCATGCAGAAGAAGAGCGAGACATATTCAAAGTTTTGTGAATTCAAAGCACTGGTCGAGAAGGAGTCGGGGAAGAAGGTGAAGGCTCTTAGGAGCGATAATGGTGGTGAATACATCTCAGACGATTTCAAGGATTTTTGCAAGGCAGAAGGGATTCGTAGAGAGCTCATAGCTCCCCATAACCCACACCAGAACGGGGTAGCTGAGCGGAAGAATAGAACGATTGTGGGTGCTACATGGGCAATGTTGCATGATCAGGGCCTACCCCTTCACTTGTGGGTGGAAGCATTCAATGCAGCAGTTTATGTGCAGAACCGTTGTCCTCATAGGATACTTGGCATGAGTACACCCGAGGAGGCTTATTCTGGTAAGAAGCTTGATCTTTCTCATTTGAGGATTTTTTGGTGCTAACATTTACATGCATGTGACAAAGGATGCCAGGAAGAAGTTGGAGCCGACTGTAGAGGTTGGGATATTTGTGGGGTACACTGATACGCCCCACAACTATCGTGTGTATTTGCCAGACAGTCGTAAAACTGTCGTGCGATGGGATATAAAATTTCAGGAGGAGAAAGACATGAAGTGTTCGCTTGAGAGGGAGCTACACTTGCATGTAGATGAGGAGCTATTAGTTCCTAAGGATGAGTTTCAGGATGTGGATCAGCCACAGGATGAGGTTCATGAAGTGGAAGAGACCACTCATGCAGTGCCAACCATCAAAGGGCGAAAGCGCTTGATAGAAGCTGAGCGACTGGCTCAAGATGCAGAGAAAGTTGTAGGACCACCTACAACCCAACGCAGGCAGAGACAGTCACCTGATCGATACACTGGATACATGGCTCTTATGAGCAAGTGTGTTGTGACTGAGCCATCCTCTTTCGAGGAAGCTGTGGAGGATCCCGCATGGGTAGACGCCATGGTGGAAGAGTATGATTCTATTGTCAGAAACAGTGCATGGGAGATTGTTCCTAGACCGGAAGGGAAATCAGTGGTGGGTTCGAGATGGATCTACAAAGTTAAGCAGACAGCTGACGAGAGTGTAGAGAAGTACAAGGAAATATTTTTTGCCCGAGGCTTTTCACAGATAGAGGGGATTGATTATGAGGAGACCTTTGCACCTGTCGCAAGGTATTCTTCCATACGGACGATTCTTGCTCTCTTTGCGCAGATGGGATGGCACATTCATTAGATGGATGTGAAGACTGTGTTCCTCAATGGAGTCATTGAGGATGAGGTGTACATTGAGCAACCCGAAGGCTTTGAGGTCTTCAGCAGCAAGTCGCATGTGTGCAAGCTCAAGAGAGCGTTGTATGGGTTGAAGCAAGCACCACGTGCTTGGTACACACAGATAGACATCTATTTCACAGGACTTGGATTCTCTAAGAGTGAGGCAGATCCTAACCTATACCAGATTGTGGTGGAGGGTAAGTTGGTTATCATTGTATTGTATGTTGATGATTTGATTCTAACAGGTGATGAGCTGTTGATACTGTCATGCAAGAAGGATCTTGCTACAGAGTTTGAGATGAAGGATTTGGGCCTCCTTCACTATTTCCTAGGATTGGAAATATGGCAGCACAGTGGTGGACTGTTTGTTTCTCAGGGCAAGTATGCTCGGGAGATACTGGAGAAGTTCAACATGCATGGCTGCAAGCCTGTTGATACTCCTCTTCCTGGAGGTTGGAGGAAGGAGGATGCCACTTTGGGAGAAGAAGTGGATGCCACTGTTTATCGACAGTTGGTGGGGTCGCTAATGTATTTGGTCAATACACGACCCGATATATGCTATGCAGTTAACCAGCTTTCACAAGCTATGGTTAAGCCTACCAAGCTCTTCTGGAAGGCAGGAAAGCATGTATTGCGCTACTTGAGAGGCACATCGGGATATGGATATTGGTACAGATAGGAGGATGCAGATTGGGCAGGGAGCTCAACAGACGACATCAGGTACTATCATATCAGAGATTGTGTGCAGCGGAGGATCGTACTATCATATCAGAGATTGTGCGCAGCGGAGGATCATGTTGCTTTCATACATTCCAACAGAGGATCAGGATGCTGATATTCTGACGAAGGCTCTCACCAGGATCAAATTCGAATACCATCAACGTAGGATAGGGGTTGCTGATAATCCATACCTTGTCGAGAGGGAGTGTTGAGATTGCAACAAGATGATGGAGCTTAGTGAAAAGAGTCGCCTTCACTAAGTGGGCCCACAGGCAAATTATGGCGCAAGTTCTATTTTTGGATCCCAGCAGGGATGATCATAGCAGGAGTGACCACAGCAGGGATGATCACAGCAGGAGTGACCACAGCAGGAGTGATCACAGCAGGAGTGATCAAAGTCTATTTTTAGATTGGCTGTCCATAATAGAAAAGTCAAATATTATTGTCTCATAATAATATTTGGACTATAAACTTGATCTTATTCTCTTGGAGCACTTCAGTTTGAGCTACAGATGTGGCCCATGGAGCTGTCAGAAGGAAGTATGATTTTCTTATGAGTCAGTTGAGTTGTTGCATGCATGACTTCAGTTAGAACTCAATCAGTTGAGCTTGATGGAGTTGATTGTAGAGTTGATGGAGTTGTGTTCAGTTTGACTTGGTTAAACTAGTTGTAGTTAGTCTAACTGCAAATAGACTAATGATGAGTTGCTAAACTAATTATTAACTCATAATACAACTATAGAATACATCAGTTAACTCAGTTGCATGTCAGTGCATGTTCAGTTCAACAGGGACATGTGTTAGAGAATCAGATTGCTATCCGTTGTGACTATAGTTGTGCATGAGGATTTGCACAATCAAGGGATTGAGTATGCCAATGAGTTTGCTCATGTATTTTCCCAGTATTATAGCCTCTGCTCACGTCTAACACAATGTGAGTGATTCTTTGGAGGTGAAATACGAGTTTTGGTAAACCATTCTCATTCATTCTTGAGCAGGTATTGAGTAGTGGAGGTAGGCAAGCAGTGGAATAGATTTGGAGATAAGATCTTAGATGTATTGTGTGTAACAGGTGGAGCTGGTACTGGATTGCTTGTGATAAGCATTGTACTTTGTAATGTTACATGGTCTCAATCATTAATATACAAATAGTTGGGGTTTTTAGCGAGATGCTTTCCCCGGGTTACATACTGTGTTAATGTGTGAATGCTCTTGATGTTTTATTGTTATTGATGCTACTATATTGATGATCAACGTAGAGGAGCTTATGTATTGTGTATGTATTCCACAATAGTACATGATCAGGATAATCTCCATTGAATATGTGTTAAATTATTCAAAATTTCTACAAAGAGCTCGATTATTCCGAGGATCCCTATCCAGACCGTGTTATCTTTGGGAATCCTAGCTTCACCTCGCTGGCATCTGGCCCTAATTTTTTGTCCGACCCTGCTCCGCCTATATCATCACTGGTGGTCTCATTTTCTGGGCACTGTTCTGCACCTCCTCACATCGGGTCACTCTCTATAGAATCCCCTGCCTTGGATTGTCCTCCTTTATCACCTGGTACCCTGCACATTTTGACTGCGAATACCCCCCCTTCGCCCTCTTTCGATCCTCATCCGTCCATATCGGCATTTTTCACCACGCCGCCTGTAGACATCCATTCCACCGCGGCTCCAAACCCTCCCTTATCTGCTCACTCACCGTCAGGTTGTTTCGAGACCCCTGCAGTCAAGGTAAAGTCTGCTAAAAATTTTCCTTTGGAGGGATCCCCTGATCCATTGGTGGACCACCCATCTGCACCTTGTACAGGCAAGAGAAAGACCAAGTGCATGAAGGCAACCTCCAAGGACATCACCATCCGATTTGGTGAGACCTCTGCGATTAGGGAGGCAGCATACATGGCTAGCACAGTGCTTGTTGGGCATGTCCGCGGCAGGGCGTACTCGGCTACCAGACTTACCCTATGGGTCAAGGAGATATGGGGTGGATTGTTGAAGGAATTGCCTGAGGTACAGATCCTTCCCAGGGGGTGGTTTTCTCTTCATTTTGCAAAGGAGAACTATACGGATTTGGTTCTTGCCAGGTACTGGCATATCGAGATGGCCCCGGTCCTTCTTAAGTGATGGAGTCCCTTGTTTGACCCTGAGAGAGAGCAAATTGGGGCTGGACCACTCTGGGTGCGCTTGTCGGGGCTTCCTTTACAGTACTGGTGCGAGGAAGTCTTCATCAGAATTGGTAATGCTCTCGGTACCTATCTGGACCATGATCACACATTTGTGGAATCAAAGAATAGAACCCTCACCCGCATTCTGGTCCATTTGGACACTCGTGAGGGTTTGGAGGAGAAGATTACATTACAATGGGGGAAGTTCATCAGGGTCCAGATCCTAGACTATGAAGGGGTTCTGTTCCGTTGCCGGCGATGCCACAGGGTGGGACATATCTTCAAAGATTTCCCTCTTCTCAAAAAATCAGAGGACACCCCAAAAGCATCACCCGCTTCATCCAGGATTGACTCGCCGGTCGTTCTGCGCTCTCCTGCTCTGGGTCCTACTCCTCTGGCAAGCACTCCACTCCAAAAGGCGAAGGATGTTGTGCACAGATCGATCTTGTCGCCGCTCACTAGGTCTCAGGCAGCTGCTAAAGCTGCAAAAGTTTCAGGTACTCCTCTGACCTCTTCTACCTCATCTAATGCTTTTTGTTCATCTGTTATTGCATCTTCCATATACACATCTATGGCACATTGCACTATGTCGTCTCCACCCTTAATTGCCACTACTGCTCCTCACTACATTCACTCTCTACATCCTCCACCTCTCCATCATCCTCCAAGGTTTCACCATCTCATTGCTATTATCTTCGTTCCTGAACCCTAGCTAGCGGTACCCCAGTTCGACATGCTGGACTGGGTCTTACTCTACCCGATTTAGTTCCTTTGACATCTCGGGGGAGGAAATCTGATCTCTCCAAAGCCATCAAGCGTGCTGGGGCTGAAGTATCCTCTGGTCGCCAATCTACTCTCGATGGGGTTCTTAGAGCTTTGAACACCCCGAGTGGAGTTCCCCCATGAAGTGTCTATCTTTTAACTGCAGAGGCATGCTAGTGCCTCCAAGAAACTAGCCCTGCAGAGACTCTTTGAGGTTGATCCTATCGATATCATCTTGCTTCAAGAAACCCTAGGTATTGCTGAACACATTACCAGCTCTCTGCAATCTATTTCCTCGGGATGGACCTTCTTGGCAATGGATGTTGTGGGGAGATCTAGAGGACTTGCCATTGGTTACAATCCTCGCACCATCAGGGTTTCAACATCGTGGGGAGGCCACAGATTCATGGGCATATATTTATTCTCAGCTGAGCTTGGAACAACCTTCGGGTTGTCAATATTTATGGACCCTGTCAACAGAGGGAGAATTTCTAGCAGCATATGCTAAACCTCTCGATCCTTTCTTCTGATCACATCATCCTAGGTGGTGATCTAAATTTTTCCTTGGGTTTCTGCAAATCTTGGGGGTCTATGGCACAAGTGGATTCAATCTCGAGGTTTATGACAAATCTTCTGGAGCAGTACAATTTTGTGGACGTCCCCATGAATTAACCCTTTCCTACATGGAGGAATAGGAGGGTGGGTGAAGCTGCACTCGCGTGAAGACTCGACAGATTTCTAATGAAAGGCCCCCTCTTACAACATATGCATCACTACAAACAATGGGTTGGTTCAGGGGGCATTTCAGATCACTCCCCAATCTATCTGGAGGTTTTGAGCCCTCATCCTAAACCAAAAGTCCCTTTTAAATTCAACCATGTTTGGTTATAGGACCCTGCCTACATTAGCATGGTTACGGACTTCTAGGCTGCCAACCTGATTAATAGATCTGATTCCTTGGCTAAAGGGTTCTGTAATAATCTGTCCAAGCTCAAGCATATTTCTATTAATTGGGCTAGAGAGAAGCATCTGAGGGAGAACTCGATACTAGCCCACATCGAATCCGAGCTGAGCTCTTTGCTCGATGAGAGAAGCTTGGGGTTTATTTCAGCTGAAAACAAGTCACACTTGATTGAGCTAGAGTACCAAAAGGTTCAAATTCTGAAGGAGAGAGAGGAATCCATGAGACTAAGGAGTAGGGCCATATGGTTGAAAGCTGGGGATGAAAGCACAAGATTCTTTCAAAATTATGCTAAAGGAAGAAAGGTATCAAACACCATCTGGAATCTTCCTCTACCTGAGGGAGGAGCCGCTGACTCTTTCAACAAACTCTCCCACCTTGGCTCTACACATTTCAGGAATCTATATAAAAGCCCTCCTGGTTCAAATCTTGCTGACATCATAAATGTGGTTGGACATTTTCCCAGATTTGTTAATGAGGATGAGGCAGAGGGGCTATTCACACCGGTGACAACTGGTGAACTTGAAAGCACGTTAAAATGGTTCAAGAAGGACAAGAGCCCAGGCCCGGACGTCTGGACGATTGAATTCTATCTTGCATTTTACGACCTTCTGGGATAGGATCTGCTGCAAGTTGTGGAAGAATGTAGATTATCCAGATTGTTGTACAATGCCATAAATTCAACTTTCATTGCTCTCATTCCAAAATCTGATACTCCTTCCTATTTCAATGATTATAGGCCTATTTCTTTGTGCAAATGTTTGTACAAAATTATTTCCAAGATTATTGCCAACAGACTCCGGCCTATTCTCTCCTGTCATATTGCCCCTCAGCAATTTGCCTTTCTTGAACATTGACAGATTCACGAAGCCATTGGATCGGCACAAGAAGCATTACATTCTATCTGGACCAGACATCATAAGGGCATTATTCTCAAGATAGACCTGGCAAAAGCTTTTGACCGTGTCAGCTGGCTTTACATTAAGATGCTCCTTATCCATTTGGGCTTCCCCCATCACTTCATCACTTGGATTATGGCCTGCATTACCTCTCCTACCTTTAGTGTCCTCATTAATGGCTCTGCTTCTCATTTCTTCCATTTAGAGAGGGGACTTAAAAAAGGCTGCCCACTCTCTCACATCCTATTTTTGATAGTCATGGATAGACTTAGTCACTTGATTACATCGATTAAGCGAGATGGAGATCTCTGTGGTCTCAAGATATCAGATGATTGCTTTCTTACTCATCTTTTATTTGTGGATGATGTTCTCATCTTCCTTGATGGTAGTATCCGGGACTCTCGTACCTTCTCCAAAATTATCCTTCTTTTCTCGACTGCTACTGGGATGCTAGCCAACCAATCTAAATCTACCATCACCTTTGCCCGAACCTCCATTCAAGAGTCCCACCTTGCTCATCAGCTTTTTCCTTACTGTATCCATCCACTGGATAGGGGTCTCAAATACTTGGGATTTTGGATAAAGCCTATTAGTCAGAGGATTGCAGATTGGGTTTGGCTAGTTACCAAATTGGAAAAAAGATTGTCCATCTGGAGTCACAAACATCTATCTAGGGCAGGCAGACTCGTTCTGATTAAATCTGTTCTGGAGGCTACGCCAGTCTTTTGGATGGCACTTGCATGGATACCCAGGAATATCCTAGCTCGTATACAACAAATATGCAACAGATACCTCTGGAATGGGAATCAGGACAAAAAGATTTTTGCATGGGTTAGTTGGAAGAAGATTGCATTGCCTAAGAAATGGAGTGGTTGGGGTCTCAAAGATCTCCCTTTATTTGCACAAGCCCTTGCTGCAAAAATGGGCTGGACCCTGCTGACAGGACAGAACCTTTGGACTACCATTTCTTATCATAAGTATATCTGGCCTCAGCATATCATGGACTGGGTCTGATTGCCAAGTTGGCCAAAGTCAGGCATCTCAACAGTTTGGAAGGCACTCCTACACTCTCTCCCTCATATCAGGGACAATCTTGCTTGGTGAATCAATGATGGATCAAAGGCCCGCATAGGCTTGGTTCCATGGATTGGAGAAGGAGGAAGATATTAGCTGCCTAGAGATCTCATACAACATCTACATTCCCATGAGATCAAGGTGATTGCAAATATTGCAGATAATCAAAACACCTGTATTTTTTCCCAAGCATGGAAAACTGCACTGCAGCTTGAATTACCTCCATGCTGGCACCAGGAATGGCATGAATATATCTCTGCACTATCTAAATCACATATCAGGATTAAAGAGGGCCCTGATGAACTTATCTGGTGTCTCATGGAGAATGGTATATACTCTCCAAAGTCAGGGTATCTATCCTTGATCTCCCACAAAAAGCTGGAACAGATTACATTTTGGTGGAAGTCCATTTGGAAACTTACAGCGCCTCCTCGGACCAGATTGTTTTTCTGGTGTATACTTAGAGATAAAGTGCCTACGGGAGAGTATCTCACTCATAGATCTTTTCATGGACCAAATTGGTGCACCTTATGCAAAATCTCATCCGAATCGACTATACATCTCTTTTTAAATTGCTCTGCCATGATTACTCTCTGGCACAATATATCTTCTTCTATTCATTTTTCTGGGCAATGGGTTGGAGATGATCTCGGTAATGCATGGGAAGATTGGTTTAATCGACATAAGGGATCCAAACTTCAAAGCCTCCCTTTGATTATCAGTTGGTATGTCTGGCTAGCCCGGAACCACTCTATCTTTGATAACAGGCCTGTGTGCTAGCCACACATTGCGGCATGTATTGTATCAGCATATAATGAGATGCCCGAACCACAGCAACCTAGAGCCCGCAGACCTCATGCACCTCCTCACATTGATAAAAACACACCTTGGGCATTTTTCGATGGTGCAGCAAATCAACAGGGATGCGGTGGGGGATTTATCCTATACTTAAGTGAACATCATTTCTATAAAGTGAAGATGGGGTTAGGTGCTGGAACTAATAATTTCGCTGAGCTCATTACCCTTCGACACCTTCTACATTTCTCTTTGGGGCATCATTGCATGAACATAAACATTTATGGAGACTCAAAGATCATCATAAATTGGTTCAATAATATTACTGCTTGTCACATACACACACTCAGTAATATTTTGGATGAAGTTAATATTTTCAAGGCTCAATTTAATGACATCACTTGCAATCATATCTACAGGGAACATAACAGCAGTGCTGACGGGCTATCCAAGGAGGCCACGACACTTCCCAAAGGAGAGTGGATGATCTAAGAACAGGCGGGGACAAATGAATACTGTTACTACCATTGCCCATACATAGATCAACACTATCACAGGGCAGAGAGCCCTTGATCACTGGTTATCATGTCTATTATTGAAAAATGTAAATTTTGACTTTGTATATATTTTTATTTCACAGGACATATTTATGTGGTTCTAAATGCCCTGCGTGGCATATGTATAGGCTTATAAACAGACTCCTATTACAGTTTTTGAATGATCACCCTGCGTGGTGAATCTGAAAGGTACATAGTTTTTTGGTAATTTTTGAAAAAAGTCCTCAGAGGCTAGAATGATACAGCATATGCAATCGCATCTACAATATGTAATTTTTCAAAGTATTAATGAAAAATTACGATTTTTCCAGTGGAAAAAAATTTGGTTTGGGGCTAGAGGAGTTAAAAGTTTCACTTGGCTAGTCTAGACGATATCTATTCACTTAAGGAATTCATTGGATGGGGGATCAAAGATAATAAGATATTTGGGTGGGCTCTCACCATAAAGAGCTTATGGCATGTTGTGACTGGTACAGGTATTTGGAAAGAAATTATTAAAGAGAAATATATGAGTGGCAACAATCTTTTGGATTTCTACAGATCGGCCCAACAATCTTTCAGAAATGCTTCCTATATTTGGAACAATTTCATGAAGCTAAAGAAGTGGTTACTTGATAACATCTCTTAGGATATTAGTAGTGGAGGTCATGTTCTTGGTCGAATAGATGCCATTCATGACTTTGGGGGTTCACATCTTCTTCTGATAGATACCATCAAATTCCTCCATGATAAAGGCATATTTTTTCTATCACAGATTTGTGCATCCTATGACCCACTTCATATTTTCCCTACCTAGAAGAATGTGGTTGCTCTAGACATGTCGAGGTAGATGGTAGAAAATTGGTAGGATTACACTAACAAAATTCAATCTGTTGGAATTTCTCTTAGCAACAAGGTTGATACCCTCTGATCGAATGGAACTCTTTTTCATGGTCACCTTATGGTTGCGGCTATATATAGATATATCCTTTTATCTATGTGGGGGAATATGCATATCAGTTGGTTCTATAAAGTCTATAAATGGTTCATTCCTACAAAGATAAAAAAAAATTGACTACCTCGTATGGAGGAATAAGATCCTCGGTTGGGAAAATTTATGGGAGAAGGGATTTGTTGGGCCAGGGAGATTCCCTATGTCTAAAGCGGAATCAGAAAGCACAATGCATATACTCTTTTAATGCCCTTGTGCCAACACCATTTGGGCGTGATTTTTTTCGACCTTGAAGATACTCGCAAGATGGGACTTTCCATCTATGGAATCTTACTGCATCTGGTGGATGATACACTATCTAGCTTATGGGACTACTCCATTCTACATCATATGGGGAATGTGGACTAGAAAAAATCACTTGATTTTCTAGGATCACCCCCTTAAGATGGACTACATAATTGAATCCATTTGTGCCATGCTTTGTGAATATGATGTCTTGTTAGCCGAGAATTTTCCTCACAGATCTGTTCAAGATGCCCCTATCTTCTCTTTTATGCGGATGTTTTTGACGAGGCTGCACAAGGAGATAGGTGTGGATGTAGGGTGGTTATCTTGATGACACCATCCTACAAATTTCACTTTCATTGGAATGGTGGTCGGGGGTCAAATACACAGGCTAAAATTATCGCAGTCTAGAGCCCTCTATACTATTCAAAGAAGCTTGGTATAGAATCCTTGAACATTTTGGGTGACTCCTAGGTGGTCATTAAATGGTTTAATAGAAAATCCTCCTTCAATCTACCTTTACTCTTCAATTGGATGCATAGGATTGACCAATTTATTTCTATGTTTCGCCACACCATCTGTGTTCATGTGTATAGGGAGTTTAAATCCGAGGTTGATGCTCTTTTAAAACAGGGTATAATTGATCCACGAGGGAGCATTTTCTTCTCTTTCATGCATCAGGGCACTCGACGAACCACTGGTTCTTTCTTGTTGGTTTGATTTGTGTTCAACTCTCATACTTTGGCTATATTGTGGGTTTGGTGTGATTTTTTGTTCCCTTCCTCGATGTTGTCTTTTGTACAATTTCCTTTTTCCCAACTACTATCAACTTTAGCTTTTTTCAACCCTCTCTAGCTTCAGATGGATTGTTCATATGTTATTTTTGTAATGTCTCCTTTGAATATATATATTTTTTTATTTCCATTTCCAGTGTGATCAATGGTTAACTTTTTTATGATGAAATATACATGTACATGTAATAGTTTTTTGTAATAAAAATTCTTTTTTTCTTTCTTTCACTGAAAAAAAAATAGATATAATTGTCATATGATATTGTTGAAGTGTAAATTCAAATCAAAGTTATATATCTATATATCTATCTATCTATATATATATATATATATATATATATATATATATATATATTTTTTTTTTTTTTTTTTTTTTTTTTCATATATCTATTTGCATATATATATCTATGCAAATATTGATTTTAAATTTATTAAAAAAAATATTAAATTATTAAATATTGTAAAATTTAAATATTAAATATTAAATTTAAATTTAGTTAACATCTATATCAAGTTAAAAGCATGAAGATGTTATACAATTTTATTTATTTTTGAAATACCATGGGTAGATATTATCACAAGTTTTTCAAAGAGAAGAAAAATTTTATGTCTATTTTAGAGAAGTAGACTTTTGATATTTGAAAATTTTAATTCAATTCGATATTTAAATTGGGTATCATTTCACATATTTTATTTCCAAAATATTTTATTTTTCATTATTTTATATATAGTAAGAGAATGTCTTTAAAATTTTTATTTAATTTAAAATTAAATAAATATCTTAATTTTTAAAATTATATGATTTTCACAATTAAATAAAAAAATATTCTAAAATTAAATTTCTTCTTTTTATATATTGCATACTCAATTTTAATAAATAAATGGTTGAGGGAGAAAAGGTTGGACTACCTCCCTTCTTACAAAAGATTGGTGGATCTGACGTGAATATTCATAACAGTTACGCTAAAATTTTGTTGACACTTAATCATAGGGATTGGGTGAACAACTGTAATTAGTGTAAATAAATAATAGAGAAAATGGAGAGTCATCGGGAGATGAATTGAATAGTCACTCCCTCTTGTATATAATAATGAACAATGTAAATGAATAATATGATTTTATTTGAGGAGTTACCTCCTGGCCTGACATGGTATCAAAGCCAACCTCTACTTTTATTTTTCTGCATTGTAACTCTTGTCAGTTTCCTACCCTCTGTCTCTTTTCTCTGTTGAATCTCTACATTTGGACATGACCATCCGCATTCAATGCTTAACTCTCATAGAAGTTGTATGGAGTGGACCTACAAACAATAGTTGAAGTCGTTGAAGCCTTGGTGCTGAGAGATGGAACATGTGAGTTAAAAGACTATGAGCTGGGTCGAAACCTAGAGGTGTTGCGGTGTTTGGTAAGTGTTTTCAATAATCAAAATTCATTATCAAGCAGAAGACTGAAGGTCAATGGCATATATGGTGAATGCATGAAGTTTTTAGTCGGTTGAATGGTGCTATACACTGGAGTGATTGTGTACATGGTCCCCTCAGCTCCCACAAGTGTATTCACTATCCCGCAGTCCCCTCACTCTCCTTCCGTTGCAATGTATTAAATCACTGCTGCTCCTGCGCTGTTGTTCCATATGAATAAACACACTACTCCTACTTTGTTGTTCCATATATATAAATACGCTGCTCCTACATTGTTGTTCCATATATATAAACATGTTGCTCCTACGTTGTTGTTCCATATACATAAACACGTTGTTGTTCCATATATATAAGGCTGATATATATACATTGAATCCTACGCAGTTCTACCTCCTCCTGTCTCCACGCTATTTTCATATCCCAAAACGTTGTTATAATTTATTTTGTCTCCATTTCATATAATTATGAATGCTCCCAAACCTCCAGTATATATATAACATGTATTGCACCTCACAGTTGGCTGCTTATAGCATTTAAATGATTATGTCCATATATACCTCTGATATTTACATATCAGAATAATATTTTTTACATTTTTGTCTACACAACAAGTGCAAATTTTTGCCAGTAGAGGAGTTTTTTTTTTTTATACAATACACATTTAAATGCATTCATTGATCTCTATAGTTGGAGTGGTTCTCACCGGCAAAGAGAATTATCCTAAATAGTCACAGAAAACCAAACACACTCTCATTTTTAATGAGTTGTGGAAAGGAGTGTGTGTTGGAGACGGAGACAAAGAGCTAGAAAAACCTACCTCAAACAAGGAATTCATCATTTGGGAAAATAACAACAGCAAGGCCTATGCATTGATTGCAGCATCAGTAAATGAAGAGGTGAGTTTCCATATTTCACCATTTTCAAATGCTTTCGAAGCCTTACAAAAACTAAAGGAACTCTATGACTCACACTCTGCACTTGAAGTTGTTCAACTCATGATTAAACTCTTCACCCTTGAATTACAAAATAATGATCCTCTTGCTCTTGCATCAGAAGTAAAATCTATAATGCATGATATCAAAGTCACTAATGTTGAACTGGATATTCCTCTAATAGCTTTTCTCAAGGCACTTTATCCCACTTACTCAAATTATCTTGAGTCATTGCAAGCAAATGGAAACCTCAAAGATATTACCTTTGACTCCCTTGTGAAAAAATTTGCTGAAAGAGAGAAAGCTTTTGGGAAGAAGACAACTCCTAAGTCTTCTGAAGAGGCTGTGTGCCTTGCTCATAGAGAAAATAATCTTGCTCAAGATTCTTCCAGAGGAAGAGGCGGTCGAAGATGTAACAGCCTAGAAATAAAAACATGTAATTAATTAGATTAATCATGCGATTCATAGTCAACATGCAATTTATTAACTAGTTAAAATATGGGTGAAGAGAGAGACAACTTACCTGTGGAACGCTAGTTGAATTTTGCTACCTGCAACAAAGTCTTGGTGTTGGAGAGGTAAATCCCCTCTGCAGACAGAGGCGATCCCACTAGCCCAAAATGGGTCTAACAACAATCAATCAACGCTACCATGCAAGTTCCTAGTTGCAAATTGAAAGTGGATTATGAGAACCAACCTGGAGTCCAACGCTAGTGTCGTAGAAGAGTTGATACTCCCATTCCCTTGCTCCGGCAGGTCACGATCCTCACGATCTCCGCGAATGGATACCTGCACATGCAAAGAACGAAGTGAATACAAGCATAAAATCCACTAAATACAACTATATATCAGTCAGAAAAGATATAGATCAAACATTATCATAACGAACAATAAGATCGGAACCATAATGATAGTCGTTTATTAATGAATAATCAACAGAGAAAGATACAACCAAAGTTCTAACGTTGAATCTCTCCTCTGGCTGGGCGAGCAGCTATACATGTCTTGCAATAGATCTTCTCTCTCTCAAACTTCCGGCAGCATAACCTCCCTATGCTTCAAGACTCTTACTATCACTCAAGACAAGCGTTATCACAACTAGCATTACTCAAAAACTAGCTTGTCAAATGCATGAGGACAGACTTTTATAGATGGAGAAGGGGAGGAAGATACAATGCATCAGGACAACCATTATGGATTGGCATTATCTCCAAAAAGCCGCTGTGGATAGATGTCAAGGATAGATGATGACTCTCGACATCTAGAAGATGAGCTTTATCCTCAAAAGAGTTCATGACTTGAAGGGAAAAAACATCTAGGCGCCCGTTTGTCCAAAAATCTTTACCAAACTTGGTTGGCGCAGGTGTTGTTCTAAGACAGAGCGCCAATGGTCGCACCCTCTTTTGAGGATCTCATTGATTGGCGCGGGTAGTACATTGTGGACCTGCACTAATGGAAAAAGGGCACTTTTCACGGATATTTTGCAGGAGGTGTCTTCAGGGAACATGAAGTACATACTTAGGGGAATATAATGCAAGTGTTTTTAGGTTATGTCACTGCTCACAGGTCCCGGAATGAATCCTCCAAAGCACGGGAAAGGGGTAACAGGGACTGTGACCAACGGTGAAAAATTACTGTGTAACAGATGCCCCCTAAAGCATGAGGCCCGAGAGAGAGAGAGGGGTGAAATGCTTTACAAGAACACATGTAGCTGCCGCCGAGAATCTGCAGATACAACTGATAGCTCAAGTACATGATATATGTGGTATGGTCGCAGCCATCCATAAGAGAGTACATAATAATCTAGATCCATAGTATGGGCGCAGCCATCTGGTTAGGATCAATGAATCGACTCAGGTATGGTCGCAGCCATCCAATGAATGAGTCATGTAACAAGAATTATGCCTGGATTACAACAGACAAAATCCAGGGTCTTGCGCTCCATCTCGACCCGAACAAAAGTACAAGTTCAAGCATGCGAATATATGAGCTGAAGTCGAACATGCAGGAACATCGTCTGATTACCAGTCAATAATGAAAACTGTTAACAGACGCGAGAGGTACCACCAATAATGACAATGGCCCTCAAGGTACTATAGGTACAATCTACAGCGTGCGAATTAGTGATCGGGCGTCGAACACCCGTGGAATCATTCGATCGGAGGCCAATGATGAAAACCTCACGTCAAACACGAAGAACCTGCCATTGAGGCATGCAGGCTCCAAGGCACCGGAAGGGAGTCTCTAGATCAGCTTCCTGGATAATGAGCTGAGGTCGACAGGAAGTGACCTTGATTGAAGGTGGGCCATAATGTTTCCCACATCATCGACACGAGACAGAGAGATAATGTTGTGAATCAGGATTATGTGAGCTATCAGAGGGAGGTTGTTTTTCTGCAGAGGTCAACTTCTCTTGAACATATCGGCGGCACGACAGTGGAATTGGCAGTATTTGACATCAATGGATCAGAGGTCATGGTGACGAGGCAATGAGCAGATGAGAGGTCAAACAGGATTACCCAAATCCACGGAGGCAAGTGAAAAATGAGATGAGATATCCCCACCCAGACACGAAAGCAGACAAGTGCCATGTTCAAGAGCGACATACTGTCGACACGACAATAATTATGGTTCCATTTTCCCCTACCATTTCTGGCGAGTACCCCAATTATTTTTATTTACAAGCTTGATGGGGATAGCATATGCTTGTAACGTCATCTTGACGGACTCCAATGTCATTAAGTTTTAACGAGTCTGACAAAGGAAAAACTCGACGTCTTTTCATGTTTAGAGAGTTTGAAAAGACTGCGGAAAAGAAAACTCCAAGGGTGTCCTTTTTCGTAAAGTTGTGTCTCTCGAGCCCGAAAAAGTATAAAACAATGCTCGAAAGAACCGCCCGACCATTACGATCGAGGAGTACTTTTCATAAGTAGTGATTTCGACCTGAAAAAGTAAAAAAGCGATCGAAACCACGTCGTTTCGAAACCGTTAACGAACCTGAAACGACAAAGGTCCGACGATCTTTTCGTTTTTACACAGTCAGAAAAGAGTTTAAAGACGACCGCCTCCTATTTACGTTTAGCGAGTTAAGAGGGATAACTCGGCGATCTTTTCACATTTAAACGGTCGGAAAAGAGCTGAAAGTAGACCTCCATTTTTATTCTCTTTAACGAGTCAAAAAAGGAAAAGTACTCGGCAATCTTTTCATTTTTTACGAGTCAAAAAAGAGCTTAAAGGAGACTCGTCCTAGAGGAACGAGTGGTATAAAGGGTAGCAACTGGTTCCAGCAATGGTGGAACTGCTCAAAACATGTAATGGTCAAGAGGCTGGCTAATACAAACCACTCATCGCTACGGTTCGTCAGGAAAGGATAAACAACCAAGTGAAAGCATATGATCAGCCAAAGAGATGGTGGCGATGGAATGAAACAACCAAGGCTCATCCAACAAAATTTAGCGGATAGGCGGCAATCACAAGATGTGAATTAGGTATGGGTTCATTTTTACATAAGCTTGAACCATGGAGAACTCTGCTTGGATTTGGTTTCATGTTTACACAAGCTTGAAACGAAAAACTATGCTTGTTATAAGTTCACATGCCCCCAGCATAATAACACAAATCGAGGTACATGCCCCCCAAGCTTCATTGCATTCAAAAAAGTGGATGGAATGAAGGTTCACTCTCGAGATCTAGGAAAGAGTCGACTTGTATTTTACGAGATCTTGATCAAAAGACTCGATTTGGAAAGGGATTTGTTTCATTTTTTAAGGAGCTTGACATAGGAAAAGAACTATGCTCCGACTAGTACCAGTTTCATTTTTTTAAGGAGCTTGACACAGGAAAATGAACTATGCTCTGACCGAACTTCATCATAATGAATAGGAAGTCGGGGCTTCCAAGAGTGCCACTCCCGATGGAAGGGAAACATCTTAGAAGTCAGGGCCCAATGCCCCCAGGACACTATGCACAATGGCGGCATCACTGGATACAGGCACGAGATAGGTGGCCACATAGTTGATCTGTGCTGGGGCAGATGCAACTGGTGGATGAAAACCAGGAGGGGATGACGACTGCGCAGGAGGAACCCGTGGACGAACGAACGATAATTGATCGATAGTCACAATTCTTCCATCGTGTGGAAAGCAAACCACACGGAAAAGTGAAGAGACAAGGGCCCTCATGGCATAAACATAGTCACGGCCAAGGAGAAGACTGAAATCTAAAGCACCTTGGGTAACCGATACGTCTATATAGACGGTTTTGCCTCCCAAAGTAATAGGGAGCTTTGGAAGGATCCCTAATGGTTGACTAGTTCCTCCATCAAAAGCCGTCAGATTCGGCACGATTGGCACAAGCTGTGGGGAACCCAAAGCTTGCCAAGTAGTGGCAGGCATAAGACTGACAGATGCACCCTCATCCAAAACAGTGCCAGGTATCGCCTTATTATAGGCGTGTACCGTGATCCAGAAAGGCACATGGGATGGAAGGCGGGAGGTGGTCAAACGACTCCAGTCGAAGGAAATGACTGAACTACTTGGTGGGGGACTCGTATGATTGCCCCCCTGCTCTAAAGGGACCGAAGCAGGACTCTCAGGAACAGCTGGGATAGGAGAGTCATTTCCGTACTCAGGAGAATCTGAGGAGACGAGAAGAACATGGGAATTATGCTCTTTCGAAGCAGCGTGATCGAGTGGTGAACTCGAGTCGACACTCTTTCCAACCAATGGTTGGTCTGGAACAGGCTTGGCAGAGCCAGGTTCAGGAAGAGGAGGCTGGACAAGAGAGGAATCTTGGTCGATCTCTTTGTCAGTAGGACAACGATCTGCGGCTGCAGAGAGACATTGATAACCAACGGGAAGTTGAGGTGAGGGAGCTGTAAGACTTTCCAAGACAACAGAGGCTTTATCCATGAGCAGACAAAGGTGAAGGGGATGATTGCCTTCACAAAGTCTACAGGGGATTCGAATCTTCCCTTTTCCCTTAACATTTCCAGCTGATAGTGTAGCATCGCCGTGAGCTTCAGAGGACGATGAGGGGCGGGCCGAATCGTGAGACCATACTTCTAAGACCTTGGGAATGCCAAGACAATCGCGAAGAAGATGGTCCTCCTTGCACAACCTACAAGGAAATTTGACCTTCCGCGGAGGAGCAGAAGGTGGCCCGACTTGAGTTATACTTTTAACCTCTCGCTTAGGAGTCTTCTTCTTCTTCGTCTTCTTCTTCTTCTTCTTAGCCACCTGGTTACTTGAATCCAGAATTTCGCCAGGCGAAGTAGAAGATGAGGACGCAGAAATAGGTGAAGAAGGGGAGAGGTCTACCTTGGAATCAACATGATGTTGTTCGAGTGGAGGCGACGGTGGAACAGGAGTCATCACACTCGGGACCACCGAGGTTGAAAACAACCATACGGGCAAACCGATGGTTAACCCAGGCAAAGACAAAGTTGCCATATACGGAGCACCGACATTTCCAAAAGAAGGAAATGAACTAGGGTTTCCATCCAGGGGAACACCTTGGCCGGTAGACTCGGGGAAGGTTGCCATTGAAAACGAGAAAGAACCCTACTCAAGCTAACGCAAACAAGATCTAACCGGGTAAATGTGTATCGTGGCCGAATAAATTTTA
Source organism: Pinus tabuliformis (assembly GCA_031772625.1). Classification (NCBI taxonomy): domain Eukaryota; kingdom Viridiplantae; phylum Streptophyta; class Pinopsida; order Pinales; family Pinaceae; genus Pinus; species Pinus tabuliformis. The sequence goes on from CM062820.1 coordinate 267,055,038, forward strand.
AGACAAAGGAACTGAACTTGACCTTTTCATGTTTTAAGAGTCGAGAAAAGGACAAAAAGATGACTCTAGTCTCCTTCGAATGTTTAATGAGCACGAAGTGACAAGACGCTCACTGGCACCTTTTCTTTTAAGGAGTCCGAAAAGGATCAAAAGTGACTACTCTGGAGACTCTAGGCAAAGGGTTTACCAAACAATCCATAAAACTACTTATACACCTTGGCAATCAGATGAAAACCAAGGACTTCCCGTACAGCAGTCAATCTTCCCGAATGCGGTGTTCAGTGCATTACGGCTTGTAAGGCGGCAGACACGGCTTCCTGTGGATAAAGGATGATAACCTAGTGGGGTCTCCACATATACTCGACGGTACGTGGGAGCACAAATCCGTGCTAGACCACTATCGAGTCACAAAAGGAGGAATCACCCAACCATAATGTGAAACAATAGTGGCTAGGTTTAACGACGCCGGAACACGTCTCTAGCCTAGACCTCTAGAATGTATGCGTTAAGTTCCAATGCGTTGTTAGATTCATTCAGTTCATTTTACGGTTGATCTTTGATTAGGTTTCGATTTTCAGGCCTTACCGTATGTAATATCTCAAAATTTCCTAGATGCAAACTATATGCCAAAATATATCATTTCATTTGATGAATGCTAACTACGAGAGAGTTGAGATCTTTCAATCGAACAAAATGATCATAAAACAAACAATGATAACTCTAATGCAGCTAATGGCAATAAAAGAAACTTTTCTTTAAAGTCATTAATCACTAACAACAACGAAAAACTTTAATTTCCATTAACTAATATAACGCAAAAGAGATTGTTCGTTTTTCTTTTATTGGCAAAATGCACTAAGTAAATTTTGAGAGATACGATAACAGAGAGCAAAAAAGCAAATTTCACTCAATGGACACAATCAAGTCTTTGAAAAGAAAGGCAATCCTTCAAACCAAGAAAAACTCCAAAATCTCAATGAGCCATGTGATCTAGGCTCAAAACGAAGCCATATGGAAATCAAGCAAAAAGAACTAAATTGCTCGAATAACCCAAAAACAAGCTTCAACAACCATCAAACAGATGCAAAAGAGTATCCAAAAAGTTGACTGGATCAAGAGAAGACCGAAACAGAAACTGGCAAACACCCAAAGTATGCAAATGTAATCTATGCACACTTTTCATTCATATCCTGAAAATGAGAATTCTAATTATGGAAGTGTGATCTATGCAAGAGAATTCTCAAACACACGATGATTCTAATGTAATCTAAGAACCAATCAAGTGCAAACCAAGAAAAATGGGTGAGAGTTCCAAAGATCATAAACTAAAAACACTCAAAGGCGATTAACACTCATACACAATTTAGCCCCCCCCCCCCCCTGCGAATGAGGGGGAAATCTTTTTGCAAAAACAAAAGCAAAAAGATGCAAAATTGTGAAAAGATCGAGACAAACCTCCAAGTAATGATCAAAGGAAATCAAATTAATAATTTGCCAGAAAAAGACTCAAAACCAGTCAAAAAAGACTCTAATACATTCAGATGATTGAACAAAACAGGAAACCCAAGCTTGGGAGGCTGTAAACAAGCAAAATGAACAAGTTCACAGGGTTGGCGCGACTGTCAGGAAGAAAAATGTGCTAATTAAGGATTGGCGTGGTCTATCAATGTGCAACCTGCGCCAACTGGTGTGACTGTCAGGCCTAAAAACGTGCTAATCAAGTTTGCCGACTAAAAAAATAAAAACCAACAGTTCACGGCTTGACCAACAGTCCACGGCTTGACTAACAGAAACTAGACAGATCAAATATATAGACAGGCAGACCAAGCATAAAAATCCAGCTCAGAAAACTCATCTAAGCAAGCAAACAAGAGAGATCAAGGTGCATGAAAAACTCCATGCTGTTTGGTTTGTAAACCAACCCGGAGATTGACTGAAGCGGCGTTGATCTACTCCGCTAATGCAAAGCAATAGCGTTTCGAAGGCTGCCTGGCCGTACTTCAGGCTCCGTCCAAGGTTTATGAATCAAACAACAAATAGCTATCCCCAGTGGAGTCGCCAAATTGTTGGAGAGGTAAATCCCCTCTACGGACAGAGGCGATCCCACTAGCCCAAAATGGGTCTAGCAACAATCAATCAACGCTACCATGCAAGTTCCTAGTTGCAAATTGAAAGTGGATTATGAGAACCAACCTGGAGTCCAACGCTAGTGTCGTAGAAGAGTTGATACTCCCATTCCCTTGCTCCGGCAGGTCATGATCCTCACGATCTCCGCGAATGGATACCTGCACATGCAAAGAACGAAGCGAATACAAGCATAAAATCCACTAAATACAACTATATATCAGTCAGAAAAGATATAGATCAAACATTATCATAACGAACAATAAGATCGGAACCATAATGATAGTCGTTTATTAATGAATAATCAACAGAGAAAGATACAACCAAAGTTCTGATGTTGAATCTCTCCTCTGGCTGGGCGAGCAGCTATACATGTCTTGCAATAGACCTTCTCTCTCTCAGACTTCCGGCAGCATAACCTCCCTATGCTTCAAGACTCTTACTATCACTCAAGACAAGCGTTATCACAACTAGCATTACTCAAAAACTAGCTTGTCAAATGCATGAGGACAGACTTTTATAGATGGAGAAGGGGAGGAAGATACAATGCATCAGGACACCCATTATGGATTGGCATTATCTCCAAAAAGCCGCTCTGGATAGATGTCAAGGATAGATGATGACTCTCGACATCTAGAAGATGAGCTTTATCCTCCGAAGACTTCATGACTTGAAGGGAAAAAACATCTAGGCGCGCGTTTGTCCAAAAATCTTTACCAAACTTGGTTGGCGCGGGTGTTGTTCGAAGACAGAGCGCCAATGGTCGCACCCTCTTTTGAGGATCTCATTGATTGGCGTGGGTAGTACATTGTGGACCCGCGCTAATGGAAAAAGGGCACTTTTCAGGGATATTTTGCAGGAGGTGTCTTCAGGGAACATGAAGTACATACTTAGGGGAATATAATGCAAGTGTTTTTAGGTTATGTCACTGCTCACAGGTCCCGGAATGAATCCTCCAAAGCACGGGAAAGGGGTAACAGGGACGGTGACCAACGGTGACAAATTACTGTGTAACACTTGGGGATGACTCTCCACCCACCCGTAGGCTCAGTTGCACAAAATCTTGCTACCACTAGCCACCCCCAAGCCCTCAATCTACGTACTACTGCTAGGGTATCCTTCGTCTCACAACACTATTCTCCCAAGAGAATGGATGGTGGAATCATGGAATGATGGAATGCCTTTCATCTTCCTCCCCATCTATTAAATAGAGCAAACATTCGAAGGGGAACCACATGCACACACTCCATGTGTCAACATGCAACTTTACTGCTTTCTTGTTTTATTTTTTTGCTTTTACTTTTTGATAGTTTTACTGATTTTTACTATTTTTCTTGTTTTATTTCTTTTGTTTTTACTTTTTGATATATTTATTAATTTTTACTATTTTTCTGTTTATTCTTATTTATTATTTATTTATTTTATTTATTATTATTATTTATTGTTTATTATTTATTTAATATTTAATATTTAATATTTTTATTATTTATTATTTATTATTAAGGGACATTACAGAAGAGGAAAAGGAAGAAATTTCAGAGGCAGAGGGGGCAGACACTCTCAAGGAGAAAAGTTAGATTTGCACTGCATATGCTGCAAAAGAGATGGATCACATGATGCATCCACATGCAAGTTGCCTTGGGAAAGAATTGAGCAGGAAAGAAACCAACCCAAAGGTAAAACTAATGACAAAGAGAAAGGTAAAGCACCTGAATCCGCTCACTATGTTGTGGCACACTTTAATATTGGAGTAAATGAAGGCTTATTTAATGCTTCACTTGCTTCTTGAAAAAATGATTGGTTGCTTGATTCGGGAGAAACTTTCCACATGACTTTCAAAAGAGTTTTTTTGAAGAATTTACTAACAATGTTGATGGAGCAGTATACTTTGCAGACAAATGAAAATTCAAGCCATTAGGGCTTGGCACAATCAGGCTTAAATTGCCTGGTCTTCCAGACTTTCTTCTGCATCATGTTCTATATCTCCCACAGCTGAGGAGAAACTTTCTATCCCTGGTACACATCCGCCAACAAGGACACTCCATTCATATGTTTGATGGCAAGCTTGAGGTGAGAAAAGTATCAGAACACTCACTTATCATGACAGGGATAAAAGAAGAAAGGCTTCTCAAGCTGTAGGGTACCTATGCTAGTGCACAAAATCTCTCATACAATTCTCATTATGAAGAAGGTACATTTCCATCAAGTTTATTATGGCATGCTAGATTTGGACACTTGAACTATGACAGCCTCCGCTTGTTGAAGAAAAATGGTGTTATTGGTTTGCCTACAATTCCTAGGAAACTTAAGCAATGTGATGCTTGCATTCTAGGAAAGCATAGCAAACAATATTTTCATGATTCACATTGCAGAGCACATAGAAAACTTGAAATCATTCATTCAGATTTATGTGGACCAATGCCTGTTCCTTCTACAAATGGAAATAAATATATGATGACATTTATTGATGACTACACTAGAATGTGTTGGGTTTATTTATTGAAGAAGAAATCTGATGCTTTTCAAACATTCAAGAACTTTCTTACATGGATTGAAAATGATGCACAATCTCATATTGGCTCTATTCGCACTGATAATGGAAAATGATACACTTCAAATGAATTTGAAAACTATCTTCACCAACATGGGATCAAACATCAAACAACTGTGCCTTATAATCCCCAACAAAACCGAGTAGCTGAAAGAATGAATAGGACAATCTTAAATATGGTACACTCCATGATGTTTTTCAAAAATGTAAAATTGATGTTTTGGGTTGATGCAGTTCTATATGTTGTATATGTAAAGAATAGATGTCCATCTAATGCTACTAGAAACAAGACTCCTTATGAGATGTGGTATGGGCACATTCCTTCGGTAAAGCATCTCAGGGTCTTTGGTTCCACATATTATGCCTTGATACTAAAGGTACATAGAAACAACTTGGTCCAAGAAGTCATAAGTGTATCTTCCTGGGGTATTCAAACACCTCCAAAGCATGTCATCTCTATGATGAAGTCAATAAAAAGTTTGTTGTATCTAGAGATGTAATCTTTATTGAACCATCCAAAACTGACAATGTTGTTGAGCGGCAACTTGATCGCTTGGATAGATTGGAAAGTGAAAAATCATTTCAAGAATTTGATAATCAGATTCCACATCTTGAAGGGGGGATTCCTATCCTAGTGTTATAGACATTTTTGTGCCTTACAGCTATAAGCATGAAATGTCCATAAACCAAGGGATCCTAAGTCCCTAAATATGTTGTTCCAACTCCTAAAGAAACAAGCTCAACCAATGACAGCTTCTCCCAGAAGTTCTCCACCAAAATCCACTCAAAAATAGTCAAATCAGGATCAATTCAGAGGCTCCACTAGCTGCCTGCGTTGAAATGCAGAGGCTACACTGGCTAGGTGCACTGCAACGTAGGTGGAAGCACTACCAGGGTGCGCTGAGCAGGAAATGACAAATGGCAAGCTCATTCAACGAGGTGGAAAGACCCTGGAAGCTTCCAGAATCTTCTCCAATGACACTTGCCTCAATGAATTCGACTAGTGATGAGTAAGAGGTTCTCAACCTCCAAGTGGAAGCAAGAACTGACAGAGAGAAGCCACAAGTCAAAACATAAGCTGACTCATCCTCTCTGCTTACATCTATATATGGATCTCTCACCCAGAGGTTCAGGGGGCTGGAATTTTGTACTTTGCAGAGAATTGCTGTTGGTTTGAGATTGAGATTAGTACATTGGGTGATTTATGCTTTGTTGGAGGAGAGGAAGGGATTCCTTTGCTGGGAGGTAGATGCTGGATCGGGACTCACTTGGTTGTATCTCCTCTTGGACTTTATTCTCATATCAATAAAGCTATTTGAGTTTCTCCTATATGCTTGTATACCAATGATGCTTTGTTATATTTGCATGTTTAGTTTAATCTGATCCTAAACTAGTTATGAATGTAAATCTATGTTTGTGTAGTTTTCCTCTCTTGTGATCTTGCAGGGATTTGGTGAAGCTGGACCAGTGAGAGAGCAGGCAGCGGGAAGCGAACAAAAGAGAGAGTGATTGGATCGACAAATTAGCGGAAGACACCGGTTAGTTACATCCTTCTTCTCCATTTACATTTCATAAAGAAGAATACTCAGATAGTTTTTCTTGTTTGTTGCTAAGGCACTATCACACCTTAGAGTGGGATAGGGGCATTCCGAATTGGATACTTTTCCCAACAACAAAATGGCGACTCCGCTGGGGAAAGTATCTTGTTAGTTTATTTGTGTTTCTATTGCTATTCATTTCATAAACTCAAGAGTGCCGAATCGAACTGCATTTGCCATTTACAAATGCAAAGTAGAGATCAGCTACTCTAGTCCATTCACTGGGCCTGTTTATGATCTGAACAGCTGATCCACAAGTGCTCTAACAGCCCTTTGTGATAGATCTTAGTCCTCCTTTAAATCATCCCTCTAATTGTACCTAATTGATAGCTTTTATCCGGCCAAAAACCGTAGATTAAACTGCAAACCGTAACCCAGAACCCAGAAACAACTCTCGTTTCTGCTTCAGTGCAGACTCTGTGAAGAGGTTCTGCATTTCAACGTAGGTCCCGAGAGGGCTACTTGCACTGAAGTTCAGTTTCTCTGTGCTGGGGGTGCGCTGATCAGCTTTGGCCTTGTGCAGCTGTGGTTCCCTGCTTCCTTTTGCTCAGTTTTATCTATGTTTTTTTCAGCCTGTTATCAGTGTTTGTACCTATCTGAAACCCCTTTTCTTTGCCTCAATTCCGTCTCAGTTGTATAAAGAAACTGTATTTGTTCTTTGTATATTTGTTACATCATTTGCAGTTTCCCATTACAAAAGTAAACTAGTCATACTGTCACCCTTAGATCTAGACCTGTCGTAAGTGTCGTTTTGATCTTAGGAGTGAGTTTGTTTGCTGTTCACAGTTGATTACGCTTTTACTTTTGCCTTTTGGTTTGAATTTATGCATTTCTGGTGTCGAAACAAGTAAATCATAAAGTGTCGTAATCGTCTTTTTGATTTCGAAAAGGAAACTTGTTTGTGTGTTCACTTGAAATCGGATTCAAATTTGTACAACAGCTTTCTTTTTAGGCATCAATATTAAGAAAGTGAAATCAAATACATGCATATGTGCATTTGAATTTTGACAGTTTGTATGTTGATTTAGGGAAAAGTGCATTACTGTGTTCTCTATGCTCTTTGAGAAAAGATGGTGTCTTTCTTTTCCCCTTGTAGCTAGGATTTTCATTGTTGAAAAGATATAAAAGCTTGCTTATCATCATTAGACTGCATTTAGGAATTGTATCATACATCTCGTGGTGATCCAAAAAGGCAAACTTCTAAGAAAGATCAACCTAAAATAAATTGAATGAACTTAACAACGCTTTGTAACTTAACGCACAACATAGAGGTCTAGGCTAGAGACGTGTTCCAGTGTCGTAAAACCTGGTCACTGGTCGCCTCACTGATGGTTGGGTGATTCCTCCTGAGAGATGATAAGTGCCAGTACGGATTGTGCTCCCACGTACCGTCGAGTATATATTGGGAGACCCCTATAGGAATAAAACCTTTATCCATAGGAAGCCGTGTCGGCCGCCTTACTGATCGCAATGCACTGAACACAGCATTCGGGAAGATTGACCGCCCGTACCCTAAAAAGTATTCTGCGGTTTTGCGAAAAGTTTGGCACACCCTCTACCTAGAACTCCAGAGAAGTTCCTTTTGGCCTTTTTCAAACTCTATAACGGAAAAATTCCATCCGAGCATTTGTCACTTCGGGCTCGTTAAAACATCGAAGGAGACTAGAGTCATCTTTAGCTTTTTCTCGACTCTTTAAAATTGAAAAAGCAAGTTGTGTCTAAAGCGTCTAAAAATTCATTTAATTCAGAAACACACTTTCCCCTTTTGTATTTTGGTTGATCGAGTAATCCGCAATTGTGGAAGAAAGTCAATTGAAACCCCATCGTTCGCGGAGGCTTACGAGTCAGCCGTCTTTGTCTCTGGAATCGGAAACAGTACGGACAAAGCGAACTCGTTTAACCGGTTCGAAATCTCCTATAAAAGTTAGAACAAGTGTTCCAACAACATCTAAGATTCCGGTTACTCCAAACATTTCTGGAAACCCTGACTCTACAGAAGAAGTTCAACAGCCACAGAGGGACAGTGATACTGATCCTAGTCTGAGAGCAAACACTTGTGTTACTGAACCAGTTCCATCTGTAACCGGTTCGGAGAGGCTTGCTCCTCAAACATCTGTCGCTGTCGATTCAACCCCTTCTTCGGTACCAGAAATATTTTACGGACCTGACGGTCTTCCCCTTCCACCTAGTTTGATTGCGATAGAGGAAATTGTAGAAGATCCGCAAGCAAGTACTCCAACACATTTTGGAGTCGGGGTCACTCTATTTCCTTCGACAACAGAAGTTAGTCTACCACCAGTGGAAGTTCCTGTAGAATCGCTAGGTAATCTTTTGGATAGACTCAAAATGTCTGAACAACTGTCAACATCTAGGACTGTGTCAACTGATACAACGACGACAGAACTCCCTGCCATCACTCCGACAATGTTTGCCGGCGTACCATCTGTCCCAACTAGCTCACAATCACTAGAAGGAATCCATCCAGGGACTATTTCGACAGTATGGTCCGTTCCTGTTTGTTCCTCCGGAATAATATCCGGCAACTCTTATGTTGAGACTCGATAAATTGATCTGTTTGGAAGTCAATTTGGGCCATCCAATCCCCAAGGGCAAACAATCCCCTTGAGTTTTGGATTACCACCGTATGGGGGGCAGTATGCCCTTTCATTACCCCCTCTGGGAGGATATCCATACGGGAGTTCTCAACAGTATTCAGGTTATACTGGAGTTACGACAAGTGGTTGGGTACCTATACTACCCCAACAACCAAGAGTTGTGTATTCTATGCAACAATGTGTACGTATGTCGAACATCCCGACAACACCAGCTATTGTAACAGTGTCACAAGTTCAAACGATGCCTGTTGTATGTCAACCTCAGATATCTCAGGTTGTAATGCAACAGACCCTTGACCCTGTGACTCAACCACAATCGCCAACTGGTGGGGCGACACAGGTCCAAACGGGTACAATTACCCCACATCTTGGTCCGACGGTTAGTATAGCACAACAGAGCATGGCTACACAACCGTGGCTAGTGCAATACCAACAACCACAATTCCAACAAGTGTACTAAGGTTCTGAGCAGTAGATCTTTGCGAACAGTGGACAACCGTACATTCAAAACGGTCAAAATCAACCACTTTACGGTGGTCATGTCCACCAACCGTATCAGTCATACCAGCATCAACTACATTATGCCAGTATGCAAAGGCCAACTGCTCAGGCAATTCCATAGTATCCTGGGTATGCTTCACCTAACCTGAATCAACAGTTACCATTTGTGGCAACTTTAGAGTTACCCGATTTACACCGGTTAACAAATGATCCAATTGCTTACGCCCCTTGGTGGCCAGCGATTCCTCACAAACTTCCTTCAGATATTCCTAAATTTAATGGAAATCCAAGTGAGGACCCATCGAATCACGTGATGACATTTCATCTATGGTGTTCATCAAACACCCTAAACGATGATTCGATAAGGCTTCGCCTTTTTCAGAGGACGTTAACGGGTCCAGCGGAAAAATGGTATATTGAATTGCCTAGAGCTTCATTCGACAATTTCAGCACCTTAGCCACGACTTTCTTAACCCATTTTCAATTACCGATAAGGTATGAAACAGGAACGGAGATCTTAACCAACTTCAAACAGACAACAGCCACTCACATATCTGATCATATACATGAGTGGCGACATCGTCGTAGGATGGTGAAAATGTACGTTCCCGATCAGCTATTAGCTGAATGGTTTATCAAGTCGTTACTTCCTGCCATAACGGAAGATGTGGCGAAGGGGGGAGTCGTAACGGAAGAGCAAGTTATCGCTCGTGCGCAATATCTAGACTTGGTCTATACTCAGTCTGGCACGCTCTACGACAAAATACCTGACGCCGCTAGACCGGAATTCTCAATTCCTCCTCCTCCTAAATCAAACATTGACTCTCATGCCGGTGATGGCGTGATTGGCACGACAAACGCAAAATCGACAAAGGCCAACTCCAAGAAGGCCCGTAAGATTTCAAATCAAAATGCAAAAGACGAAATTCTTGCTTTGGAAGTAAATGCCGTATCAGCATATAAAGGCAAAGAAACCAAACAACCAGGAAGCAAGAAGAGACAAAACAAAGGGAAGAAGAAGAAACAGGGTGAGTCATCTCCTGAAAAAACTTCTTCAAACCCTCCTGGAGATAGGAAACCACCCCCCTTTGGGTGTCAGATATGTGATGAGAATCACTGGACGAAAGAATGTCCATACAAGGCTGAGCTTAAAAGATTCTTTAAGAGTTCACAAACATCAGCTGTGTTAACTGACCCGTTTCCAAATCCAGGGACAAATCTGGTTGATAGTGGAAATGCTTCCCCGTCGCAAGTGCTAATGTTGTCGATTTCGAAGCAGCAAAATGATGCTTTGATTTCGACAAGAAACAAAGATTACGGGAATCCGCAGCTGTCGAACGACAAGGGTAAAGATCAACCAAGTAGTTCGACAACAACTTCAACAGAAGTTGTACCACCCATCATTCCTGAATTAACAATAAAACCGCCAAAGGGAGTAGTACACAAGTCGACATTTAATCCTCGCGCCAGAGCAGCGTAGCATTATAACATAGTGGAAGATTTGGCACAATCGCCATCCGCTATGTCGACTCTTGAAGTACTATAAAATTGTCCATCCCAAAGGCAGGCTTTGTTATCGGCCATTGGTGGGGTTGACCCTAAGGATTCCAATCTTGTATCCTTCGATCACAAAGGATACAATCCTCAGTTACCAGCCCAACTAGCTTTCCTTATTCAAGTGAAAGCCCTCAACAAAACTGTTCATCGAACAATTATTGATGAGGGGGCATCTACATGTATTATGTCGATGAGTTGCTGGAAAACTTTAGGATCTCCAACCTTGTCGCGATCTTCGACGACGTTAAAAGCATTCGACGGAAGGACATATACCCCATATGGTATCCTAAATAACTTGAAGGTTGAACTAGGGGGAAAAACAGTAGAAATAGATGTTGAAGTCATTGATGGAAATCTTGATTACAATATCTTGCTAGGAAGACCGTGGATATATGCCATGGCAGCTGTGGTGTCGACCTATTTTAGAAAGATCGCATTCCCCTTTCAAGGGGGGATTACGATCGTCGACCAACAAAACTTCCTCCCCAATGGTTCACAAGTTACAGGAAGCATTCCCATGATCCATGGAAGCCCCCATTCGCTTCAGAGTATCGGAGTAGGCCTACTGAAAGATCCTATACTAATGGGAACTTTCGCTCTTCTACCTCCAATTGATTTGGCGGAAGTAGTATCGATAGGTACCTGCAATATGATATCTTCCACGAAGATCTCAGAAGACGATATCAACATGGATCATGCAATGGTTTTGCCCCCAAGCCCAATAGAAATATTGTAGCAATCAATGTTTCGGGCATGGGAGACGAACCCAAATCAACGCTCATCAAGCGTTTGGGTAGATAGGTCTAGAGAATATGGTACCCCTTTAGATCCTTGGTCGAGAGTGCATGGAACCGACGAAGGAATTCTACAATCAATGTTGATTGAAGGAACACCATGGAATGATTGCCACCATCGTTCCCTTCTTCCAGGATGTGAAGAAGATACTCAAGATGACCTTTATCACCCTTCAGTTTTTGAATTCATATCAAATACTGTAAATACGGTGGATTCCGAGCGAAACTTATCCAATATTGAAGAGACTATAGCCATAAATATCTCGACTAAAACGAATGTTGTAGAGAATATTTATGTTGGCAAAGGTTGTTCTCCTTCAGAATTGGAAATATATAACGCTCTTTTTCGCGAGTTCAGATATGTCTTTTCTTGGTCATATGATGAGATGCCAGGCATTGACTCGAGTATCGTTGAACATGAAATTAATATGTATCTAGGAGTCAAACCAGTACGACAACGGCTCAGGCAGGTGCACCCCAAGAAAGCCGCTGCCATTAAAATAGAAGTTGAAAAACTTCTCCATGCTGGTTTCATCTACCCGGTTCCTCTAACCGATTGGGTATCGAATATTGTCCCTGTTATGAAGAAACAAGGGACAATTTGAGTGTGTGTCGATTATAGGGACGTAAACCAAGCTTGTCCAAAAGACAACTACCCTACACCCTTCATCGACCAGATAATTGATGAATGCCCAGATGTGAAATATTTCCATTCATGGATGGATTTTCCGGGTATAATCAAATAAATATCCGCTCACAGGACCAGTCAAAGACTGCATTCATTTGTTCGTGGGGCACATTCGCATATCGAAAATTACCCTTTGGTTTAAAGAACGCAGAGGCGACATTTCAAAGGGCGATGAATTATGCCTTCCATGACATCAAGAACATCGTTCAATCATAGCTCGACGACCTTCCGGCTCATTCGCGAAAGCGGACTGATCATCCGCAGCATTTAAGAGCGATATTTCTACGTTGCCGACACTACAAGATACGACTCAATCCACACAAATGTGTATTTTGCATCAGTTCTGGTCGTTTACTTGGCTTTGTAGTCTCCAAGGATGGGATTCGTCTCGACCCTTGCAAGGTTCAGGCAATCATCAATTTGCCTCCACCTTCAAATTTGCTTCAGATTCAGAAACTCCAAGGGAAAGCAAACTTTCTGAGGAGGTTCATTCCAAATTAGGCGGAACTTGCTAAAGGTTATACACGTCTTTTGAAAAAGGAGGTGCCCTTCGTTTGGGATCAGGTTGCGCAAGCTTCCTTTGATGCTTTAAAGGATTCCTTAATAAAAGCATCATTAATGTACGCCCCCGATTATCAAAGAGATTTTAACCTGTATCTGGTTGCAGCAGATACAACCATCGCAATGGTTTTAGTTCAAGAAGTCGACGGAATTGAACACCCTATATATTATTTAAGTAGAAACTTAAATGATACAGAAAGCAAATATTCTTATGTTGAAAAACTAGCGCTTGCAGCCGTTCAAGCAATACAAAGGTTTCGACATTATGTCCTCTTTCGGAAAACTACCATTCTGTCAGATTGCAACCCCATGACTTATATATTGTCGCGACAGTTGCTGGGGGGCAAATATTCAAAATGGATAGCAATCATTCAAGAGTTTGATCTGGAATTTGTAAAATCCAAATCAAAGAAAGCTCTAGTTTTCGCAGAATTATTGTGCGATCTCCCATCATCGTCCAACGATGAAAAATCCGAAGAATCAATCGTGGACGAGAATTTGTTTCTAATATCTACAAGCAATGAGTGGTATGGAGATATAATAATTTATCTCCAAACCCAAAAGTTCAGGCCTAACACCTCTCACTCTGAACAAAAACGTATACGATACCAGGCAAAAGACTACATGATCGTCGGTGATACGCTTTACCGTCGTGGTATCGATACAGTTCTAAGGAGGTGCCTCACCCACGAGGAGGCTGAAAAAGCCCTGAATGAGTGTCATTCAGGCGCGTGTGGGGGGCATCAATCTAGATATGCTACATCACAAAAAATCTTACGAGCAGGATACTTCTGGCCAACCATGTTCAAAGATTGCATAACCGCAGTCAGAAGTTTCCATGCTTGTCAAATTTTTATAGCAAAACCAGAAAACCACCCGCACCTTTACAGCCAATAGTAGCTGTTGGGCCTTTCGCCAAATGGGGCATCGATTTTATGACATGTAACCCCACTTCGACCGGGGTGCATGGGTATATTATAGTCGCCGTTGACTATTTTACCAAATGGGCCGAGGCGATGCCTACATTAGATAACACTGGTGAAACAACTGCCCTTTTCTTTTTCAATCATGTAGTCGCCAGGTTCGGCGTACCACAGGCTATAGCTACAGATCATGGATCGCATTTTCGCAATCACATGATGGTTGAATTAGCTGCCAAGCTAGGGCTATCTCACGACAGCTCTACTCCGTATTATCCGCAAGCCAACGGACAAGTTGAAGTGATCAACAAGGTCCTGAAGCGTATGTTGCAAAGGATGATCGGGGTTCACAAAAGAAGATGGCACCTAATCCTGTACTCAGCCTTGTGGGCTTACCAAACATCGGTAAGGAATGCGACCGGGTTCACACCTTTCCAACTGGTATATGGCCTGGAAGCAGTCTTACCTGTCCAGTGCGAAATCTCGTCTCTTAAACTCGCAATCGATCTCCTCCCCGGAACTTCTGAAGAAGAGGCACGTTTCTTGGAATTAATCCAATTGGATGAAACCCGTCATGATGCCGCTTTGGCTAACGAAGCCCATAAGAAACAAGTCAAGGCGCAGTTCGACAAAAATGTCAAACCCCGTGTCTTCTCAGAAGGTGACTTGGTCTTGCGTTATGACCAAGAATCCGATAAATTGGGAGCAGGTAAATTTAATTCTTTATGGATGGGCCCCTATATTGTTAAACGAGTGTTAGCAAAAGGAGCCTACGAGTTAATGGATTATGACGGAATTCCACTGGTGCAACCTCGTAATGGGTTGTACCTTAAGTGTTACTATGCTTAAATAGTAACCAATATGCTTTTGTTGTATTTTGTTTTCGCTAAAGTGGTTGTTTTGGTCGAGTAATCCACCTTTTTAAATTTATTGCAGATGTCAAACCTTTTGGAGACATGTGTGGGATATGCCGACGGAGCGAGTCGTAGTTCGCGGAACCTGTCCTCCGCAGCCTGGGCCATTTTTGATCCAAGTGGCAAGTTAGTAAGTTTCAAAGGCGTATGTATTGGTCAATCGACGAATAACATCGCTGAATATAGCGCGTTGATAGAATTTCTCTCTGATGCCATCACCCATGGTATACGCCGACTAATCGTCAGGCTAGACTCACAACTTGTAATACTACAACTCAATGGTATTGTTGGCATTATGATGCATGTGTTGTACTTGATGGCAACCCTCTCATAGAAGAATATCTCACTTATGTATAACTGGGTGAATCTTCAGAAGATATATATATCAGATGTGACTGATGGAGGACAGCTCAAAGGAATCAGATGATGAATCTTCAGAAGATATATCAGATGTGACTGATGGAGGACAGCTCAAAGGAATCAGATGATGAATCTTCAGAAGAGATATCAGATGTGACTGATGGAGGACAGCTCAAAGGAATCAGATGATAGTTCTAAGTGTGACAAGTTAGCTTTGCCATCAAGTCCAAAGGGGGAGATTGTTGGCATTATGAGACAAGTGTTGTCCTTGATGGCAAACCACACTAATGAGAAATCTTAGTGCATAAGGACAGCAGCAAGGAATTGATGATCAGACTATAAGAAGAAGAGAAAGTTCATACACGCAGGTTCGTTAAGCCCAAGTCGCGTGTACACGCAGGTTGGCTTCATTAAAAGCGCGTGTATGTGGAAAACTCATTTTGGTCCATGGCGGTTAGTCCTTGGAAGTTGTGCCTATGGTTTTGGACCTTGGTGTCTCGACGGACGTGTTGATCCCTAGTTTTAAAGTTGATGGTATTGGATTTCTATGGTTGTGGCCCTTGGTATTGAACAAGGCCTAAGACTATATAAGGAGAAGGAAATCATTAGGCAAGAGCATCTGAAATGTCTTGAATATCTGATGAAGCATTAGATCCAGTATGCAGGTTATGGGTTGATGATGCATTGCTTGATCTGAGCTAAGCAGAGATCTCATCGGTTGATGGAGAGCAAGATCTAAGGAGAGATCGGGATCAAATGGTTTGAAATGAACTATCTTTATGATGCTTATTCTAGATCTACATACTGACGCATGTATTGTTCTATAAGTGTTATGAGTATGACTGATGTCTGGTACAGCTGCAAGTTATGAGAAATTATTTTTAGATCTGTACGCGGGTTGTCTTTGGCAAAAGCGCGTATACACGCAGTTTTGATTCATCGAAGTAGTGTATACATTGTAAAGCTTGATATTTGAAGCTGCAGATGGATCTGATGGTTATTACAGAGTTCTGTGTCTGCTCTGTGTTCTGGTGACTGTTGTTAACAGGGTTTCAGTGATTCAGAGTTTGATGATTGTTTTGAGCTTCAATGATAGTTATGGGACCAGTATGAAAATTGGATGAAAAGTGGCCTTACAGATTATGTGTTGTGCTTCAGTGTATCCAGTCTGAAAATTGATGAAACGTGGTACCTGGAGGTGAGAAGATTGTAGGCAAGCACCTACGTACTAGTATCTAAGCTAGTACAAAAGCTAAAGGAGATCTTTGGAGCATTGTAGCAGGTAGTAGCCTGTGTACTAGTAAATGGATCGGCTAGTACAAGAGCAAAGGGGGTTGTAGCTCCCGTACTGGTATAAGACTGCACCAGTACAAATATTGTAAAAGGATTTTCTTATTAAGAAGAAGATTGAGATGACTTGCAGCAGGTGGTTTTCACCCACATTGGGTTTCCACCTTATATCTTTGTGTTCATGTGTGTGGCTTTTGTGTGATGATCTGTTCTGTTATACTGCACCTGTTTACTGTTAATATGCTTAATAATGATCTGATGCATTTACTGAAGATTAAGCTAACTGAATTATAAGATCTCTGGATATACGCGAGTTTCATTAGACACAGTAGCGTGTACACGCGGGTTCACTTAATTGAAGTAGCGTATATGTTTTTGAGCATTGAAAAAGATTGATTGATCTGATAATACTGATTCACCCCCCCCTCTCAGTATTATTTCCAACAGGTATATATTCCGTCCGCAACCCAGCTATTTATCCCATGTTCCTAAGGGTTAAGATTTTGGAAAGACAATTTGATTTAATTCAATACCAACATATTTCCAGAAACTTAAACACATTAACCGACTCATTAGCAAACTATGTGTTAGATAGACATTTGCGACATTTATAAAAAGAAACACATCATCAATGTTGTACATATGGATCATATAACTCAACCAGAATAAAACCCCGAAAATCAAAATATATATATAAGCTGTTTATGGTTTACATATAATGTTCTGTAACCAAGACAAAATCGGTCACATGACCCAAAAACTCAAAAATGCTAGGGGGCACCCTAGTCTAGTGATGCTCATGATAGCACGTCACGGCCTGTGCAATCATGCGTAAGAGACGAGTCCATCGTCTAGGCACACCAGTAGTATGCCACTGCAACTGTAGAGGTAACTCGTCGATCCTCACATCTGGAATACCGAGAGTAAGGCTTTCAACCTTCTCCTGCACAGCTGTGAGGGTCTCGGCCACATCAAGGTCACGAAGAATAACCCTCCCGGGAGCCTCTCCTGCTGGGGCAGCGGCTGGCGCTCTCGGGCGAACTGCTGGACGAACAGGACCAACATCTGCATGCACACATGAGTTTGATTAAAGTCTTGATAGAATAAAGCACAAGGACATTATGAATAAAAACAGTAAACAATGATATGGTCGAATATTTTACCAATAGTGCCCCACTGCTCGCCATCCGGCAGTACCAAATCCGGATCACCCCGGAAGTCCATGCCAACATATGGATACTCAGAATAGACCATCTCCTGACGCTCAAACCACCTGAAGAAGGTATCAGAGAAAGAAATCTGAGATTGACCAGCATGCCTAGACATGTGATCAACCCATCTCTGCATGCGTGGTTCAGTAGGAGAAGGCAAGTTGAGTGCGATGTACTGTGGCTGCATCAGTGGTATCTTCTCCAAAGCGAAGGCGGTCAAAATAGAACCAAACCCAAAGTTCTTCAACTTCCCATCCTTTACCTTGGTCAACTGACTTTTCATCTGAAGAAGTACTGCATCACACCAGTTGAATATTTTCGGTTGGAGGCACTCCAAGGCATGCTGCACATAGGATCTGTTGGCTACATGAAGAGACGCACTACCAGCCATCCTACCAATAGTATACAGGATAGACCTAAGGGACCTGTCAGCAACCTCATGGATAATGATCTTGCCGTCTTTACTCGGCTGAGATCCTTCCCTGCAATACTGGCAGACATAATCTCTCACAGAGTCACTCCCTCGGGCCGAACCTGACAAAGAAATGGGGGCACCCCGCCTCGACAAGCCAGTCAAGAAGTAAATGTCTACTGTGGTCAAGGGGATAGATTTGCCCCTAATCTGGAATACTTGGTTGATAGGATCCCAAGCATTGAGCAAATACTGCAGTAGATTGATCTGTTGTCTCATGCTAGAAATGCAGAAGAACTTCAGCAGGCCACAGTTCCGCAGCGCGTTCACCGTAACCGGATCATGTAGGGAAATCATGTCCTCTTCTTCATGTTCTCGTTCCCGCCATGTAAGGGTCATTTTGCTCCAATATCTCTGAAAAACAAACATGAGAGGAGTTAGATCCTGGTTTTGATGAGAAACTGGAAAAAAATTTCATCAAAAACTGTGTAACAAAACCCTTTTCTGCCCCCAGCGCACCTGCCCAGTGTTCTACCTGCGTTGAAGGTCAAACTACCTTCATGCTGCTTGACATTCAGTGCAGGTTTCAAGTGCACAAGGTGCGCTGATGGCAGAGCGACCCCATCAAACCCCAGGGGCTCAGAAAAACAGGAAATCAAGCACAGAATGCAGAAAGGAAACCATGAAATGAAAGAGCTCAGGTTTAGCTCCTACTTGGTCCAGATGGCGCCAAGAATCATCCACAGAATCTACCGAAATCAGCTGATGAAAATCAAGGGGGAAGAGGCACCTCCAAAGCTCCAACAAACCAAGTTCAAAAGAAATGGTAAAATGAGAGGTAAAAACACTTTTTAATTGCTTTTTACGTAGTTCAAAGTGAAATATTAGGGTTTTAATCTCATTTTCAAGCAAATGTTGTTCATTTCTAACTAGTTTGATGTAGCAATTGAGGGTACAGTACTATCTTTGAAAAGGGCAAAGCTAGTTATGGTAAAAAATCAAAATTAGACCATGTTATCGAGCAGTTTTAGCACATAGTTCATGCTCGTTAAAAAATAAACATAAGATCGAGCAAGTGTTTCAATCCGCGTTTAAGCTCGTTAAAAAATGAACTACCCTCCGGTAAATAACCACCATGAATGTAACATTATCAGCCATTAAAGCCTTGGTCGTGTTTGCACCGTCACCTCCGCTTTTCCATTGGCTGATCATTCACCTCCATTTGATTGTTTACCCATTTTGAGGAACAGCTGCGAAGAGTGATTTCACTAGCCATCCTTGTGACACTGCTGTGATTGGAAAATTCCAACCCTTACTTGGAATCAGTTGCTACCCGTTTTTATCACTCGTTCCTCAAAAGACGAGTCTTCTTTAAGCTCTTTTCATCTGACTCGTAAAATATGAAAAGATTGCCGAGTTTTGGCCTTCCAGCTCGTTAAAGCGACCGGAAGTGCTATCCCTCCTCTAGATTTTAATCTTTTTGGACCTGAGGGATTATTGCACAAAAAGATCGAGTGCTTGTTTTGTTCGGCTCGTTAAAACTATCGAAAACTCATCCCTTCTGTATTGTTTTATACTTTTTCGGACTTAAGGGATTAGATGACGAAAAATGACTTTCCTAATTATCTTTACGTACCTTTTCAGACTCTCTAAAAATGAAAAGGACCTAGTTATCTTTGTCGTTAGACTCGTTAAAAGCATTAATAGCGACAAACTTGTCTTTAGACGAGAACGAGTTTCACTATCGCTAGGCTCGTTAAAACATAGCGATGGGTTTGCCCGAAGGGAAAATTATAGAACAAGCATATGTTATCCTCCTCAAGCTTGACAAAAATAAAGAGGTACTAGTCAGAAATGACTGGGGAAAATTGGGAAGAAACTCAAAGAACTTTTATTGGTAGCAAGTCGCTCTTGAACATGACACTTCCACTCCGTGCCTGAGTCGGGTTGGGTTCTTTCATTCACCGGTCACATCACCATGGTCTCGCCAATACCATCCATCTTTGGGGTAAATGCTACCGATCCATCACACAAGTGTCGCCGATATGTTCAAGAGAAGTCATCCAGAGAAGTCAACCGTGTCCCATCCACTACCATACATTATATTTCATTCATTCATGACCGCCACCCTGAACCATATATCATTAGATCGTTTTCACCTCCATCAAAATCATTTGCTCCGTTTCGTGTCACTGATGTGGGATACATTAAGGCCCTCCTTTGACGGATCGCTTCTTGTCGACATCAACTCATTATCCAAGAAGTTGATCTAGGAACACCCCCTTTGGTACTTTGAAGCTTGCATGCCTCAATGGCAAGTTTCTCACTTCCGGCGACAGGTATACATCAATGACCTTCGACCAAAAGATTTTGCGTGGTGTTCGACACCAAGTCCTTTATTCACACCACGTGAATTGTACTGCAGTACCTTGAGGGTCATTATCATTATCGGTGATTCCTCTCGCGCTTGTTAACAGTTTACATCATTGACTCGTAATCAAGCGATGTCTTTCCATGTTCGACTTCAGAACATTTCTCACATGGATCGACTTGTACTTAGAGTGAAGATCGGACGAGATTGAAGACCCCGGATCTAGTTTCATCCATCCGGGCTGCGATATATATTCAGGAAAAATAAAGACATTGACATGTACAACATTGCAGCACAGATAATCATCCTACCAAAAGGATGATGATTTCGTCAAAATCATCAATCTACCATCAGACGATTGTTTGTTCTATGTACAGAAAAATGAATTTATAAAGCTGAGCATGAGAATGCCCACCTCAGCTAGATCATGAAAGCAGTATGAAAAATAATGTATTGTATTGTATCTTATTACAGGTCTCCTCCCAGCATTGGAAGAACTTCGGATCCTCCTAATAAAGCATTTCACTCGATAAACGACCTAATACTTTAGGGGGCAACTGTTATAGAAATTTTTGTGCCTTACAGCTATAAGCATGAAATGTCCATAAACCAAGGGATCCTAAGTCCCTAAAGATGTTGTTCCAGCTCCTAAAGAAACAAGGTCAACCAATGACAGCTTCTCCCAGAAGTTCTCCACCAAAAACCACTCAAAAATAGTCAAATCAGGATCAATTCAGAGGCTCCACTAGCTGCCTGTGTTGAAATGCAGAGGCTACACTGGCTAGGTGCACTGCAACGCAGGTGGAAGCACTACCAGGGTGCGCTGAGCGGGAAATGACAAATGGAAAGCTCATTCAACGAGGTGGAAAGACCCTGGAAGCTTCCAGAATCTTCTCCAATGACACTTGTCTCAATGAATTCGACTAGTGATGAGTAAGAGGTTCTCAACCTCCAAGTGGAAGCAAGAACTGATAGAGAGAAGCCACAAGTCAAAACATAAGCTGACTCATCCTCTCTGCTTACATCTATATATGGATCTCTCACCCAGAGGTTCAGGGGGCTGGAATTTTGTACTTTGCACAGAATTGCTGTTGGTTTGAGATTAAGATTAGTACATTGGGTGATTTATGCTTTGTTGGAGGAGAGGAAGGGATTCCTTTGCTGGGAGGTAGATGCTGGATCGGGACTCACTTGGTTGTATCTCCTCTTGGACTTTATTCTCATATCAATAAAGCTATTTGAGTTTCTCCTATATGCTTGTATACCAATGATGCTTTGTTATATTTGCATGTTTAGTTTAATCCGATCCTAAACTAGTTATGAATGTAAATCTATGTTTGTGTAGTTTTCCTCTCTTATGATCTTGCAGGGATTTGGTGAAGCTGGACCAGTGAGAGAGCAGGCAGCGGGAAGCGAACAAAAGAGAGAGTGATTGGATCGAAAAATTAGCAGAAGACACCGGTTAGTTACATCCTTCTTCTCCATTTACATTTCATAAAGAAGAATACTCAAATAGTTTTTCTTGTTTGTTGCTAAGGCACTATCACACCTTAGAGTGGGATAGGGGCATTTCGAATTGGATACTTTTCCCAACAACACCTAGATAAACCTGTGGAATCTTCTTCTGAAGAACTCTCTCCCCCGCATGAAACTCCAACAACAGATGATACTTTGAGTGATGTGATTGACAGAATTGGGAGACTCAATCTTGATTCAGTCCCAACTCAATCAATGGAGTAGCCTAGACCATCTGAGAAATGTCCCCCAAAGTGGCTGACAAAGACACTTGAAAGTGTTCATCTTGATGTGGTTGGAAAGATAGGAACTAGAAATTCAAACCAGCAAAATGGAGGTGATGTAGATGACTCTGATTCACCTGTTGATATGGATGTTTCTTATGATTGTGAATTGAATTTGTCTACAGATTTTGAACCAAATTCCTTCAAAGAAGTTGCTTCTCATGATGAATGGAAAGAAGCAATGCAAAAGGAGTATGATTCCTTAATAAAGAATGGAACTTGGAAGCTGGCTGATCCTCCATTGGGAACCAAACCAATTGGCTACAAGTGGGTCTATAAGAACAAGTATAAATTTGATGGATCACTTGACAAGCACAAAGCCAGGCTTGTGGCAAAAGGTTTTGCATGGAAGGAAGGGATAAATTATGAGGAGACCTTTTCCCCACAGCAAAATGGGCTACCATTCGGACACTCTTTTCCCTAATAGCTCAGAACGGTTGGAAAGTCCATCAAATGGATGTAAAAACTAATTTCTTGAATGGAGATCTAAAAGAGAATGTTTTTATGTCCCAGCCTGAAGGATTTGCTGTGAAAGGACATGAACATAAAGTATGCAAACTTGTGAAATCCTTGTATGGCCTCAAACAAGCACCACGAGCCTGGTATGAAAAACCAACTGAGCATCTTCTGAAACTCAATTTCAAACATTATGATCTTGATGATGCAACTTTGTTTGTCAAGAAGGTTGGAAAAATAGTTTTATATCTTGTGGTATATGTAGATGCTCTTTTGATGATAGGGAAAAATGAGAGCTACATTGCATCCATAAAGAAGAATTGAGGAAAGGTTTTGAAATGATTGATTTGGGCTATGTTCATTACTATCTTGGTATTGAAGTAACTCAACATCCAAGGTCCATATTCCTTTCTCAAAAGAAATACATTGGAGATCTGTTGAACAGGTTTTGCATGAATGAATGCAATCCTCTGCCTACTCCAATGGAGCAAAAATTAAAGCTCACGTCCATTGAAGGAAAAGAAATTGAGGATGCAACAAAGTATAGACAACTTGTAGGAAGTCTCAACTACCTAACTACTACCAGACCAGACATTTTGTTTGCTATTGGAATCCTCTCCAAGTTTATGCAAAAGCCTTGTGAGGGACATTGGTCTGCTGCAAAATGAATTCTAAAATACTTGAAGGGAACTCAAGTCTTTGGAATCAATTATACACAAGTGGGTGACTTCAACTTGATTGGATACTTTGATTCAGGCTTCGATGGAGATAAAGAAACTGGGGTATCCACTTCAAGTTGTGCTATGAGTCTTGGATCAGGAGCTATCTCCTGGAGATCACACAAATAATCAGTTCCAGCAGATTCCACAACAGAGGCAGAATATGTGGCAGCAGCTGAGGCAACAAAAGAAATTGTGTGGCTCAGGAAAATTCTTGAATATTTGCAGGTAAAACATGTACAATCGACTCCACTCATGTTTGAAAATACCTTAGCAATAAAGTTGGCCAAGAACCCAATGTTCCATGATCTAACAAAGCACATCAATACAAAATATCATCTGATTCGACATCATGTTGAGGCCAAAACAATCCATCATTGCCATTGTTCCATTAATGAGAAAATTGCAGACGTCTTCACCAAAGCGCTTGGAAGAGAAAAGCTTGAAAGATTTAGAATGATGCTTGGACTCATCAACATCCCTTCAGATTAAGGGGGGGAATGTTGACACCTAATCATAGGGATTGGGTGAACAACTGTAATTAGTGTAAGTAAATAATAGAGAAAATGGAGAGTCATTAGGAGATGAATTGAACAGTCACTCCCTCTTGTATATAATAATGAACAACCTGAATGAATAATACGATTTGATTTGAGGAGTTACCTCTTGGCTTGACAAATTTAATATATTCACTTATCCTACATTTACATCTAACATTGCAGATGAACTCAAGGAATGAAAGCTAACTCAATGTTGACAGACAAGTCGTCTTTGCATGAACCATGAGACAGACGATGGAGAGCACTAGCCCAAGAAACCACATGCCATTCGACACTGAGGAAACTACAAGTAAACATGAATTGTTTGTAACATTATGGGAGGCCTTTTCATGTGGACATGGAATATTAAATGTTTAATTAAATATGGTTAACTTTTGTTAATTACGAATAATCATTGTCAACTTTCATAATTTTTTTCATTCAGAACTATGGTCAACTCTCATTAATCATGGTTAATTCTTGTTAATCATGGTCAACTATTTTTAACCATAATCAACCATTGCCTACGACAATTAAGCACAACCAATTCTCACCAACTATATTCAACCATAGCCAACTTTTATTAACAATAATTTAGTCATAGTATACTAATCATCAAGGATGCCATTAAATAGCACAACCACATAAATAAAGTGGTGATACATAATCGATACCATTCATTTTAAAAGGTGAAAAATGATGCTAGTAAAATTATATCAACCACTTCATTATGTGATCGTCATAATAAATATATAAATAAAATATAAATTACTTACAATGTTTATAAATGTAACACTTAAAATTATTTCAACCCTGAGGGTTAGCTTAATTGTTGAAATTTTTATTGGTGTCCTAGTATTCTTTACTAGTGAAAGAGATTGTTAAAATTTTACAATACTGATTCACCCCTCTCTTAGTATTGTCCTGGTTTCTAACACTAGCACGGGTGGGGAGTTCACTTCAAATGTGTTTAAAAACTTCTATGAAGAAAATGGCATAAGAATACTATTCATTATTGCTAGCACCCCACAAGAAGATGGTGTAGTTGAAAGACAAAATATATCAGTGCGGAAATTGGAAAGGGCAATGATGTACGAGATAAATTTTCCAAAAACTTTTTGCACCAAACTTGTTCATACAAAATTCTGTAATTTAAATAAATCTAACCCGAGATCAAATAGTGACAAGACTCCATATGTGATGTAGTATGGAAAAATAGCCACAATAAAACATTTTAGAGTCTTCAGTAACGAGTGCTACATCCAGAACAACAATAACAATATGGGAATGTTTGATGCAAAGGTTGATGAAGGAATATTATTAACATATTCTAATAAGATTAAGGTCTATAGATGTTACAACAAAAGGCTATGCAAAATAATTAACTACATTGATGCAAATGTAGATGATGAGTTGCCACTCAAAAGTTAGCAGTCGAGGTCTATCGGTCCACCATATTAAACTAGAAGTGAAGATGAACCAAAATAGCTTGAAGAATTAGGGTAAGAGGAAGAAGAGTAGGAAGAATGTTCTCACCCAAAAAATTCCCTCAAGGTATGTACAAAAGCATCACCCTATAGATATATTGTTGGTGATAAGGAAGCAAGTGTTCAAACTCGAAGAAGATTAATGGATACCTCCAATCAAGCACATATTTCTATGTTATCCATGATTGGGCCAAATTTTTTTCTTTGGCAAACTAAGATGTGCACTGGATAAAATATATGAATGAGGAACTGGATCAAATTGAGTAAAACTAGGCTTGGGAATTGGTTC
Source organism: Pinus tabuliformis (assembly GCA_031772625.1). Lineage (NCBI taxonomy): Eukaryota > Viridiplantae > Streptophyta > Pinopsida > Pinales > Pinaceae > Pinus > Pinus tabuliformis. The sequence goes on from CM062820.1 coordinate 267,080,794, forward strand.
CAAGACCAGCAAATAAAAATGTCATATGCACAAAATGTGTCTTTAGGAACAAATTACATGAGAATGGATGAGCTATAAGAAATAAGGCCAGATTGGTATGAAAATGATATAATACTCAAGTTGAGGGAATAGATTTCGAAGAGATTTTTTCCCCTATAGCAAGATTAGAGGAACTAAGGATGTTCCTTACATTTGAATGTCACAAAATTTTTAAGGTATATTAGATGGATGAAAAAATAAATTTCTTGAATGGTGAGCTTAAAGAAGAGGTTAACATTGAACAACCTGAAGGTTTTCAGTTGTCAGAAAATCATGAGGAAATGTGTAGGCTAAAAAAGACATTGTATGGACTTAAGCAAGCACACAAGACATGGTATTCAAGATTAGATAAATACCTGCAAAACCAAGGATTCAAAACAAGATCAACTAATAGTAACCCATATATCAAATATGAAAGTGATAATCCTTTAGTTATTTTTTTTTTATGTTGATGACATCATTTTTAGTAGTGATGCAAATTTACTCAGCCAAAAATTTGTTGCTAACATGCAAAAATTTGAGATGCCCATGCTTGGGGAACTCCCTTTTTTTGGATTGGAGATTAATCATTCAAAATGGTATATTCATCTCTCAAAGAAAATACCTCAAAGAAATGTTGAAGAAATTTGGGATGGAAGAGTGTTCTCTTGTCAGTACTCCTATGATCACCAGATGTAAGCTCAACAAAGATGATGATTCACCAGAGATAAATCAAACAATGTATAGATAAATAAACTGTAGTATTTTGTATCTAACATCCTCACAACTAGGAATTATGCAAGTTGTTGGTGTAGCTACAAGGTATCAATCAACCCCCTAACAAAGTCATCTCTTAGTTTCCAAGAGTATTTTTAGATATTTAAGAGCCACAATGGCCTATGGTTATGATATCCAAAGGGTCAGCCTTTTTCGTTAAATTCATACACATATAATATTTGAGCTAGAAGTGTAGTTGATAGGAAAAGCACAAGTGGGCTTTCTTTCTTGAAATTGTTTAGTGGCATGGTTCAATGAAAATAAAATGTATATTTCATTTTCTACTATTGAAGTCATGTACATAGTAGTTATAGCAAGTTGCACTCATATTTTGTGGATGAAACAAAAATTACAGGAAATGAAGGTAATGTACGATAGGCCTACTCCAATTATTTGTGATAGTACAAGTGCTACAAGTATATCAAGAATCTTGCTCTTCATTCAAAGACCTAGAATATCCCCATAAAGTACCATTTTCTTAGAGAATAGGTGGTAGATAAGATTGTAAATCTGGAATATATCTCAACAAAGGAAAAAATTGATGATATCTTCACCAAGCCTCTTGTTTGAGAACCATTTGAGTATTTAGGGTAGAAATTGGGAGTGATGTCTTACTCTTATCTTCACTAGTTTTCTTCACAAATAAAGAGGGAATTTATTCAATATGTACATTGATGGTTGTAATGATTTGAGACAAGAAAATAGATCAAGCTTATGGGGGGGGGTTATTTTGGATTAGAAGGAGAAGTAAAATTTCAAGGGTAGATTTCTCACAACATAACAAAAAAAACAATAATGGTGCATGCAACACTAATTATTCACAACCTTAACAAGGGGAGATTAGATATAGTATAATAGCCCTAGTGAAAATTCATCGTAATAAAAGTTAATAAAGGAAAAATAATAACCATGACTATGGGACGTGTATTCCAAGCTAAATGTTGGGCAAAACATCCTAGTGTGGGTGTTCATTTGGTTTATAATGGTTAAAGGAAAATGGCAAAGGCATGAGGCATTAATTAGCATTTAATTTATGAAAATAATGGAAATTAGGAGAAAAGGAAGGCGGAAGGTCACAAGTTGCATGTGAGGAGGAAAAACAATTGAAAATGAAGAAAATAAAGGCCTCATTAATAAAAAGTCTTATGAAGATCAATTTGTACATTCTTCAGTTTAACCTTTTTGTCGGTTCAGTTTTGGAGCTCTCTCTCTATTCTCTCTCTCACAATCTTGGACACTTAGAGTTTTCTTAGATCACTTCAGCATTGGATAAAGGAAGGAAAATAAGGAAAAGAGGAAGAAAATATCAGGAAAGGAAGATAGGATGAATCAACTAAAATGGGTCTACTTGGAGGAATTGATTTGCATGTGTGATTTCCTTGCTAGATTTGGCATGCATGGCTATGCATATGTGTTCTTGGTTCACTTGTTGTCATTGGCATAGGTTTTTCTAGGTGTGATAGTGTTCTTCAGCCTTACCTTTCCATTTCTGGATAGTCATGGTGTGATGGGGTTCTCATGTTTTTGTTGAGATAGATTTCTAGATGGATTCAAAATTGAGTGAGGTGGATCTCTGAAAGGAAGAACAAATGGCCTAGTGATCCGTGAATCAGATCGTGGATTGCAGTAAAGCCACTAGCCTAGCAACCCCTAAACTGTACTGTGGGTTGCGGTAAATCTAGGTATTGTGTGCCTCAATGGGCCTAGGAATCCTCGATCGATGAATGGTAGAATATACAATAAAGCGTAGAGGTGGGTGACCTTGATCAGGCCTAGGAATCCTTGGCTATTGAATGGTGGGATATATGGTAAAGCGTGGAGGGTGGTGTTTCGATTATGACTTAATTATTCCTAAATCTGACTATGTATTATGGTATATCCTAGAGACTAGGAGACAAGAAAATTCCTCACGATGTAGGTGGAGAAATCTAGTGGCATCCATGCTTATTTAGGGCGTAGTGATCTAGTGTGGATCACGTTAAAGCCTTGTTCTATTGATGAGGGTGAGGTGGTTTAGCCTTGGGAAGCCCTGGTTGATTTTTGGTTTTGAGTCCCACATTCATGCTTGGAATATGGCACAAGGGTTATTAGCTAAAGAGAGATTTGGTTCAGCCAATCTATGGTCGGGTGAAATGTGGAAGTCCCAAACCTAGTTTGCTTTTTCATTCATTAAAAGAGTTCCTTTCCTTGGTACTTTATGTGCAAGTGTATTGGTTCATATGTGGCATTTATGGATGTTGTATCCTTATTGGTTATGTTGCTTATATGTTGGTTATGAATATGTTTATGATAGTGATGATGTATAGATCTCATCATGTTTTTATTTATAAATGAATGAACAATGAATATATGACGTAATAGATGATAATGCAGCTAATGTGATAAGGCATACATGATTCTTATCGCTCCTCAAATAAGTATGAGACCCCTATGCTCAGATCTGTTATTACCACTTATAGAATGCATATTTGTGACATGTTCGATGAAATTCCTATCATGGCTAGTAAGGGCCCGGTCAAGTATTTGCATTTGTACCATTTTTTATATGTTACTTTTCATTTCTGAAAGTTTCATGGAATTATGGATAGTGGCCAGAGTCCTGGCCCTGAAAATGTGGCACAAAATCTGAGGTCGTTTGCACAATACTACCTAAAAATGTCCCCAGTCACAGGCATACCCTTGCTGTGGGAGCGACTAGAGGGTCCCAGTCTCATTCATGCCCTTGTCATGGGAGTGACGGAGGCTCTAGATTAGTAAAATGATAAGTTGTCTCAGAGGTTGATCACTTGGAAGGGTTGGATGGCTCCTAAGGGTTCTGTAGCATGTGTAGAAGGTCATATTGGTTGTGTTGTGTCGGTTCCACTTCCTTAACTATACGTGGGGATTTGAATCATATCATAGTAGCCTCTCATCACATGTTTACCCCAATGGACTAATTAACTTGGGTAAATGTGGGAGGAGGGTGTTACAGAGTGGTATAAGAGCATAGTTCACCCCTTGGACTGGATGGGCAGTGTGTTGGTCATGCATACATGTTGGTTGCATATGTGTTACTTATACTTGTGGTCTATGTACTAGTTGTGTATGCATGGTGTTGGTTATGGTTTTAGTTGTGTTGCCATGTGAGAGTTGATAGTGTCATTTCCGAATGTAATTGTGGTGAAGGTATGTTGATAATGCATTGGTTATGCATGTCAGTGTTTGTATGTATGGTGTATGCATGTGTGCCATACATATGTTGTTATGCATGAATTTTGTCTAGTTGGTGTTATGGTTGTGGCATCATGCATGGTAACTGGATAATGGTTGAAATGATGATTATATGTTGACTTGATTATATATGTGTGTGTGTGTGTTGTGCTAATCTAGTCGGTCTTACAGATGAGATATGCTCCCAGAATTATACTAAGGTATGTTGGTTTGTTTATGATTTGGTTTAGCTGACATAGTATGCCTTGCAGGAAGAGATCAAGATGAATAGAAATATGGTACAGGATGGTTGGACTGTTGGAAATGTGGTAAGGAGAACCTTAAAAGGGGTTTTCCACTGAATCAGGGTGGTAGGCCTTATATCTATAGTGCACAAGAGGCACAGACTATTGGGGATGTTGCGAAGAGCATTCCTCGTATCTATGCAGCACTGGATAACAGGAAGGCCAATCATCAGGAATTTATCATTGAGATGGACTGTAAGCTTTGTGATCAAGTTGTTTCTATTTTGATTGACCTTGGATCTAATTATAGTTATGTTAACCATGAGCATGAAAAATATTAGTTAGTGTAGCTGGATATAGGTACCAAGAAGAGAGTTCATCATTGGGTAAGAGCTTGTGCATTTGAGTTGAATGGTATGCATACATCATCACATTTGAATGTATTACCATTTGAATCATATAGTATGCTTTTGGGTATGTACTGGTTGTATCTTCATAGGACCAAAGCAGACTGTTATGAGAAATCCATTGAGTGCTTGGATGAGAATGGAGAACATAGAATCTTGTAGGGTAAGAAAAAAAAAACATCAGTTAGAATGGTGACAGCTATGCAGGCGAACCATAGTCATAGAAAAGGGTGTGTGCTATTTGCAGTGCATATTTCTAGTGACAAAGGTAAGGATGATGAGGATGTAAAGATATTGAGTAGGTACCCTATCTTACAACGGTTTCAAGATGTGTTTCCAGGAGAGATTTCAGAGTTTCTACGTTAGAGGGAAGTATACTTTTCTATTGAGTTGGTATTAGGGGAAACACCCACTACAAGAAAAAAGGACATTGGTAAGGGGCGAAAAATGTCACCATAAGCTCATTGGTGATGGTCAAAAGAGCATTCGTCACCAAAAACTGAACGTCACCAAAGGTGGCATCGCCAAAAGTATAGGTGTTGTAGTGACATTCAAAGTTCGTCACCAATAATGATTTATAATGATGGATAGCAACTATCAACATTTCATATGAGAAATGGTGATGGACCATAGCCTCTGTCACCAAAAACTAAACATCACCAAAGGTGGCATTGCCAAAAGTATAGGTGTTATAGTGACATTCAAAGTTCGTCACCAATAATGATTTATAATGATGGATAGCGACCGCCACCATTTCATATGAGCAATGGTGATGGACCATAGCCTCCGTCACCAAAAACTGAACGTCACCAAAGGTGGTGTCGCCAAAAGTATAGGTGTTATGGTGACATTCAAGGTCCATCATGAAAATTGATTATAATTACGGATAGTGATTGTCAACGTTTCATATGAACAACAACGATTTATTGTGATGGATATTTCATGGCCGTCACTATTGGTGCATATATATGGTGACATTCGTTGACCGTCAACAAAAGCCGCATTGCCAGAAGTATAGGTGTTGTGGTGACATTCAAGGTCTGTCACGAATAATGACTATAATGACGGACAATGACCATCACCATTTCATATCAACAACAATGGTTTATGGTTATGGACCTTTGAGGGTCGTCACTATTGATGCGTATATATGGTGGTGTTTGTTGACCGTCACCATTTCATATTTTAGTGAGGGTTGAAAAATGTCACCAAAGCTCATTGGTGATGGTCAAAAGATCCTCCATCACCAAAAATTGATCATCACCATTCCATATGGATGTCAGGGCACGATCGAATCAAACCACCAACCTATTGCTTGTAAAGTAGATGCTCTTCCATTGAGTTAGAACCCTTTAAATAATTAGACTTTTAAAAATTAGACCTTGAAACTTTATTAATTGTAAATTCTATAACTTTCAATAAATTAAAGTCTTGGCAATATTTTAATAAACAAGCAAAGAAACATCGAAGCTGCGGGTCCCTACCTAATGGTTATGGAAGTTATGAAAAGTAGGCGGAGGGAAAAATAATTATGTATAAGATAATCAATATGTTCATTTGAATACTCAATTAGAAGTGAAACTCTGAAGACATTTATAATCTCTAAATGGCCTATAACTAGCAAATGCACCAAATATTGCAAAGGAAATGTCATAAGTGGATAGCATATGGAAGAAGAACATTGATGAAGACAGATGCAATATGTTATAGGCTGAGTGAAAGAAAAATATCAATGTTGTTTTTGTTTGTTGTTTAGATATCTGAATGATATCTAAACTTCTGTGCAAATGTAATGTTGAAAAGTGTGCAACAAGAAATGCTAAATTTAGAAAGTGCAAAAAATAGAACTGCTAAAAATAGCATGTCTAAAAATAGCAGTTTGGCCAATGAGCATTTTGGCCACCTTGGGTGAGAGGTGAAACTACTAAAAATATCATCTTCTAAAAATAGCATTTCATGGTCCCTTCCTATTTTTAGCAATCCCTGGTCTAACTATAGGAAGTAAAAACGAATTTGGTCTTAACAACAGTTTAAAATATTAATTAATTAATCTCCATGAGTTAATTAGTTATGGAAAATTAAACTTGAAGTCTTTGTGAGAACATGCAATTAGTTGTCCCACTAATTGAGGAATTTATCCTTGATTCTCTCCACTGATTAAGGAATTAAGTATGAGTTCTATAATGAGAGAATCAGTTGACTTAGTTTATCTTAGTCAAGTCCAGTTAGATTATTTTAACAAGTTGTTAAAATAATGAGATATAGTTTGTTAATGCTTGCATGCACATGACAACTATTATTTTCAGATAACTGAGTATTCTCTCATGGATAACTGATGCATGTCAGTTCAAACAGAGACCCAGTTGAGTTCAGATAGTGGGACAGTGTACTATCAGTTGCTAGGATATTTAAGGTGAATATTCCTTGCATGGAGAAGGATTTATTTCCAAGAGAATTACGTGATATAGGAGCTTGGAGGACTTGTGGCCTATATATTGAGGCCTAGGGAGTCTATGAGCTTCATCTTCTGATTGCAGAAAGAGCAAGATAGCTCTTGAGCTGATTCTTTTTGTAACCTGAAGAGGATTTCCACTTGATTGATAATACAATGTTGGGGTTTTATGCTGGTGCTTTCCCCAGTGATATATCTTGTGTTATGGTTGATTATTTCTCTTGATCAGTTATATGTGTTTATGCTTGATGTTGCTCATGAAATTGATTATGCTTCTGCTTAATGTTTTGTAGAACTAGATCAAGTATTATGCTTTAGTACATTGCATATATCAGTTTGATCTACAGGTGAAATTTCTACATGGTATCGGAGCTAGCTGATTTGTAGAAAAAGTTCTACATGGTATCAGAGCTAGCTGATTTGTAGAAAAATTCTACAAAATTCTACATGGTATCAGAGCACAGGTGATCAAGGAAGAACAATATACAAGCAAGAGAAATTCGAAGTTTATTATTTGGGATATAGATCTCAAGTTCTTATCACATCCATTTCACTGATGGCTTTCTATGGTTTGAGGCTTGAGTATGCCCTTGATGGCAACTCAAACTACATAGATTGGAAGGATCGCATGGAGGCAGTATTGGAAGATAATGGCCTTAAGGACTTCATTGATCAAGATGTCCCTAAGCCTACTGATGCTACTCAACTGATGGAATGGAAGAAGTGTGTGGCTAGAGCTAGGAGAATCATCCTGGAGGGAGCTCAAGATCACATAATCTCGAGCCTCCATGGGAAGGAGACTCCACATGTAATGTGGAAAACATTGAAAGATTTATATCAGAATAGCAGTGATCAAAGGAAGCTGGCACTGAAGGACAAACTTCGCAAGATCAAGTGTGAAAAGGGTGACACTATCTCTACATTCCTAAACAAGCTCACCACCTGCAGGGATGAGCTTGCAAGTGTAGGGGTCACTACAATTGATGATGATATGGTGAGTCTAGCACTCCTTGGCCTTCCTAAGAGCTGGCATAGCTACTAGGACTCAGTGAATGGAAGGGAAAAACTACCAGATTGGGAACGACTATGGTCGGATTTGATGCAGGAGGAGATCAGACAGAGCACCAGGGATGGATCTTCATCAAAACATGATGATGAAGAGAACTTGGCTTTAACATCTAAAGCTAAGAAAGGGAAAGGGAAGGCATCCCAATCCAAGTCTTCTCAAGGAGGGAAGAATTTTGACAAGTCAAAGGTGAGATGCTTTCATTGTCATGAGTTGGGCCATTATGCTACTAATTGTCCAAAGAAGAAGTCCAAGAAAGGTTCCTCCAAGGAATATGATGGTGATGCACTAGCTTCACAGTTTGAGATGGATTTCTCACTTATTGCATGCATGGTTTCATCCAGCATGGGATGTGTTTGGTACTTGGACAGTCGAGCCTCTTTCCACATGTTAGGTGACAAGAATATTTTCAGCACTTTGGAGGAGTAGGATCTCCAGATACAGATCGAGATGGGCGATGACAAAAAGTATCGTGTCTCAGGTGAAGGTACAGTTGTGTTTCAGAGGGAGGATGGTTCTCCCCTCACTCTTTCCAATGTTATGTATGTACCAGGGCTGAAAACGAATCTTGTGTCTATTACTATGCTTGAGGATAAAGGCTATGATGTAGTCTTTAGTTTGGGAAAGGTTTTCCTAAGGAATATCGGCACTAGACAGACCAAACAAATAGGGATTCGAATTAAGAATCTCTATAAGTTACAGGTAGAAGAATGTGCTTCATTGAGTTCCAAAGCAGACGTGGTGCATGGCCAAGATATTGGTGAGTTATGGCATAGGAGACTGGGCCACTTGCATCATGGGGCCTTGACGATCATGCAACAAATTTCTATCGGATTACCCAAGTGCAAGTTGGAGCAAACAAGCACATGCAAAGGTTGCACTTTGGGTAAGTATGCTAAAGCTTCCTTTCATGATTGGAAAGTAGAACAGGAGTAGTCTTGGAGTGAGTTCATTCAAATGTATGTGGACCCTTCTCTACAGCCTCCATGACAAAGCATAGGTACTATGTTATTTTTGTTGATGATTTTTCTCGTAGATGTTGGATCTACTTCATACAAAAGAAGGATCAAACCTTCTTGAAGTTTTGTGAGTTCAAAGCTTTTGTAGAGAAAGAATCAGGGATGAAAGTAAAGGCCTTGCAGATTGATAACGGTGGAGAGTATGTTTCCCAACAGTTTAAGGACTTCTGTGCTTCAAAAGGAATTAAACGGCAACTCACGGCACCTCATAACCCACAATAGAATGGGGTGGCTGAAAGGAAGAACAAATCTATTGTGGGAGTAGCTTGAGCAATGTTACATGAATAAGGCCTACCACTTCATATGTGGGTTGAAGCATGCAATATAGTAGTGTATCTTCAGAACAGAAGTCCTCATCGTATTTTGGGGATGAAGACACCTATGGAGGCTTTTTCGGGGAAGCGACCAGATGTGAGTCACTTCCACATATTTGGATCACCAGTCTTATGTCATGTGACCAAAGATGCTTGGAAGAAGCTAGACCCAACAACTGAGTTGGGAATACTTGTGGGGTACACGGATACACCTCACAACTATCATGTGTTTCTGCTTGCTAGTCAGAGGACCATAGTGCACAGGGATCTGAAGTTTGATGAGCAGCAATCCATGAGAGTGTCACTTGATAGGGAGCTCAAGTTGCATGGTGATGATGAGGAACTTTTAGTTCCTAAGGAGGAGGAGCCTCCCGATGATGTGGATCAACCACATGTAGAGATTCTAGTAGTGGAGATCACCACTGCTAGAGAGTCTTCCAGAGATGGGCGGAAACGCTCAAGGGAAGTTGACAGATTGATGCAGGATGCGAGAGAGAATGTGGGGTAGATATCCTCTCAGTGTAGATAGAGGAGATCTCCAGATAGATACACTGGCTACATGGCCCTAGTTGGGGAGTGTGTAGCGACCGAGCCTTCTTCTTTTGAGGAGGCAGTGCAGCAGCCAGTTTGGGTGGATGCGATGGTAGAGGAGTATGATTCTATCATGCGGAATAGTGTGTGGGATGTTGTCCCTAGACTGGAGGACAAGTCAGTGGTTACTTCTCGATGGCTTTACAAGGTAAAGCAGGCAGCTGATGGTAGTATTGAGAAACACAAGGCAAGGTTTGTTGCCTGTGGTTTCTCACAGGTTGAGGGGATTGACTATGATGAGACTTTTGCTCTTGTTGCAAGGTACTCATCGATCAAATTGATTCTAGCACTATCAACTCAGATGGGTTGGAAGATCCATCAGATGGATGTGAAGACAACTTTCCTCAATGGGGAGATTGAGGAAGAGGTATACATAGAGCAGCTTGAGGGATTTGAGACCTTCGATCGTGAGTCGCATGTGTGCCGGCTCAAGCGAGCATTGTATGGGCTAAAGCAAGCACCCCGTGCTTGGTATACGAGGATTGACAGCTATTTCACAGGGTTGGGCTTCACCAAGAGTGAAGCGGATGCGAACCTCTACCACATCATGGTAGAAGGTAAGCTATTGATTATTGTACTTTATGTCGATGATCTGATTTTGACAGGTGATGATCAGTTGATCAAGTCTTGCAAGGAGGACCTTGCATGAGAGTTTGAGATGAAGGACATGGGCCTCATGCACTACTTTCTAAGCATGGAGGTGTGGCAAAGAGATGGGGAAGTATTTGTGTCTCAAGGCAAGTATGCCAATGAGATTCTCAGGTGCCTCCACGTGGAGATGTGCAAGCCCATGGAGACTCCTCTAGCGGGTAACTGGAGGAAGGAGGATGCTACTTCTGGTGAGGTAGTAACTGCTACAGTTCATCGACAACTTGTGGGTTCACTCGTGTATTTGGTGAACACACGACCATATTTGTGCTTTGCAGTGAACCAGCTAAGTCAAGCTATGGTTTAGCCAACCAAGTTGTTTTGGAAGGCGGAAAAGCATGTGCTGAGATATCTTAGAGGCACTACATAGTATGGATTATGGTACAGGTGGATAGAGGGAGTGAAGCTCCAAGGCTTCACGGATGCAGATTGGGCAGGTAGTCCATCAGAAAGGAAAAGCACTTCTAAAGGAATCTTCAACCTTGGGTCAGCTGCAGTTTCTTAGTATAGCAGGAAACAAAGATTAGCTGAACTTAGCTCAGCGGAGGCTGAATACATGGCTGCTAGTCAGGCTGCATGTGAGGCCATCTGGATGCGAAAGATTCTAGTGGGATTGTTTGGTCAGATGATGGATCCTGCGGTGATATATTGTGATAATCAGAGTTGCATTAAACTCTCTGAGAATCCAGTGTTTCATGATAGGTCCAAGCATATAGATATCTGCTATCATCATCTATGAGATTGTGTGGTCAAGAGGATCATGATGTTCTTGTACATTTTGACGAGGAACAGGATGCCGATATTTTGACAAAGGAATTGTCAAAGGGCAGGTTTGAGTTTCCTAGAGACAGGATTGGGGTTGTTGATAATCCCTTTCTTGTTGAGAGGGAGTGTTGAAAAGTGTGCAACAAGAAATGCTAAATTTAGAAAGTGGTAAAAATAGAACTACTAAAAATAGCATGTCTAAAAATAACAGTTTGGCCAATGAGCATTTTGGCCACCTTGGGTGAGAGGTGAAACTGCTAAAAATAACATCTTCTAAAAATAGCATTTCATGGTCCCTTCCTATTTGTAGCAGTCCCTGGTCTAACTATAGGAAGTAAAAATGAATTTGGTCTTAACAACAATTTAAAAAATTAATTAATTAATATCCATGAGTTAATTAGTTATGGAAAATTAAACTTGAAGTCTTTGTGAGAACATGCAATTAGTTGTCCCACTGATTGAGGAATTAAGTATGAGTTCTATAATGAGAGAATCAGTTGATTAGTTTATATTAGTCAAGTCCAGTTAGATTATTTTAACAAGTTGTTAAAATAATGAGATATAGTTTGTTAATTCTTGCATGCATGTGACAACTATTATTTTCATATAACTGAGTATTCTCTCATGGATAATTGATGCATGTCAGTTCAGACAGAGACCTAGTTGAGTTCAGATAGTGGGAGAGTGTACTATCAATTGCTAGGATATTTTAGGTGAATATTCCTTGCATGGAGAAGGATTTATTTCCAAGAGAGTTATGTGATATAGGAGCTTGGAGGACTTGTGGCCTATATATTCAGGCCTAGGGAGTCTATGAGCTTCATCTTCTAATTGCAGAAAGAGAAGGATAGCTCTTGAGTTGATTCTTTTTGTAATGTGAAGAGGATTTCCACTTGATTGATAATACAATGTTGGGGTTTTATGTTGGTGCTTTCCCCAGTGATATATCTTGTGTTATGGTTGATTATTTCTCTTGATCAATTATATGTGTTTATGCTTGATGTTGCTCATGAAATTGATTATGCTTCTACTTAATGTTTTGTAGAACTAGATCAAGTATTATGCTTTAGTACATTGCATATATCAGTTTGATCTACAGGTGAAATTTCTACATGTAACACGGATCTCCGGAAACCATGAACAACATATATATATCTATATATCTATATATCTATATATATATATATCTATATATATCTATATCTATATATATATAGATATATATATTTCCCCTTTACATAAACCAACATGCAATTTGGAATTTCACAAGTCCGCACTCAAAACATGACATTAGCCAACAAATAAAAGAAATTGACTTGGATAGAAAGCAATAGCTTCACCTTCATTCTTGAGATGCTTCTGTTTATTTGAATTTGACTTGTGACATTCTTTATCTGAAAAGGAATCAAAATCATCACTAGTATTAAATTCATCCAACATGGACTTTGGATATCCCGCTGACATCTGTGATTTTGTTGCCATGCCTAAAAACCATGGAGTTTCTTGTCGATAGTAGAATAAGATGCTTGCCTTCTTCTCAAGAACAGATTCCTTATTAACCATTGTTATTTGACAGAAATGAAAGGGACAACACAATATCAACGTACACAAAATCCCCTACCAAAATATAATCATAACTTAGCAAAGAAGTCTAAAATATGTTCTTAATTAATAAACTTTGTATTTGGAAATATTGTTTCTTTATATTTAAAAAAGACTATGTTGTACAACACTTCTGTCTATTTATCCAGGCAATTATATCATAGCATAGGTCACACAATAGCAATCTACAGTACCTAAAGTAAAAAGACAAATTTGCTCAAGAAAATAGATTTAAAAAAGAGCTTTGAAAACTATAAGTTTGTCATCATGCAAGTTGTGCAGGCTATGCAAGTAGCCATTATTTTAGAATGGTTGATGTTTCAGCCCTAACAATTATTGTGACAACCACAATGAGCTAATCAATATAACATCTAATTATGTATTCTAGTGTGTAAGATTATAGCCACAACAAGGTAAAAATACCAACACTTGAAAGGATATGTCAAGTACTTAAGAAGTTTTTAGTTTACATATAAATATAAAGGTATAAAATCATGTTTATCAACATAAAGGGATTAATAAATATGGGAGCTACTGTAGTCAAAGCAGTGAGACTTTTGTAAAGGTAATTTAATTTGCAAGGCTAAAAAAGGATGTCTACCTATAACAACACAACACCATCTCCATCCCCAAAAAGAATGCAGGAGCTCTAGTTTGTCCAATCAACATATCTAGAAAGAGCATCTGCTCCAATAACCAAAACATTTTTAAATCCACCACCTATCATTGTTCCAAGAATACTAACCATAAGAAAATGAATTATACAAAAAAAATTGGATTTATAAGAAATCAGAATAGACACAACAACTCACCTTATAGGAAACATGTAGTTGTTACAAGACCCAACACAAAGCCATTACAAGAAGTTGTAATGTCGAAAGCCAAGGCTTTTATACAACCCACCTCACTTTGCACCTGATATCAAAATTGCATTTTTTTCTAATATAGAATCATGAGGATGAATAATTAATGCAAAAATTTACAGAAAAATATCTAAAATATACACATAGTAAACTGTATTTGTTAAAATTATACAAATTGACACAAAAAATACCAATTTAATATGGTTAAGGGGAAAAAAGGTTATGTCCTAAAGTCAAAGGTTGTCAGCATGCAAAAACATAATCCTAACAATAACATGAAATCCAAAAAAATTGGAACTTTTGAGAGTTGAAAACAAACTATTTTATAGACCCTTGGTTGGATCCCATTTAAAAATTGGAACAATTATATATTTCCGTAAAATCAACACATGCACAATCATTAATATCAATTACTTTTCATTTGGATATCACAAGGCAATCCACTTTGTGGTGGCTACTGCATGCAATTTTCATTCAAACCAAATAGGAATGTAGTTGCAGAAAGATGTTCATATACCAACATAATTATCGATATAGATGGAATACTTTGTGGTACCATTTTATTACATATGTGAGAAGAAAATACTACCAACAGAGAATTGGCAATTTTTTAAAAACATAATACACACATGCACACAAGAACAAGTTTTGAAGACACCAAATCATGCAAGTGATTGCAAAATGTATCCCAATGAGAAACTCTTACAGTGAAATTCTTTGATTAAGTCTGTGTAAATACATTTTAAATTGGTTGCTACCTTTCATAGGTAACAAATGTAGCCTCAGTCACAAGGCCCACAACATTGAAGGAAGCTCATTTGTTGAAAATTCAAAACATTAAACCTAACTATTGACTGAAGTTTGGTTTACTAACCATGGGACATGTGGGTTAGAGGGCCATCAAAGTTTGCTGAATGGTTAAAATAGAATCTGCTTAACTGTGGTATTTCATATATTGTGTCGGTTAGTCTAGTTAGTCATATGAAAAATATGCTCACTTTCTCATCTTAGTTATGGTCTACTTCTAGTTTTCCTGATATATGGTGATATAGGCATGCCCTATTTGATCTGCAAAGGTATTGAAAACCTCTCTGGATATGTTGGCAAGTGGCAACTCTCAGCTATGAGGGTTTCACTGTCCAAGCAAAAATTCAACTTTAAAAAAGGGAACAACAAAGTCTCCTTAGGGAATGAAAAAACAATTACAAGCTTCTTTTCTATATGTCTTATAGGTTATTTCCTTAATGATTTTTTGATCGGATTTTGAACTGCTGTGAGACTCAACTCAAACAAATTCATGAATAGGTGGCTAAATGGTAAATACAAGTATGCTCCAAAAGGATAGAGGATATTGACAGTGATGTTGTTATAAAAAAGTCTCTTCAGTCACTAAGAAGCAAGTTAATAAAATGTAGGAATTTACAGGGTAAGTTCCTCAGAAAGAATACCAAAAGGACACCGCTCACAACCAGATCACAGATCAATACACCAGTATTTTTGACGTGGTTAAAACCCTCAAAGAGGGAAACAGTCCACGGCCTGTCCCAACGTGGGTACTACAGGCAATTTATTAATCAAAGAATGAAAATTTACATAAGCTTCTCTCATGCTCGGATTACCCGAACAATGACCCTCCATGCGCTTTAAATAGAACTCATGGACCAATCGGGTGTCAAGCCACGGATCAAGTGTTGGTAATACCGAGGAGAGAATGAACCGTCGGATCACTACATATCGTGACCGTCAGATTGTAAGTTACAAAATGTACAACGGTAAAGAAACACACTTTACCTAACTCTATACCTAACTCTACACTAGACCAAGTTGAACTTAACTATATCCTATGTGTCGGAATATCCTAACATCCCCCCTTAAGAACAACTTGGGATAGGATTGAAGGATTTACAAATATGACACAATAGGATAAGGAAGGAGGCACTAGAGCCTATCCCCCCTTAGTGACAACTTCCTGAACTCCAAGCATATATCGAAGTTTAGTGAACTTCGCCTCTATGAGAGCCTTTGTGAAGATGTCTGCAACCTGATCATTTGTTGAACAATATTGCACTTCAAGAACATGGTCATGAATGAGCTTTCTGATGAAGTGCATGTGTAGTTCAATGTGTTTGTTGCACTGATGCTGGACTGGATCTTTGTATAGCTGAATGGCACTTTGATTATCACACCAAAGTGTGGTTGGATGCTGCTGCTCAAAGCCAAACTCTGATAGGATCTGACGAAGCCACAAGGCTTCCTTACTAGCTTCCACGGCACCACGATACTCTGCTTCTGCTGACGAAAGAGAAATGGCAGCCTATTTCTTACAAGCCCATGTAATAGGTCCTGAACCAAGAGTGAAGACATAACCGGCAGTAGACTTCCGATCATCAGGGTCACCAGCCCAATCAGAATCAGTGAAACCAACTAACAGAGGAGCTGCTTTGGCACTGTAATGAATCCCAAACTGTACTGTACCTCGAACATAATGAAGTATTCTTTTAGCTGCTTTCCAATGACTTTCACGGGGGTTTTGCATAAAACGAGCAACAAGGCCAACAACAAAGGAAAGATCAGGACGAGTATGGGTTAAATACAAGAGTTTTCCTACAAGTTGACGGTATAAGGTAGCATCAACTTCAGGAGAAGTACAAGAGACTGAAAGTTTGACTCCAAACTGAAAGGGAGAAGGGGCTGGCTTACAGTCTTCCATGTGAAAATGACGAAGAATATCACAAGCATACTTGGACTGGGAAAGGAAAATACCCTCCTTGGATTGCAAGACTTGAAGACCGAGAAAATAGTGTAAGTGTCCTAAGTCTGTCATTTAAAATTTCTTTTTAAGGCTGGACTTCACATGGTTTATAAGGTTGGGATCACTACCAGTAAGAATAAGATCATCAACAAAAAGAACAAGGATGATAAGAGAGTTGCCCACTTTCTTGGTGTAGACAGTATTGTCAGAATGACACCTAGAAAAGCCAGATTCTAAAAGAAAGCTATCCATTTTGGCATACCAAGCCCGAGGAGCTTGCTTGAGGCCATAAAGGGATTTCTTAAGTCGACAAACAAGGCTGGAGTCTGTTTGTATGAAGCCAATGGGTTGTTCCATATAGATTTCTTCCTGCAAGTCTCCATGCAAGAAGGCAGATTTAACATCCATCTGATGGACTTCCCATTTTAAAGAGGCAGCAATGGAAAGAACAAGGCGGATAGAGTTCATTTTGGCAACAGGGGAGAAGGTTTCAGTGTAGTCAATGCCTTCAACCTATGAAAATCCCTTAGCAACGAGACGAGCTTTATGTTTATCAACTTTCCCATCGGGTCCATACTTGGTTCTGTAAACCCATTTACATCTAACAAGTTTGCGTCCCTTTGGTAGAGGAACAAGATCCCATGTATCATTTGTCATCAATGAATGATATTCTTCATTCATAGCTGCTTCCCAATGTGGATGGCCTAAAGCTTCTGCAAAAGTGTCAGGATCATGATTTACTGGACCTTGAGCCAGTAAAGAAGAGGCTCTTTCAAACTGAGAACGTGTACGTCGCTGATCTGTAGGATCACCGGCAAGATCACCTGCTGCATCCCGAGTAGCACGGACCCATCTTGGAAGTTGAGGATCCTGAGAAGGTGGGGGAGGATTATCATCCTCGCTTTCATCATCTGAAGAAGAAATGTTTTCAAAAGTAGAAGAGATAGGAAGAGGTGGCACATCCGCCAGACTAGGCTCGCAGGCCGATTTATTTTCATCAAATTTTACATCTCTTCTAATGATAACATTTTTGGACTTAAATGGAATAAGTCTATAACCTTTTACATCTTCAGAATATCCAACAAAAGTACATTTCTCACTCTTAGGTTCTAAAGCTTTATGCTTTTCATCTGGAATATGGGCCCATGCTTCACTTCCAAACACACGAAAGTGACTTACATCTGGTTTAATGGAACTCCAAGCTTCTTCTGGAGTGATATTCTCTAGAACCATAGTAGGAGTGCGATTGATTATATAATTTGCACAATTAATTGCTTCGGCCCAAAAACTAAGACTGAGTCCTTTAGATTGCAGCATACAATTAGCCATTTCCTTTAAGGTGCGATTTTTCCTTTCAGCTACACCATTTTGTTGTGGAGTGTATGGAACAGTATGTTGCATTTGAATTCCATTTTCGGTGCAAAAGTTGATGAATGTGTTTTTAACATATTCTCCACCATTATCAGTTCTTAGCTTAAGAATTTGATGTCCAGATTGTTTTTCAACAAAGGCTTTGAAGGCCAAAAATGTGTTAAATACTTCGCTCTTGAGTTTTAAGAAGTATACCCAAGTGCGTCTGGAGAAATCATCAATGAAAGTTAAGAAGTACTTGCAGCCAGAGAATGAAGCAACAGGAAGAGGACCACATAAATCACTGTGCACAAGCTGTAAAGGGGCTGAGGCGTGCGAAGAGGCAGGTTTGTCAAAACTGTCCCGATGATGTTTTCCGAGTACACATCCGGAACAAACACCATCTCTGCAAGATACCATCGGAAGACCTATCACCATATTTTCTTTACATAGATGCTGAAGGGAGCGATAGTTTAAGTGACCAAATCGCTCATGCCAAAGTTTGCTCACTTCATCATTATGAGCAACAAATACTGAGGGAAGATTTGATGACCCAAAGTTGTGAAACTTATACAACCTTGTGGAATCATCAGCAATACCAGTAGCTAGAATCTGTTTAGGATCTCTTAGATCCTTGATTACAACATCATGAGGTGAAAATTCAACAATTTTACCTTCACCTGAATGAGTTATCTGATATACAGATAGAAGGTTGCAGGATAAGGTTGGAACACATAATACATCATTAAACTGACCATTGTCTAGATGAACAGTTCCAGTCCCTACAACATTAAGAGATCTATCATCACCAACATATATATTTTTGGTGTTACAATCATTTAAAGAGGAAAACATGGCTTGGTTTTTGGCCATGTGATAAGAGGCTCCAGAATCAATGAGCCACTCATGAGAAGGAGAAGAAGAAGATACATTTAATGCATAACCAGACTGAGATGATTGACAACGACATGTAGAAAGTGCCATTCCGGAAGTTGAAGTTGAAGTATGCTCCACATGGATGTTATGTTTCTTCATTGCGGCTTCCAAGGCTTCCATCTTCTTAAAGCATTTAGATTCTAAGTGGCCATCTCGATTAAAAAAGTTACAATGTCTATCAGTCTTCTTCCATTTGTTTTTATTGGTCTTATCATTTTGCTGAAATGATCTTTCATGTTGAGGCTGAGTTGGTTTAGGACCATTATTTTGAGGATATGACTTCTTAGGATTCTTTGAATTTGGTTGCTGCTGGGCGGCTAACGCTTTCGTGGAAGAGTTTCCAAGATTAAGAAGACCGAGGTGTAAGAGTTTTTCTTGTTCTCTTATTAAGGAATCACAAAAGGAGTCAAAGGAAGGGGCCTTGTAGTCTTTTCCTTGACAAATGAAAGCTTCCCTTGTAGAATGGAAAGTGGAAACAAATACAGAGTAGGCTGGTCCCAGCTTAGTAAGGATGGAATAAATAAGGTTACCATCTTCTTTCTTAACTTTAACACCTTCCAAGAGATATCTAAGGGTCTTGAATTTGGACAAGAAATCTTCAATGCAAGAAAAATTATTAGGATCCAAAGTAAGCAATTCATTTTCAAGTTGATGGGCTCTAATTTCATTTTTAATCCCAAAAACTTTAGCGAGTTTTTCTAATGCTTCATGAGGAGTTTCAAGTTCTGCAATGTGGAATCTAAGATCAGGAGAAATAGACATCCCTATCAAACCACGTGCTTGATCTTGTCTATTTTCCCATTTTGCAGCCTTGTCTTCATCTTTTGGTTTCTTCTCTTGGTCTGTGGCTATTCTGAAGAGACCTTTACTTCTAAGTAATCTTCCATGTAGGCTACCCATTGGAAGTAGTTAGTGCTGTCAAGAATGACTTGGCATGGACTTTCCATTTTTTTTAAAAATTGAAGCTGAATATGCTGAAAGTAAGTGTTCCAATGGATAGATCTCGAAAAAATAGGCGGTTTTAAAAAAAAACGGCTCTGAAAAAGGCTTCCAGATGAAGAAGTTATGGCTTTTTGAAAAAAAATTGTTGACGTTGCCGGCAAAGTGCGCGAATGTGCGGGAATGAAAAAATCCGCCCCCACAAAATGGAGACTTGAACCCAAGACCTCTACTCTCTTAAAATAGCTTTGAACCAATTGATCTATACAAAAAATTTGAGAGAGAGAGAGAGAGAGAGAGAGAGAGGGAGGGGGGGGCTTGGTTTGCGTGCTTGCCTTGAGAAAGCTTTTTTTCCCTACAAAACACAAAACACAAAACCCAACATGAATATGCAAAGAAAAATGAACCTTGCGGCTCGAAGTTAGCTTTAGCCAAAAAACTAGAAATTTAAAAAAAAAATCTCAAAGTTAGCTTTAGCCGAAAAACTAAATATTTTTCTCAATGTTTCTGATTTTCCGAGATCACACTAAGGTGCAGGGAAAAGAGCATACGCATGAGAAAAATCCTTCCTTTCTGTTTCTGATTTGCCCAGATCACAAGAGTCGCAGGGCAAAGAGCATACGCAGAAATGAAAGGTATAGATCCGGTTAAAAAAAAGGCTAAATAAATCGAAACCGAAATAAGCAGAGAGAAAATAACAGTAAACTGCAAAAAACACTGTATACCTCCCGATCTGAAAAATGACGCAGCTAGGGCTACCAGAAACCTTTTCGCGTGAAACGAAAGGGGTTCCTCACTGGAACAGATGCTCCGAACGCAACAGAGCAGTCCTCTCGGCCCGAAAGCAGTCAGAAATAGCAGATCTAGGAAACGACAGCCGCATGCAGTTCTACCGGCTTCAGATTTGGATCACCAACGGACGCAGCCCTCAAATAGCTCTGATACCATGTAGGAATTTACAGGGTAAGTTCCTCAGAAAGAATACCAAAAGGACACCGCTCACAACCAGATCACAGATCAATACACCAGTATTTTTGACGTGGTTAAAACCCTCAAAGAGGGAAACAGTCCACGGCCTGTCCCAACGTGGGTACTACAGGCAATTTATTAATCAAAGAATGAAAATTTACATAAGCTTCTCTCATGCTCGGATTACCTGAACAATGACCCTCCATGCGCTTTAAATAGAACTCATGGACCAATCGGGTGTCAAGCCACGGATCAAGTGTCGGTAATACCGAGGAGAGAATGAACCGTCGGATCACTACATATCGTGACCGTCGGATTGTAAGTTACAAAATGTACAATGGTAAAGAAACACACTTTACCTAACTCTATACCTAACTCTACACTAGACCAAGTTGAACTTAACTATATCCTATGTGTCGGAATATCCTAACATAAAATAAGGAAAATAGGGATGCTTAGCATGTGGAAAATAAGGATGCTTTTCATATACTATGACAAGGCACTATAAACTAATTGCAAGGAATAACATACTAAAATATGATAGAATGATCATCTTTGACTCATAGATTTTCAAATAGGAGGCATAAGTTCATTCAGAAAATAGAAGGATTTTCACGAGGCAATACAAACTATTTGTGATAAGCAACAGACTAAACTAGGATAACAATCATATGCTTTAAGTAAAATATTTGCACAACATGTACAGATTCCTCCGCATGCAGCACAAGAATTTTGATAAGAGAAATTATATACAAGACCTACCCTATATAGCAAAAATTATATACAAGAACACCCCTGAAATTTTTCCAGGAATGTCTCCGATATGGCTAACAAGTCCCTTCATCCCCAATGAAATCCATCGCACAAAGGGAAATTTCCTTACTCCCCAAAAAACTAGAACAATGGGTATGATATTTTATTTTTCTTTTTTTTTGGGGGGGGGACCCAAGAATAGAAAAGGATAATGTCAACCATTTTATCATCAACTTGTAGTTAACATCTTTAGATCCATGTTCAGCTCAGTGTTGCTGAAATTTGAAAATGGACAATTCAAACTAGAAGCAACTAGTTCTAGTACTGTTTTGAGAATTTCCAGTCAGAACCCACCCATGAAACTAGAATTGATCAGTTTTTCCCAAAACTTCTAGTTCAAGAAAAATCCAATCAAACTGGACATTTTGACCAATTTTGTACCATTGCATCCCCAACACCAGAAAAAGGAAAAAATAAACCTACAAAAAATCCTAAAACTATCATAAACCTCATTTCCCATCTATTTAATCATCCCACCTATATTTGCTTCACAACCTTCTCATTAATCATTTGAGCAGCAAAGAGTGTTGACTCAATAATATTCTTGTGTTGATTCATAGTGCTTCTTAGTCTGATTCAGAGAGTTTCATCTGATGATTTGGAGCACTCAAGATTTGATTGGGGAGTTTCTTGGATCTATTCCTAAACCTGATTTGGATTAAGACTTGGAGTATTGATTTGAAGATTTTATTGGGGTGCTTCTTGTGTTCTTGGTAATGTTGTAAACATCATGTCAGCAAAAATATCACCAAGAATTAGGAAAACAAAATATTGACAACATCAGGAAAATATCACAAAATATAGGAAAATTTAAAAAATACAAAATTATTCAAAGACACAAATAATTGACTTTATGCCCCTCCATTGAGGAGTAGGGAAAATAATTTCATGCATCTCATGATAATATCGAGATATTTACAATATTCTCATGCTATTTTCGAGAATGAAAACATTACACAGTTTATCGGCAATAATATCGTTCTAGGATAAAATTTGTGACATTGCAATAATACCAGGACCATGATAATCACAATGTTTGCAACACTGGTTTTTGGAGCTACTCTTTTGCTGATTCCAGATGTTGATTCAGTCTATTCTTGCAATTGATTTAGATCTTGTCCTGGAACTGATTCAGAGTGAAGACTTGGAACTTGTAAAGGTATTTACAAATATTCTTCAAACCCTATTTCTCTTAAGAGAGTTTGTTAAAAAAATCTAGAAATTAACTGTAAGGCTTTATTTGCAAATTATTTATGTGGTAGAAAAAGTACCATGGCTCCCAAACATAAAAAGGATCCTACATGGAACCATTTCCAAATAGTTGGGGATGAAATGGTATGAAACTATTGTCCCATGGAAATTGGTGGGGCAGTGGTTATACATAGACTGAGAGTCGAAACAACACCTAGAAAATATACTAGGGAAAATTCAATATTTATCTAAAAACTCAGCCAAATTATAATCTGACATGCAAGTTGCTATTCAAAGCTATAACACGAGGAAAAATATATGCAAGAAGAAATAGGAAGAAATGAAAGTGAACATGATAATGAAAACCATAGTTCTGAAGACTCCACCACTCATCCTCCTAGGGATACCTTTAGAATCTCAATCCATCCAAAACATGAGGGTGATTATGGCACAAAGAACACAATCCTAACAGGCAAAGAGTTGACTCAATCTTTGTATCCAATAGGCAACAACACCCTTAGTTCTTAGCCCACCATTGATAACAAATGGAGGAAGTTTCTTGGGAATGCATGGCTAGATGGCGACAAGATGCAAAGCTAAATTATGATCTAAGTTTAGTAGGATACAGATAGGGATCTGGACACAGATTTGCCAAATTTTTGAAAAGCCAGGATCTAGATATGGTAGGAAAATGACAAGTACAAAAATATTTTGTAATATATATAAAGAGAGAAAATTAAAAAAAACAGTCAATAATCAAAACCATTCAGGAATGACAAGAGTAAAACTACAAGTTTATAACCAAAACCAAAAAAGGAAAATTCTAATGCATGTTACTATTAGCCATCCATGTATTATAATTGATAATTTGATAAGTCATAACCACCATTGACTATTGATAATTTTGAAGACCATCTCAGCATGAGAACATCGCAATTCATAACAATATTTTTGTAAGCAGCATCCACATGTCCATATCAATAGTGAATAAAGGGGTGTCTTGAAGACTATGGCAAGACTAAATAACAGTGTTAGTGAAGTGACCAACATTGTAGAACATAAGGGTAGAATAGACATTGAGAACAAACCTTGAACATGATGATAGATCAAACCTTCTCAAACCTTGACATTGTACAAAACATTAAGTAAAATGATTGTCCTCTAGTTTCTCACCATATCCCTTTCTATTCCTTTAAGAATAAGCTTGAACAAATCTACATTTATCTACCCCCCCATGTGCCTATTTCCAAGGATTTTCAACACACCTCAAGGAAACACTTACATGAATTCAAGATGAATTTCTAGCCATTGAAATTGTAATTATAACAAAACAACCCAACGTCAAAGCAATTCCCTACAATAGAAACTAACATTAACAAGTTAACGAATAAATGCACGCAGAACTTCACATTTAACTTCAATGTCACTATAGTTCATTTTTAGGTTAGGCAGATTCTTCTATTTTAATCAATGAAAGAAAGGCAATGAGTTTAAACTTTAAAGGCATCCCCTTATATCAAATTATATACAAAAATTGTCACAACAAAGCCCAAATGTTGGCTACAAACATCATCTCAAAACAAAAAACACAACAATAAGAGGAGTTTTGATATCAACAAAATTGTGAATTGTATAATTTGAAAATCCAACACCTTTGAATTGAGATTAGCCTAGACAAATGCAATTGCTCACCAAGCCAATCAATACATGATAAAATGAATTTTTTACCACTCAATGAAATGCATCTAAACTCCATGTTAACTGCTATAACATCAATAAAATATGACACTATCATGATATATATTCTATAACTCATAAATTACCATAAAAATGCTAATGATATAGCACAATATCTCTAGTCCAAGTAGCTCCCATATTATGGAAAACATTAACTCAAATAATTTGAACCAAGAAGAAACATGGGAAATCAAAAAAATATGGAGTACAAATACATTAAAGTGTCATAGCAAAGTTAACGATAATTATTCAGCTATAGATTGAATAAATATCATATGATACTTACTTAGGGAACACCACCAAAAAGATCATCTAGAGTAGACGTACACATCAAAACCAAGTCAACATCCTTTGGCTTGACTTTTTCCATTTGAAGGGCTCTTCTAGATGATGCTACAACTAAACCAATTAGTGTTTCATCACTTGTAAAACAAAGTGAGCTTAATGACATTTTATTCCATGTAAGTGAGGAGGTTTTGGTAGGCCTTTTTTTGGTATCCACAAAAAAATTATCAATTCTAGACTTTCCTTCATCTATTCCTTCCTTTGAGTACAATTATTCAATCCCCATTCTTACACAGTAAGCCTTATTTCCTTCCATATGCAAGAGTTCCTAATTAAGTGTTCCTTGTAATGATGGTCCCTAATTCTTCATTAAATATAAGATCTAGTACTACTCGGAGTCTCAATATGTAGGGAAAATATGTTTTCAACTTATAGAACTTTAAATGGTCATTCGAGTTAAAATACCTTCAAAAACTTTGTAGTCTTTGTTGTTTCTAAGGCCTTTGGGATTACACATACAATACCAAGCCATGTTGGCTAGGGGTAAGATTTCTTAACAACCTGTTAGTGCTACATCCACTCATGTTCCCAACATTAACATGAAAGTTGAGGTGCCTTGTTTGATTAATCCACAAAAACTGAAATGATTTGATTTCTTGGTGACAATGTGTTTGTAACAACACTTTCCCAATAATTGTAAAACTTGAATATAGAATTTTGGTATCTACCTCACATAGAACTTGTTAGAAATTTGGAGTTCCAACATCTCTATCCACTTTCTTAATCTAAAAAATAGGATTTGCTAGCAAGCAATCACAAAAAATATATATTTACATAAAATATTTGGAGGCTTTCTAGCAATAGCTGCAAAAATAATCAACGAAAAATATTTTACAATAGTTCTAGTCATCATAAAATAAGTAAATGACACTTGGAGTGTTACTATTGTGATCCATAGAATTATAATTTGGTTGTGTGTGACTAGAAGGAGTGAAGGTGGCACTTAAAATTTTGGGGCACAAGAAGTTTCTTCTGTTATCAGAAAAAGATGATTAGATGCATTATTTCCCTAATTAGATGATCCTCCAACATCACCATTATTTTCAAACAAAACACCTTCCCATTTGTCCTGTTGCATGTCAGTGCTAATGAAATTTTCTACAAGACTATTGCTACTAGTTTGTTGCAAATTAGAAGATGAAATATGGGGCATGCCTAGTGTTTTTCTAGGCATGCCACCAATGGGAATGGAAATGGATACTATAAATTTACCACTGCAATCTTAGTATCACCTTCTGTGCCTACTTCCATGACACCACTGGCACTAATCGTAGTCAAGTTTGCACATTGAGCATTTCCCAAAGAAAATCAATTGCGCAAATGGGAACTTAGCTCGATTTGGTGTAATGCATTACAAACCAAAATCAATGATCCATAATTCAATCTTTTGTTTAGGAGAATTACGAAAGTGACCAATATCATCATGTCGTACTCTTTGAGAGGTGAGAGATTTCATATTGTGAAACATCTAATTTGATATTATTGCTCCAATATTCCTTAGCTTACAGTCTTGTTTCAATCACAACTTCACCTAAAACAATTAACCCTTCACATGCCAAATGTTTCTACTTGATACGTCAGGGATGGAAAGATTGTGGGGTGAGGAATTTCCTTATGATGCTTGTCCAAATTGAGTATTTTGCAACATCAGGCATTAATTAAACCTTTGAGCAGGGACCTATGAACCTAGAGACAAATGAAAAGCCAAATGTTGTTCCAGTGAGGATTAGTGAGTGAAGAAATTATTGTTCCTTTCTTATGTTGTAGCTAACATTAGAAGTCAAGTTAGGCATGAATAATTGAATTGTTTTTGCCAAAGGTTCTCCATAAATGGTGCACATGGAATAGATCCAAACCATGACCTAGTGCGCTAAAAGTGTGCATTCTCCCAAATAAGTAGCCATGTATGTAATAAATTTGTAAAATTCCACCTTGGACATCAATGTTAGAAGTACTAGACTAGAAAGACAAATAACTTGTTGTTCCTCCATATAAGAAATGACTCTAGCAAACGGATTGTATTCTTTGTGATGAATGGATATCAAAGTCAAAAGAGATCCAATAATTTGTGAAGTTGTTGTTGCAAATTCTACTACAAACACTTTGGGAAACCACACCAATTAGCATGAATAGCCATGCATAACCTCGAAGCTGCACTATTATGCTTATCATGTCATCCACATATTGCAGATATCAAACCACTATGCCACTTGTCATCTTACCATGAATTCTGAGGGTATTCTAAAGTTGTTTTCGAAAACCACTTATAGGGGTTGAGCCCAATAGTTGGCTACCAGATAATCCCTATAAATTCAAACTTAGTACACATGGTTTGCTACCTATAAGAATTTATCAAATTGAACAATGAAAGGGTAGAAGACTACTATGTATTGCATAGAACATAATGCCCTTACTGATGCATATGGGCTCAAACTCCAGTAAATGACTATTGATGGGCTCTAAGAGAATCACACAACCCAAATCCTTCATAAATTATTAGAGTCACCATTTTATTAGATGTTTCTAGTCCAGTCTGACCCTTGACTAGTTTCAATACCAATTCCAACTTCTAAGACATTGTTTGTTTGTCTTGATCAATATATTTGTTGTGTAGTTCCTTGAAGCTAATAAAATATTGCATAGAACATATCTGCTTAAATCTCATGGATCTTCTAAGCATTATGTCCTTTTTTTAGTATTAAACTAACATAAATGCATATATTCGTATATAGATAGGAATTATGAACAAAAAATATTTGAAAGGAATCCACATTATCTTTACCTTGACTCTAGGATGTTGTATTTTAAAAATTTGGCAAGGTCTTGAAAGCTTCATTGTTTGCTGAATGATATTTTTTGTCTTTAAATTTGGATATTATTTTATTTCTCATATTGTTGAAACATTCATGAACAGTCATGTGAATATATTCACACAAGAGAATGTTGTAAACCACACTCCAAATCTTATCCCATAGAAAGATAGTGGAATTCATGCCATTAGGCTCCTGCTTTCCTTTCCATAATCCATTGGAGACGCAGGAATAAAACTCAACCAGGACCTACATATAAATGATGTTTGATCAAAGGGATTCCACCCAATACCATGCATTAGAAAATGGTGAAATCCCAAGGATGATACTCAACATACATTTTCATATAAATGATGTCTGATAAAAAAGATTCCATAAATTAGCATGCATTAGACAATGGTGAAAACCCAAGGTTGTTGTAAGAGTTACACCCCATCTTCAAGGTTTGCATGTATAGAATGAGAAGATCACTAATTATTCAAGTCGAGAGATCCAAAATAGTTTTTTGGTAAAGTCAAAGTGGCTAGGAAGATTGAAGCCTCTTTCGACTAATGTTTAATGCTATTGCACTAAACCCATGATACCACAGGCTTGACTCATAAAGCTCTAGCAGAGAGGAGATGTGGAAGGGTAGTCAATGCTATCATCAGTAGCACACTTCACCTTATACATCTACCCAAAATCATAGTTACCTGGTTTGTGTTCATGTTTGAACATCAAATTCAAAAAAAAAAATCACCCCATACAAAAATTCAATAAAATTCACCATTAAATTCAAATATATCTATATAAAAAACTTACATATAATTTTTTCAATATAACATTTATCAAATAATAAATATATTAAATTTAACATTTATAAAACATGATACATATAACTTAATAATTGAAAAGAAAATATTGACAAGCTTTATTTATTATATATTCAAATATATGTTTAGGCCAAAGAATTTACAGATATAAATTCACTAAAGATAAGAATTCAAGAAGATTTTGTTGAAAGAACCGGAACCAAATGCAAAAAGGTGAGTCTCAAAGTATAGCGCAAGGTTTCAATAAGTGGCACAAATACAGCACAGTTCATAATCTTGGCAAACTGAAGGAGTAGGTTAATGGACAAAAAGTTGCTACCAACAACAAGAATATAGAAAAGGACTTGTGTCACATAATCCCCAATGCAGAGTTTTCAAGAAACAAGAAGAACAACCCCTCTTTGATCATAAATCTATAATAGCATGCCAAAGAAATGATAACCTGTCACATGGAATCAACCTCAAATAAGAAACCCCTTTTGAATGGTATCATAAGAAAGATACAACAATTCAATGATGAATACTACTTGTTAAAAGCCCTCCAAGGTTCAAAGCTTGCTCCAAAAGCTAGGGATGAGAGACAAAGGGAAGACCATGAGGTTGGAGAAGACATCCACCATCTCATTTCCTTGAAGTGAATGAATAACATGAAGAATCTTAGGTCCCCTTCTTTATGAGGGTTTAGTTTATATATTTTATTTCTATTGTTCTAATAACATAGGATTTAGTGGCTAGTAGCCAAGCTATATACAACATTGGCATGTCTTTCTTCTATTATATTTAGTTGACAACAACCCAACTATACTTAGTATTATTTGCTTTTGAGTATATTACGAGACAATGGACAAGGGCCCAACACTATTGTTCTAAAACTTGGTCTGACTTGGCTCGATGGGCCAGTTTGGTACCAAATAATACCTACTCAGCCAAGTAGATGCATGATGACCCCATACAGAATCCAAGAAAAAAAATCACTATTTAATTAAAAAACTCAAAAAAACAAAGCATTAAACTGATCAAATTTCTATAAAGAGATATCCCACCCCTCTATTTGTCTCACATCTTTCTCATAGAGAATTTGTGAGCATTTCAAGTTTTGGAGCAAAGATGAAATCTTGAAGAGCAATGTGACGCTTGAGCTTGGTGCTAGTTTGGCATTTGTTTGAGGTTGTTTGCAATGGATTTAGGCAGCTTAATCAAGAGGCTATAATGTATCTTGAATCTTGGAGGATTTGTGGACCAAATTCTTGTTCTCACTGCCCATTATTTTCATTTCCAGGCATGTTTTCCCTCTCTTTAGATTGCAAATGTATATGCTTTGAAATATGTCCCCGCTTTTAATATTCTTCTCTTCAAAATTCAAATATGTGCCTCTTTAAATTACAATCATCTGAAATCTGTCCCTGTTTTGAATTTGACTCAGAATTTTTAATTTGAATAGGTCTAGAATTATGCTACTTGTATTTTAGAAATCTAATGTTCTCTTTCAAACCACAGATTGGAATTTTACCATGGTTTACACCCTTAGAGTCAAATACCCTACATGGATCCATGCTGATTTGGATGATGTGAAAATTTATTGCAAATACTACAAGAAATGCATTAAGAAGGGCAGGGGGAGTGGGAATTCATAGATTTAATGAACACTTGGATAGTATAAGAGGCCAGGTTTCCCATGCATGGCCCTGTTAGAGGAGATTGGACATATTAGATTTGAATTGCAAAACCAACTTGCAAAATTTGAAGAAGACAAGGCTAGGCCAAAAGGAGATGGTTGTAGCATGTTTTCAGACTCTAAATCTTATGGAGGCCATTTAGAGTCTCATTGTTGCTGATATATATTGGACTCAGTGCCAATTTTTTTTGATATATTCAGCCTTACATGGTATATGTATGTGCCATGAGCAGATTTTTGCATATTTTGTTTCAATGGTTTGGAGTCATATATATTTTTTGGTAAATCGAGTCATTGAAATAATATTAGTCCGAGTTTGATTTTTCAAACTTTGACCAACACATACACAAACTTTCCAAACTTCATGTATGACATTATTCAAGGCAATTGACTTGATAGAGTATATAGTAGTTTCAATGTGAGGGTTTCTCAACTGAATTTTCAAATAGCATTTAAACATTTTGACAATTAGTATTTATGAACAAATGACTTACCATTTGCTCATTAAGAAATAGGAAGAAACCAATGCACCATAATTAGGAAACTTCTCAGGAGGATGACACACTCAAAACAAATATTTATGTCCTCCTAGTAGCTCTTGTGCCTCCTACACTATCTAGGTAAACCATTCGAACCTCCTAACTGAACTAGAAGGAAAAATGGCATTTGTACCTCCATTGTACTGGTATCTAATTGATTTCAATTTGATTTCATTGCAATTTGTTGAAAAACCTTTGAGGAAGCAAGCTTCTCTTCCTCCAAAATATTTGTTGCATGATAATAAGGCTTAAAGGACCATGCATCCTCATCAAAATTGATGTCTCAGCTGAGCACCATCTTCCATTTAGACAAAATGTAGGCTTTGTAAGCCTTATATGTCCCATTGTATCCCACCAAAGTACCATTCAAACTAGAGGGTTCCAACTTGGTTATTTTCTCCCCAACGATATGAATGTATACAAGACAACCAAAAACACCAAAATGTGGTACTTTTGGTTTCTCACCAATGAAATATGTTTCTGGTTTCTTGTCCTTCAATATCTAGTGAGGTCACATATTCAAAATGTAGTTTTTTGTACAAAATGCTTATTCCCAAAGACAAATGGGCAGATCTATGTCATGGATCATTGCCATGGAAGTCTCTATGATGGGCCTATTCTTCCTCTCTACAGCCACATTTTGATGTGTTTGGTAAGGCACTTTCAACTGGCTCTTGATCTATAATTCCCTGCAAAAAGTGTCAAACTTTTTGGAGGTATATACTCCTCCATTATCTGATCTCAACACTTTAATATTCTCACTTATTTGATTTTTCTACAAAATATTTAAACTCTCAAAACTTCCCAATGACCTCATCCCTGGTGTTCATGACATAAAAACATAGCTTCTAAGATAAATAAATGAATCATCAATTAATATTATATTATTACCTAATAATGAGATTGAAGTAATGGTTTCACATACATCTGAAATTTGTCCTCCTTTTCAATTTGACTTAGACTTTCTAATTTGCAAAAGTCTAGAGACATGCAAATTAGATTTTAGAAATCTAATGTTGCAACCTTTGACAGGATGCCAAGGTCCATGCTCCTTCAAAAGCAATTGCAACCAACATATACAAGCAACAAAATTGGAGGGGCCTTCCAATCAGTCTTCATATTTGAGATTAAAGATGGTTACATTGTCACTCCTACAACACAGAGCTAAAAAAAACAAAGCAACAACCTTCAATAAACTATCATAGGTCCAGAATGGATCTTGTACATCCCATGCTTAAAAAATTCTAGCAAAAATTCCCTATCCTAGGTATTAGCCCAACTATCCATATACATGGAATCCTAGAAGATTTCAGAACGTGCTCTCATACCACGTTAAATTTGCAGACCATGGTAAGCGGAGCTACAATACATTGATATAGAAATACATACTATTCGTGAACAACAAACACAACTCTCAAAATCTCAAACTTAAACACTCAAAGTCTCAAACTTGCAACTATCATCGCATTAAATAAGAAAAAAAATTACACAATGAAAGTCCCAAAACCAAAATACCACACTCCACTCTCATGCCCTGCTTTTATAATTGTAGAAAAGGGTCACGAGTTACAGTGAAATTTGGACTAAATCTATCCTAGTTCCCAACCTGCATGGAAAATCATGCTAGAGAAATAAATGAACCCCAAATGCATGCACCCTCTTACTCTAGACTCATATGTTGGGCTACCATGCCAAGAAAATTGTGTTAAAAACACTTTCCAAATATATCTAATATGTTTTTTACTTCTTATAAAATATTTTTTTTGCTAGTTTAAGAAAAGCAACCTATTCTAGTTCTAGAAAAACCATAAACGAAATACAAATTTCTCAAAGTAGATCAACTATTGAAAGATTTTCAATTGTCTACATTAAGAAAATGTGCCTCACTTGGAGGTTTTTCTAGTGCACCCTCCACCATCTTGGATCTAAAGTTACAAAAGATGTGTTGCTAAAGGTATGTTGTGAAGACACTTTCAGAGAAACCAAGTAGATATTCTAACAATTTGAAGGAGATTTATCACTTTTATTTTCTTCTTCCAACCTCTATTCACTATAGCTTACATGTCGTACCCTTTAGAATCCCAATTTCAAGAATTAAGTGAAATGAATCCCAAGAAAATTGGTGATGGACTTGAAGTTTAGGGTATGTTTATGTGGTTCACAGTCCTTGGAGAATGGTAATTGTTACATCTAAGGAATATTTGTAACATGTAGATCCTCCCAAAGGAGTCACCTCCTATCAGATGGAGAAAAAGTTGCTACCAACAACAAGCATATAGAAAAGGACTTGGCTCACATCATCCCCAATGCATATTTTTCAAGAAACAATAATAACAATCCCTCTTTGACCATAGATCTATAATAGCATGCCAAAGAAATGATAGCCTGTCACATGGATTTAGCTTCAAGGAATAACCCCCTATTGAATGGTATCAAGGGAAAGCTACAACAATTCAATGATGAATACTACTTGTTGAAAGCCCTCCAAGGTTTAGAGCTTGCTCCAAAATCTAGGGATGAGAGGAAAATGGAAAACCACAAGGCTGGAGAAGACCCCCACCATCCCATTTCCTTGAAGTGAATAAATAACATGAAGAATCATAGGTCCCTCTCTCTATGAGGGTTTAGTTTATATATTTTATTTCTATTGTTCTAATAGCATAGGATTTAGTGGCTAGGAGCCAAAGTATATTCAACATTGGAATGTCTTGCTTCTATTATATTTAGTGGCCAATGACTCAACATACTTAGTATTATTTTCTTTTGACTATATTACGATACAATGGATAAGGGCCCAACACTCGTGCTCTAAAACTTGGTCTGACTTGGCTCGATGGGCCGATTTGGTACCAAATAAGCCCAAATTAGCCAAGAAGATGCATCATGACCCCATACAAAATCCAAGAAAAAAATCAGTATTAAATTGAAAAACTCAAAAAAATAAAGCATTAAACTGAGAAAATTGCTATAAAGAGATCTCCCACCCCTCTATTTGTCTCACACCTTTCTCACATAGCATTTGTGAGTATTTGGAGTTTTGGAGCAAAGTTGAAATCTTGAATAGCAATGTGAAGACAATCCACCTCTCTCAAGAAACTACATTGCCATGGAATGTGACTTTGTAAGTCACACACAACTGAAGAACCACCTGAATTGTAACTATTGGAAGGTGTAGTTGCAAATATTTGCAAGATATAATCATTACTTTGTTGTTCATCTATTTTCATTTATCCCAAAGGATTTTCCAAAATCTTCATGAATGGACTATTGCCTTTAATGTTGTCATCCAAGGAATACTTTTTACTGTTATCTACAACACCTGAACCAGCTAAAGTTGTATCTTTAGAATCAGAGACAAGTGAAGTTCCTCCCATAGAACCAGTGTTCTGGGCATCGATAGTCATCTGAAGTTTGTATTGCAACATATGGTCAAGTATGAGCAATAACGTAGTCACCCACTTGGGAACTGAAACTTTTTCCCCTGTCAGGTTATTTGGCATAAAAAAATTCAATAAGTCCAATGTATACCAACAAGTCCATTCTTGGCTCCTATATCTCTAGTATTTTTGTCTTCACTCAAAATTAATGCCAAAATATGAGAAATAGTTGATAATGTACTAGTGCCTTTTCAAATCCATCCACCTTACAAAGCTTTAGTTGTTGAATAAGAAGGGAAAAAGCTCTAAGAAGGTATTGGCCTTTGTTTCAAATGCAAAAAGTCACAATCAAATTAGACATGGAAAAAACAATGACATATGTACTTTGCAATAGATTCATTCATGTAGTTAAGATATCCTTAATGGGAGGATTTTCTAGAGGCTTCTCTTCATAAGAAACATCTCTTCCTTTTTCATTGGCATTGTCTTTGGGAACCTTAGAATTACCTAGTGACATGGTGTTATAGCTCCAAATATCACCCTTGGTATTTGTGATGCTTGGTTTATGGCCTAGGGCAACCCTTCCTTCCAGGCTTGGTCCAAATATTTTAAAAACAATGTTTTACTTAGTGTATGCTACTTTTCCCTGTGATAAAAGTGTGTACACATGGGTTAGTCAATACCCAACCCGGGTATATGTGTTAAAACACTTAAAAAATTTAAATTTCCTTAACTATGGGTGGAGTTCATGGGTTTTACCTATTTATTACCTCCTAATGCCTATGGCCCAACTGTTCCCAATTGTTTCCCCAACTAAGAAACTAATTGGGAGAAGTATAAAAGGACTTCTATGGCAAGGCCTTAAGGAGGAGAGAAGAGATAGAATTACTATACTGAGATTATCCCCTGATCAAGTCTGAAGCATCCCTATGCTTCAAGAATTTCCCCAAGTTTAGGAAACCCTTGTTTCCTTGAGTGTTGATATTCTCCCACTTTCTTGAGATATCATGGTATTTGTTATGGAAGGAGGCTGTTGAAGACTGGGACTAGATGGACCTGGAAGACAGTTCTGCTTGGAGTCGGAAGAGGAAGACTTAGGTGAACTCTTTCCATGTTTATTATAGTTTTCTACAATAAAAAGAAATGCTGTCTTGTTCCTGAGATTGACTTTGTTTATGCATCAGATGTTATTGTTATAATTCATGTATGAATGATTATTTTGATGTATAACTAACCATTTACTTATATGATATAAAGTTGATTTCCTTAAAATGCTTTATCTATATGCTGCTATGTGTATTCGAATTGGTTGATTTGCAGATTCGAAGATCATCAGGAGTTGCAGAGGGTTTGAACCCTTGTTGGAACTACCCAAATGAAGGACATCTGGGTATGTTCATCCTTGCATAGTTTGATTATTTAAGCATGTTGCCTGAGTTGTATGCGTGTTTTTTGTTGTAGATTATTGTTGCTCTGTTGGAGTTTTGACCCAAAGCCCTAGGTGATCTGGAATTTATCCAGGACAAAGAATTAAAGGTATTACAGACTCATGTACATGGATGTGCCTATGTTACTTTATGCAATGGATTGATAAGATTTTGAAATACATAGACACTGAGGCAGCTAGAGAAAACATAACAGGAAAACATATAAACACAACAAGTTTAATAAGGAGTTCACCCAATGCTCCTGGGCTACGTCTCCTGGTCTAGCCTTCTATGGGGGCCTCTCTATTATGTTTTCAAAGCAGAGTTTTTACAACAGTGAGCTCAATTTGAGTCTCACTCAACATATATGAATCAGTAGGACTAGAGTACACAGACTCTCCTTACTAAAACTCGACCTCTACTGGTCACAGTAGTACGAGCCCAATCTGAGACTCATACATGATAGGCCTATGCTGAGGAGTCCGCTTGAACCTCTCAAGCCTTCTCTGGAGTACACAGATTCTCTGACTCTCTCTGGCTCTGTCTGGCTTGATGCTACCTTAAGGTTAGCTCGACTTCTTCCCTCTGTTCTCTGCTCTTAGCTTCTATGTCTAACTAACTCTCC
This sequence comes from Pinus tabuliformis, assembly GCA_031772625.1. Classification (NCBI taxonomy): domain Eukaryota; kingdom Viridiplantae; phylum Streptophyta; class Pinopsida; order Pinales; family Pinaceae; genus Pinus; species Pinus tabuliformis. Next base: position 267,117,047 of record CM062820.1, read on the forward strand.
TCTGTCTATCCTCTGCTTCTGTTAGTTCATGGCTTTAAAGCCAATCTGCTTTCTGTCGGTTCGTTTCCACTTCCCGGCGTTCTAGTTCTTCTACCTCTGTCCATTTGAATTCCCCTGTTATGTGTCATCATCACTGTGTTACACTTCTCAGGGAGGTGGCCACCTATTCTACAACAGGTGAGTGTGTCAGGTTCCTTGGACCCATTTGAACGATTGTTATTTCCATTTGCTCCAAGATTGCCCATGAAACACGAATCCTTTGCCAACTCATCGTCCACGTCGAAATTCAAATCTCATGTAATCTTGCTTTATAACCTTGTAAAATCTGGTCATTTATCGGGACGTGCCTCTGCCATTGATCTGGGCCCCCCAAATCCTACGGTCGTCGTTCATATCGGGCAGGTAAGTAGCATGACGTTTACCTATCTGATGTGAGCGGTTTTCTCTCTCTTTCGATGGACGTGTGTCACTCAATGTGTGGCATCAGGTAGGATTCAGTTGAAACTGCTTACCACCTCGAGGCCTTCTGATATCCTGCCGGTTTTGTGGAATCCCACTCCACGGAACCGAATTAATTACTTTTCTACATTTCATAGTCATTTCGGGTCTGGGTGCTCAGGGCTTTCCTTCACTGAGGGGGATGCCCTGCGATACGTGATTATCACTTTAGCACTAATCACATATCAGAAACTACCCTCATTTCTTGAATTAGCCTCTGGTTTTTCCAATTTGCGCTAGCGCGTGTTACCATGGGCCAATGGTTTGCACGCTTGACCGAGGGTCCTCGTTGCTCCATGCTGATCACAAATTGCAACTGTCACGAGGATTCCTTCTGATAGCTTGATCTTTCTAAGACTTGAATATTTTGGCATAACTTGAAAGAGTTTATGAAAACTTAGAGAGTGTTTAGGATCCAATTCGGATCACGACCTTCCAACTAAAAAAGCTTTTGGACCACCAAAAGTTGGCTTTTAAGCATCCATCAAGTGAGGGTACTAATTCCTCGCTTGTCCAATTTCTATCCATTTCACACTACTTGGTTTTGAACCTTTGAGTCCAATCCTCAGGTACTCAACATCCCCTCTGCGCGTAGTTCTCACCTTCTGGTCTAGAACTATATCTTCCTGCAATTCATTAAGATATTCAGGCAACAGATCATCAATAGAATGCAATTGACTTTGCTTTTCAGGATCTTCAACCAATGAAGGTTCAAATAGTTTCAAGCTGTCTACATTAACAACTGAGTAGATGTGCATGTAAGCTGGTAAATCAAGGCAAAAAACATTCTCACCAATTTTCTCAAGTATCTTGAAAGGTCCATACCTTATTGGCTTCAACTTCTTACCTTCACCTTACATTCTGTCTTTGCTGATATACAGCCAGACTTGATAACCAACTTGGAAACTATGCTCCATCTAATGCTTATCATACCTTGCCTTGTACTTGGCTTGGCTCTTTTCCAGTTGTTCCTGTACTGCCTAGTGAATCTCTTGGATTTGTTCAATGAACTTGGTTGCCTTGTCCACATCACTGTGTCCATCAACCGCTATGTCTTTACCAAAGACAAAATCCAAGGGAGACCTTGGTGTGAAACCAAAACAGGTCTCAAAAGGAGATCTCTGTGTAGAAGAATGTTTAGCTCGGTTGTAAGCATGCTGCACATAACATAAATGTTCATCCCAAAGCTTGGGATGCTTGCTGTAATAGCCTTTGAGCAACTGGATCACTGTCCTATCGACCACTTCTGTTTGGCCATCTATTTGTGGATGAAAGGTTGTGCTCTTTTTCAGTCTAATGTCCATCAATTCCCACAAACTTGACCAAAATTTCCCAACAAATCGGGTATCTCGATCAAATATAATGGAAGTGGGTAATCCAAAATGAACCCATACATGCTGAAAGAACAACTTTGTAGTTTGTTCAGCTGTAATCTGTTTGTTACAAGGTATTAAAATACACATTTTGTTGAACCTATCCACAACAACATATAAATAATCATGACCTTTTCTAGATTTAGGCAGTCCCCTAACGAAGTCCATGGAAACACTTTCCAAAGGATGAGAAGGAACTGGTAGTGGAGTGTACAAGCCTAGTTTTCTATTGTTGGGCTTGCTTTTAGCACACATGGTACATCCTCTTACGTATCTAGAAACTGCCTCATTCATTTTTGGCCAATAACAAAATCTTTGCAGCTGTGAAACTGTTTTACTTACACCAAAGTGACCTGATATTAGAGAAGTGTGTGCTTCTCGAATTATCTTTACTCTTTCAGTTTGTGGATTGCATAACTTTCTAAAATGATACAAGAGTTTGTACTTAACATGATAATCCAATTCTTCTACCTGTTTTCCATGGCTTAAAGTTGCATATACATCTTTAAAATCTATATCTTGAGTATACTGTTCAATGTAGCTTTCATACAATATTGAATTATGCTTAAGTATAGTAGATGCATTTATGATTGGTCTGGACAACATATCTACAACTTTATTTTGTATGCCCTTTTTATATCTTATGACTAGATGAAACTGTTGTAGAAAACCCATCCACCTATAGTGTCTTGATTGCTACAACTTAGTTTTGGAGTGTAAGTATTGAAGTGGTTGATGATCAGTATGTATAACTGTCTCTTTGCCCATTAAATAATTTTTCCACTTTTTCACACTCGGTACTAATGCATACAATTCTTTATCATATGTGGGATAGTTAAATACTGCAGAATTAAATGTCTTAGAATGATAACATATAGCTTTACCGTGCTGCATCAACATTGCTCCCATGGCATAGTCACTGGCACCTGTTTCAATCTCAAATGGTCTTTGAAGATCGGGCAGTGCTAGTACTGGTGCTGTACTAATCTTTTCTTTTAAGGTGTCGAAGGCTTTCTACTGTTTGCCTCCCCACTGAAACACCTTGTTCAATCTTGTTAAAGCATGTAAGGGAGCTGCAATTAAGGAAAAAGTTAGAAATAAACTTTCTCCAATACTGTGTTGCTCCTAAGAAGCTTCTAACTTCTGTAGCAGATTTGGGTTTAGGCCAATTACAATGACTACAACCTTAGAGGGATCTATCTTCAATTCACCACCCCCTACAATATGACCCAAATAATTCAATGATGTTTTGCCAAGTTCACCTTTTGAGAGCTTAACATAAAGATTTTCTCTTTTCAAAACATCTAGAGTCTGCTTGACATGCTTTAAATGTTCTTCCCATGTTTTACTGAATATAAGAATGTCATCCAAATATACAATGAAAAAATCATCAAGAAAGGGTCTGAGTACATCATTCATTACTCTCATGAAAGTGGCAGGAGCATTAGTTAAGCCTGTCAGGAGGATAAATCATTCTTGCGGACAAGACCGATCTCCCTAGTATCTATGGATATCTAGCGACAAGCAAACCAAACAAATTCTATCTTTCTCTAAATATGTGATTTATAAACAAAAGCCAAGAGATGTTTCAGATCCTACCTCAAGCCCAGTGCTAGTTTGTGGAAGCCACACTCCGTTTGTCCAAATGAGCTCCCTTTTAAAGAACCTGCAAACACAAACAGGCACACATCAAATAACACCTGCATAGCCAATATAATAAACCATATTTATCATGATGATCAAGGAATTCATGAAATAAACCATAGAAGACAATTTATTTAGAAAAATGAATCTGATTGTATTCACTTTAAACAAAGAAGAACTTTACAACCTTGGTGCCTTGATGTTGTACAAGCTCCTCCCAGGGTCCAGCAAGAATCTCCTCTACTTTGACAAGTTTCACTCTCTTCCCAATGAAGCAAAAAGGTATGTAATCTCTCCTCTCAAGCTCAATTAGGAAGTCTAAATTCCAACAGCATTTACCCTAAAAAATATTCAGCTTTCAACCTCCCTAGCAACCAGCCCAATGCCTCAATTTATAGTGTAGAGGAAGGAAGTTACCAGGTCCACCTTCAAAGGGATAGAGTCCTCCTTCAAAGGGATAAGCTCCTCTCATCAAGGGGTTAGCTCCTTTAGTTATGGGATGCATGAACCACCTAGGAGCGAACTTTCCATCTCAAGATTCCTTCTAGAAGCGTCTAGAATTAATCCAAAGTGAGTTTTTAATAATAAACTTGCACCTTTTTTACTTTTACAGGGGTCTGCACCCACTCCTTTAGAGACAAAGCGAGCAGGTCCGTAGGTATCATGACCAAGGGGTGCGGGACCTTAGGTAATGCTAAGAGAAAGTGCGGAACCAGAGTTTTAGAGATTTTCAAGGACTTTCTTTCATTTTCAAGGCTTGACATGAAGAGCTGAGGTTTAAGACTTGTAAATGAGGATAGTATGAGTGGTGATAGACTCACACTAACTGAAAAAAGTCATGGTGACAATATTTTGTGTAATAGATTGCCCCCTAAAGTGCGAAGTCTGTAATAAATAGTATTTGTCATCTAAGAAGAGTGAAGTACTTTATCATTTCGAGGATCATCTTGTGGAGAGCCTGGTTGGAACCTGTAAAAACATTCAATACAAAATATATATATGAGATCATATCATCGCTGAGGTAGGCATTCCCATACTCAGATCAAAACTGACTAGAAAACTAACTAAACTGCTATGATATAGGAATGATCTTGTAATACATCACAAGTATAGACACATGTAGACACAGTATGGGCACAACCATCTATTTATGAATAGTCCACTATATAATGAATACAAAATTCCTCGCAGCCTGGATGGTGGAAACTAGATCCAGGGTCTTGATTTCTACTTCCCAAAATAGTACGATTCTATCCATGTGAATGAATGTGTTGAAGTCGAACATGGTAGAAACCACTTGATTACCAGTCGATGATGTAAACTGTTAACAAGTGTGAGAGAAACCACCAGTAATGCCAATGGCTCTCAAAGTACTCAGTACAATCCATGAAATGTGAATAGATGTGTTGATGTCAAACATGTCACAGAATCCTTTGGTCGAAGGTCAATGATGCAACCTATCGTCAAAGGCGAGAAACCTGCCATTGAGGCATGCAGATCCCAAGGTACTGACGCTTTCTAGATCATCTTTCTAGATAATGAGCTGAAGTCGATAGAAAGTGATCCGTCGTAGGCAAGCCCACAACACGAAATCATACATCAAGTTTGAAGAAATATAGTTGCAAGGACTGACTCAGGGATGGTCTAGATGGATGACAGATATTTTGTAGATGAGTGGTTTATTTGCACTAACCTCTTGAACACATAACGACACTGCAGATGGTTTGGTGACAATTGACCCAAAGCTAATACCCAGAAATTGGCTGAAGACTTTCAATATGGTTTGATTAACTGTTAGGCAAAGGATTTCCCAACCCAGGTGAACAAAAAGTGTCGTGTTCAAGAGTGGTTAAATGTTTTTCTGAGACACAAAGTATGAAAAACAGGTTCATTTTTCTCTCTTTTCCCCCACCATTTCTGGCAAGTACCTCTTTATTTTTGACAAGCTTGAGGAGGATAACATTTGCTTGATTATAAGCTCATCCTTCAGATGAGTCCAACTTAGTTTAAATTTGAACCCTAAGAAGGAGTGGTCCATTCCTATTTGTAATTGAACAGGTCCTTTACTGTTAAATTTTAACGAGTCCAGTATAGGAGAAACTCGGCGTTTTTCAATTTTAGGGAGTCAGAAGAAAAACTTAAGAAAACTCCATGGTTGTCCTTTTTCGTAAATTTGTGTCTCCCAAGCCCGAAAAAGTATAAAATAATACTTGAGAGAACCTCTTGACCATTACGATCAAGGAGTACTTTTCATAATTAGTGGTTCTGATCCGAAAAAGTAAAAAAGCGATCAAAGACACGTCGTTTTATAACCAATATCGAATTTGAAATGACAAAAATCCGGCAATATTTTCATGTTTATATGGTCAGAAAAGAGCTGTAAGTGGACCGTCTTTTTAGTTCTGTTTTAACGAGCTTAAAAAAGAAAAACTCAGCAATATTTTCATATTTTAGGAGTCAGAAAAGAGCTTAAAGATGACTCTATGTTTTTTGTCAAAAATGATCAATTTTGCTTGAAAAATCCAATATCCTGCACAAAAACTCAAACATTACTCATACTTGTTTAAAAAATAAAAATAAAAATGCTTCAAAAGTTACCTCTTTAAAGTGAAAAATAAACAAATTAAAAATTCATTTATTCAAAAAAGCTTATAAAAAGGGCTTTTGTAAATTCATTTTTACCGTTTGACTTCAGAGTGAGAAAGAGAGCTTTTGGGTAAGAAACTTCCCGTGAAGATTGCGGAAAATCCGTCTGTTGGAATCGAACACCGTCACCTCTAGGTAATCCACATCACTTTACTCTTGCATTTCAATGATTTGAAATTTGTTTTTAGGTTTATATTTTGATTTTTTAGGAAGAAATTTGTTTAAAAGTCTGCTCACGGGGGTTCGCAGGCATGGAATGCGAAACCTGCGGACCCCGATTTTTTCATATGCAGGAAAAAGCCAGGGGCCTGCACCTACTGTTTAGGCAGAGTGCGGACCTACGCATTGTATCTAACTAGAGAGTGCGGTCCCCGTGGCATAGATCTTAAAATTCCAAATTCTTAAAATTTCGTCCAAAAACTTCGATTTAAAATGTTCAAATCCGCCTTTTCTTTCAATGTAGGGTATACATCATGCTTAGTTGGCGGGAAAGGGAGCACGAAGATGTGGACCTTGCTGCAATCAATCATCAACCTTCAATTGATGCAATAAAGGCATGCGGGTTATTTAAATTCTGGGCCATACCTGGCATGAGGGCCCAAGTAGACTTTCTATAGTGGCTGGTGGACAGGTGGAATGTACAGGACAAATGTTTCATTATTGGTGGTCACCAGCTCGAAATGGAGCCAGAGGACATTTACTTTTTGACTAGTTTGCCCAAGGGAGGTGAACAATTGACTCTATACGGGACTAGGCCAGGTGGCCAGTCTGTCGATAGCCTCCGACTAGAGTTTTGTAACGACCAAACCAAGGACAAAGGGATTGATATCAAAACCATCTCCTGTCCTGAACTCAAAGTGATTGTATTTACTATCACCAGACTCTGCAGAAGCGCATCACTACATATGGCCACTGGATCCCAAATGCGGATGGAAGTAGACTGTTTTCGAGGCACCGTCTTCAACTAGTGCGAAGCTGTGTTGGCTAATGTAAAAGGCCAACTGACTAGAGCAAAGAACGGACAACTAAAGAACTTTGGATATGGTTTCTTAGTTGTGAGCTTTGGTCTAGAGAGGGTCCCAATGTTGGTCCCACAACATCTTTCTGTTGAAGCTGGACTTCCGTGAGAGCCCAAGCTGATGCATTGGGTTGCAGTTATGGCCCGTCATCCTGAGGAGGGTTCAGAGGTTGTTCGATTGCCTCTTGATTATTTTCATTGGTTGGAGAACCAATTTTTCGCGATTTAGGATTTTCCTTATGCTGGGATGGATTATCGTGGTGACCTAGACATGGCTCTTCCACCAGGAGAGCAATGGGATGACTCAGGTAAAATCATTTTCAACATTTTCTAAATTTTCTTTTTTGTTTTTTAAATCATCTCAAAACTGATAGTAAAAAAGTTTCAAATGCAGATGTAGGTCCACGGCGACCAGCCACTCTTCGGCCTTATGAGAGGAAACAACCAGCTGCAGCAGCACCAGCCCCACGGGATGAATCTACAAAGACCCTGGTGGAACTGGGAAACCATCTAGAGTGTTTGACAGCAGACATTCCAGAGACTAGCATAGATGACATTCCTCTTAGGCTACAGCGCTATGTGATTGGGGTCCCAGGACCTTTCAGGAGGTTCCTTTGTAGGGTGGCCCGTGCAATGGTTTCTTACCGTGATCATCACCAGTGATAGGATGATCACCTTTTGTAGACTCATATGACATTTTTGCTTTTTGTACTACCATTTTTGCCGATCATAAGGTGTTTTTCAACCTATGATCGAAGACGATGTATATATGACATACTTCTATGCTATGCTATATCACTATTACTGGATATCTTGTAAAACATGTTATGGAATGTTTTTAAATTTACTGTTTGACTATTGCAAATGTCTACTTAACATTCGAGAAGCAATTGCATCTGCTAATGTATTTAAATATCTTGGAATATGATGATATTCAATATAGTCAAATTCACGTTCCAAGAGACAAACTCTTAAAAATAATCTTAATAACACGGGGTTTCTAATGGCATAAACTCTATTAAGCTGCAATACAATGAGTTCAGAATCTAACCTCACAATCAAACTCCGAATCCCAAATGAGGTGGATTCAGATAATAACTCAATCACTGCACTATACTCTGCAATGTTGTTCGTTGTTTGACCGAGGCTTACCCCATGCATAGATACCAACTCATCAGAGGGTGAATAGATAACCCAAGCTATGGAAGAAATGTTCTGTGTATTACGCCAAGCACCATCAGCGAAACCAATGTATGTTTGAAGAGATGTTGACATCTGCAATATCAAGAGTAAAATCAAGATAAGCAGGAATAATGACAAAAACACTCTCTAAACTAAGCACACTTTTCTAATCTAAAACACACCAGCTAGAAAGAAAACTAATCTAACTAAAATCTCCACACCCAGATTTAAGCATAATATCTCTTCAGGTAAAGACCATTTCTGGGTTTACCTAAAGAGACATCGTCAAAGTCTACCAATTCATAGGCCCCTTTTTCCAGCTTTCGCTTAACAACATAAGGACCATGCCACATGGGTATGAATTTTCCAGTGCCCAACTTATCATTTTCTTGATCGTACAGTAAAACTAGGTCTCATTCCAAAAAATTACGAGGTGTAACATTTCGATCGTACTGAGCTTTAATATGTTTGGCATGAGTTTCGATTGCAAGTGCAGCATCACATTGATTATCATCTAGATAAGCCAAGTACAACAAACATTTCTCCTCTTCGGAAGTGGCTGGAAGTAATTCTATGGCCATTTGCAATGACGAGATTTCGCATTCAATGGGTAACACAGCTTCCAAACCGTAAACTAGTTGGAAAGGAGTGAAACCAGTTGATGTTTTTACTGAGGTTTGATATGCCCAAAGCGCTGAAAATAACATGTTATGCCAATTTGACCTATGAATCCCAATGATTCATCAGATAATAATGACTAGAACTTTGTTGATGGCTTCAACCAAACCATTACCCTGTGGGTAATATGGAGTAGAACTATCATGACACAGGCCAAGTTGATGTGTTAGTTCAGTCATCATAATGTTTCGAAAATGATGCCCATGATCAGTGATAATCGCTTGTGGAACACCGAACCTAGTAATTATATGACTTAAAACAAAAATCACAGCCGTTTTGCCGTCTGTCGAAAATGTAGGCATCACCTCGGCCCACTTGGTAAAATAATCTACCGCAAGGATGATATATGCATGCCCCCCAGCCGAGTCAGGGTTACATGTAATGAAATCAATACCCCTTTTCGCAAAAGGATTGATGACAATTATAGGGTGGAGAGGAGCAGGTGGAGCGCGCATCTTTCAATCAAAAATTTGGTAGTTGTGGCATTTTCGGACCACGTCAATGCAATCTTTAAACAAAGACGGCCAGAAATAGCCAACGTGCAATATCTTTTGGGCTGTGGCAAAGACATATGACCGCCACACGCTCCAAAGTGACAGTCATTTAGAACCCTTTCAGCTTCCTCATGAGTTAAACAACGTTGGAAAACAGAGTCCGCCCCACGACGATAAAGTGTATCTCCAATAATTTTGTATTGTTGGGATTGGAATCGTATTTTCCGACGCTGAGATCTTGAAATTTCAGGCCGAAAGGATTGGGTTTGGAGATAAACTATGATATCTCCATACCATGGATCAAGAGTGCTGATAAGAAACAAGGATTCATATGCAATGGGCTCCTCCGCCACAGTTTCAGTATCAGCACGCGGGAAGTCATACATCAACTCCGCAAAAACTAAAGATTTCTTTGACTTAGATTTTTCAAACTCCAAGTCAAATTCCTACAGGACAAAAATCCATTTGGAATACTTGCCCCCTAGTAATTGTTTTGTCAAAATATAGATCATAGGGTTGCAGTTGGAAATTACAGTAGTTTTGCGTAGTAAAATGTAATGACGAAAACGTTGGATAGCTTGAACAGCTGCCAAGGCCAATTTCTCCACATGTGAATATTTTAGCTCGGTTGGATTCAAAGCACGACTAAGGTAATAAATCACATGTTCACTACCGAATTCATCTTCCTGAACCAACACCATTCCGATGGTGGAATGAGAGGCGGCGAGATATAAGAAGTAGTCTTGGTTGTAGTTGGGAGGATGCAATAATGGTGCATGGGTCAATGCGTGTTTTAGTGCATCAAAATATTTGTCAGCTATCTCATCCCAAAAGAATAGAGTATTCTGTTCCAACAACCTGGTAAAACCCTTTGCTATCTGTTGAAGCCCCGAAAATCGGGTCGACAACAAGGGGGATACCCACCCGGTCCAGACCTTGGTTGGCAACTCCTTATCTGTTTGGTGTAGCAGATCCGACTGGGGATAATGGGACCAGTTTCCCAATCTAAGGGTGTGTGTGTGTGCAGAGTTGGATGATGTTGATCTAAGGGTTCTAATCTAAGCTACTTTAATCTAATTCTATGCTATTGTAATCTAATGAAAACAACACATCTAATCTATGCTAACCCGGGATGTATTTCTTCTATTATGCAATCTAAAGAGATTTCAAATAATAATTGGTAATAAAGATCATTCAGCTATCATAAGAATGGAAATCAATTAAGATGAACCACTTTGCATAAAAAATTAGGCAAAATAGTTGTGAATAGCATATCGCATAATAAGTTATTCATATATCAAACATAAATAAATGACTCCACCGTACAAAAGTGCCAAACGGTAACTCAAACATTTATGCAATAACATATAAACAACTAAAAATTGTATATCACTTTAAGAATATAAGCAGAAATGGTCAAGAGATAAAAGTACCATTTATGACTGGTCCTACTCATAAGCTTCAAGCAACAATGATTTATCTCTCCTTGTTCTAATATCTACCAAGAGTACAGAAGTGCAACATTAGTAGCAGATATCAAACGCAAACATTAATAAACCTTGATCCATTCATTCATCAAAACCTCCTCTGAGGGTGCAAAAGTGCATGTTTTGAGGACACGTTTTTGACAAATTTCTGGACCCTTCTCTAAATGCTTGAGAAGGGTTTAAATACTGCTAACTAAATAACTTAATTACATAAATTTAGGATACGGTTTAAATGACCACCCTTTATTTAAGCAAACTTATTTCTAAAAATTGAATCTAATTTCTAACTATTTCTGCACTTGCTCCTTAGTGTTGCGAGCATGCAACATTTGCCTGGGAAGAGTCGGCTGGTTGTCTTCTGCTTTTGCTTGAGCTACGAAAATAGAAATGGCAAGCGCTGGAACCACTTTTTAGTAAACTAGAAGATATTTTTGGGAATCATCCTCTGCCTGGGTGAATTTACTGCATATATACTTGGTAACAACCCAAATTTCTCTCAAATTGCTTCTGCTTTTGCTATCTCGGTTTCCGGACTCGTGGATGACTAAGCAAGTTAGGGACTTTGCTTTCTGAACAATTTTCTTAGCGATGCGCGATTAGCACTAGGCGCTAATCGCGCATCAAAAACTGCCTCCGTTCTTTGATCCAGGCCTTTCTGGTGCATTTTCCGCCTTTAGCGCTTTTTCCTTTACCAGACATAAGCTTTAGAATTTTGTAAACATGCTGCTTTTGTGAGCTTTTGACCTTGAGTGTCGAATCACCTATTGATATCAGCATCTGTTCAGTAATACTCTGAAATCTGCGTTTCTGTTGCATGCGGTATCCGTTTATGAGGGCATCTCTTCTCTGTTCTCTGAGCATTGACGCTTTCCCTTTTTCCTTAGATGTTTCCTGCACATTGCTTCATGTTGTTTCCTGTTTTTTATTCCTGCAGTTCACACAAAGGAAAAGAGTAATGATAATAAATTTTGACACGAAAGCTCTAAGCTCTACGAATGTATAAAATCATGACACCTCATAGTGAACTGACTCTTCAAAAAACACAAAACTGTCCTTCATGAATACTTTGGCGTACATTCATTAATTTCCTTTAAGGCGCGCGCCCAATTTTTGGTTTAGGGATAGCTTTTCTTGAATGCTGAGCCGAGGAAAATTTGCGATGGGTGATTTCTGCGACTCGCATCGTAGCATCGCGTTTATCACATTTTCCAGATGTGTCATCGCAGAGTTTCCTGATCAGTTTAGCGCAGAATCGCACAGATCGCAGGATTGCAACATCACAAGATCGCAGGCCGCATTTATCGCAAGATCGCATTTATTGCAAGATCGCAGATCGCATTTATCGTTGCAATTTGTTAAGTTATTGTGTGGTGTTTATGCGATGTCGCATATCGGCCATCGGAGATTTCTTAAGATTTTCATTTATGGGCGCTTCTTAATGTATGCGATGCGATGAATTTCACATCGCTTCTTCACAGTTTTTATTGTGCTCATAAAGAAATGTTTCACTCTTCTCCGTGCGATGTATTTTTTGAGGAGTATAATACAAAAATTTTTATAAATTTTTTTGAATTTTTTACTAAGGTTCCCCACTTCTTTAGTGTTATTGCTAATACTAAAGAAGGAGGGGGGTTGTTGGTGGTCACAACACTATCTCAGCGTAGTTAGGAATGAATCAGCGTAAAAAGTTTGATTTCCCTTGCAAACTTTGGATTCGGCGAAGAGTCGAAGGAGGAGGCAATTTGAAAATAGCTTCAACCTTCGAAGGATCAACACAAATGCTGACTTTCAAAACAACAAATCCCACTAACTGACCCGTTTCTATACAGAAAACACATTTGTGTGGATTCAACCTAATTCGATAATTCCTACATCTGATAAAGTTTGCTCGTAAATGAATAAGATGATCGACTCTACGTAATGAATAAGCAGGTAAATCATCGAGATAGGGTTGCACAATGTGCTTGATGTCATGAAAGGCATAAGACATGGCCCTTTGAAAAGTTTCTCCTGCGTTCTTCAGCCCAAAAGGTAATTTGCAGTAAGAAAACGTCCCCCATGGACAAATGAAAGCCGTTTTTGGTTGATCAGTAGGTAGAATGTTGATTTGATTGTAATTGGAAAAACCATCCATGAAGGAGAATATTTCACTACCGGCACAATCATCAATGATTTGATCGATATAGGGAGTTGGATAATTGTCTTTTGGAAAGGCTCGATTAATATCCCTATAATCGATACATATTCTTTTGTTCTTTGCTTTTTATTAACAAGAACAATATTCGATACCCAATCCGTTAAGGGAATTGGATAAATGAAACCTACTTTAAGTAATTTTTCAACTTCTGCTTTAATAGCAACAGCTTTTCGCGAGTGAATCTGATGCAAACGTTTCCGGACGGGTTTAGCATCCGGGTAAGTTTTGATTTCATGAACAATAATTTTTGGGTCAATTCCTGGCATTTCCTCATATGATTAGGCAAACACGTCTCAGAATTCTTGAAATAGGGCCTTATATGTTTGAAGTTCATTTTCCGTCCAAGAGGCACCTATATGAATGTTTTCAACAATTCCAGGTTTAACCGAAATGTCAATAGGAACTGTTCGAGAAATATTTCCCAAATTTAACTCAGAATCAGGATTTTGCAATGGATTCTGTGGTTCCTTGACATAATTAGTTGTAAAAATAGATGAAAAATCATTTTCAAAATGATCAATCTCAGGTAAAAATGAAGATCTATGATGAAGATCTTCCCATGGTAAATCATCAACAACCAAGATTTCACGGATCTACTCATCAGTATGAACAAGTTCGGAAAAAGCTGTTGAATCTCAGTTTGATGTTGAAAGTGATTCTTCATGGACCACATTCATTAAGTCAATTTTGGTTGAAGAAGGATCAGAAAACAACTGTACAGCCTGATACGCAATTTCATAGGGACTCAAAGGCATAGCATCACCAAATGAATCCATCTCAGATTCGGAAGGTACGATCCAAGGATCATCATAAACAATAGTGTCTGATAAATCATATTAATGGTTGCAGTAGAAGGCGATATGTTAGGAGGAGGAAAGGAAAAAGTTCCTAGTAAATTAGAATCTTTAACTAATCCTACTCCAACATCCTTATAAGGGATTGTTGTTTTGCTGACATGCTGGATACTTTCAGAAGAGGCTGGGTCAGATGAAAAGTAAGTTAGCTGGTCTATAGTTACGATCTTTCCATTGTGAGGAAACTTTATAAGCTGAAAGACCAATGAAACAATAGCAGTCATAGCGTAAGACCAACTACGACCCAAGAGAAGGCTGTAATCTAGAGGGGCATCAACCACTTCCACATCTAGATTAACCGTTTTGCCTTCAACCCCTATAGGTAAATCCTATAGAATGCCAAAAGGATGGAACCCACGGCCATCAAAAGCCTTTAGAATTGTCGGGGATTGATTAAGTGTAGGAGAACCAAGTGATATCCAACACTTCATCGACATAATACATGTTGAAGCTCCCTCATCAATTACAGTCCTATAGCAGGTCTGTTTTTGACTAACACTGGAATCTGGAAAGCCATTTGATGAGGTAAGCAAGGTGTACTATTTTCTAAATCGAAGATTATAAGGTTCAAGTCCTGAATATCAACAGCTCCTATAGCCAACAATAGCAATTTACGCTGTGCTGGACATGATTGCAGCACCTCCAAAGCTGACATTGCTGAAGGTGAAATGGCTAAATCTTCAACAATGTTATAGTTCTGAGCAGCTCTTGCATGTGGATTGAAAGCTGACTTTTGAAGTATACCCTTGGCGAGTGGTTTGATTACTAAGTCTGGGTTAGGTTTCTCGATCTGTAGCGGATCGGAACGAGGAGTTGAAGTTGATGGGTTTGAATTAGCAGATTCTGCTTCCTTACCACCAACAGGACTTTTACTTCCATAATCTTGTGATCATGTCACAATCCTAACATGGGACATCATCATTATGGGTTCTTCTGAGGCATTTGAGGAAGAACCTATCATCTTACTGTCTTGACTAGGAAAAGGGTCCTTCAAGACAGTAGGCATTTGAGAACCTTTGACGATTTTCGCAACTTTAGCACGATGAGGGCACTCTCTTGTAAAATGCTCTTTGTCACAAAGGAGACAAGGTAACGAGGTTTACGTTTCTCATCAGTAGATTATGTTTTATCTAGTTTCTCTTTCGAATTTTTATCTGATTTATTTTTCTTCTTCCCTTTCTTCTTACTGCCAGATTTTTATTTGGTCGTAGATGACTCTACGACATGAATATCGGTAGAAATTTCCATGGAAGAGTCTCATGTCGGGGAATATGGTAAAGTTATGATAGGAGAAGAATTCTTAGAAGATTTCTTCTTACTTTTGGTGTTAACTGTACCAATCATACCATCAGTGGCATGAGACCCTGAAGGAGCTGCAGTTATTTGATTTTGCTTAGGAAGGTCGGGGATTTTCTCGTGTAAAGTACCCGACTGCGTATAAACGAGGTCAAAGTATTGAGCTTGAGCAATTACTTGCTCTTCAGTAACGACTCCTACCTTAGCTACATCCTCAGTGATTTTGGGTAATAATGATTTAACAAACCATTCTGCTAAGATTTGATCCGGAATAAAAACTTTCACTAAATGCTGTCGACATCTCCATTCATGAATGTGATCTGAAATATAAGTGGACGTTGACTGTTTTAATGAAGTTAATAATTCCGTGTCATTGTCATATCTGTCAGGCAACTGAAAATGAGTTAAGAACGAAGTGGCTAGCTGACTAAAATTATAAAAAGTGGCTCGCGGTAACTCAATGTACCACTTGGCTGCAAGACCAATTAGAGTGCGTTGAAAAAGACGTAAATGAATTCAATCATCTGAAATGGAGTTAGATGCACATCAGAGGTGATAAGTCATCACATGGTTTGACAGATCCTCTCCTGATTTACCTTCAAACTTTGGGATGTCACTGGGCAACTTATTCGGCATTGGCAGCCAAAACGGAAGATAATTAATCTGATCGTTCGTAAGGCGTGACAAATCAGGCAAGTCCAATGTTGCAATGAATGGTAACTGATGATTAGGGTCTCGAAAACCCTAGGTCATGAGACCAACCCCAGGAGGAGGATATCCAGGATAACTTGGAATTGGAATTGCATTTGGGATATTATATCCTCCCGAAAAACCAGGATTAACTGGACCGTACTGGGGTTGTTGAGGTTGTTGATAAGTATATCCAGGGTACGGTTGATACTGATAGACTGGGTTCTGCACAGCAGGACCGAATTGGTACTGTCCCTAGTACGGTTGATAAGTAAATTGAGGTTGACTTGTGACAACCATACTTGGACCAGGTTGTCCTACAAGCATTTGAACTGAAGTCTGAATTATAGGTCTAGACTGAGGTAAAGATGCTTGAGGAGTTGATACAGGAACAGTAGAAACTAGAGCTGCCGATACTCCAGAAGTAGGTGGGGTAGATGGAACAGATGTTGCAGCAGTCGTTTGAGGCAAAGTTCGAGGTGAACTAGGCCCAGGCTGAGAAACTACAGAAGGTGCAGAAGTTTGAATAGTAGGTTGGACAGGTTGCTGGGTTGAACCAGAAACCAAGGGTTGTCCAGATTGAGATGACAACTGCACATTCGGTTGCAAGATCTGTTGAGATTGAGATGGATCCCACACTACGTTCATTCCGGGGTATGGACCCATAGAAGGTTGAGCATATTGAGGACCATAACTGAGTTGAGGGTAGGGTTGATAATTCAAAGGTACATTTCTAGTTCCTTGGACAAATGATTGACCTGAAGGTGGTTGGAAACCTTGGGTTGGGTACTGACCTTAAGGTTGATAACCTTGAGGCACGTACTGAAACTGGGGTTGACCTTGAGGCATATATTGATACTGGGGTTGACCTTGAGGTACATACTGAGTCTGGGGTTGACCCTGAGGAATGTATTGTTCCGAAGGTATGTACTGTCCTTGAGGTTGCCCCCAAGGTGGTAATTGGGTACCTTGAGGTTGCCCCCCAAGCGATAATTGAGGACCTTGAGGTTGCCCCCCAGGCAATAACTGACTACCTTGAGGTTGCGGATTTGGAATGGTACCTGACATCATAAGAATATCTTCTACACTCAACGGCTTAGTTCCGTTATTACTAGTTAATAACCCTTGTTCAACAGGTTGAAGAGACGCTGCCGAAAAAGTACCAGTAAGTGACTGATACCCAGAGGGAACAGAAGGAATGCCATATAAAAATGTTTCTAGAGATTGAGAAAACATGGATGACTGTCTCGACATATTCAAAGGAGGATAATAACCTCTAGGTGTTGGATGAAAAGGAATGCGAGGTGGTGAAAAACTTAGTCCTAGGTTTTCCAAAAAATTGGTCAATGAAAGATACCAAGCATCCCTCCTAGGTGGACTGTAAAAGATCGATTCACGCTCCCTAAGTTCTATAGCTGGTTGATTTTCAGGGATAGATATACCTTCTTCTAGAGTAACAAGTTCTTCAATAGTAATAAGTCCAGAAGGAAGATTTTTGGTAATGACTCTTTCTACCCTGGGTGAACCAGGACCACTGGAAGTTGCAAAGGAAAATCCTGATGATGGAGTAGCAGCAGGTTTAGTTTCAGGTTCAGAAATTTCAGGTTCCCAAGCTAACTCACTAGTAGAAGAAAAACTACCAATAACTTCGAAAATTGAAGTAGATTCAATAATATACTCTGGTGCTTGAACTTGATAATCAGGATGCACAACTAAAGAAGATTCTCCTTCTTCTGGTGACCCAACTCTACTGTCACTAGGAGTTACAAGAGCTCGTAGCCCTTCAAGCTGGCTTGGTGAAAACTCAGGAGGTTGGCCCCGAAGTCTACGGGATTGTCTCGGTAATTCAGCCACGATTAAATATTTTAATTACTTCACACGCAAACAAAGAAAAATCTCAATGAAAACCACCTAAAGTCTCTAAAGAACCAAACAGTTTTGAATCACACGCCTAAAGAATCTAGGAGGTCAAACCACACACAAACAGTAACTTTCCGTACCGAAAACACTAGTTGGTGATGAAATCCAACGTCGCAGAATTCAATACAAAAATGGCGGTTGGAACAATTACCCCGACAACTTGCTTAATGAAACAGACTGGCACAAGTTTCTCCACTAAACCGTCTCGAGTGAAGAGAACCCCCAAGAGAGTCCAAGTGAGTCTAGTCGACGTCTACTCTAGGTACAGTGGGATCTTCCCTCCACCGTCACCTTAGGAAAGAATCCTAATATGGTCACTATGGTTACCAACGGAAACAAATATACCTGGGGGAATAGTCTATGATCTGATACACACTTAAGGGCAGAGTAGCAAAGCTAAATCCCCTTGAAGGCTCCTTGACATAATGCAAGGCTTACCAACAAGTGACCCCAGGCTCCTCGACAATGGTTAATCCGAGGTTTACCATTTTTAATACGTGTATAATTGCTATCGTTCCCAATGAGGAAGGATTGATTACCCCACTGGTTCAGATATGACCTCGTGCTTGACTCCTTTAAGAGGAGCTTCCCAGAGCATAGATGTAACAATCTGAATTTATCTCCTACCGCAAGATACAACTACTTGTTTAATTTTACTATCTTGGAGAGTTAATTACTCCCTACTCCAAGATACTAGCCTAAGCTATGTTGGTGATAAAGAGCCCTAGAAATAAAAAGATTTCTAGATAAATTTTACTTTAAGCATTATTTTTATGGTTGTTTCTTAAGTCAAAAGGTGTGGAGATGAAACTTTATGGTGTGAAGACTCGACTCCAAAACACTAAAAATGCACCTAAGATGATAAACAATCCTTTTTCTTCAATGAAGTTCTAGCTAAAGAAAGAGTTGAGAATGCAATTGCTTGAAAAAACAAATCTTTCCTTAACAAACAAATGAAAAGAATTTTTTTTGTCTTTTTCAATAAACTCAAAAACGAGACTACTAATTATGCTCACGAAAAAATATCCCTTTCTTTTCAACACTCAAATACTACGAAAACAAACTTTTCAAAAGATATTTTTCTTTTAAATTTCTAGAACACACTCAAAGCTATTAAAAAATCTAATTTTGAGATCTATAAATTAAAACCTAATTGAAGTAAAAGCTTACAAAATTTCTTTTCAAGGACGTTTTATTTAGTTATCAACAAACTAAGGACTAACTTGTTCAGAATAACAAATTAATAAAAAAAAAAACCAGCTTTTGTTTTCTTTTTAAAAATGAAATCCAAAACTTTCAAAACAAGTTCTTTCGAAGCTTCACAAAGAGAAAAACAAGATGTATTCCTCACCAAAGGTAGATTTTACAAATCGGTCAGACTCATAAAGAAGACCAGAAAAAACCAGGGTGATCTGAGGTTTCTAAGGCTTCTAAGCTCTGAGTTACTACAAAGACCAAACGAAAATCAAGCCAGGCACACAAAACTTCTATAAATTCACCTAAAACGTAAATGCCAATGGAATTTACCTACAAAAAGCTTCTGACAAGAAACGTGTAGATCTGGGCAGAGGCTAAAACACATAAACAAATCCTTAGCTTAACTGAATGAGAAAATTTTAAGTTTTTCAAAAATTTGATAGGGTTCGCAGGCCCCCAGTATAACCAGGTGTGGTACCGCTCTGTGTGGTAAAGCAACAGTGAGGGGATGTCCGCATTGTGTTACAACCAAAATGTGTGGTCCTCTTCCTAAAACATGAAAAACAAAAAATAATTCAAAATTTAAAGAAACTACCCAATCTCATACACACCAAGCAAAAACCAGTTACAGAGAAAATTTTCTCAAGTCAAAGTAAAAGCAAAGGCAAAAACCAAAAATTCAAGTCCCCAACGGAGTCACCATTTTTTCGGGCGGATAAATCGTTCTTGCGGACAATACCGATCTCCCTAGTATCTATGGATATCTAGCGACAAGCAAACCAAACAAATTCTATCTTTCTCTAAATATGCAATTTATAAACAAAATCCAAGAGATGTTTCAGATCCTACCTCAAGTCCAGTGCTAGTTTGTGGAAGCCACGCTCCGTTTGTCCAAATGAGCTCCCTTTTAAAGAACCTGTAAACACAAACAGGCACACATCAAATAACACCTACATAGCCAATATAATAAACCATATTTATCATGATGATCAAGGAATTCATGAAATAAACCATAGAAGACAATTTATTGAGAAAAAAGAATCTGATTGTATTCACTTTAAACAAAGAAGAACTTTACAACCTTGGTGCCTTGATGTTGTACAAGCTCCTCCCAGGGTCCAGCAAAAATCTCCTCTACTTTGACAAGTTTCACTCTCTTCCCAATGAAGCCAAAAGGTATGTAATCTCTCCTCTCAAGCTCAATTAGGAAGTCTAAATTCCAACAACATTTACCCTCAAAAATATTCATCTTTCAACCTCCCTAGCAACCAGCCCAATGCCTCAATTTATAGTGCAGAGGAAGGAAGTTACCAGGTCCACCTTCAAAGGGATAGAGTCCTCCTTCAAAGGGATAAGCTCCTCTCATCAAGGGGTTAGCTCCTTTAGTTATGGGATGCATGAACCACCTAGGAGCGAACTTTCCACCTCAAGATTCCTTCTAGAAGCGTCCAGAATTAATCCAAAGTGAGTTTTTAATAATAAACTTGTGCCTTTTTTACTTTTACAGGGGTCCGCACCCACTCCTTTAGAGACAGAGCGGGCAGGTCCGTAGGTAACATGACCAAGGGGTGCGGGACCGCAGGTAATGCTAAGAGAAAGTGCGGAACCAGAGTTTTAGAGATTTTCAAGGACTTTCTCTCATTTTTAAGGCTTGACATGAAGAGCTGAGGTTTAAGACTTGCAAAGGAGGACAGTATGAGTGGTGATAGACTCACACTGACTGCAAAAAGTCATGGTGACAATATTTTGTGTAATAAAGCCAAAAGGCATAACCAACCACTCATACAATCCTTGCTTTGTTTTGAAAGCAATCTTCCATGCATCTTGCTCTCCAACTTTGACCTGACGATAGCCACTATGCAAGTCCAACTTGGAAAAATAAATAGCTTCTTTTAACTGATCTAATAGATCATCTATGCGAGGAAGAGGATAACAATTTTTTATCGTTATCTTATTCATTGCTCGGTAATCAATGCACATTCTCCATGAGCTATCTTTATTTCTCACCAAGACAATTGGAGACCCACATGGTGATGTGCTAGGTTTGATGAACCCCTTCTCGAGCAGCTCCTATAGCTACTCCTTGATTTCTGCATTCTCTAAAGCGGACAACCTGTACATTCCAATGTTAGGCAATGGAGCATCTTGTTGTAAATTAATATCATGTACTATTTCCTTTTTTGGTGGCAGACCTTTAGGTTCTTGAAATAGTATATCATAGTATGAAACAACTTTTTCTAAATTAGCTTGCTGTTTAGCATCACAACCCTCAAATACATTGGTTTTATCAGGTTTATTTTCCTTTACAACCATCAGTAAAAATTGTTTGCATGAATTTACAATTCTTTTCATCTGTCCTGAGTTTATGAGAGTATAATTATTCTTGAGTTTATGAGCTCTTACAATATATTTGATTCCATCTTTAACGAGTTGATACTTGTTCTCAGCTCTATAGAAAATAACTTTCGTATCATATAAGTAAGGGTTTCCTAAAACAATTCCACATATATCCAAAGGAACTATATCTAACTCAACCTCATCTACAAATGCTGACCCAAAAGAAAACCTAAGTTTACATTGTCTAGTCACTTGTAGCTATGCTTTATCACATAACCAACCTAATGGATATGGCTTTTTGTGAGGTGTGGTTAGTAATCCCAACTTCTTTACAATTTCTTCAGAAATTAAATTTACTTGTGAGCCACTATCAAATAAAGTATCAATCTTTTGATGCTTAGAAATAACTTGAATATGAAAAAGCTCATGTTTTTTCCTCCCATTTTCTTCATTATTAGTAGATTTTGCAAAATTACTAGTATATTCTTAAATTTTTTTACCTTTTATACCTATGGCTACGATTGTTGTTTCATCTCCTAAGTCTGACCCCAAATCCTTTTGAATAGTTGCCACAATCTTCTTCTTTTTGCCCTCGAACTTCTTGGGTCTCAGCTCTGGATGCAAGATCCAACATTGTTCATCATCATGCCCATCCTTCTTACAGTGAGTGCATGAAGACTTGGTCTTTTGTTCAATATTTGCCTTCCTCTCTTTCCATTTCTGTTTTCTCTTTTTCTATCTTTTGTTTGCAATGGGTTTTGTTGATCCCCCAACTTCTGGGTTCACATTCTTGCCTCTAGCCTCTAGATGTGTAGCCTAAATAGATACCACATCTATGCTAGTGAGATTAAACATGAGAATAGTGTGCCTTAAGTAGCTATGTAGACCACCTATATACTTCAGCGGAGTTTCAGGTGAGTCTAAAGAAAGTCCTAGAATCAAAGCTCTTTTCCTAAATTCTTGATTGTAGAATTGTACACTTTTCCCTTTTAATTGGCGAAGAGTTTGCCAACTCAACATGGCTTGCTGCATATAGGCTAGTGGATAGAATTGATTTTTGATTGTAGAAACAAATTCACTCCAGAAATAAAGAATTTTACCATGCTTCTTCATGTCAGCTTATGTCCTGCCTTCCCACCATACCAGGGCAGTTCCTCCAAGGCATAGGCTGGCCAGCTAAATCTTACTCTTGTTTGAATCGATGCTCTGCACTCTGCAATAAACATCAATCTCTCTAATCCAATTATCCAGCTTTTCTGCATTCAACTCTCCATCATATATCAGCAAATCAAATTTAAAATCTAATTTAATCAAAGATGTTTTCTTTTTGTTTTTAGGGCTACTAGGAGGTGTGGGAAGTTTTTATTCTTTCCCTTTGCCTTTAGAGTGGTCATGGAGGAGAGATTCCTCTGCTCCTTTATCTTGTTTGGAGTTTGATGGATCTCCTTCTCTACCTTTCTTAAATTCTCTATACATTTCCTCTACCATGGCTTTCATGGTCATGAAACCATCCATGAATTGGGAGTCTGATTCCAAGGGGTTTTCTTCTGACATTTTCCTCTTAGGGTAGACTCTTCCAATTTCGAGTTAGCTCCAACCAATTCTTCTTCTCCTAATTTAAGCTTTGATAGAGTTAGCATTCAACAACAAAATCCAGCACAAGCTTGTCGAACCTTAGTAACCTAGAGCTCTGATACCACTTGATCTGGAATTTATCTAGGACAAATAATTAAAGGTATTATAGACTCATGTGCATGGATGTTCCTATGTTACTTTATGCAATGGATCGACAAGATTGTGAAATACATAGACACTGAGGCAGTTAGAGAAAACATATAAACACAACAAGTTTAATAAGGAGTTCACCCAATGCTCCTGGGCTACGTCTCCTGGTCCAACCTTCAGTGGCGGGCTCTCTATTATGTTTTCAAAGTAGAGTTTTTACAACAATGGGCTCAATTTGAGTCTCACTCAACAGATATGAATCAATAGCACTAGAGTACATAGACTCTCCTTATTGAAATTCAACGTCTATTGGTCACAGTAGTATGAGCCCAATATGAGACTCATACATGACAGGCCTATGCCGAGGAGTCTGCTTGAACCTCTTAAGACTTCTCTGGAGTGCACAGACTCTCTGACTCTCTCTGGCTCTATCTAGCTTGATGCTGCCTTAAGGTCAACTCGGCTTCTTCTCTCTGTTCTCTGCTCTTAGCTTTTGTGTCTAATTAACTCTCCTCTGTCTATCCTTTGCTTCTATGAGTTCATGGCTTTAAAGCCAATCTACTTTCTGTCGGTTTGTTTCTGCTTCCCGATGTTCTGGTTCTTTTGCCTCTATCCATTTGAATTCACCTGTTCTATGTCATCATCACTGTATAACGCTTCTCAAGGAGGTGACTACCTATTCTGCAACGGGTGAGTGTGTTAGGTTCCTTGGACCCATTTGAACAACCATTATTTCCATTTGCTCCAAGATTGCCCACGAAACACGAATCCTTTGCCAACTCATCGTCCACGTCGGACTTCAAATCCCATGTAATATTGCTTTATAACCTTGTCAAATCCAGTCATTTATTGGGACGCACCTCTGCTGTTGATCTGGGCCCCCCAAATCCTATGGTCGTCATTCATATCGGGCGGGTAAGTAGCATGACGTTTACCCATCCGATGTGAGCAGTTTTCTCTCTCTTTCACCGGACGTGTGTCACTCAATGTGTGGCATCGGGCAGGAGTCAGTTGAAACTGCTTACTGCCTTGAGGCCTTTCGATATCCTATTGGTTTTATAGAATCCCGCTCCACAAAACCGAATTAATTACTTTTCTACATTTCATAGTCATTTTGGGTCCGGGCACTCGGGTATTTCCCTCACTGAGGGGGACGCCCTACGATACAAAATTAGCGCTTTATTAGAAACTACCCCCGTTTCTTGAATTAGCCTCTAGTTTTGCCAATTTGCGCCAGCGCGCGTTACCATGGGCCAACGGTCTGCGTGCTCGACTGAGGGTATTTGTTGCTCCGTGCTAATCACAAATTGCAACTGTCATGAGGATTCATTCTGATAGCTTAATCTTTCTGAGATTTGAATCTTAAGGCATAACTTCAAAGAGTTTATGAAAACTTAGAGAGTGTTTAGGATCCAATTTAGATCACTAGGGGACTTAGTCCCGTAAAAGAATTGGCAACTCCAATGGGGATAACAATCTTGTTATTCCTAGTTTGGGTTGTTCAGTGTCCATTAGGGCTCAGTTCTTGGTTTTCTTGCTGTGTCAGTATTGCCTGCTCCTATAGGAACTTATACCTCAAGTCTGATCTTTTTGATCAAGCCTTGTTTTTTATTTTTCTTGTAAAACTTAGTATACACACCTTTGTCTGTTTACAAAAGCGTACACACACTTTCTTCTATGAACTGAAACTGCATATACACAAGTTTCTTTTGTCAGAAGCGCGTGTACACACACCTGTGCTTGGACACAGATGCATATACCATTTTTGCATGCTTTTTTCAAATATTTCTGCCCAGAGAGATTTGTTTCTTGGCCTGTTTGGTTTCTGAGTGGTCAGTTTCTGTCTTTTGAATTTAATTATTTAGTGAGCTTACTTTTTTGAATTCTCTCCTGCTTTGAAAAGTTTTTTGCCTAAGTTTTCTTTTGAGTGAGTTTTATGATTTGTGTTTGAATGCACAAGGCTTCTTATCGAGGTTCTTGATTTTTCTGGTCTTTTGGAACAATAGATTGTTTTCGATCTTTGTGTCAAACTTGATTATTGGTCTACTCGCTTTGCTTTCCATCATTTCGTGGCCTTACACCTTTTCTTACTTTTTGAAAGTTTCTTTTTGATGAATTTGAAAGTGTTTCTTTCTTGACTTCTTGGTCAGTTTCTCAAAGCTCTTTTGCTGCTTTTGGATCATTTAGTGCAAGTTGAAGCCCTTTTTTGTTCAAGTTTTCATTCGTGTTGAATTGGTAATTAACAAAGTTTCCTTGTGCTTTGCTTCCGGTCTTTGAGTCTTTAGTAGCATTTTGAGTGCTTTTGAAAAGTTGTTTTTATTGTTTCTTGAAAAAGAAATGTCTTAAAAAATATTGTTTTTGCTTTCTTTTGCCAGGTTTGATTTTTGGTTTATTTTGGTTTTTGAGAGTGATTTGTGATCTTTTTTTATTAGTCCTTCTTGTTTGGGGAAGATTTTGTATTCAAAATTCATATTCTTTTCGAATGCTTAAGTGGGCTTATTAAAAGTTACGAAAAATTTCTTTCATTTTCTTTTAGAGTAATCTAGAATTTTGCATTATCATGTACATCTTGCATTAGGATAGTTTTGCATTATTAAAGCATCAATAGTCTTTTTAGTTTTTGTGAGTGTGAAGTCTGCTATAAGAAAAGAAAAGGAAAAAGTTTTTTTCTTTATAGGAGTTTCTTAGAACCAAAGTAGAAGTTGCTTTTCATTGAAGAACAAACAAGTGCATTTCATATAAGTTAGTTTTTCATTAATTTCTTTTGCGTCATACAAACACCATCGATTTCATTTCCATATTGTCCCTTTGACTTAAAAAAAGAACCACTTAAAATCAAGCACTTAATAAAATAAACTAGAACTTTTTGTATTGTCATCAGAATACACCAACAAGTTTTAGGTTTATTTAGGGCCTTGGATTAGGTGAGAGGAGAGTAAACTCTCCAAGGCCACTCTAAATTGTAAAACATAGAAGTCTGATTAAAGAGTGAAATCCAATAGTGTTAGGGAGACCGGGAAAGCTCCGTGATTGGGAGTTAAGCACAAAGGTTTGTGAAGATAAGGACGAGAGATACCCCCTCTCTTACTTGTCAGATCTTGTTATTAGGAAAAATAGTGTCCATTCAGAGCTGCTAGTCCAACTAAGATGGTTAGCTATCTTAGAAACAAACAAACTAAAGTTACTTGTGTTTTCCTTTATGAGAGATAGATGAGAGAGAAGTAGAGAGTACCAACCTCAGTCTTTCGCTTGGCTCCTTGCTTGTTTCTTCCCTCCTTTGACAGAGCTTCGCCACTCCTTCCTTACTTGTCCCACTTCAAAGAACACCTGTAGAGTCAAAGCAACAGAAGATCATCAAAGCATAGAGATCTATAACCATAAACAATATAGGATTAGGTGTATATTAACCATACAAATGCATATATCAATACAAAGATTCAGAGATATACAAGAATATGGAGGAAAACTCAAATAGATTTATTGATAGAAGTAGTAGAAGAGAGGATTACAGCCCATTGGTCTAACCCAGCGCCATCCTCCCAGCATGAAAGCCCTCTTCACCTCATGAAAAGCTTAGATCACCCAACAATATAATGTTGCATAGAGAAACCAACAGCACTTCCTTACAAAATACAAAATTCCAGCCTTTGGATCTCTAGGATGAGAGATCCATATATAAATATTTGCAGATGGGTGAGTCAGCTTTTGGGATTTTGATTAGTGTCATTTCTCTGATAGTTCTTAGTTCCACTTGGAGATTTCATGATCTCTTACTCATCCCTGGGCGAATTCAGAGAGGCAAGTGTCAAATGGGTAGTTTCTAGAAGATTCTTTGGGTTTCCACCTAGCCAACTGCCTCTGCCATTTGTCTACTCTCGCTCATCGCACCCTATAGAAGGGATTTCCAGTATTCATCATGCTTTTTTCACGTAGTAGATGAGATGCATTGCACCCTTAGCACTGAGCAGTCTGTATGGTTCAATTTTGACTAGTTCTGAATAGTTTTTCAGGGAGAACTTTTGGGAGATGATGTAATCAGTTGACCTTGATCCTTTAGGGTTTGAAACAACACTTTTAGGGGTTTAGAAGCCCTTGGTTTATGGACATATTTGATTGGGGTTGCAGTGCCCAAATATGTATATAATAGTTGCCCCCTAAAGCATGAGGTCATAAATCTTTTAATGTCGGGTGAAATGCTTTATCATGAGGATCCAGGGTTTTTTCGAACTGGAAGGTGAGCAGTAATAAGATACAATACAATACATTATCTTCATAATATTTTAATGATCTAGTTGAGGCAAGAATTCCCATGCTCAGCTTTATAAATTCATTTTCGTGTACATAGGACAGACACCCGTCTGTGTGGCAAACTGATGATTCTGGTAGAGCCATCGTCCCTTAGCTCGAATGATTATCTGTGTAGCTATGATGTACATTTGATGTCTTTATTTTCCTGAATATATCGCAGCCTAGATGGATGAAACTAGATTCGAGATCTTCTTACTCGTTCAATCTTCGCCCGAAGTACAAGTCGATCCATGTGAAAATATGTTCTGGTGTCGAACATGGAAAGACATCGTCTGATTACCAGCCAATGATGTAAGCTATTAACAGGTGCGAGAGGAATCACCGATAATGATAATGACCCTCAAGGTACTACAGTACAATTCACGTGGTGCGAATACATGAGTCGATGTCGAACACCACACAAAATCTTTCGGTCGAAGGCCATTGATGTAAATCTGTCGCCGAAAGTGAGAAACTTGCCATTGAGGCATGCAAGCTTCAAAGTACTGAAAGGGTTATTCCTAAGTCGACTTCTTGGATAATGAACTGATGTTAACAAGAAGTGACCCGTCGTAGGAGGGCCTTAATGAATCCCACATCTATGACATGGAATGGAGCAAATGATTTTGCGGAGGTGAAAATGATTTGATGATACAAGGTTCAGGGTGGCGGTCATGAAAGAATGAAGCGTGAAGGTATTGTAGTGGATGAGACATAAGCTGGGTTAGTGAATTCTCTGAGCAAATTCTCTTGAACATGTCGATGAAACTGAAATGGATTGGTAGCATTAACCCCAAAAATGGATGGTATGGAGGACCAATGGTGATATGACCGGTGAATGGAATAACCCAACCCGACTCAATCATGGTGATGGAGTGAAAGTGTCATGTTCAAGAGCGACCTGCTACCAATAAATTTTCTTCAAGTTTTCTTCCCAATTTTCCCCAGTCCTTGCTGACCAGTACCTCTTTATTTTTGTTAAGCTTGAGGAGGATAATATATGCTTGCTCTATAATTTTCCCTTCGGGCAAACCTGTCGCTATGTTTTAACGAGCCTAGCGATAGTGAAACTCGCTCTTGTCTACATGGACAAGTTTGTCGCTATTGTTTTAACGAGTTTAACGACAAAGATAACTCGGTCCTTTTCAATTTTAGAGAGTCTTAAAAGAGATGGAAAGGAAACTCCAGTAATATTTTTTCATAATATAATCCCTTAAGTCCGAAAAAGTATTAAATAATACGAAAGGGATGAATTTTCGATAATTTTAACGCGCTGAACAAGACAAGCGCTCGATCTTTCTGTGTAATGATCCCTCATGTCCAAAAAGATTAAAATCTAGAGGAGGGATGGCACTTCCAATCACTTTAACGAGCTGGAGAGGCCAGTTGCTCGGAAATTTTCTCATATTTTATGAGTCAGATGAAAAGAGCTTAAAGGAGACTCATTTTCTGAGGAATGAGTGATGTTTTCAGATAGCAGCTGGTTCCAGGTAAGGTTTGGAACTTTTCAATCACGGCAATGTAGAGAAGGTGGCTAATAGAATCACTCATCGTAGCTGTTCTTGAAAAGGGGTAAATAATCAAATGGAGGTGTATGATCAGCTAAAAAAGAGTGGAGGTGATGGTAAGAACACGACCAAGGTTCAAAAGCTGATAATTATGCAATCACAATGGTTGTTTACCGAAGGTGGGTTCATTTTTTAATGAGCTTAAACTCTGGTGGAACATATGCTCATTGCTAGGTTTATTTTTTAACGAGCTTGAACTTCGCGTAAAACTGCTCGTGCCAGTCATACAATAAGGATGTCTCATCGATAGGTTCATTTTTTAGGGAGCTTGCACCTTTCGAAACTTTGCTCTAGAGCCTTTATTATGCAAGCTAGGAATGACCCACCTACGAGGTTAAAGGGTTCAGAGTCTACAAACTACGGAAACAAAAGGTTGCTTTTCACTTGCATGAAAAAGGTTTGCATGCCCCTAGGTGCAAAGAAAAGTAGAGTTTCCAAGTTACCATATGAAAGTTCTTGCATTTGTAAGATCGCTCCATCCGCATTTGCAGACAAAACACTTCCTTGGCTCTGTCCATCGAAATAGACAAAGGTGAATGGTGGGACACATCCACTCACATAACTTTGACGAGGGAATCTTATTCCAGTCTAATCCCATTTTCCTAAATGGACAGGTGTGTCAGACTAGTCATATATCCTCCGCGGAAACCTACCCTATACCTAAAGTTTTCCTGTCGAAGCAGACCAGGGTGCATGCCCCCTAGGTTTCAGTCACAATCACTGAATCACTCACGCTCATCAGGTGGATGGACTGGAGATTGATGAGACATTCCTTGTGTAAAAAGACTAGTTAGGGATGGCATTTGACTAATAGCTGTGTTTGAACTAGGGAATGAAAGCTGGTCAACTAGGTGGACCACTCTGCCTTCATGCGGAAAACACATCACTCAAAAGAGTGAGGAAACAATAACTCCCATGCTATAAATGTAGTCACGCCCAAGGAGTATATTGTAATCTAAAGGTCCTTGGACTTCCATCAAATTTAGATGAAAGGTTTTCCTTCTCAAAGTTATAGGCAAATTTGGAAGGATCCCTAACAATCGACTGGTTCCTTTGTTGAAGCCTGTCAGATTTCGAATCTCAGGCAGAAGCGATGGCGAACCAAGCACTTTCTAAGCAGTTGAGGAAAGGATAATCACAGAAGCCTCTTCATCTATAATAGTGCCAACCATGATCATTCTGTAAGCTTGTACTATGATCCAGAAATGTACGTTAGATGGTAGGCGGGGTCTGCCTAGTAGATTCCAATTGAAGGAAACGACTAGATTGCTTGGAGGAGGGACTGAATAAATGGCCGGGTAAATATCTGACGAAATTCCTTCCTACGGTAAAGGAATGGGTAGATTGCCCCCCATGTTCATTAGATTTTGTGTTAACAAAAAGAATTTGAATGGTGTCGTCATTCTCTTTGGTGACTGTATCATCTGAAGGTGGACCTTCTTAAGAAAAGACTGGGTCAACTGCCATCTCAACCTGTTGACTTTGGTCTGGTGTGGACTCAGAAGGTTTATCTTCAATGATAGGTGCTTCGACTGACAACAAAGGGGTGTTCGTCGGATTTTCAACTAGCGATGGACTCAGCAAGAGTTTCTTGTATCCAGGAGGAAGTCGCTGCGGTGACGCAGGACGGTTATCCAAGAATCTTTTAGCTTCGTCTAAGAAGAGACAATGGTGGAGGGCATGATCGCCTTCACACAGTCTACAAGGAAATTTAGATCTTCCTTTCTGTCCATTGACTTCATTTTCACTAGTTGATGGTGTACTCTCAACATGATCGACAGAGGTTGACGGCATCGGATTGTGCAATCGGGGAGAGCAGTCCCTTAAGATCCGTGGGATGCAAGGACAATCTTGATGATAGTGGTCCCCTTTGCAAATGACACATGGAGATTTAGGTTTGGACGGTGCAGCATGTGGATTTTCGCCAGATGATGCATGGTTGCCCCTTTTCACCGTTGGCTTCTTCTTCTTCTTCTCCTTCCCTTCCTTCTTCTTCTCAGTTACTTGGTTTTTAGTGTTACTAGCTTCACCAAGCGAAGAGGAAGAAGGAGAGGGAGAAACAAACGAATTAGAAGGTTGGGGGGGAACTCTAGTATCATATGGTTGCTGATTTGATTGCTCAGGAATCACGGTGCTTTGAACGACAGAGGTCGAGAAAAGCCATACTGGCAGGCCAATTGTAAGTCCTGGAAGGGTCAACATAGCCATATGAGGTGCACCAACATCTCCCTAAGAGGAGAAGGGACTAGGATTCTCCCCCAAGGGGAAATCCTTGATTGGTGGACTCCATTTTCTCAATCTAAGACCAACGAGGGAATAGTGATGTTATTTTGATTAAAATAAATTTTATGACGCTTTGACACAACTTGCTTTTTCATTTTTTAAGAGTCGAGAAAAAGCTAAAGATGACTCTAGTCACCTTCGATTTTTAATGAGCCTGAAGTGACAAGTGCTCAGATGGACGTTTTCCTTTAAGGAGTCTGAAAAGGAATGAAAGTGACTACTCTAGAAATCTAGACAGAGGGATTACCAAACCAATCATAAAACTGCAAAATATTTTTTACGGTACGACAGTCAATCTTCCAGAATACTGTGTTCAGTGCATTGCGATCGATAGGGCGGCAGGCACGGCTTCTTAAGGATAAAGGATATAGCTTATTGTGGTCTCCCAATATATACTCGACGGTACATGGGAGCACAAGTCCGTACTGGCACTTGTCATATCAAAGAGGATGAATCACCCAACCTACGATGAAAACGATAGTTACCAGGCTTTACGACGTTGGAATACGTCTCTAGCCTAGACTTCTAGATGTTGTGCGTTAGGTTCCAAAGCGTTTTTATGTTCATTGAGATTTAGTTTACAGTTGATCTTTCTTAAGAAGTTTTCCTTTAAGGTTCACCATGTGATGTAGATATACAATTCCTAAATATGCAATCTAAGATGATAGATAGTCGTTTACTTTCTTTTTGCAATGAAAATCCTAGCTACTAAGGAAAGAGAAGTAAGATTCTTTCAACATAGAGTAGAGAGCACACACTAAGATGCACTGTCCTAAATCAATTTCCACAAGCAGTCTAAATGAAAATGCACATGCATGTATTTGTTTTCTTCTTTCTTAATGTGTGAATGACAAAAAGAATGCTAAGTACAGATCTAAACTATTTTCTTTCAAAGCGATAGTACTAACAATTTTCTTTTCAAAAAACGAAAGGAAGATTAAGACGACACTTTGCGATTTCGAATTCAAAAATTGCTTTCGACACTTGAAATACTATTAATTCAAATCAAATACAATGGAAAAAGTGTAATCGACTATCAAAAAGAGGAAGACTCTTTTCTTTGACTGAAAATGACACTTGTGATGCTTTCAAATTAAAAGATGATAGTTCGATTAAGCTACTGTTTGCAAAGGAGAACTGCAAATGATGAAAATACATAAAAAAATTCACAATTATTTATCAATGGAGGCTGAATAATGTAAAGGAAGAGAGTTTCAACAGTGATATACTGATCATAGACAGTAAAACTACTGAATAAAGCTGAAGACAATGAAGAAAAAACCAAAATCTGGAGGCAGAAACAGTCTTACCTAATCATTGCACCTGTAACACAGGGAAACAGGGATGCATCTCACCTATAGCACATGGGAGGTGCGATGCATCTAGATTTCCAATGAGAGATAGTGCAATGGTCTAGGGACGAGACTGAGCTTGGTTTTTTGTCACAGTTTGCAGCGAAGTTCAGGGGTTTAGGCTGAGCTAATGATAGGTAGTAAACACAAAGTATAGGGGCTGATCTAATGAGGTTACTTGAGCTACCACTAGGGCTCTTAGGATGTTTGCAAGTCAGTTGTTCAGTTCATAAAAAAACCTGGAGATTGACTGAAGCAGCGTTGATCTACTTTGCACTTGCATAGCAAATGCAGTTCGAAGGATAGTTGGCTTAACTTTAGGCTCCATCTGTAGTTTATAAAGCAAACAAATAGAAACAAGCAAACAAGTTATTCGCTCCCTAGCGGAGTCACCATTTTGTTATCGGGAAAACTAGTGTCCATTCAGAGCTGCTAGTCCCACTAAGACGGGTAGCTATCTTAGAAACAAACAAACTAAAGTTACTTGTGTTTTCCTTTATGAGAGATAGATGAGAGAGAAGTAGAGAGTACCAACCTCAGTCTTTCACTTGGCTCCTTGCTTGTTTCCTCCCTCCTTTGACAGAGCTTCGCCACTCCTTCCTTACTTGTCCTGCTTCAAAGAACACCTGTAGAGTCAAAGCAACATAATACCATCAAAGCATAGAGATCTATAACCATAAACAAAATAGGATCAGATGTATATTAACCATACAAAGGCATATATCAATACAAAGATTCAGAGATATACAAGAATATGGAGGAAAACTCAAATAGCTTTATTGATAGAAGTAGTAGAAGAGAGGATTACTACCCATTGGTTTGACCTAGCGCCATCCTCCTAGCATGAAAGCCCTCTTCACCTCATGAAAAGCTTAAGATCACCCAACAATACAATGTTGCACAGAGAAACCAATAGCACTTCCTTACAAAATACAAAAGTCCAACCTTTGGATCCCTAGGATGAGGGATCCATATATAGATATTTGCAGGTGGGTGAGTCAGCTTTTGGGATTTTGATTAGCGTCATTTCTCTGATAGTTCTTTGTTCCACTTGGAGATTTCATGATCTCTTACTCATCCCTGGGCGAATTCCGAGAGGCAAGTGTCAAATGGGCAGTTTCTAGAAGATTCTCTGGGTTTCCACCTAGCCAACTGCCTCTTCCATTTGTCTGCTCTCGCTCATCGCACCCTACAGAAGGGCTTTCCAGTATGCATCACACTTTTTGCATGTAGTAGATGAGATGCATCACACCCTTAGCACTGAGCAGTCTGTATGGTTCAGTTTTGACCAATTCTAAGTAGTTTTTCAGGGAGAACTTCTAGGAGATGATGTAATCAGTTTACCTTGATCCTTTAGGGTTTGAAACAACAATTTTAGGGGTTTAGAAGCCCTTGGTTTATGGACATATGTGATTGGAGTTGTAGTGCCCAAATATGTCTATAACAGATCTTAACTCACAAATGTTCTGCCCAGCTTTTGATACGAGTTGGTGTCTTTAGTTGCCTATCCTAGGGATCTACATAGGTGGCTACGGAGGGGAATTCCGTGGCACCTGAGGTTGACGTTGCATCATGTTCAATAGTACTTCCAGAGGGCACCCTTACGAAGCTTGGGGGCTTGCACTGGTAAAGGTTGTTGTTTGGAGGTCAGGGTAACTACCTCTAATACCTGCGCTAGTAGACCTGGGGCGTAATTACCCTAGTCTATTTTCAGAAGGCCCTTATTATTTAACTTCCTTGTATTTTGGTGTCCAGTCCTAATTACCCAGAGCAGAAATACTTGGAAGTTGTTTGATTGCTGATTTCTTTAGGGACATTTTTAGTGTGTGTTCTGTACTCCTAGTCGGACTAACTTTCATTTTTCTTGAGTCTTTAAGTAGATCCTATAAAAATAATTCAAAGTGGCTGACCGACCATCTCGACGGTCCCAGAGACTTCATGGGCTTTCACCTGTGAGTCCAGAGCCTTCTCCTAGAAGGCATAGGAGCGATTCTACCAGTGGTTTTCAACCAGTGGCAATAGGTGCATCGGAGATTGATCCTCTGCTTGGGGGCATTAGTTTACAAGATAGACCTAGTACTACTACAAATTTAGAGAGGAACACACCAGTTCTTTCTTGAGTACTCTTCCAGTCAGAGGATAATATTGAAGTAGAAGAGATTTCAGTGTCGGTTACAGCTATGAATTCTCCTCTTCCTCCTGATCATCCAGGCGTATTGCTATACATTGGAACTCTGACTCACATGCCTTCGAGCCCAGTTCCACACACGTCAATCCCTTCAATGACCACTGCTGGAAGCATGACATCCACCACGAGTGTTGTGAGGATGCAAACTCCCATATCTTTGCAAGGGGGAGGAACTATTTCCATCCCTTCTACATCCGTATTTGGGTCTACTACTAGCACATCCTTATTTGGCTCTACTTCCATTCTATTGATGAGTGGAAGTTCCTAAGCTAGTGCATCCAGTTTTGGATTTTCTCTTTTGGAATGCCCTCTCAAGGTATTCTTTCAGTTCCATTGAGTGTACCATCAACCGCCTCCACGTCCATGATGAGTGGATCAGCTTCTTTTTAGGGTTTCCCATTTGGAAGTGATTATATACCACATTCCAATTCGACAGTAGGGTATATGCCTTTTCCATTCACAAGTCAAGGCAACTATCCCTTTCAGAGTTGGACAAACCCTGTGGTTAGTGGGATAGGAGCTGGGAATCTGTTTTTCGGACAACAAGGGAATGTGTCGTACTCCTCGGTCAATTCATTTCAAATTTTTCCACCCTTAGCTAACACTTGGAACCCTTACCAGGGGCTATCAGCTCCTTACAATACGTCGTTAGGGGGAAACTTTACCGGTTATGGAGGATTTCCGGCGGGAGTTGGTCAAAATCCAAGTTTTGCTGGACCACAAGGGTCATCTTTTGGTCTAGTAGGTTCTACCAGTCACTTTGGGCACCCTAGTGCCTTTCAAAACCCAGATCATTCTTTTCAGACTTTTGGGAACCCCACCCCATCTTGGTGGAATCCCCAAGGTCCTCCAAAACTTCCATTTCTGGCCACGCTTAATCTGCTAGATTTCACTAAGTTGAAAAACAATCCAATTAGATACAATTCGGCTTGGTCTCCAGTCCCATCCAAACTTCCGTCGAATATTCCAAAATTCGAAGGGAAGAGTGGTGAAGACTCAGGCGACCATGTAACCACGTTCCATTTATGGTGCTCATCCAACTCCTTCATCGATGATTCGATCGGGTTGATTCAGTGCACCTTAATAGGGAATGTGGCTAAGTTGTATATAGAGTTGCCAGGGGGCATCTTTACTTCTTTCGCCGATTTGGATAACATTTTCTTAAACCATTTTCAGTTGCCTGTCTGTTACAAAGCTGGAACTGAACTTCTGGCCAATTTTCATCAGGACACGGCTACTCACATTTTAGATCATATCCAGGAATGGAGATGGAGAAAAAGGCTCATCAAAGCAGAAATTCCACCTAAATTTCGTCTCAAATGGTTTTTAAAATCATTATAACTTGAGATCTCCAAGGATGTTTCTATGTCTGGCATATATTCCAAAGAGCAGGCTATCTTTTGCACCTAGTAGCTAGGACTAATATATTCTCAGTCTGGGACTCTTCAGAAAATCTTGCCTGATGCTCCTAGATCCATAGTTGATGTAGCCAAACTGAAGCCAAGCCCTCATGCTGATGGTATAGTTGGATCAGTTGATGCAAATACGGTGAACCTCTTGAACCAATTGCAACAGTTGTCTTTACAAACTGCTTCTTCCAATCAGGCTGCACCATCTACTACTTCACCTTCCCAACCTTCTTCCATAAATGTCATCCAGGCCTCTAGCCCCAAAGGAAATCAACAATCCAATGGGAAGAAGAAGGGACGAGGTAAAAAGAAGAATCAGGAAGGGAAGGGTAATGCAAACAAGCCCAACAATGGTGCCAATGAGGGTAGAAAAGAGTCTAAGAAGAAAGTCAAATTTCCATGCAAGTTGTACAGTGGAGATCATTTGACTCATCTCTGCCTGAAAATTCAAGATGCTCTGCGCTTGTTAGTGTAGCAAGGGTCTTCTAGCTCCCAAGCTGTCTTAACTAACCCTTTCCCCCAAGGGCAGCAGTTTCTTACTGGCGCAAACTCAAACCCTAGTACCTCTACAGGGGGCAACTAGGAGGGGGACAATTCCTCAAATGTTTTCATGATGAGTTCTCATGTCAATGTGGCTACACGGTCACGTGATTATGGTGAAGCAGAAACATCCAAGGATAAATCTGTTCCCGGAACTATGGACCCACTTCATATTGAGCGAACCTCTATCAAATCTATACCTCGGATACCAAAAGGTTCCACCAAGCACGCGACTATCAACCCTAATGCTAGGGCAGCCCAGAACTACTCGATTGTGGAAGATCTAGCTCAGGGTCCTTGCACTATGTCTACTTTAGAGGTACTCCAGTCGTGTCCAACTCAACGAAGTGCTTTTCTTTTAGAAATCGGGGCAGTAGATCCAAAAAATTCTTTATTGCTCACTTTTGATATGATCAATGTCCAAAAGGGACTTCCTCATCATATGGCTTTTCAAATAAAGTCTACTTATCGGAAAACTAATATTTTTTGAACAATTATAGATGAGGGAGCTTCCACATGCGTAATGTCTATGTCATGTTGGAAGGCCATTGGATCACCTTCCGCTGTTCCTTCACCCACTCTCTTGATAGCGTTTGATGAACATTCTCATAGGCCACATGGGATTATCCTAGCCTTTCCTATATGTGTTGGAGGAAAGATCGTTAATATCAAAGTAGAAATTGTTGATGCTAACTTGGATTACAATCTCCTCTTAGGGAGGAATTGGATTTATGAAATGGATGTCGTAGTGTCTGTTAGCGCTTGAAATTTCACCTCAGGCTGAGAAAGGTAAACCTCAAGGCTACATCAAACCATTTCACCTCGTAGCTAGCCCTACGGGGTATGAGAAGGCTCTCTCCGGTCTATCTCGGTAAATCTTCAATGAAATGAGATGACCAATCAAAGGTAACACTGATATTAGGTGAGTAAACTGATTAAAAGGTTGGTTTAGGGGTTTTGGGGTTTTTTTGGTGGCAATTGGAGGGAGTGCAATTCAGGGTGCGGGGATTGAGCTCAGGTTTTGCAGGTGGGTCTTTGGGGCAAGGTAGGAGTTTGTGCTGATGCCTTTAGCTGAGATGGATGATCAAGGAAGAATAAAGAGAAGCTAAAGAGGGCAAACAATGACTTTGAATCCTCTCTAGACAGTGGAAAACATAAACATTAAACAAATTTGAAAGCTGAGCATGGCAAGCATGAATTCAAACTTTATCACTTCATTTGTTTAATAAGCTGCAGTAAAGAAAGAGATGGAACACATAAACACACTTACAATTACAATAAGAGAACACACCATCAACACAAGAGTCCACAAGAATCCCAATGATGTCTGCAAAACCCTGGTCTTCCTTTTCCTCAAATTGCAGAGATACAAGTGAAATATACAATAGGAGCTTCTCCCTCAAGAGTCCAACCATGAAAATGAGCAAGAGAAGGCATAATATATATGATCTAACTCCTTTCCCCACCTCTAGGGGTCGAGCTCATCTTCCTAGGAGTTGTTTCAACTAATTCTAAACTGAGCACTAGATAATAGGCAGTCAAAACAACTTGCCTCTAAAACTTAGGAAACCTATCCATGCATTAAATTTTTACCATTTACATTCAAGAATATTCTACAAGTGATCAAGGAGAGTAAAAGAATCATATAGCCATGAAAATTACACAAAAATCCATCATTTACATGCCCAAAACATTAAACCAAGTGAAAACAGTGTTTTTCTGGCCGAACTGGTCAAAACAGGCAAAATTCCCTGACGGGTCGCGCACATGTGCCTGATGGGTCGCTCACATTGAGAGGCCTGTTTGGGGGCCTTCCCAGTGTCCAAATCAGATGCAAGATAGGTCATTGGAAAGTTCTACGAGTCTACTTTCCAACCCCACCAGAATTTTTGAATTTGGAGTTGATTTGACCCCTCAAAACTCAATTCTCCCAAGACAGCTTTCTGCAACTCAAAATAGGGGCAGAAAGTCAAAATTTGCATGTGTTTTGACCTTTTGGAGGCCCAAATCTCCATAAAAACTGAAGTCCATCCACAGGTAGGTGTAACTTTGCATGAAAATTCCAAAAATGCTGAGTTTTCCCCATTCTGAGTTGCCCACATGTAGGGTCGCGCGCGGGGTGAGACCCGTTAAAAGGCCAAAACCTGTCAATGTCCCAAAAATGCCAAAAAATGCCTCAAAACGTTCAAAATTTCTTGTGCTAGCTGCTAGGAAGAGGCTAATGAGTATCATGGTGAGTGAGAGAAGCCTCGGCCAAGATACGGAGTGGGTTGGTCTTCTTCTTCCTCTTAAGGGCCTCGGACAACCTCCTTTGGAACATTTTCATTTTTGCCTTGCAAACATGCATCCTTGCCCAATAGCCTATGATGACCGCCCTTTCCACCCTTATGAGGCCTCCTCTATACCTCAACCTCTGTAGATGATGAATGGTCATCACTTTGCTCATAAGTCTCGGTATCTGACATGGTTTTGGAACAAGGTAGGCAAACTGAAGGACAAATTGAACTGCTGCCTCTGCCTGCAAAAATACTGAACTCTATGCTGTTTCAAGGGGAAAAAACATGAGGGGAATGTTAGGGGAGGGAAATTCTTAACAAGGAATGGGAATATATGATAATAACAGGGAATTTTCAAGGGAAACTTTACAAATTGTCATGCATATAGGAACAATTTTAACATTGGGAAATCATTTGCAAAGAACATCTCATATGGGACAAAACATGTATGATAATGAACATGTAAGGGGATACATATATCAA
This sequence comes from Pinus tabuliformis, assembly GCA_031772625.1. NCBI lineage: Eukaryota > Viridiplantae > Streptophyta > Pinopsida > Pinales > Pinaceae > Pinus > Pinus tabuliformis. Next base: position 267,156,669 of record CM062820.1, read on the forward strand.
TAGGGGCATAGGGACACCATACACCAAATATGCTTGTAGGAGTTCATGTGTGTCATAAGGCAAATTTTGCTCTTTTTTCTGTTCTTAAGGAGTACATGCACATTAAGGAGTACATACTCATCATTTTCACATAAAGGGAAAGTGTTCATGTACAAGGGGATGTCAAGGATATATAGGGGTTTGTACATGCTTTTAGATATACAGCACATTAAATTTACATGACTCTCTTCTGTCTTTACAATGTATCTTTTCTTTTTTGTTTTAATTTTTGCATGTGTATGGTAGAGGGAATTAGGGTTGGAGTGCTTGTGAGAGGGGTAGGGTTTATAACTTAGGGATGGGGGTAGGGCAACATTTTATGTGCAAATGAAATGGGACAAAGATGCAAGCATGATTATTAATGAAAGAGGGGAAAAAGGAAGGGATCAATGGGACAATAAACACTTGAAACAATCACAAAACCCTAGCATTTTACAAACATTAGCAACAGCCATATTAATCCATTCACTTGCAAATTTAAATGATAAAACCATGACACACATCATTGTTTTCACCACCCATATCAACATTCATGAATTGAGTGCCTACCTCGATCGATTTAGCAAGTTTGAAGAGGAATGAGGGAATTTGTTTGCAGTTTTGGAAGCTGGTAGACGAACGGGTCGCACACACCCCTGGACAGGTCACGCACAGCTTGACGGGTCACGCCCGTTGTGTTTTGCACTGCCGGAAGCTGCTGGACGGGTCGCGCACCGCCCAACAGGTCGCGCACGAGCCTGGACGGGTCGCGCACCTGGAAACTGCCCGAAACACTTGTATCTTCGCCTTCTTCGACTTGCACTCTCTCACAATCACTCTTAGAAGCTCGAAATGCACAATGAAAGTTAAAGGATGGAGAATTACCTTTTATAATCTCACTTTTGAAAAAATTTCATCCAAAACCCACTTTATAAAGTCTATTTGGTCACTTTTTAAAAACATTGATTTTCTTGGTTTCCTTTATCCTGAAGTTGATTTCTTGAGTGCTTTCACCTGATTCTTTTTGCAGGGAGATCATTTGAAGGACTGTGGCAAGGGGACCAGGGTTGTTGCTGCCTTTTTGAAGATTTCTTGAAAACTTATTCTTTTTACAAAAATTATCATGACCTTGGCTTTAAAAACAGGGTTTTTAAATCCAAGGTTAAAAATGAACTATACATGATGAAAAAATCAAAGGAACATGTTTACCATCCTTCCCTCTGGCTTGCTGGTCACTCAAGGACTTTCAGAGACATGACCTTGCTAACCTTGCTAAGACAACTGACCAAAACCCTAGACCTAGAATTTTGACATTAAGACCAAACAAGAGCAGCTTGACAAACTCAATGACTGATATGACCTGATCCAGCAAAGCCAAGAGGGATATGAATAGACCAGCTCCTCCATCAGGGTTATGGCATGCCTAACGGGATGCAAATTTTGACACTGATGAGACACCTACTAATGCAAATGCAAAGAGCTTTGATCACTGATGGAGGGTTTTCAAGACCGACACTAACAGTGTCATCTTTATTTCGCATCCTTTGTTTTCCTCATGAGGGGAGAATTGTTAAAGTTTATCAATTGGATTATTCTCCACGTGATCCTTGGGCAACTTCAGATTCTACAGTTCCATTAGTCGATAACCCCCGCCAACCTATCGAGAATTAAGGAGTTGGGATGTACTCTTCATTGATGGGTATATTTGATATTCCCACTCCTATAGCTAGAATCAATGCCATTTCTTCCTCCAAGGAGTCTTCACAGGAAGAGTTCTTTCGAATTCATTATTTTTCAGACCTTTGGACCTTACCTTCGGCTACAACCACATTAGAAGAAGGGCAAGTTGGTGGAATGACATTCCCTATGTCTGCAACAGAGCTTAGATATCAATCTATCGTTAACTCTCCAGACGACCATCCTACTCCTTTTTCAGAGGAGGAGTTAGATGGAGATGTGGCTCCAGCTTGGACCCTTGACTCTACTTCTGCTATGGATTGCTTAGATACGGTTTTACCATTTGAGGAAGCAATCTTAGTAGCCATGACGGGTGTAGATCGACCATGGGAATATTTACATAATTGTTCTTATTTTCTTCCTCCGTTACAAGAAGTCAAACCCAGGTTCTCCAATTTGCTTACTAGTGATGTTTGTGCGGTTTCAAACCCTTTGGCTCCAGCACAAATACATGTCGAAGGTAATATGCCAGTTATTTCAAAAATCATACCAATAAACATCTCTAGGAACCCTAATGTGATAGAAAATGTCTTCATGAGAGCCGAGTTTTCCCCTAAAGAGATTCAAATTTACACTGTCCTCTTTAAGGAGTTTCGGGATGTATTCGCTTGGTCTTATGAAGAAATCCCTGGTATTGATCCATCCATCGTTCAACATGAGATCAAGACATATGAAAATGCTAATTCGATTCATCAGAAGCTTCGGCCAGTCAATCTTAGGAAAGTAGAAGTTGTTAAAGCTGAAGTAGGAACGCTACTCAAGGCGGGTTTCATATACCTCGTTCCTCTAATTGACTGGGTTTCTAATCCAGTCCCAGTTGATAAAAAACAAGGAACGATCCGAGTGTGCATTGACTTTAGGGATTTGAAAAAAGCTTATCTGAAAGACAATTACCCCACACTGTTTATTGATCAGATAGTTGATGAATGTGTGGGTAATGATATTTTCTCATTCATGGACAGATTCTCCGATTACAATCAAATATCTATTCGTCCAGAAGACCAGCATAAGACAACTTTCATTTGTCCCGGGGGTACCTTTGCGTACCAAAAGATGCCTTTTGGTCTTAAAAATGTTGGAGCTACGTTTCAGCAGGCCATGTCTTACACTTTCCATGACATCAAGCATGTCAAAGAAGAATACTTGGATGATTTAGCTGCTCGTTCTCGAAAGAGAATTGATCATCCTAGTCACCTTTGGTTAGTTTTTGAGAGATGTCGATTCTACAAGATCCTATTGAATCTAAACAAGTGCATTTTCACAGTTACATCTGGTCGGTTGTTAGGGTTCATCGTATCAACTGAAGGGATTCGAGTTGATCCCTTCAAGGTTGAGGCAATAATTCAGTTGCCTCCCCTGTCTTCCATTCAACAACTTCAAAGTCTCCAAGGAAAGGAAAATTTCTTGAGATGGTTTATAGCAAACTATGCTAAGATAACTAAAGGGTTTATGCGTTTGCTGAAGAAAGGAGTTCCATTTTTATGGGACGATTTTGCGCAACGATCTTTTGATGCCTTGAAGCAGGTGTTAATCTTTGCCCCGCTTTTGAGTCCACCAGATTATGGTAGAGATTTCCTTTTATATATTGCAGCAACAGAATCAACCATAGGTATGGTTCTGGTTTAGGAAGATGATGCTCTCATGGAGCATGTGATTTACTACTTGAGTCAAGGCTTGGTAGGCCCTGAACTACGCTATTCTCCGGTTGAGAAATTGGCCTTGGCAGCTGTACATGCTGTGTAGTGGCTTTGTCATTATATTCTACTACGCAAAATGTTCGTCTTAGCGGTGGTCAATCCTTTCCAATTTGTCCTTAGTAGGCGAGTTATTGGGGGCAAATACAATCAATGGATTGTTATTTTACAAGAATTCGATCTCGAGTTCTTGTCGGCCAAGTCTAAGAAGTCATTGGTTTTTGCCGAATTAATTTCCGAGCTACCTTATGAAGAAGATATTTTTTATGAGGAAAGTTTCCTAGACGAACATCTATTCCTCATCTCTTCACAAGATCCTTAGTATGGAGATATCATCATCTATCTCCAGACTTCAAAGTTCCTTCCTTCTTCCTCCAAGGATGAACGTCGAAAATTACAGCACCTTGCTCAGAACTATGTCATCATTGGTGATACGTTATATCATCGAGGGGTTGATTCAATCCTTAGGCATTGTTTAACTTTAGAGAAAGCAGAGTCAGTGCTGAATGATTGCCATAGTGGAGCTTGTGGTGGTCATCTTTTAGGGCTTGCTACAGCCTAGAAAATCTTGCGTGCCAACTACTTTTGGCCTTCACTTTTCAAGGATTGTATTGAAGCGGTCAAACATTGCCACCCTTGTCAAATCTATATTCGGAAGATGCGTTCGCATCTAGCTCCTCTTTTTCCTGTTGTCACTGTCGGTCCTTTTACAAAGTGGAGTATTAACTTTAATACATGTAATCCGCCTTCAGCAGTGAATCACAAGTACATTATAGTGACTGTAGACTACTTTACGAAGTGGGTTGAGGCCATGCCTACTTATAAAAATGATAGTGAAATGGCAACATTGTTCCTCTTCAATTAGATTATTTCGCGTTTCAGTATCCAGAGAGATTGTCACTGATCATGGCAGTCATTTCCATAACCAACGGATGACTGAATTGGCTCTTAAATTGGGCTTCTGGCAAGAGCATTCATCTATGTATTATCCTCAGGCCAATGGGCAAGTCGAGGCCGTGAATAAGTCCCTCAAGATGATCCTACAAAGGAAAATTGACAAAAATCGCTCCAATTGGCACATCATGTTGTACCCGGCTCTCTGGGCATACTGAACCTCGGTAAAGATTGCCACTGGTTTTACACCTTTTTAGTTAGTTTATGGGTTGGAATCTATTTTTTCTATTGAATTCGAAACTCCATCCCTTAAGCTAGCTTTTGAGCTTCTTCTAGAGACCTCTAGTCTCGAAGAGCACCTCGTTCATTTGGAACATCTCGATGAGCAGCGTCAAGATGCCGCCATAATAAACGAGGCCCATAATAAAAGGGTTAAAACTTAGTACGATAAAGCTGTCTATCCTCGAGTCTTTTCGGAAGGCGACCTTGTCTTGGTCTATGACCAAGGTAAAGACACCTTGGAGGTAGGCAAATTCAAGTCTATGTGGTATGCTCCCTTTATAGTGAAATGATTTTTAGGAAAAGGGGCTTATGAATTAGCCAATTTTGAAGGGAACAAGTTGGCAGGGCCCCAAAATGGGCTCTACCTCAAGAAGTACTTTTCTTAGGTTACGTCTGAGCAATGGCTTCTTTGTATATTTTATATTTTTGTACATATTTTATTGGGAGTTTTTGTGATATCGACACTTTTTTGGATCTGCTTTGGCAGGTGTTGATGGATGCCTTGGTCTATTTCGGATTCGCCGATGGTGCTAGTTGGCACACTCGGAATCTCGCTTCCGCAACTTGGGTGATTTATTATCCATCTGGTCAGTTGATGGTGTCAAGGGGAGTATTTATTGGTTTTTCTTCAAATAATCTTATGGAATTGATTCATTGGTAGTGTATCTTGACTCACAACTGGTAGTGTCACAATTAAATAACATTTATCGGGTTTGGGATCCTTATTTATATCACCAATTTTTGAGAATGAGGGTGTTGCAAAGATCATTTGTTTATATTACTTATTTGCACATTCCACGATCTGAAAATTCATTAGCGGATTCTATCACTAATCAAGCATTAGATTGGCATATCAATCATTCATCAAGTTAAAAACAAACATAAAAATTTGGAACTATATCTATATATATATATATATATATATATATATATATATATATATATATATATATATATATATATATATATATGTCATAAAACTGCCCATGTGTACATAAAGTGTTCAAAAATAATATACAAAATCGGGACTAAATGCCCATAATCATGTCCAATCTATCTATCAACTCGGCTCAGGATGAGTAGCTAGGTAGGTGACTACTGCGTTGGCCACATGCCGAAGTATGTGAACCCAGTCTTGTGGTACTCTTACCACGCGGCGCTGCATCTCCTCAGGTAGGTCTTCTACGGCCACCATTGGTACCTGGTTAGTCAATCTCACCAAGTTTCTTTGGACTATGTATAAGACCCTCTCTGTCTCTGCAGCCGCCTCTTCGACACCTCTTCTGTGACGCCTATGCTGTGGAAATTGATTTGGTCTTACCGAACCCACACTTGGAACATGATCATTATGTCAGTATTTTAATCCCATCAAAAATATTTCTAAGTTCATTTTCATGTTTAAAAATCATAAAAAATCTTAAAAATTGATAAAAACTTAAAAAATGGTTACCTATCTCTCCCCATGCTAAGTTGGTGGCAGCACCAAGTTTGGATCTCCTCTGAAATCCATGCCATCATAGGGATAGTCATCCACAGTGATGATTTGTTGTTCCCACCACGAGAATAACTCATCATTGAAAGCAGTGTTGGAAATAATACTGAGAGGGGAGGGGGGTGAATCAGTATTATTAAATCAATAAAACTTTTTCATTTCCATACTTAGATACATATATGCTACTTTAGTTAATGGAACCCACGTGTATAAGCAACTGTGTCTAATGCAACTAGCGTATATCCAGAATACTTATGATTCAGTTAATCCATTAAATGTTGATCTTTAGTTAGTGAATCAGAACTTCTTTAACCATATGAATAGTAAGTAGGTGCAGTAAAACAGAACAGATCATCACACACAAGAAGCACATATGAACACCATGATATAAGGTGGAAACCCAATGTGGGTGAAAACCACCTGCTGCATGTCGTCTCTATCTTCTTTTAATAAGAAACTTCATTTTATAATATTTCTATACTGGTGCAGTCTTATACTAGTACACAGGCTTCTACCTGCAGAAGGATACAAACTTCTCTCGTTCTCTAGACTCTTCGGGAAGGGAGCTACAACCCCCTTATCTCTTGTACTAGTCGATCCATTTACTAGTGCGTAGGTGCCGGCCTACTGAAATGCTCCAACCTTTACTCGTTCTCCAGCTGCTACTGGAAGGGAGCTACCACCCCCTTTGCTCTTGTACTAGCTGATGTACTAGTACATAGATGCCGATCTACAGAAGGCTACAACCTTCTCTTTCTTCCTCTAGGTACCACGTTTCATGAATTTTCAGACTGGATATTCATGGAACACAACATCATAATCTGAAGACCATGTTTCATCCAATTTTCATACTGGACCCATCAATAACATTGTAGCACAAAATCAATTACCACTGCAAAACACCCATCAACTACACCTACATCATCAATCTCTGAATCACCTAATAATGAAACACTAAAACCCTGTCAACAACATAATCACCAGAACACAAAACAGACAACAGAACTCTGCAACAATAACCAGATCCAACTGCAACTTCAAATATCATGTCTCATAATGTATACGCTACTAGGATGAATCAAACCAGCGTACATACGCACTTTCAGCAAAGCCAACCTGCGTAAAGATCTGCAAATACTTACTCATAACTTTGTAGCTGCTCCAGACATCAATCATACCCAGATAATAACATTCATACAATAAAATATGCGTCACTAATTCAGATCTAGTCTATCCTTAGTCAAACCATATAATGATAAACATTCCAAGCCTTAAGATCCCGATCCATCGTTCATCATCATCCACATGAGTGCATCCTCGGTTCAGATCAAGCTAAGCATCACAAACCCATGACCAGCATACTAGATCTCACACTTCATCAGATATTCAATCCTTGCACACTTGCCCCCTTCGCCTAATGATCTTCTCCTTATATACTCTTAGGCCATACTCAATACCAAGGTCCAAAACAATTGAGACCAATACTAGGGACCCAATACCTGGGTTCAACACTTCAGATGCAATACCAAGGACCAAAACCATACGTCTAAATACCATGGACCCAAAAATAAGCTTTCCCACATATACACGCTTTTCTGTGCATGAAAGTGCGTTCATACGCATACGCGACTTTTGATCAGCAATCCCGCGTGTATACGCTCCTTTGTATATAGTGAAGCTGTGTGTATAACCTGCGTGTATACCCTACTTGGTATATAGCAAACTTGTGTATATACACAACTTGGTACATATTGAACCTGCGTATAACCTGTGTGTATACCCTACCCTACTTGGTATATAGTGAACCTGCGTATATACTCTTCTTTCTTCATTCTTTGTAGTTTGATCATCAACTCTTTGCTACTGACCTGCTGCACTGTTATCTGTGTGAGTTGCCATCAAGGACAACACTTGTATCATAATGCCAACAAGCAATCCTTGGCATGTCCTCGCCTCCAAGGCATTTCATCAGATTGGCCCACCTACCCATCCGAGGATCTTGGAGGCTACTGATAGAGACTGATACTCTAGGACACAACCTAGGAACCTTCTCAAAGAAGGAGCATAAAATGGTCCCATATCCGAAATGTTTGGTCTTCCCTTTTTGAATGGGGGACAATTGGCTCTTCATATTGGTAAGAAGAGGTGTACACCAGTCAAAAACAGTGGTGAGGTACTCCACGACCAAGCTCATGGATACTCATGAAGCTTGGTGCAATGAGGCTAATCCGTTTATCCTCGCTATGGTGAATAGTAGAATCCTCAGGGATAAGCTCTTCACATGTTTTATTAGAATCTGACTTCCAATTTTTTCCGGATGCCCAGGACAGTAAATGTGTACGTAGTCTTCGACTAAAAGACTACCTCATGTCTAGCCAATCGAATGTACAACTTCTCCTCTCTCGGAGAAACCAGTGATAAAGTAAATATCCTCCACCTCTATTCGCAAAGGCATTTGATCAATCATAAATGCATCATCTTCGATACTCCAATAGTGGATTAGAATTTCAAGCAAATGGGTGTTGGCCTTCATGTTGGGCATTTTGAAAAATTTCAACAAGCCACATCCCCTCAATGCATCTAATGCCTGCTGATCATTCATAACTTCATTATCAATGGTGGTATGTTCCCTCTCTCTCCATGTGATTGTCATCCTGAAAAAAATTGACTTTCAATCGTTAGATTTTTGTATTTAAATTTCAAACCGCATATACGCGGGTCCCTTTCACACACAGTCGCATGTAGGGCCTTCGTATACGTGGGTCTATAACATCCAACCCACGTATATGCCGCATTGAGATTTTTAACATAAATTCCTACAGTCAAACCTTAATAAAAATTTCTAAAAACAATCACAAAGTAATGCAAGCTTAAATTAAGGGTTACCTATTGATTTTGATCCAATTTGAATAGTCCAATTCTTTGGGGGGCAAGTTTTCTCTTTTTTCTCCACAACTTTTGCTCTCAACACAAATGGTACAAATGGTGAGTCAAAAGGTCATTTTATAGCTTTGAAAATGTCAAATTTTTTCAAAACTTGACTTTTTTTTGTCTCATGAATCTTTTAACTTGTGAGCTTGGATTGTCGGGAATAGGTTGTTTTCTCAAGACATTTTGGACACTTCTTCGAGATTTCATATCGGTTCCATGACCGCTAACTCGTAATGGAAGGTATCATTTACTCACTGGCATATAGGTTAGGGAAACCATTTTTTGCATTGCATCTTGCATACTAGCCTCCATTTGTCGATACACTAACCATAGGGTCAATCCCATCATGTTATGGTTAGTAAACCATGTTCACTCACCGATTTTTAAGTCATAACGTAATGGTAGAGCCATCCTTTACATGGGCATTGTAGTTAGCACCTCACTGACATTTGTTGCCCATGCTGATATATTGATTAGGCTCAAGAGTCCTCTTTAGTCCTGCCATGACTTGTGCGTTGAAGACTCATTCCTCTTTGCTTCTTCGCTTCGTTCTGGACTTATACCCTAGAGGCTCTTTTGTGTTGAGTTGTACTGCTGCATTGCATTTTGACTATTTGCACCTTTTGGCCTTGAGCCAGCTACACTTGGACTTGTGTTTAAGTCACTTATTTGACCATGTCTTCTGCAAACTCAAACCTGCAATCACTTAGCTTTTGCAACTTGACACACCCTTTGATCCGTGGAAGGAACATCCCTTTGAGTGTCCTTGACCAATTTTTCCTCCCTGCATTGAGCATAGGATTGTTCCCATCCTAGGAACTAGATCATCTGTTTCACTGACACTCGTTCTTTCCACTGTACTATAGCATTCTTTTATTATTTTTCCAGCTTAAAGAAAAAGACAAAAAAGATTATATACTCCAAAAAAGAGCAGGAACGGGACAACATTTCCATATAATTTTTGTAGCTAGAGTCAGTTATGTCGCCCTTGAACAAAGCACTCAAAATAAAGTCTCTCCTCCATTTTCGGCGTGATTTAGTTTGACTTAGGTACGCCTTAACCTTGTTATTGAGTTAGTTCTCCTCCGATTGGTTATCTCTTCCAATCATATGGAGAGTTCGTTCATGCCTCCTGCATGACAAACTTATACAAAGTTATCATATGCTGCCACATAGTCATCATTGAGTCGTGCTTTTTTTCAAGGGAAGTAAGCTTGAGTTGGCCTCTCTGCAGTGTCTCTTGACTTATTTTTCAGTCGGCCATCCTTGGTTGTCAGTGTCTTGTTTTTCATCACATCAGTTATATTGGTCCTTTGCTCATGTCGGTTTGAGAAGGTCTCCATTGACTTCTTGCTTGCGGGTCTTGTCCTTATCGACGACGACATATTGCTTTAAGGGCAGGCCTAGAGCCGCACCCTGGCCCTATTTTCATTATTGATAGGTCACCTTGTGCTCAGTATCATGGGTCTTTGACTGAGTGGTTTCCCTTGTGTTTGACATCAACTTTCATTATCACACATTAGGATTCGTGCAGTGCCTTGGTTTCCATTTGACCCTATTGGTGGATTCCTCGCCTCTGTGTCAGATTTCATTATTGGTTGGTTAAGAGGGTTTCTTTCGTGCGCTAGCTACATCTTGTGTATGCCAGAAACATGCTTTGGTTGGGTTACTACATCTTTTTTCATCTGATTCCTTCCACATTATTGACCTACGGGTTTCACTCGTGCTAGATTGATGGAGGATGCCTTAATGTCTTCCTTCTAGCAGATCTTTTCCTATCGACTACGACTCATTGCTCTGGGGAAAATATCTAGAGTCCATTTGGCAGTACCCTGGGGTTTACAGTCATCAGTGGTAGATCCTTCACTATCGACAATGGGAAACCATCATTGTCCCCTGATTGATAGATTCTTCCAGGTGTTCGACCTCAGCTCATTCATTCACACTTGTTAGATTGTACTGGGTACCTTGACTCTCATTATCATTATCGGTGAGTAGTCTCGTGTTTGTTAACAGTATACATCAATGACCGGTAATCAAATTATTTCTCACATGGTCAACTTCAGATCATTTATTCCCAATGTGTAGAAATGTACCATGGTGGTCGGTGAAGACCTCGGGTTGCATCATCATTCTATGGTTCACTTGTCAGTTGCTCATGTTGTTGCTAGTTGACACCATCCACACTATATGTTGCAGTCCTTCACAGCGACGTCTTATATGTTGGCATCCGAGTTGCAATGTAGTATCATCTTATTCCATCATGTTCATTTGGTACTATTCGGATCAGCTTTTGACATCAGTGATCTGCTTCATCCTTCAACTTCATTTATCATCTTCTTATATATGTGATGTTCAGAAATGTACTTATTCGATCACGATTAGATGATCCATTGTGTACTTTCAGTATTTTATACTTGTATACATAGTGGATCCGCTTGTACTTGATATGCAGACATGCTTTACTTTCTCTGAGCATGGGTATGCCCACCTCATACAACAGTTTCTTTCTGATCTTATTTTTGAAGGCTTGGTAGGCTGAAATCTGGTGAAGTCCTTCTCAATTTTTGATAGGTTTCCTTTCCATATAATTAATACATTTCAGCCATCATGTACCCCTTCTGACCCAATATATTAGCGGGCATCTATTATAGCTCCAAATATCACCCTTGATATTTGTGATGCTTGGTTTATGGCCTAGGGCAACCCCTCCTTCCAGACTTGGTCCAAATATTTTAAAAACAGTACTCCTTGTACACTACTTTTCCCTGTGATAAAAGTGTGTAAACGTGGGTTAGTCAATACCCAACCTGCATATATGTATTAAAACACTTAAAAAAATAAATTTCCTTAACTATGGGCAGAGTTCACGGGTCTTACCTATTGATTACCTCCTAGTTCCTGCGGCCTAAATATTCCCAACTATTTCCCCAACTAAAAATCTAATTGGGAGAAGTATAAAAATACTTCTATGGAAGGCCTTAAGGAGGAGAGAAGAGATAGAATTACTGTACTGATAATATCCCCTAATCAAGTTAGAAGTATCCCTGTGCTTCAAGCATTTCCCCAAGTTAAGGAAACCTTTGTTTCCTTGAGTGTTGATATTCTCCCACTTGCTTGAGATATCATGGTATTGGTTATGGAAGGAGGTTGTTGAAGACTAGGACTAGATGGACCTGGAGGATAGTTCTACTTGGAGTTGGAAGAGGAAGAATCATGTGAACACTTTCCATGTTTATTATAGTTTTCTACAATAAAAAGAAACGTTGTCTTGTTCCTGAGATCGACTTTGTTTATGCATCAGATGTTATTGTTATAATTCATGTATGAATGATTATTTTGATGTATAACTAACCATTTATGTATATGATATAAAGTTGATTTCCTTAAAATGCTATATCTATATGCTACTATGTGTATTCGAATTGGTTGATTTGCAAATTCGAAGATCATCAGGAGTTGCAGAGGGTTTGAACCCTTGCTTGAACTACCCAAACAAAGGACATCTGGGTATGTTCATCCTTGCATAGTTTGATTATTTAAGCATGTTTCCTGAGTTGTATGTGTGTTTCTTGCTGTAGATTACTCTTTCTCTGTTGGGGTTCTGACCCAAAGCCCTAGGCGACTTATTCTCGTAACACCTGGAAAGAGCTTGGGAAAGTTCATCACCTTCTTGTGTTGGCTCCTCAGGATGACTAAAGAGCCACTTTGTAGCTAATTCAACACTATTTATTTCAACAAGCCTCAATGCTTCCTCTACCCTGGATAGTGGAAATCCCATTTCAACCATCATAGAAATGGGAGCCTCATCAAGTGGATGATGTCTAAATCATTTACATGTGCTTCCAAGAATACTATTTCTTCTTCCTTTAACATCACCTATGGTAGTGTATACATGGGTAATAATGGAAACAACAAAGGTAATCAAATATGGACTACATCGACAAAACATTGGATTGCTCCAGATAGGTAGAACAACATTGAGAACTTGAGCTTGTAGAGTGTGGACAAAAACCTTTGGATCCCTTGGAATAGTGACAAAGCCTCCAATAAATGGTTGCACTAACTATGATGCAGAGGGCACAATTAACAACAAAGAAGAATTCACAAGGTACTCCAAAAGCCTACAATAGCTTTGTAATGCCTCTAACAACCAAGGTACATGCTCTAGCTTGTCATTTTTTGTTTCCATTCCTTGATGTGACATAAATGGTAATGTCCATAGAGAATGACCTGTTGCTTCAAAAGTTGTCAAAAGACTTTTAATTGTACCATGAGCATAGAAAGAATTCACCACTGTTGTATTGCACATTCACTTATGGTTTTCATATATAACTGTTGTCATGTCATCCACAACTTTCCTAGGGTAGTGACACTTTGAAGAAAGTGATGACTCAAACTCAGATGAGCTACAGTTCTCATCCACATCAAGACTGTCATGAATTTTTTTTACAAGAGTAACCACCACACTTTAAGCTTCAAGCATGTTATGGTGCTATCCAAGCCTCCTAAATCCCTAAAGGAGGTTGCAGCAGGAATCTATCCATGACCTCTATGCTAAGAACAAGGGTGAGTGGTAGTCCCTTTATGCCATATGTGGAGAGCAATGGGATGAAGTGGTTTCATGATATCTGATGTTGATGGAATCTGTTTCAATAATATGTCATTGTCCATGCTAGTGACACCCTGTATCCAGTCTCTTCATTCCTTTGATGTTTGAGAGGTGGAGTTGTCAACTAAGTAGGCCTTGAAGGTCCTTGTAGGGCACATTGTCTATTAGTAACTACAACTTTCATTATTGGGGTAAGCATCTACGGTTTGGGTTTAAAAAAAAAGGTCGCAAGGGACTTGCTAGAGTCTCTATAGAAGCAGTGTAATCTCCCTAGTATCATGTATTAGATGGGGCACTTGAAACATGAAGTGCTCTTTAGTCTCCACCTCCTATAAGGAGTGTCGACAAATCTTGTCCTCTTAGGGAATCTAATGATACATATCTTGACATGTAAATGGTAGGAGCATGATCTTAGTCGATGATGGGAATCTTGAGTCCATGGGATTAGTGCCTTCATATGTAGTTGGACAAAAAATTGACTGTTAAGTTGCAAAAAATGCTTAGCATAAAATGCTAGCTTAGATCTAAGACATTGTGAAGGAGAAAACTAGGTGATTAGAATGTACTACCATTAGATGTCCTCCTTGATTGATTCATTATTCTATGCCTTGGGGGGGATAATTCAAGGGAACCTATAAAGTAAGGAGTCAATAAATGGAGATAATGGAAAAATGAAGAAAAAAAGTGGCCTCAAAGTCTCAATATTTCCTTCGACTAGAATGACCCAAGGAGACCAGATCTTTATAGGAAAGGAATGGAGAGCCAGATATGCACTACAAGAAAAAAGGTCATTGGTGAGGGTCATGCCTGTGACGGACCTTTAAGGTCCGTCACCAATGTCGCATATTGTTATCACAAAATCTGACCCTGATAGGCTGCTAATCAAGTAGACTCTGAGTAACACTTTCAAACGAATCTTTTGGTTGAGGCTTAGCCTCCTCAACCTGAGAGGGCTCTCTCAATAGGTTTAAGATTTCTGATTAATGATTAGATGGCTAACTCTAAGAACAAAAATGGAAAAATGTATAACTGGTTGCTTGGTTGAATCAAAGATTAGCAAACATCTATTGGGCCATGGAGTCAAGATAGTCTTCAACAGAAAACATGATCAGCAAAACATGGAAGTCAAGGCACTTAGAGTTTAGGTTTATAAATAAAATAGTAACACAGTGAATCAACACAGTCTACAAGCATGTGAAGGAAGTTAGAGAATTTTCCAATGAATTCTAAGTATCACAAGCTCATACTACTGCAAATAAGTAATTATAAAGGCCATGAGAACATCAAACACATAAAATCCTTGTGAATCTTGAGTAGTCAAACTAATCTCTGTATTAAGTTGCAAAACCACAGTTTCTTACAATAACACAACCTTCTTTTGCTAATAAAATTTCCAACCCTGAGGAATTCGACCTCATGCTTCATATAAAGTCTTTAAGACCTTGGATTCTATGATCCATCCTTAAGAGGATCTAATTTCTAAATTGACACCTATCTACTCATAAAACAAACTCTTAATTACAAACTGACAACGAACTGTCTTCTAGGAGTCCTAATACAAATAGGAGTGAAACTCCTAAAACATGTTTCAACAACCTTATTTAAGGCTTCAATACATTATTTGAAAATTGCTAATCCATGTCTTTGACCTTTATGATGCCTCCAACATTGTTACCAACCCTGCTGATCCATGACCTAACTATCCAGAAACTATCTTTGAACAACATGTGTAAAACTGGAAAGTTCTGATTTCTGAAAATATAGCTTCAAAAAAAGCCTTGTTTCTCTCAAATGGTAACACTTCTGAGGAAAGTGAGAGAGGTTATTGTATCTGGATATTTTATGAAGAGAAAAATCTTTTAGAATTCTAAAATACTTTTGCATTTGGCCAGAAACTGATCATGAAGTGAACTACTAAAACCAGAAAACAAAGTTTTTCTCTCAATGACTTTCAACAATTTTGTAGCGCAAGTTGGGTCATCAATTTATCCCACCTCATAATGAATTTAAAGAAAATGAGAGATAATTTTGTGGTCAAATATGTCAGGAAGAAAAACCTCTTTCATTTTTCAAAAATGAGTTTTCAATTGCTCAGGAACCCCCTTGGAAGTTGACTACTAAAAACAAAAAAACAAGGTTTTTGCCTCATTAGCTTGTTTTCGTAGTGCAGCTTTTATACCACTGTAAAACACTTCTTTGACCATTCTTTCTTCTGCTTTTCAATCTGTCTTCATCTATGATCTTAATATTTCCATAAGCAACACCAAAATTTGAAAACCAATAGTCTTTACCTCCCAAATACATGCATAAAATGCCCAAAATTCACCTTCAGCAGTTTCGTAGCGCGCTACGAAACTACTATGTATGCTCCCTTTAACACGGTTTTTAGAAATTTACAGTTTGAAGATATTTAACATTCTTCAAGGATTGGTTTCAACATCAAAAAGCATAACAACTTGACCTTTAAAAGTGTTTTTCCTCAAAATTTGGTCTTCACCTTAATGAAAGACTGACCTATAAATTTATCATTTTCTACATTGTTTTTATCTGAAAAATAGGTGTTGAGATAGAGGTTATATATTTTGATCCCTGATAGCTGTTACAAAAATGGAGGAGGTTTTTGTAGATACGAATGTTTGTAACAAAAGGTTCTCTCAGTTTTTTGAAAACCAGCTTCAGTTGTCCCAAATCTGCATTATAAAATCATGTATAAAATAGGAAAAATTCTAAATTTTGAAAATAGGTCTCAAAGGAAAGTTTTAATCTCCAAATTGGTAGTACCTGGGAGAAATTTGAAAGTGGTTTTTGTTCCTTGTTAATTTCTTAGAGAAAACCTCCTTCATATTTTTGAAACTCATCTTTATTTGCCTGAAAATTCCTTTTGAAACCAATAGCTCAAAACAGTCCAAGAAACACACAAATCCCTTGTAGCTCCTGGTAGAAATACAAGTAACCTGTCTGGATGAAATCTTGTGTGAAGCTGAGGTCATCTATGATTAGTTAAAGCTCTATAGGCTCTTATCCAAACACATAGCCTTATTTTTATGCTTTCATCTTCATGGCAATTTCCCTTTATAACCCAAACTGCCCTCTTAAAAATATGACAGTTGTAAAGAACTACTTGGACAACAAGATGTTTCTCATAAAGTTAACTTTTCAATGGTGACAGTTGACTGATCTTGTGTCATTTCTTTAACTTCAGCTATCTTTTCCTTTGTAGATTGAGGAGTCTCAAGAATAACCACTGATGCTTTACTCACTTTCTCTTTCACCTGCTTTCTAGGTTTTAGCTTAACAAATCTTTTTGACCTAGTCATTACAGACTTACTAATTTCTACTGGTGGAGTTTCTTTAGCCTTAGGGTTAGTTCCTGTATCTTTATTTTCCATTCCAAAACCACATAAAAACAAAAATGAAGACCCTTCTCAGTTGATCCCTTTGAGTTCATGTAAAACTATCAATTTAGTTAGACCATGATGAAAAAGGGAAGTTTCATATCCTTGAGATTTCAACTGCACTTTATCTGCCATCTTAGCTACACTTTGATATAGGAAGTAAGGAAAATATAAAGAAATCATACCAGTAAAATGCAACAGGAGTCTAAGAGGGATGAAGCTCTTATTTTGAGCCAACACTAAGTTAACTCAGAGGGATGAAGCTCTTGGGTTAGGGCCCTGTTTAGTCAATTTAGTATGTCCTAAATTGCTACATTAATTATCAATCCGTGAGTCGTAAATTGATGAAGTGTGGCGCACTATATGTGCAAGACAACCTCTTTCTTACTTTTTATCAATTTTATCTTGTTTTTGGGGTTTTATTTTGGTTTGTCTCCTAATGCAAATGATAATCCTATTCCTAAGTTTTAAGAATACTTTTAGAAGGCAAGTTTGGGTATAGAATTTAAGGCAATTGTGTCCTCTATAATGATTTCCAGAACTTAACACTTCAAAAGGTCTTAAAACATATTAGTGATGAAATTAATACTTGAACAAGAATGGAAATGTGCTGCTATTCAAATCAAACAAATAATGAATTACTGATCATGAAATCACTATCTCTGTTGCTTATCTAAATAAATAAAGAAAAATGAGTTAAGTTACTGCACTCAAACAAATCAAAAAATGCAAACTAATAAAAGTAAAATCAATTTACTTCATTTATAGTCCGATAGCTCACCAAGTAGTCTAAGCTATGGCTCTAGAGATAACGTCAATAATATGAGGAATTGATATCTAATTGCAGAAAAATAAAGCTAAAATTAAATCACATCATTCATAGTCCGATAGCTTGCCAAGTAGTCTAAGCTATGGCTCTAGAGATAAAGTCAATGATATGAAGAATTTGATATCTAATTGTGGAAAAATAAAGCTAAAATCAAATCACATCATTCATAGTCCGATAGCTCGCCAAGTAGTCTAAGCTATGGCTCTGGAGATAACGTCAATGATATGAGGAATTTGATATCTAAACTAATTGACAAAGCAAATGAATAAAACTAAAATCAAAGCATAACTGAAATTGAAAAGCTAAGAAAAGAAAAGTCAACAGAGAGGCTAATATCATGTCACTAGTTATCGTAAAAATTATATGAAAATGCCCGGGCCTAGCCCATCCTGAAACACACACTGATCAGTGTTAGCAACAATATGCAATGCTTGAAAAATCATGTACAAGATTGTAACGTTAACGTCATAACTATCTTATGAAATATACACAGGTGAACAAATTATGAAATATGTACAATGGAAATAAGGAAACAATACATAAAAACTTTATAGCAATAAAGAAAACAAAACTTCAGCGTGCAGGGTCCCTCTGCACGACCTTGGTCAACATGCTATCAGTCTGGAATTACGCTCACATAGTCATATAAAACAGAGTCTTGTTATATTGCAAAACAGAGGAGGACTCCTCTCGTTACAACAATAGGACCAGTTCATGGCACAGTACAATGACTAACAAAAAAACAACATAAAAAACTAACTAACTCTATGTGTTTGCAAACACGTTATTTATAAGGGAAATTACATAACTGTTTTCTTATGAAACACCTTCAACAGAGGACATGTAAAAATACAACATTCGTGAGTTTAGCATGATGGTTGCCGAGATCATTCAATCTATCAAAAGATGGCTGTTGGATTTGCATTGTGGAGGCAGTCTATAGCTGTCAAAATGAACCCAGAGATCTAGGAATGGCCTCGGACCCTTCACGTGTTGAAAAATAGAGACATGTTGCCATAGGACTCCTTTGTTTGACCACTGTTTACCCATGGCTTTCCTTTATGAATCTGGCCAAACAAATAGGACCTGATCCATGTCCAGATCATTCCTAAACTGCCCATGTGCCTCGTTTTGCTTGATGACACCTGCAACCTAGAGATTAACAAAAACAGTTGCGGAAAGTTGAATCAGCTGCGGAAAGTGGCTGCATTCCATAGCTAATGAGAAAAATATAATTCAAATAGAAAACATGAAAACATAGTTAGAAAACCACTTAAATGCTCTTTTAGAATCAATATGCAATGATCTTTGATAGCTTATGAGGTACTGGTGAGGAGAAAAAGTCTAGGAAAATGTGTAGGAGAGATGTAGTTTCAGAGCTCAATAGGCCCAACCCTAGCAGCTAAGACTCCTCATTATTGTACATGTATGCTAGCCTAGATTCATGGTTTAATTAGTCATTTGCCTAAGTAGCTACACTTCCATTACAGTAGTGTAGCGTAGATTATTTGCGTTTTAGTTTGCTTCCATTTGTGCCTTCTTTTAATTAGTATGTTAGCCAGGATTTCTTGCATGAAGTTTGTTGTCTTGATTCTGTACGAGGTTCATTTATTTTTCCTCTTTTTCCATCAATTTTTTATCATATTCTCATTTCCTTTAGCACAAAATGCTTAAGTGGAAGTTAATAAAACATGTCTTGATCAGATTATACCTGTAGATTTCCTTACCGTCCAATCCACAACAAACTTGGCCAATCAACATTTGATTCCTTTCAATGCTTGAATTTATGCACTCCAGATATCCACCGTTGATCTGTCTAGCTTGATCCAACGGCTATCGTGAATTCTTCTACCTACTTTATGCACTCCAAATCTCCACCGTCGATCTATTGCGCCCTCGATCCAATGGCTATCACATCACTCGATCGCCAAATATCTTGGCCGATTTCCACCATTGATCAATCTTGCATGATCCAACGACTATCGTGCAATCTCGCATGAAATCTTGTACGACCGATATCCGCACAAGAGCATGCGAGAAAAGTGGTTTTCCTGTGCTACGTGTAACTCACTTAGGCTAATTGTGTGAAAATTAGAAATATAGCTTACAGCTTTGAGGGTACGCTAGAAACTTCTAACCACCTACGAAACCCACTCCATCATTCCACATGTTTTTTACCCTTCTGTCCTCATGTGACTTGATGTGATCCATCCATCTATTCACTTCATCATCATGATAAGATCTTTGCCATTCATCTCCCGTTAATCCTGTTCGTCCATCGATTCACTTAAACTCTGCAATAAGATCTCTGCCGCTCATCTTCTGTTAATCCTATTCAACCATCTATTAACTCAATCTTCCATGATAATATCTCCGCCATTCATCTCCAGTTCCTCTTGTTCATCCATCTATTCACGTAAATATCCTACGATAAGATCTTCGCTGCTCGTATTTCGTTTTTACTATTCGTTGATCGATCCAATGGTTCCTATGCACTACTGCTTCATTACATCCTCCCTTTGTTGATTTCGATCTTCGATTGCTTTTTCGCTTGACTCCTTCCCAAACTTTGTTCTGCATATCATTTAAACGCTGCCACTTCTAAGCTTCGATTTGGTTATTCAATCAGACTCTAACACTATTCGATCATCAAAAAACCAAGAAAGTGAAAATTGATTTAGTTAGTTTCCTTGCTTACTCATAAGTTTGGTTTGATGCTCTTTACTTCTGTAACTTAGATAGCTGCATTAGGTTAGTGTTGATTTAGCAATTTTTCTTAGCATAGCTATTTAAATGGTTAATTAGGATATGGTGTGATTTAGCATTACATGTTGTTTTCTTCATTATTGTAGTAGAGTAGCTCTCTTCGAATAGATTTGCTCTTCTTCCATCAAAGAATCAAGCTTCTTCTGACTCTATAGAAGTCTGGCTTGGGACCCCTGGGGTCTCTCGCTAGATGAACAGGTGACAACTGGTAGGACCTTCACTTCTACTTGTGCATATAACATTGTCACCTCCAAGTTTGTACGAACCCCAGGTTGAGAAGTAAAGATGGTAGCCCAGGAGTTGCAGCATCCTTGCTGCAATACTGACGCTCCTCACTAACCATAGGAACCCATCGTGCACCAAGTATAACAACTGCTTAATCACTATCAAAGTTATGGGTGCGTGGTTGTAATGTTGCACCCATAGTAGGTTCAACAATCCTATCTTATCCACCCCTTTTATCCACTGTCTTAGCTCTAGCACGGTCACATCAGAGTCTTTATAGAAGACATGGTGCATGAATGTATTAGTCGCTAAGTGAGGAAAGCACTCTGTATTTACTAAATCCCAGTCCTCTAGCTTCAAGAGGGGGATACGCGCCAAGCGCAGTCCTTCGAATGTGATTTTGTCTAGCAGCAATGGGGTGAAAAGTGTGATTTTGTTCTCGTCGATGTCCTTAGGTACCTTCGCCTTGCCTCGACGCGGAGGGACATATAATGGTAGCTTGGAGATGGGGTCTACCCCCTCAACGTCAATGTCTTCTGCCCCCATGTCAATGTCTTCTATGCCCACATAGACATCCTCTATGTCCTCGTTATGTTCTAGGTCTAGTATCTTTCCCTTCTCTTGTGCAGCATGATTTTCTTTCTTTTGGTGTTTCCTTGGCAACTCATGCACCAACTATGTTGCTTTCTGCTTATCCTTCTTCATCTTGGGACCTTCTTTGGGCTGCGTAGGCCTTGGTCTAGATGACCACGGAAATCTGGGTACTTCTGCAGGTACCTCTACACTCGCTACCTCTGGGGCAGCTCCCTCAGCTGCTATCGCTTCTCCAACACTTGCAGTCTCCACAGGTGGTGACATAATGCCAGTTAAAAGCTCTTGAGTTTCCTTCAACAATTTCTCAAACACTGAACTCGTTACCAAAGCCTAGAAATAATCAAGGTTCATGTGTGCCTGATAGCTCAACACCTCAATTCTCAAAATTCCAAGTGTTTTTCGTTGGTCAGCCATCTATAATTTATAGGCAATTTTGAATTTGAATCCAACCATTCTCCCCAAAATCAGTTCATAAATGCTAGAGTGGTGACAGATTTTCAAAGATCTTGCTCTTAAATTCCAACTTAATTGCCAGCCCCCCACTCCATTTAGCCATTTTCCCACTGTCAAGTCATGAATAGTGACCATAACGGTCACTTTCCGGGTTCCCTGTGTGGTCTCTCCTTCAAGGCACAGCTCCCCTCATGCTTCTGCTGACACTGTGACAATCCTCCATTCCGCGCAGTACCCCAACCACGTAGCTCTACAACCCGGGCAGTGTATTTTATAGTCTAGTGCCTCCTTTCAGCTGCCTGGACCGTTAAGAATGTGCTTCCACCATATAGTCATCTGGCTAGATCCCTGGTGTATGGCTTCAATCGGCTACCATTCACCCTCCCTAGGAATGGCTCTCCATTCAACTTTACCAACTGAACTGCTCCACCATCGGTAATCTTCTTGATGACATAGGGCCCCAACTAATGCATCCGAAATTTGCTTGGAAATTTATGTTGGGCATGGAATCCCCCTAAGGCATGTTTTGGGGCTTAAAGCCCAAGTTTTGACCGAATATTGTTGTAAAGCTCCATGAATTGTGGGCATGGGGCGTGAAAGTATGACAGTGTCACAGGGTCGTCCACCCTAATTTTGTAATGTAATGTCAACTGGAGGACCGACCCATGGTCTGCGGACCATGGGATTGTATAAATAGAGCAAGGCTCTAAGTGTAAAATAAGAGGAACTAAGAACTAAAAATGTGAAGTCTAAGTGGTTGAATCGAAGTGTAGAGTGTAGCTGTGGGTCGTAGAGTAGGAGAAGGCTCTGCAGCTATGTGCGCAGAGGCCTAGTAGTCCGCAACTGAGTATTTGGATCCCTCTAGCTGAGTGCACAGGGCGAGTCGAGTTTGTAACCATGGAAAGAATCAATAAAGTGAAGTTTTTCTATAATTACGTGTATCTGTTCTTGGGTTAATGCATGATTGATATAATTTGCAGATATATTATTTATTTAATGTGCGCACCCATATAAAGATTCTATGTTGTTAAGTATAACTTAAAGCACTCAAGTAGGTAAAGATAATTAACTAATATTGGAATATAAGCAAGGTTTTGGGTAATAATGCAGAGCGCGGTGCACAACCCCTGGGTAGGGTTGCGCGAAGGTAGTATTTCAGGCCACGAGGAACAGAGAAGTGCGTAAAGCAACCTATGCACAAGGAAAAACTGTGGACCAGTCGAACTCATCAAACATCTCTAGGGTGCAGAAACCTGGTTCTAGCACCCTCCCATACTACTTTGGGTGAGACCTCAGTCTGTGCTCCATGGACTGTTGCTAAAAGGGCGAGTAGTACTGGGATTTGTTTGGCTAATTAACCCTGAACCTGGGTCAGGCCCCAACAAGCCAACAAATGGTTCTGTTGTCGGGACTGGGATCTGCATAGAGATGTCTGATGTTGTATCACTGGAATCTGACAAAGAAAGGAATTGAAGAGTGGTTGGGCAGAAAGATTCATGAGTTCACGGCGCAGGAAAATAGGAATCCACGATTATCAAAGGAAGAGTGGTTAGACTGCTACTTGTATATGGAGATCCACAAAATTTTCTTTGCATCCTTCCCTACTGAGTTGTACGTGTGGATCGCGAGGCTAGTAGATAGCCAAGGAAGGTGTAAACTCGACAAACCTATTGTGTGGACTCCAGAATTGGTGTGCAAACTGGAAGCATCAAAAGATAAGATCACGCGTTTTGTTGATCAGGTTGGATTGAATCATAGGAGGGTGCATCATAGAATTCGCGATAGACACTTTGGTTAGCTATAGCGAGGTAGAACAATGCTTCCTCAAGGGAACGCGAAGTAATTACATTAAATATTTGAACACTTGGATTAAAATGCTAGTATGTGAAAGGCAGGTTATGTGAATAAATTGATGTTTGGGGTTATGCGGAGTGGGAGGATCTACATAAACAAAGGTAGCACAGAACTAGAAACTAGCCCCTTCATTTCACCTCCACGAGGAGGTGAAGAGGAGCTTGTGAAGGTTTCACCAAGAAATGAAATCAATATGATAAAGCAGAGAATTCCATGCATACCACCCCCACCCACACCACCACCAATTTCACCATCTTCACCCCCAACTTCACCCATACCACCTCCGCCACCACCGCGAAGTAGTATGGCCAGCGTGATAAAGCTACCAGTGTTCAAGGGAGTAGCAAATGAAGATCCAGACCGATTTTGGTTTGTGGTAAAAGCTATATGGGAAGCACAGGGTGTCATGGACGACAATATAAAGAAGGCAACATTGATCAGCACACTGCAGGATTGCACACTGACCTGGTACATTATGCATTCTAATGACAATTTGAATGCGGGGATAACGGATATCCAAGCTACGCTAAACAAGGAATTTAGCAGGCCAAAATCGGAGGCACAGTTGATCATTGGGTTCAAGGAAATCACCATTCTACCAGGAGAAACCCCATGGGAGTTGGATCAAAGATTGAAGTGCACAATTCACAAAGCGAACATTACCTTAACAGATGGGCAACACCATGAATGGTTTGTAGCCTCGTTAACACTGCACCTATGGAATGCGTTGTCGCAACAAAGGCTAACCACTCAGGCTGAGGCTTGGTAGGTCGCATTGAGATTGCACGAGACTCCGATACAAGATCCTAACCTGGGAGTCCAACAAATTCACATGCAGTTGAAAAACTTGTGCTTGGAGATGCAGAATTTGAAACAAGATAGGACGGCTCATCCAGAAGTACACAATGAGGTATGGTGCATGAAGTGTAAGGGCCAGGGGCACAACAAGGACCATTTCCTGGTGTTCGTGAATTACTTTGCGGGAGGAGGACCAATGCCATTGAGACCAGAGGCATAAGTAGGACCAAGCGCAGCACCTGCATTATGGTGCACGATTTGTCAGATAGGAGGAAAACATGCTACCAGGAAGAGGTCGTGGATAGCTGATATGTTACAATTGCGGAGGGCTAGGGCATTATGCCTGCGATTGTACAAATCCAACGAGACCATCATGCTTATATTGTACGCAGTTTGATCATGAGATGGAGGACTGCCCCACACTGATAGCAAGGTTGCATGATAAAGGAGCACTCCAGCCTCCCCCAACTTAGAACATGCAAATGATGAGGTCTGAGCTGTGCGAGGAAGACCCTAATGTAAATATCGTGCACCGGAGTGGTATTATGACAGGGGATGACAAAGGCAAGTAGCCCGAAGAAAGTACCTAGGTTCGCAAGGCTCCAACAAAGGAACCAGAATTTGATTTGGAGTGTGCTAAGGAGACATTCATGGAAGCTAAGAGAAGCTTCGTGGATGCCTCCACTTCAGGAAGTAAAGACAAACTAGAGCCGGAAATGGACCCATCGATGCTCACTACATTCTTGGAGACATGCATGAAGTTGTTGTGCGATAACAAGGCTGTGAAGGAGCTGCAAGAACTCATAACTAGATGTGTTGGGACCGCGCCAGGAGAACCACACGTAGTCCGGGAGCTCGGGAAGCACACGACACGAATAGGAAGGGAGATGAGATTAACCGCATAGATCGGGGAATATGAGATGGATCAAGTGATTCTGGATCTAGGATCAGACGTGAACATCCTGCCAAAGTAGACATGGGAACGCATGGGTAAGCTTTCATTGCAATGGTCTCCTATCCAACTGCGAATGGCAAACAAACAAAAGATCCTACCTATGGGGATATTGCAGGGAATCACAGTAGATATCGAAGGAGAAAGCACGCTAGAAACTTTCAAAGTGATAGAGATTTTTTAATGACAACAATCCTTATCCCATGCTACTGGAAATAGATTGGGCCACTCACATGAATGGAGTGATAAATATAAAGAAGTGCAAGATGATTTTTGAGAAAACGTCACTATGCGTAGTGGTACCTTTAAACCCTACAGAAGGATCACACTACAGAGAACTAGTGCACAATAATGACAATGACGATGATCTAGACTTTATGTTGAAAATGGCAACAAGAAATGCTAAAAATAGAAGTGCTAAAAATAGCACTACTAAAAATAGTAGTTTGGGTACGAGTGTTGGATTGGGCAACAGGGAATGAAAAATGAAAGTGATAAAAATAGAATTGCTATTTTTAGCAGTTCATGATGGATTCCTATTTTAGTCAGCCCCTACACTAAAAATAGGCAGTAAAATTCGAATTTGATATTAATAGTGGTTTGTATATTAATTAATTAATTCATATTGAGTTAATTAGTTAAGGAAAAACAAACTTGAAGTCTATGTGAGGACATGCAATAGTTTATCTATTAATTAAGGAATTTATCCATCAGTTAAAGAGATAAGGATGAGTTCTAATTTGATTTGTAATTAGTTGGCTCTGTTAACTGAGTCAAGTCCGGTTATAATTGATTTAAACAATTTGTTTAAATTAATGCGAGTTCAGTTAGTTAATGCTTGCATGCATGTAACTGCTGCACTTCAGATAACTGAATATTCTCTCATAAATAACTCATGCATGTCAGTTCAGAGAAAGACCCAGTTGAGATCATAGGAGGGACAATGTGTTATCAGTTGGATGGATTTTTCATATAAAGGAAAATCATCCAAGCAGAAGGATCAAGGTTCCTTGAGGATTGTGCAGTTTTACAGGGCGTGAGATCAGTGTTACACTTGGTAGCAGGAGGATCACCCAGGAAAAACTGCACAAGGAAATAGGAGGCTTGGAGGGTAGAGGAGAAGGCTTAGGAGAAGCCTTGATTTCTTGTGAGCATCCAGGAGGATTGCACTGAGAGCTGGCTAGCTATGAGAGATAAGGCTTTGTGTAATCCTGATGTATTTCCACCTTCATCTGTGAGGATTGCACTGAGAGTTGGCTAGCTGTGTGAGAGCTAAGGCTTTGTATAAATCCTATGTATGATAATACAGAGTTGGGGTTTTAGGTTGAGGCTTTCCCCGGGTTATATCTTCTGTGTTATGTGTGATTGATTCCTTCCTATCAGTTACATGTGTTCTTATTGATGTTGCTCATGTTCAATTAAGCTTTTGCTAAATTTTTTGTAGAAGTAGATCATGTGTTTTTCTTTAGTATATTGCATTACCAGGTGATCTACAAGTGGGAATTTCTACATGGTATTAGAGCTAGCTGATTTGTAGAAAAATTCTACATGGTATCAGAGCAAAGGTGATCAAAGGAGAGAATAGTATACTGAGAGGAGATTTCAAAGTTTTGAGTTTAGGGCCAAGAGTTTATAGAGAATATCTGAAAATTTCTGTACAAAATGTTCAGAAAAAAATAGCAGATTTGGATTCCTTGTGGAAAAATACCTAATTTCAAAAAAAAATCAGCTAAGTTTGGATGAGGGAGATATCGCTGATTTAAAACCAGCTCCTTTTCCAGAAAATTTCGTGACAGCGGGAAATATGAAATAGATTGGTGTGCTAGCCAAGAACCTGTATGCACTTGAGGTACAAGATGCATGCAAAGCCTTGAGGAGCAAGAAAAAGGTTAGATATTTGGTGGTTGAGAGGGAAAATAAATTACCTCTCAATATGCAACGCCAGAAGAAGTCTCAGATAATTGTGTAGCAGCCACAATTGGTGTAGCAACTTCAGGAGGTTGTGGAGAAGCCACAACTAGAAAATCTGAGAGGAGACCGAGTGGAGGCATCCACTGATGGAATGATCTCCAGTAGGGGGAAACTTCGAGCTAGGTGGGCAAAGGGATCACATGCAGCCATACCTCTAGGTAGGAGGTGGGGCGATGTGGAGTGATCGTCCAAAGGAGGAGGGGTAGGATCCTTGAGGTACCCAACCTCTTTGATTCGAATTTGCTACAGGAGCCCCAATGAGGAGTAGTAGGACTGACTGATTAGGTAGAGACAAATGCGGATGGAGTGGCAGAGAGAGCTACAGTGCAGGAGTCCCAGGACTATGTAGAGCTAGGAGGCTGCAACGATGCGAGAGACACAAGAGTGTTCCACCAATGCAGGATGACACAGAGAGGTGTGCAATGGTGTGAGATGCATGGAGTGTTGCATTAGCTCAGAGGTCAGAGAGGGATCACCTTTCAGTAGCAGGTAGAGTTTCAGCATCAGAGTATGTTTCTAGCCCAATAGAGAGGTCAGTGGGGAGTTTTTTTTGTTCCAAGAGTCGTTGGAGAAACCACACTTGGTAGAAGTGTTGCATGTAGAACATTCCAGAGGTACAGGATTGGGTTCGAGTTGAAACCTTTCTTGTTGAGAGTGAGTGTTGAAAAATGGCAACAAGAAATGCTAAAAATAGAAGTGCTAAAAATAGCAGTTTGGGTACCAGTGCTGGATTGGGCAACAAGGAATGAAAAATGGAAGTGCTAAAAATAGAATTTCTATTTTTAGCAGTTCAGGATGGATTCCTATTTTAGTCAGTCCCTAGACTAAAAATAGGAAGTAGAATTCAAATTTGATATTAACAATAGTTTGTAAATTAATTATTAATTCATCTTGAGTTAATTAGTTAAGGAAAACAAAGTTGAAGTCTATGTGAGGACATGCAATAGTTTATCTATTAGTTGAGGAATTCATCCATCAATTAAAGAGATAAGGATGAGTTCTAATTTTAGTTGTAATTATTCAGCTTAGTTAACTGAGTCAAGTCCAGTTATAATTGATTTAAACAATTTGTTTAAATTAATGTGAGTTCAGTTAGTTAATTCTTGCATGCATGTAACTGCTGCACTTCAGATAACTAGATATTCTCTCATAAATAACTCATGCATGTCAGTTCAGAGAAAAACCCAGTTGAGATCAAAGGAGTGACAATGTACTATCAATTGGATGGATCTTTTCTATAAAGGAAAATCATCTAAGCTTAAGGATCAAGGTTCCTTGAGGATTGTGCAGTTTTACAGGGTGTGAGATCAGTGTGACACTTGGTAGTAGGAGGATCACCCAGGAAAAATTGTGCAAGGAAATAGGAGGCTTGGAGGGAGGAGGAGAAGGCTTAGGAGAAGCCTTGATTCACTATGAGCATCCAGGAGGATTGCATTGAGAGCTGGCTAGCTGTGAGAGCTAAGGCTTTGTGTAATCCTAATGTATTTCCACCTTCATCTATGAGGATTGTATTGAGAGCTGGCTAGCAGTATGAGAGCTAAGGCTTTGTATAAATCCTATGTGTGATAATACCGAGTTGGGGTTTTAGGCTGAGGCTTTCCCCAGTGTTACCGAGAATAGTGTCTATGCACAACTGCTAATCCCACTAAGGCTGGTAGCTACCTTAGAAACAAACAAACTAAAACTACTTTCGTTTTCCTTTATGAAAGATAGATGAGAGAAGAATAAAGGAGACCAACCTCTATCTTGCACTTGGTTCCTTGCTCGATTCCTCTCTCTTCTGATAGTCCTTTGCTACTTGCTTTCATACCCAGCTTCACAGAGTACCTGTAGAATCAAAGCAGCATAACACTATACGAGAACATAGATCTATTATCATAAGCAATATAGGATCAGATGTATATTAACCACACAAATGCATAAAACATCAATCACACAAGTGTATGGAGGAAAACTTGAATAGATTTATTGATAATCAAGAAAGAGCCAAGAGAATTACAATCGATTGTTTTGACCCAGCATCATCCTCAAAGCAAGTAAGCCCTTATTCACCTCATGAAAAGCTTAGATCACCCAACACTATGATGTTGTCTCAAGAAACCAACAACACTTCCCTACAAAATGCAAAATTCTAGCCTCTAGATCTCTGGGATGAGGGATCCATATATAGATGTCTACAAGGGAGGTGAGTCATCTTGAGATTTGATTACTGTCTTCCCTTTGATAGTTCTTTATTCCACTTGGATATTGATGATCTCTTACTCATCCCTGGTCAAATTTAGAGAGGCAAATGTCACAGGAGAAGTTTCTGGAAGATTCCATGCTTCTCCACCTTGCGGATTGACCCTGCCATTTGTCCCTTCTCGCCCATCGCACCCCATAGAAGGGATTTTTGACATACAACTCACCTACTATGTGTATTTAGGTGGGATGCAACACACTTTGCCTATGGAGCAGGTGAAATGGTCCAGTTTTGACCAGTTCTGAGTAGTTTTTCATGGAGAACTTCTGGGAGATGCTGTAATTAGTTGACCTTGTTCTTTTAGGGGTTGGAACAACACCTTTAGGGACTTAGGAGCCCTTGGTTTATGGACATTTATGCTTGGGGTTGCAGTGCCAAAAATGTCTATAACAGTTGCCCCCTAAAGCATGAGGTCATTAATCTTTTGATGTCGGGTGAAATGCTTTATTATGAGGATCCAAAGTTCTTTCAAGCTGGAAGGAGACCTGTAATAAGATACAATACAATACATTATCTTCATAATATTTTCATGATCTAGATGAGGCGGGCATTCTCATGCTCAGCTTTATAAATTCATTTTCATGTACATAGGACAGACAATCGTCTGAGTGTGGTCTGATGATTCTGGTAGAGCCATCATCCCTTAGATTGGATGATTATCTGTGCAACAATGATGTACATTTGATGTCTTTATTTTCTTGAATATATATCGCAGCCCGGATGGATGAAAATAGATCCAAGGTCTTCAATCTCATTCGATCTTCACTCAAAGTACAAGTCGATCCATGTGAGAGATGTTTTGGAGTCGAACATGGAAAGACATCCCCTGATTACCAACCAATGATGTAAGTTGTTAACAGGCGCGAGAGGAATCACCGATACTGATAATGATCCTCAAGGTACTATAGTACAATTCACGTGGTGTGAATAAAGGACTTGGCATCGAACACCACGTAAAATCTTTCGCTCGAAGGCCATTGACGTAAACCTGTCGTCGGAAGTGAGAAACTTGCCATTGAGGCATGCAGGCTTCAAAGTATTGAAAGGGTTGTTCCTAGATCGACTTCTCGGATAATGAGCTGATGTCGACAAGAAGGGATCTATCATAGGAGGGCCTTAGTGAATCCCACATCAATGACACGGAATGGAGTAAATGATTTTAATGGAGGTGAAAACAATCTCGTGATATACGGTTCAGGGTGGCGGTCATGAAAGAATGGACACGGGTGAATTCTCTAAGCGACTTCTCTTGAACATATCGGCGACACTGACATGATGGATTGGTAGCATTAACCCCAAATGTGGATGGTGTGATGGAACCATGGTGATATGACCAGTGAATGGAACAACCCAACCCAACTAGGATGTGGAGTGAAAGTGTCATGTTCAAGAGCGACTTGCTACCAACAAAGTTTCTTCAAGTTTTCTTCCCAATTTTTCCCCAGTCATTGCTGACCAGTACCTCTTTATTTTTGTCAAGCTTGAGGAGGACAACATATGCTTTTTCTATAATTTTCCCTTCAGGCAAACCCATCGCTATGTTTTAACGAGCCGAGCGATAGTGAAACTTGTTCTTGTCTGTTATGGACAAGTTTGTCGCTATTAGGTTTTAACGAGTTTAACGACAAAGATAACTCGGTCCTTTTCAATTTTAGAGAGTCTGAAAAGGAACGTAAAGGAAACTCCAAAAATCCTTTTTCGTCATCTAATCCCTTAAATTCGAAAAAGTATAAAATAATACGAAAGGGATGAATTTTCGGTAATTTTAACAAGCCGAACAAGACAAGCGCTCGATCTTTTTGTGTAGTAATCCCTCAGGTCCAAAAAGATTAAAATCTAAAGGAGGGATAGCACTTCTGGTCGCTTTAACGAGCTGGAGAGGACAATAGCTCGGCAATCTTTTCATGTTTTACGAGTCAGTTGAAAAGAGCTTAAGGGAGACTCGTTTTTTGAGGAACGAGTGATAGGTTCGGGTAGCAGCTGATTCCAGGTAAGGTTTGGAATTTTCCAATCACGACAGTGTCACAAGGATGGCTAACAAGATCACTCTTCGTAGCTGTTCCTCAAAAGGGGTAAACAATCAAGTGGAGGTGAATGCTCGGCCAAAACAAAGTGGAGGTGATAATGAGAACACGACCAAGGCTTCAAAGGCTAAAGTAATACATTCATGATGGTTATTTACTGGAAATTGGTTCATTTTTTAATGAGCTTAAACGCTGGGGGAAACACTTGCTCATTGCTTATGTTTATTTTTTAACGAGCTTGAATTCCACGATAAAACTTCTTGATTAATCTAGTCGCATATTAAGGATGTCTCATATATAAAAATGACATTATTTCAAAGTTTTTCCCCACATCCTTTCTTTATGCAAGTTAGGAAACGACCAATCCTACGAGTTTAAAGGGTTAGAGGGCCTATAAATTTAAAAAATAACTGGTCGCTCTTCGCTTGCATGCCAAAAGGTTTGCATGCCCCTAGGTATAGTGAAATAGAGTTTCAAGGTTACCCCTCAATTTGCAGACAAAACATTTATTTTATTGGGAAAGGCCTACCTTTTTAGGTTACCCCTCAATTTGCAGACAAAACATTTGTTTTATCGAGAAAGGCCTACCTTTTTCAGGTTACCAAAGATTGTTCTATTTGTGTCACAAACAAAACATTTCTTCGGCGATGTCTACCAAAATAGACAAAGGTGAGTGGTGCAGACGCCTCCACTCACATAACTTTGACGAGGGAATCTTATTCTAGTCTAATCCCCTTTTCCTAAACGGACGGGAGTTTCAGACTAGTCAAATATCCTTCGCGGAAACCTACCCTATACCTGAAGTTTTCCTGTCGAAATAGGCTAGGGTGCATGCCCCCTGGGTTTCAGTCATGCCCTCCAAATCACTCGCGCTCATCAGGAGGATGGACTGGGGATTGATGAGACATTCCTTGCATGAAAAGACCATTCAGGGATGGTATATGACTATTTGCTATGCGTGAACTGGGGAATGAAAGCTGGTCTACGAGCTTGACCACTCTTCCTTCGTGCGGAAAACACATTACTCTAAAGAGTGAGGAGACAATGGCTCCCATGCAATAAATATAGTCTCGTCCAAGGAGTAGATTATAATCCAGGGGTCCTTGGACTACCATTACGTTCATGTGAACAGTTTTCCCTCTCAATGTTATGGGCACATTGGGAAGGATCCCTAACGGTCGATTGGTTCCTTTGTCAAAGCCTGTTAGATTTCTCATTTCAGGAAAAAGTGATGGCGAACCAAGCGCTTTCCAAGCAGTTGAGGAAAGGATACTCACAGAAGCCCCTTCATCTATGATGGTACCGGCCATGACCATTCTATATACTTGAGCAATGATTTAGAATGGTACACTAGCCAGTAAACAGGGTTTGCCTAGTAGATTCCAGTCAAAGGAGACAACCAGGTTGCTTGGAGGTGGGACCAAATAGACGACCGGGTATGACTCTGACAAACTTCCTTCCTACGATAAAGGAACGGGTAGACTGCCCCCATGTTCATCAGAGTCTGCATTTACGAAGAGAATTTGAACGGTGTCGTTCTTGTTCTCTTCGGTGACTGTATCATCTGAAGATTGATCCTCTAAAGGCATGACCGGGTCAACTGCCACCTCAACCTTTTGACTTTCATCTGGTATGGATTTAGATGGTTTATCTTCAATGATAGACACTTCGGCTAACCACAAGGGCGTGTCAGCTGGATTTTCAACTAGTGACGGACTCGGTAAGAGTTTCTTATATCCAGGAGGGAGCCATAACGGTGAAACCGGACGGTCGTCCAAAACTCTTTTAGCCTCATCTAAGAAGGGACAATGGTGGATGGCATGATCGCCTTCACACAGTTTACAAGGAAATTTACATTTTCCTTTTTGTCCAGGGGCTTCACTTTCACTAGTTGACGGTGTATTTTCAACATGATCGTCAGAGGTTGATGACACCTGATTGTGCAAACGAGGAGACCAATCCCTTAAGATCCGACGGATGCAAGGACAATCTCGATGATAGTGGTCTCCTTTGCAAATGACACATGGCTATTTAGGCTTGGTCGGTGCAGTGTGTGGATTTTCGCTAGATGATGTTTGGTTGCCCCTTTTCGCCTTTGGCTCCTTCTTCTTCTTCTCTTTCTTCTTCTTTTCCTTCTTCTTCTCAGGTACTTGATTTTTGGCTTTATCAGCCTCATCAAGCGAAGAGGAAGGAGGAGAGGAAGAATTGGACGAAGTAGAGGGTTGAGGGGTAACTCTGGTATCGTTTAGTTGCTGACTCGATTGTTTAGGAATCACGGTGTTCTGAACGACAGAGGTTGAGAAGAGCCATACAGGAAAGCCAATTGTCAATCCTGGAAGCGACAATGTGGCCATATGGGGTGCACCAACATCTCCCCAAGAGGAGAAGGGACTAGGATTTCCTCCAAGGGGAACTCCTTGGTTGGTGGACTCCATTTTCCTCAACCTAAGACCAACGTAGGAAAGGTGATAATTATTCTGTTTAAAATAAATTTTAGATTCTTTGACACAACTTGTTTTTTCAATTTTTAAGAGTCGAGAAAAAACAAAATATGACTCTAGTCGCCTTCGATTTTTAATGAGCCTGAAGTGACAAGTGCTCAGATGGACCTTTTTCGTTAAGGAGTCTAAAAAGGAACGAAAGGGACTGCTCTGGAAATCTAGACAGAGGGATTACCAAACCAATTGCAAAACTGTAGAATACTTTTTACGGTACGGCAATCAATCTTCCCGAATGCTGTGTTCAGTGCATTTCGATCGATAGGGTGGCAGACACGACTTCCTATGGATAAAGGATAAAGCCTATTGTGGTCTCCCAAAATATACTCGACGGTACGTGGGAGCACAAGTCCGTACTGGCACTTATTGTCTCAAAGTGGAGGAATCACCCAACCAATAGTGAAAACAATAGTTACCAGGCTTTACGACGCCGGAATATGTCTCTAGCCTAGACTTCTAGATGTTGTGCGTTAGGTTCCAAAGCGTTTTTAGACTCATTAAATTTATTTTTATAGTTGATCTTGCTTAAGAAATTTGCCTTTCAGGTTCACCGCGTGATGTAGATGTACAATTCCTAAAATTCAATCTAAGATGATAAACAGTCGTTTAGTCTTCTTTTTGCAAATGAAAATCCTAGCTACTAAGGAAAGAGAGATGGCATTCTTTCAACAAAGAGCAAAGAGCACACACTATATGCACTGTACTAAATCAAACCAACAAACAGTCTAAATGCAAATGCACATGCATGTATTTGTTTTCAGCCTTCTTAACGTGTGAATGATAAAAAGAAAGCTAATGCGCAAATCTGAATTATTTTTCAAAGCGACAATTACTAATAAGCTTCTTTTCAAAACAAAATGAGGACAATGACAACACTTTGCGATTTGGAATTGAAAACTTGCTTTTGACACTAGAAAAACTACTAATTCAGATCAAATACAATAGTAACAGTGTCATCGACTATTAAGAACAATCAGATTCTCTTCTATGACTGAAAACGACACTTGCGACACTTTCAAATCAAGAAACGACAGTACAATTACGCTACTTCTTTGTAAAGGAGAACTGAAAATGACTCAAAAATACATAAAAACATTTACAGTTCTTTGCACAAAGGAGGCGGAATAACAGCAAGGAAAGGGGTTTCAAACAGAGGTGTACTCACTACAGGTAGCAAAACTCCTAAATAGAGCTGAAAAGAGTGAACACAGAAACCAAAATTTTAGGAACAAGGCCTTGGCTGATCAGTGCACCTGTAACACAGTGAAACTAAAATGCAACGCACCTACTACACTCGGGAAGTGCGTTGCATTTGAAATTCACAGAACAAACAGTGCGCTAGACTAGGGACGAGACTTTGATTGGATTCCAGGTCATAGTTTACAGTTCAGTTCAGGGATTTAGGCCAAGCAAGTGGTAATCATTAAATCAATCACAGGGGTAGATCTAAGGAGGTTACTAGAGCCACCGCGAGGGCAATTAGAAAGCTTGTAAATCAATTGTTTAATTCATAAACAAAACCCGGAGATTGACTGAAGCAGTGTTGATCTACTTTGCACTTGTATAGAAAATGTAATTTGAAGGCTAGCTGGCTTGACTTTAGGCTCCATCTGTAAGTTTATAAAGTAAACAAATGTAGATGAACAAACAATCTACTCGCTCCCCAGTGGAGTCACCATTTTGTTACTGGGAATAGTGTCTATGCAGAACTGCTAATCCCACTAAGGCTGGTAGCTACCTTAGAAACAAACAAACTAAAACTACTTTCATTTTCCTTTATGAAAGATAGATGAGAGAAGAATAAAGGAGACCAACCTCTGTCTTGCGCTTGGTTCCTTGCTCGATTCCTCTCTCTTCTGATAGTCCTTTGCTACTTGCTTTCATACCCAACTTCATAGAGTACCTGTAGAATCAAAGCACCATAACACTATACGAGAACATAGATCTATTATCATAAGCAATATAGGATCAGATGTATATTAACCACACAAATGCATAAAACATCAATTACACAAGTGTATGGAGGAAAACTTGAATAGCTTTATTGATAATCAAGAAAGAGCCAAGAGAATTACAACTGATTGTTCTGACCCAGCATCATCCTCTCAGCAAGTAAGCCCTTCTTCACCTCATGAAAAGCTTAGATCACCCAACACTATGATGTTGTCTCAAGAAACCAACAGCACTTCCTTACAAGATGCAAAATTCCAGCCTCTGGATCTCTGGGATGAGGGATCCATATATAGATGTCTGCAAGGGAGGTGAGTCAGCTTGAGATTTGATTAGTGTCTTCCCTCTGATAGTTCTTGATTCCACTTGGAGATTGATGATCTCTTACTCATCCCTGGTTGAATTCAGAGAGGCAAGTGTCACAGGAGAAGTTTCTGGAAGATTCCATGCTTCTGTTGAAAAGTGTGCAACAAGAAATGCTTGTTGAGAATGCAACAAGATGATGCAGCTTAGTGAAAAGAGTCGCCTTCACTAAGTGGGCCCGCAGGCAAATTATGGCGCAAGTTCTATTTTTTGATCCCAGCAGGGATGATCACAATATGGGTGATCACAGTATGAGTGATCACAGTATGGGTGATCACAGTATGGGTGATCACAATATGGGTGATCACAGTATGAGTGATCAAAGTCTATTTTTAGACTGGCTGTCAAAAATAGAAAAGTCAAATATTATTGTCTCATAATAATATTTGGACTATAAACTTGATCTTATTCTCTTGGAGCACTTTAGGATGAGCTACGGATGTGGTACATGCAGATCCCAGAAGGAAATACATGGTATCAGAGCTGCTTGATTTGTAGAAGAGATTTTTACAGGATATCAAGCAAGGATTGATCATCGGATCTATTATTTAGAAAGTGTTTACATTTTATTTCTTCAGGCAGAGTCTGTAATCAGGCCAGATAGCCTCTGGATTCATCCTTCTTTTGGAAGGTGAGATATTCGGTGAATTCCCATACAGTCGATCTCTGTACAAGAAATAATTTGTTCTCACGAATTTTAGATCGGAAGTGGTTGAGTTTTGAGGTGGTGGAATTCGAATTTAATTCCAAAGCAAGAGCAAAACTCAGAAACATTCAGTGTGAGAATGGAGACAGTATGCCCCAGTATCTCACAAAGTTCACCCAATGCTGGGATGAGCTGGGAAGTGTGGGGGTGACTGTTGGATGAGGATGGTGAGTCTAGCACTCCTTGACCTTCCTAAGAGTTGGCATAGCTACCAGGACTCGGTGAATGGAAGGGAGAAATGACCAAGATGGGAGAGACTTTGGTTGGTTCTTGTGCAGGAGGAGATTAGACGGAGCACCAGAGACAGTTCTTCATCCATGCAGGATGAGGAGAACTGTGCCTTAGCGAGTAAGGCAAAGAAGGGGAAGGAGAAGGTTTCTCTTTCCGAATCCAGTTCTTCCAGTGGTGGGAAGAAGGTTGACAAATCGAAAGTGCGATGATTTCGTTGTCATGAGGAGGGTTCACGGGTCAAGAACCTATACGCTCTTGAGGTTCAAGATGCATGCAAAGCCTTGAGCAGCAAGGAAACTGATGGAGACTTGGTGGTTGAGAGGGAGTGTATATTACCTCTCAACATGTAGAGCTAGAAGAAGTCTCAGACGATTGTGGAGGAGCCACGATTGGTGCAGCAGCTTCAGGAGGTTATGGAGGAGCCACAACATGGGAAGCTGAGAGGAGATCGAGTAGAGACATCTACTCATCTAGAGACCTTCAGTAGGGG
Source organism: Pinus tabuliformis (assembly GCA_031772625.1). Taxonomy (NCBI): domain Eukaryota; kingdom Viridiplantae; phylum Streptophyta; class Pinopsida; order Pinales; family Pinaceae; genus Pinus; species Pinus tabuliformis. The sequence goes on from CM062820.1 coordinate 267,194,670, forward strand.
GAAACTTCGTACCAGGTGGGCAGAGGGATCGCATGCAGCCATACCTCTAGGTAGGAGGTGGGGTGATGTGGATTGATTGTCCCAAGGAGGAGGGGCAGGATCCTTGAGGTACCCAACCTCTTGGATGAGACCTTGCTACGGGAGACCCAATGTGTAGTAGCAGGAACTGACTGATTGGGTAGAGACAGATGTGAATGGAGCGGCAGAGAGAGCGACAGTGCAGGGAATCCCAGGACAGCGCATAGCTAGCAGGCTGCAGCAATGCGAGAGGCACACGTTTTTTGCACAGTGCTAGGTGGCACAGAGAGGTGTGCAATGGTGCGAGATGCATGGATATGTTGCAGTAGCGCAGATGTCAGAGAGGGAGCACTTGTCAGCAGTAGGTAGAGCTTCAGTATCAGAGGGTGTTTCTAGCCCAAAAGGGAGGTCAGTTGGGAGGTGCAGTGCGGATGCAATGCTGGGAGATAGAACCAACAGCAGCACGGATGCAGTCAGAGATCAAAGTGACAGAGGCTAAAGTAGTCAGATACTGAAGAGCACAGAGATGCAGAGTCTTCAGTCGACAGAGGCAATAGCAGTCAAAGACTTTGATGACAGAGCAAGTGGACCAGCCAGATGTGTTGCATGGAGAACATTCTAGAGTTACAGGATTGGGTTTGAGAGGAAGCCTTTCTTGTTGAGAGGGAGTGTTGAAAAGTGTGCAACAAGAAATGCTTGTTGAGAATGCAACAAGATGATGGAGCTTAGTGAAAAGAGCCGCCTTCACTAAGTGGGCCCGCAGGCAAATTATGGCGCAAGTTCTACTTTTTGATCCCAGCAGGGATGATCATAGTATGGGTGATCACAATATGAGTGATCACAGTATGGGTGATCACAGTATGAGTGATCACAGTATGAGTGATCAAAGTCTATTTTTAGACTGGCTGTCAAAAATAGAAAAGTCAAATATTATTGTCTCATAATAATATTTGGACTATAAACTTGATCTTATTCTCTTGGAGCACTTTAGGATGAGCTACGGATGTGGTACATGAAGATCCCAAAAGGAAATATGTGGTTACCTATGGGATGACTAATATTTGCATGCAGGACTTCAGTTAGAACTCAAGTGAGTTGAGTTTAGTGGACCAGAGGTGCAGTTGATGGAGTTGTGTTCAGTTTAGCTTTGTTAAACTGGTTGTATTTAGTCTAACTGAAAAATAGACTAGAGATGAGTTGGGTGAATTAGTTATTAATTAATTCACAAGTTATTAACTCATAATGCAACTATAGAATACATCAGTTAACTCAGTTGCATGTCAGTGCATGTTCAGTTCAGCAGGGACAGGTGTTAGAGGATCAGATTGCTATCAGTTGTGACTATAGTTGTGCATGATGATTTTCACAATCAGAGGGATTGAGTATGCCAATGAATTGGCAAATACCAAGAATTGTAGCCTGTGCTCATGTCCAACACAGTGTGAGTGATTATTTGCAGGTCAAATACGAGTTTGGTAAACCATTCTCATCAATTCTTGAGCAGGTATTGAGCTGTGGAGGCAAGCAAGCAGCGGGGGAGATTTGGAGATCAGATCTGAGCTGTATTGTGTGTAGCATGTGGAGATAGTACTGAGTACTTGTGAGGAGTATTGTAATGTGTATTGTTACATGATTCAATCACTATAATATACAGATAGTTGGGGTTTTTAGCGAGATGCTTTCCCTGGGAAAATACTGTGTTGATATGTGTGATTGATGCTTCTATGTGCGCCTGTGAATGTTTTTGCTTCTGTAAATTGATGATCAACATAGAGGAGGTTATGTATTATGCATGTTCCACTTATAAGTGTATAATCAGGATAATCTCTGTGAATATGTGTCATTAAGGAATTTAGACTTCTGTGATCCATAACATTGTTTAGATAATCTTCGGCAAAATCACATAACCAATCTTTTGTCGACGTGTTTCGAACCAACGAGTGTGGTTCATCGTCAGGACAAGTTGAAGAACCAATCTGGCTAAGCTTGATTAAATAGAGGTGCAGAGACTCCAACGGCTAATTTTGACCAATGACCCTAGTCAAAATAGTTAATATTTAAAAAAAAAAATTAATAACGGAGTTAATTTAAAAATAAATAAATCTAATATTAAATATTAAGAGAATTCCTAGGTAATACCATATCTTAATAATCTAGTTATATTGGTCATTTCACATTTATTTATATTTGATATTATTCCAATATATTTTTCTAAAAAAGGTAATAAACACTATTAGGTAATTGGTAATAATGGTAAGATAGATCTTTAGAATATATTATTTTTATCTATTATTTAAATATAATGGTCTGTTCAAATTTAAATTTAGTAAGTTATATATGTTTATTAAATAATCTACTTAATAATTTATAATTCCAACCAAATCATAATTATTCCTAGAATTTAGCTCCTTAAGGTAAATATCAGATTATAGGGTTGTTAAAGTCCATAATCAAAGTGTAACTAATAATAATGGTATATCGTAAATATCTATTAAACAAATGGTCAAATACTCAGTATTAATTCAATATTTCAAGTTTAAATATATTAACACTAGTAATATTGGTATATCATAATATACCCTTAAATATTCTCTATTCATTAATAATCCATATATATATTTAAATATTAATTCTTCCAATTTTTTTTTTATTTATTTTTTATTATTAGACATAAGTTAAAGGGAAACTCGATTCTAAAGATGTAATAGAAATAATAATGAAATATGGAAAAAATCAAATTTAATTATAAATTGCCCAATAGAATCAAAAACAAGATAAGGTAATACACCAGGAAGCCCGAAACTAAAACAAAACCTATAATGACTTAAACACTCCAAAATCAGGTGTTTAGAAAGAAGACGCATACTGAGCAATACTTGCATGCTTCGTCGCATCATTTCCCCGCTCAGAAGTTAGGGGTTCTTAGCACTCTTGCCACCCGTGCTGTGAGAATTTCGGATAAGGAGAGCCTGGAAATGGAGAAGGCTCACCTCCTAGAAGTGTTTGAGAAGAATGGTTACAATAGGCACCTCGGTCAAAAAGCCTTCCTCAAGGCCAAGAAGGAGCCTTCAATCCGAAAGGTTCCTAAAGATCATGTCCTGGGTGTGAACCTTCCTTACATCCAAGGGACCACGGACAGGATTGCGAGGATTCTAAGGAAGTATGATGTATCCGCATCTTTTAGACCTCTCAATACTATCCGTGGCTCCCTCAGGTCTGTAAAAGACCCGGTTGACCCTAAGAGCATGAAGGGTGTCTATGTCATTCCCTGTTCCTGTGGGACCCCTTATATCGGTGAAACTGGTCGTTCTATCAATCAGCGGATCAGCGAGCATTCGGCTGACTTAAGACATGGTAGGACCAAGTCCTCGGCCCTGGCTGAGCATGCAGGGAAGACTATGCATCATGTATGCATAGAGGAGGCTCAAGTCATTGCCAAAATTGCGCAGTTTCACCATCGCAAATTTAGAGAGGCCCTGGAGATTGAGAAAAGGCCGATCAATCTTAATAGGGATGATGGCTGGAAGATTAGCCGTTGCTGGGTCCCAGCCCTGTCTTCCTAGCCTCCTCATTCCCCTTTGTGTTAGGTCTTAGGGTTTCTATCCTCCTTTAATTTTTCTTTTGGCAGGTTTGTCCTATTATTTTGGAGTGTTTAAGTCATTATAGGTTTTGTTTTAGTTTCGGGCTTCTTGGTGTATTACCTTATCTTGTTTTTGATTCTATTGGGCAATTTATAATTAAATTTGATTTTTTCCATATTTCATTATTATTTCTATTACATCTTTAGAATCGAGTTTCCCTTTAACTTATGTCTAATAATAAAAAAAATTTGGAAGAATTAATATTTAAATATATATATGGATTATTAATGAATATAGAATATTTAAGGGTATATTATGATATACCAATATTACTAGTGTTAATATATTTAAACTTGAAATATTGAATTAATACTGAGTATTTGACCATTTGTTTAATAGATATTTATGATATACCATTATTATTAGTTACACTTTGATTATGGACTTTAACAACCCTATAATCTGATATTTACCTTAAGGAGCTAAATTCTAGGAATAATTATGATTTGGTTGGAATTATAAATTATTAAGTAGATTATTTAATAAACATATATAACTTACTAAATTTAAATTTGAACAGACCATTATATTTAAATAATAGATAAAAATAATATATTCTAAAGATCTATCTTACCATTATTACCAATTACCTAATAGTGTTTATTACCTTTTTTAGAAAAATATATTGGAATAATATCAAATATAAATAAATGTGAAATGACCAATATAACTAGATTATTAAGATATGGTATTACCTAGGAATTCTCTTAATATTTAATATTAGATTTATTTATTTTTAAATTAACTCCGTTATTAAATTTTTTTTAAATATTAACTATTTTGACTAGGGTCATTGGTCAAAATTAGCCGTTGGAGTCTCTGCACCTCTATTTAATCAAGCTTAGCCAGATTGGTTCTTCAACTTGTCCTGACGATGAACCACACTGGTTGGTTTGAATCGCGTCGACAAAAGATTCGTTATGTGATTTTGCCGAAGATTATCTAAACAATATGTGTCATATTATTAAAAATTTCTATAGCTTCTCCACCTTGCAGATTGACCCTGCCATTTGTCCCTTCTCGCCCATCGCACCCCATAGAAGGGATTTTTGACATGCAACACACCTACTGTGTGTATTTAGGTGGGATGCAATGCACTCTGCCTATGGAGCAGGTGAAATGGTCCAGTTTTGACCAATTCTGAGTAGTTTTTCATGGAGAACTTCTGGGAGATGCTGTAATCAGTTGACCTTGTTCTTTTAGGGGTTGGAACAACACCTTTAGGGACTTAGGAGCCCTTGGTTTATGGACATTTATGCTTTTGGTTGCAGTGCCCAAAAATTTCTATAACACCCAGGTTATATCTTCTATGTTATGTGTGATTGATTCCTTCTTATCAGTTATATGTGTTCTTATTGATGTTGCTCATGTTCGATTAAGCTTCCACTAATTTTTTTGTAGAAGTAGATAAAGTGTTTTGCTTTAGTATATTGCATTACCAGGTGATCTACAGTTGGGAATTTCTACATGGTATCAGAGCTAGCTGATTTGTAGAAAAATTCTACACTATATCTACAAGATAACTGCACGCGAGCAAGATTGGTAAATCCAACTGTGAATGGCTGAATCTCATGGGAGCGCGAAAGCTCCTGTACATCAAATTCTAACGAAGAGATAGAATGATGGTAGAACCGGTTACATGAGGTAACCACGCTCAATTGTAACATGATGACAAGGTCGATGCGCTGCATAGCAACAGAGGTAAGATATCTACCTATGTATGACGGGTTGGGTGAGTTGGATGATATCCTGAACAAATTTGAAAAAGAAGTGCAAGAACAACAACGTTTCGATGCTCTGAAATGGGTATTGAAAGCTACACCTACATGATGGTGGAGTACGCACCAAAGAAGTTTCGAGGACTGGCGCGAATCTAGAAGGATGATGCACATACAGTTTGGCAAGCCTCAAATGTGACTGAAAGAAAAGTATGATGGACGGGATGATCCACGCGCAAATCTCACGAAATGGACAAAGGTCTATAGGGAAGAACCACAACCTGAGTGGGTGCACCTGTTATGTCATAACCTGGATAGTATACCCATGAATTGGTATATAGAGATGGAGCTCCTCCACGGCACGAACGAATGGGATATCATGTGCGAAGGATTCCTATTAACCTTCATGTTTGAGGATCGTTGGTGGGATGTTGTTGATGATGTGCTACAAGCAGTAAAAGTAGTTATCTTTAAAATACCCCAGGAACCAATGGAAGTGTTGCAGCCTGAATGGGTGACCCAACTGAGCTGCGCGTTGGAGTGTTACAACATAAACATTGAAGAAGACGACGAAGATCTGCAAAAAGTTAATGTTCCAGAAACTAAAGGCTATCGTGAGGTTCAAGGACCATTGATTGAAGACCCTGACATTACCGCGTCGGTAAAAATGAAGTAGGTGAACATTGGTACGGAGGCCAAACCGAAGTATGCAATGCTCGATGACTACTGGGATGATGCCATGGTGGATAAGGTTGCTGAGTTACTCCGCGAGTATCAAGACTTATTTCCAACCAAGATCACGGACCTGAAGGGGATCATTGGCGATTTAGGGATGATGAAGATCACCTTAAAACCCAATGCGAAGCCGGTTAAGAAGAGGCCTTACCACTTGAATCCGAAGTACAAGGAAAAGGTCCGCATAGAACTGGACAAAATGCTCGTAGCTAGAATTATTGAGCCAGTGGAAGAATCCGACTAGGTAAGCCCTATGGTAGTGCAAGAGAAGCAGAAGAGCGAGATAAGAATATTTATGGACCTCAGAAAATTGAATGATGCCTGTGTGCACGAACCATTCCCGACCCCATTCATAGATGAAGTATTGGAAAATTTCGGCGGGCAAGAAGCATATTCTTTCACTGATGGGTTCTCAGGGTACCATTAGATCAAAATCGCACCCGAAGACCGGAGTAAGACCACCTTCATGACTGAATGGGGCTGCTTTCAATACATCGTCATGCCGTTTGGTTAAAGAATGTGCCAGCCAACGTTTCGCACATAGTTGTTGTTGCATTCAAAGAATATATCCACAAATTCCTGGAGGTCTACCTGGATGATTGGACTGTATTTGGATTGGTCAAGCACCATGTAGCGAGCCTACACTTGATGCTGGATACTTGTCGATGACACCAAATCGTGCTGAACCTTAAAAAGTGAACGTTCCTCGTTCCCTTTGGGAACCTGTTAGGACATGTGGTGTGTAAATAGGGATTAATGGTAGACCCCATGAAGATTGCAGTAATTTGGAATTTGGAAGCACTGCAAAGTGTTAAACAATTGCACTCTACCTTGGGACATACGGGGTACTACAAGAAGTTCATCAAAAGCTATGCACAGATCACTGCACTAATGGAGAAACTATTGAAAAAGGATGTCACATTCTGCTGGAATGATGACTAAATGAAGAGCCTGGATGTACTAAAAGAGAAATTGGCCTCTGCCCCAATCTTAGTCTTCCCAAAATGGGATGTGGAGTTTCATGTCCATGTTGACGTGTCCTGTATAGCATTGGGAGCATTTCTCACACAAGAGGGTGGAGAGGGCTTGGATCACCCTATCGCATTTGCAAGTCGCAGGTTGTCTAAAGTGGAAAAGGACTATTCCACAACCGAGCGCGAGGATTTGGCTATGGTGTACGCGCTCCAAAAGTACCAACACTATTTACTAGGAGGAAATTTCAGGATGTATACAAACCATTCCGTGCTGAAATACTTGGTCAATAAGCCTGTGTTGGGGGGGTGCATATGCAAGTGGCTCTTATTGTTCCAAGAAATTGACTTTGAGGTCATGGTAAAGCCTGGATGCCTGAACGCATGACCCGATCACCTGTCACGTATTGAGACGGGTGAGGAACCTACTAGTTTGGAAGAAGGATTACTTGATGCACAACTCTTTGTTGTACGCGTTGCAGACAGACACTTTGAAGATATAATACACTTTCTAACAACAGGGTCTATGCCGAAGGAATACTCCTTCCAACAAAATAAGGAATTGGTGGTGCACACGGAGGATTTTTTTGTCATTGTGAGGCACCTATACAAAATGGGAAATGATGAGATACTACGAAGGTATGTACCTGAATTTGAACGAAGTTAGATCCTCGTAGAAGCACATGGGGGTGCTACAGGAGGACACTATGCAGGAAGAGCGACCATGCAAAAGATTCTTCGCATAGGGTTGTGGTGGCCAACCCTTCATAAGGATTCAAAAGCACACTGTAAGGAGTGCGATATATGTCAAAGGACCGGTAAACCATCGCGGAGGGATGAGATGCCTTTGAATCCACAAATGATGCTGCAACCCTTCAAAAAGTGGGAAATCGACTTTGTAGGACCTATCAAACCTCAGGGAAAAATAGGTGCGCGATACATCATCACCGCAATGGAGTACCTGACTCACTAGGTGGAAGCACAACCGGTCAAAGACTACATGGCTGCCACGGCTGCGAATTTTTTGTTTGAACACGTGTTGACTCGATTTGGATGTCTGAAAATATTAATGAGTGATCGCAGTACACATTTCCTAAACAAAACCATCATCGTGCTCACGGAAGAGTTCCAGGTGTATCATTAGAAAATAACACCATATCAGCCACAAGCCAATGGGACAGTAGAAGCATTCAACAAAATATTGGAGACTGCGCTAACCAAAATATGCAATGCGCAGTGAAGCGATTGGGACCTGTGCGTACCTGTAGTACTATGGGCCTATAGGACAACGTGAAAGAAACTAATGAGACAAATTTATGGCATGGAAGTTGTCATGCCAATGGAGTATATTGTACCTAGTCTGCGGATAGTAGCACTCACAAGTATGATGGACCGCGAAGCCCTAGAAGAAAGGCTCGTGCAGTTGGAAGAACTCGAGGAGGAACGGTTCTTGGCTGACTTTCATCAATAGGTGCAAAAGCAGCATGAGAAGGCCTAGCACGATCGCCATATTAAGTTGCGCACCTTCAAGGTAAATGATTTAGTACTGCTGTATGACAGTAAGTTTGATAAATTCCCGTGAAAGTTTAGAATGCATTGGCTAGGACCATACGTTTTTAAGGAGGTCACAGATGGAGGTGCGATACAACTAGTCAATCTAAATGGAGAGCCTTTCCCAAGCAAAGTGAATGGCAGTTGCTTAAAACCCTACACGGGGGGCCCGACTATCTGACCAGCCAACAGAAGCACAGTGTTCACACTCCAAGGATTTGGAAAAAGGTGCGGGACTATAAACAAATGCAGGGGATACCAGCACATATACAATGAAGCAGTTCTGACATAGAGGCCTTGGAACAATGAATGTAGCAAATCCAGGAAGCAACAGCTCAGTGCACTGCTGACTCCTACGCAGTTCAAGAACAGTTGGAGGGACTTCGTGAAAAGATCACTGTGCTGACAAAGTGATTTGAGGGTGAGCCACAATGTTTGTGTTGGGGGCCTGTTGGGCATGGAATCCCCCTAAGGCATGTTTTGGGGCTTAAAGCCCAAGTTTTGACCGAATCTTGTTGTAAAGCTCCCTGAATTGCAGGTGCGGGGCGCAAAAGTATGATAGAGTCATAGGGTTGTTCACCCTAGTTTTGTAATGTAATGTCGGTTAGATAGACCGACCCATGGTTTGTGGACCATGGGATTGTATAAATGGAGTGAGGCTCTAAGTGTAAAAGAAGAGGAACTAAGAAATAAGAATGATAAGTCTAAATGGTTGAGTTGAAGTGTAGAGTGTGTCTGTGGGTCGTAGAATAGGAGAAGGCTCTGCAACTGTGTTCGCAGAGGCCTAGTAGTCTGCAACTGAGTGCGTAGACCCCTGTAGCTGAGAGCGCAGGGTGAGTCAAGTCTGTAACCATGGAAAGAATCAATAAAGAGAAGTTTTTCTATAATTCTATGTATCTATTCTTGGGTTAATGCATGATTGATATAATTTGCAAATATATTGTTTATTTACTACACACACCTGTATAAAGATTCTATATTGTTAAGTATAACTTAAAGAACTAAAGTACAAAAAGATAATTAACTAATATTGGAATATAAGCAAGGTTTTGGGTAATAACGCAAAGTGCGGTGCATAGCCCCTGGGTAGGGCTATGCGAAGGCAGTATATTAGGCTACGAGGAATGGGGAAGTGCGTGAAGCAACATGCATGCAGGGACAAACTGTGGACCAGTCAAAATCATCAGACATCTCCAGGGTGCAGAAACCTGGTTCTATCACCCTCCCATAATACTTCGGGTGAGACCTCAGTTCGCGCTCCATGGATTATTGCCGAAAGGGCCAGTAGTACCAGGATTTGTTTGGATAATTAATTTTGAACCTGGGTCAGGCCCTGACAAGCCAAAAATTTATGAAACTTGTTGTCATATAATAACACTAAATCATTTACCTTGAAGGTGCGCAGTTTGATTTGCCAGTCATGCCATGCCTTTTCGCGCTCCTTTTGAATTTGCCGATGGAATCTAGCCAGAAACCTATATTCTTTCATGTGAATATAGCTATGTGTAGACTAGGTACAATGTATTCCACTGGCATCACAACTTCAATGCCATAAACCAGCCTGAAAGGTGTTTGTCCAGTCAGCTTCTTACAAGTTGTTCTGTAAGCCCATAACAATGCAGGTACGCGCACATCCTAGTCATTTCTTTGTGTATTGCAAACCTTCGTCAACACGTTCTCCAGTATCTTATTAAACACTTCTACCATTCCATTAGCCTGCAGGTGATATGGCGTGCTCTTCTAATGGTAAACCTAAAATTCCTCCATCAACGCGTTGATCGTTTCATTAAGAAAATGCATACCGTGATCGCTCATTAAAATTTTTGGACAACCAAACCTTGTCAGCACGTACTCAAAGATGAATTTTCCTGCTTTCATGCTTGTACAATCCTTCACAGGCTGCGCCTCTACCCATCTCGTTAAATACTTAGTCGCGGTGATGATGTACCACACACCCATCTTCTTTCCTGGTGGCTGAATTGGTCCCACAAAGTTAATTGCCCACCTCTTGAAGGGTTGTAATGATATTTACAGATTCAGTGGTAGCTCATCCCTTCGCGATGGTCTATGAGTCCTTTAGCCCCAATAATTGGGCTTTTAAATCATCATCACTTTCATAATTGTGGACCAGTTCAGTATAGCACAGTCCTTCTGCAGGGTCTAGGGGCACTACTATATGGAGCAATTTTTTCTCAAATATCATCTTCCACTTCTTCAAACTAATTGCCCCATTCATGTCAGTGGCCCAGTTGATCCCAAGGAATGCGGGGTAGGGATTGTTGTCATCCACAATCTCTATCACTTCAAAATTAGCTAGTGTGCTCGTGCCTTTAATATCAACCGTTACCCTATGCAACCTCCCCATTGGGATGATTTTATGTTGATTCGCCATCCTTCACTGAATTAGAGGCCACTATAGCACAAATCTCCCCATTCTCTCCCATGTATGTTTAGGCAAAAACATTCGCTTTCGACCCCAAATCTAAAATAACTTGATCCATCTCATATTCTCCTATCTATGTAGTAAGCCTCATCTCATGCCCTGTTCTCGTCTTATGCCTACCAACCTTTCTGACTATGCGTGGTCCATCGGTAGTGTTTTCCTTCCCAGCGCACCTATTGATCATCTCCTGTAGTCCTTTCACAGCCTTGCTATCATGCAACAGTTTTGTGTAGGTCTCCAAGAACATGGTAATCATGGACGGGTCCATTTCTTCAGTTAGCTTCTCCTGACTCCCTAAGGTAGAGGCCCTAGTGAAGCTTTTCTTCACTTCCATAAATTTTTCTTTCGCATGTTCTAGATCAAACCTGGTCTCCTTTTCTAGTGCTTTGCAGACCCACTCACCTTCATCAAGCTGCTTCCCCTTATCTTCACCAGTTGTCGCTCCACTCCGCAGTACAATATTTTCCTTAGGATCTTCATCGCAAGGCGCAACCCTCATCATCTGTAGGTTCTGAGTCGGCTGTTGAGGTTGCGCCCCCTTTTCACATATCTTAGCTAACAATATAGGGAAATCCTCCATCGCATGGTCAAATTGAGTACAATAGCATCATGATAGATGCATCAGATTCAGGTAGTCTCATGCGTAATGTCCTGGTCCCCCACAGTTGTAACAAATGACCTGCCCTCGACCTCTACCAGGTCCTCCTCCACCTCAGCCTCATCCGTGGCACTGATACTCACCTCGCGCTCCTCCAACACCTTGGTCCGGAGGCCAGGTTTATGCCTGCACCCTCTATGCAGGTTTCCTATCCATCATTAATTTGTAACTATGGGAATTGTGCTCATCATGACCCATGGATTGATAGAAGTTGCAGAAGAGTTGTTGCGGTGTTTGTATGAATTTCTACAGCAAATGGAAATGATCTATCGCATGTTTTCCCAATACCTGATAGATAGAACACCATAGCACGGGCCCTGTACTTGTCCCTACTGGAGCTTCCGGACTTAGAGGCATTGGTCCCTTTGCTGCAACATAATTTGCGAAAACTAGACAATGATCTTTGTCATGCCCCTGGCTTTTGCACTTCAGGCACCAAAATTCTTCGCGCACCTTAGGTCGAGTTGTTCTATCTTTCTTCAGACTCTACATTCCTAGGAAAAGGTTCTGTAACTGAACATGAATCTGTTGAACCCCCATATTAGCATCTTGCATCTGTGTCTCATGCAATATCATTGTGATTTCTAGGGCTTCCACCTGGGTCCAAACCTTCTATTGTGATAGCGCAACCCTTAGATGAGGTAGGAATGAAGCCATAAACCATTCACGGTGCTTCCCATCAGTTAGATTCATGTTAGCCTCATGGATCGTACACTTCAATCTTTGATCTAGATCTCAGGGTGTCTCACCAGGCTTCATCATGATCTCTTTAAATCCCACAATTGATTTCACCTCAGACTTAGGTCTACTGAACTCCTTATTCAACGCAGTCTGGGTATCTGCCAATGTGGACATCAGATTATTAGTGCAGTACTTAATGTACCAGATTAGCACGTGGTCCTACAAAGCACTAACCAAAATTGCTTTCTTCATTTGATCATCCGTGATACCCTGAGCTTCCAATACAACCTTCATGATGAACCAAAACAAGTCTTGATCTTCATTTCCCACACCCTTGAACACAGGTAGCATTACAGAGTTTGCCATATTGAATGATGGCGGAGGTGGCGGTGGTGTAGGACGAGGTGTATGTGGCGGAGGTGATGATGGAGGCGGTGTCGGTGGATGGGGTATTCGCGGGAACCCTTGCTTTATCAACTGAACATCACTCTGCGGAGATGCCTATGCTGCTTCCTCGTCATCACTCAGAGGGGGTTCAATTAGTGGGCTATATTGAGGGCTTGTTCTTCCCTTATTCCTAAATGTCCTTCCACTTCACATAGCCCCAAACATCAATGTAGCTGCATAACCCACTTTTCACACAAGAGCATCTTAATCCAAGTATTTAATTATTTTAAATACTTACCTCGCGGCCCTTTGAAGAAGTAGTGCTCTACTTCGCCGTAACTGAATGAGGTGTCAACCGCGAACTTTGTCATGAAGCTTCCTATGATACGATCGAGCCAATGATTGACAACATGTGTGATCGTATATTCAGAGGATTTTAATCTCTGCACTAATCATCCGCCAATTTCATGATCCACTCATCAACTCGACTGGGAAGGAATAGAAGAAGATATCGTGTAATTCTATGTGGAGGTATCTGTCCAACCACTATTATTTCGTGAATCATGGATTCATGTTCTCTTGCGCCGCGAATTCGTGGATTTTTCTATCCAATCAGTCTTTGATCTCTTTCTTAGTTGGATTTCAATGATGCGACATCACACATCTCCTTATGCAGATCCCGATCCCAGAAACAAAACCATTTGTTGGCCTTATAGGCCCTGACCCAGGTTCAACATTAATTATCCAAGAAAATCCCTACACTACTGGCCATTTCAGCATCAATCTGTGGAGTGCAGATGGAAGTCTCACCCAAAGCAGTATGGGGGGATGCAGGAACCAAGTTTCCACACACTGAGATAGTTGTGATGTTGTTTTATACCCTAACCCTTCCTTCACGCAGACCCATAATCCCTTTAGGGCTTATCAATGTACTTCTCTTATTTGGCTTTGAAACCTTCACGAAGGTCTCCGATCGTCCTTCATGGACCCTAGATAGTCAATGTAGATGCTTACACACCTTTGAAAATATTCTTACTTTGTGTCTACCCCAATTAGCTTAAGTATTGGTTAACTTCAACATGCATTATGATTATCTTCGCGTAAACAAATATTCTTACTTGCGTTCATATGACAAAGTAAAACACATAGATTCGTGCATCAATATAGAATTAAATCATAAACCCAGTATTCAACATAACATAACCACAACCATTCATAACAGAAGTAAAATAATTCATGCACAGATATTTCCAGAATAATTCTCTTTATTGATGGTTCAGATCTCCAGTACAGACTCTAACTTCCCTGCGCACACAGTTGCAGGGGTCCGCGCAGTCAGCTGTGGACTTCTACCCTAGGCCTCCACGCACTTAGCTGTAGAGCCTCTTCCTATGCTAAGACTCTTTGCTCTTAGCTCTCACAGACCCATTACATTGATCAATTGCCCAGTTACTTACTCAGAACTGAACTAAAAACTGCCTTACACTCTTCTAAGACTCCCTTTTTATACATTCCCATGGCCCACAGACCAAGGATGGATCTCATCAAGCCGACACAAGCTACCTTAACTAAGGGTGGAAACCATTTACGCCTTTGCACTTTGCGAGCACAAAATGCGGAGACTTTACATTCATTATACAAAACTTGGGCCTTTAACCCCAAAACTTGGGCGTTTAACCCCAAAATTGACCCTAGGGGAACTGTTCCGAACAGTCACCAAAGAGAGAATTAGTGATGGGCCTTTAACAACCCTCACTAAAAGTGTCACCAAAGAGAGAATTACTGATGGGCCTTTAACAACCCTCACCAAAAGTGTCATTGAAAATGGCTTTGGTGACAAACCTTAAAGGACCATCACTATATACACTTACAATAATTCTTTTTTAAAGACTGTCACCATATGCGACATTGGTGATGGACCTTAAAGGTCCATCATAGGCATGACCCTAACCAATGACCTATTTTCTTGTAGTGACCACCATCAAAGGCACCATAAAGGATGAGCACTTTGGAGTTAGTGGAATTGAAGTTGCAATTGAAAGAAATGCTTGAAATGTTGAGAAATGGCAACAAGAAATTCCAATTTAAGTTGTCCTTGAATTAATCTGAGAATTAAAATCAAATTCTATTTTCGTGGAAACTTGTAAATAGTGAATTAAGTTTAATTAACTTAATTAGCTTAGGAATTTCGAGTTGGAAGTATTTCTATAGCCATGTATATTTTCTCCCAAAATTTTAGGGTTCCAGTATGAGTTTAATTGAGTTGGAAATTAGATGACTCAGTTTACTGAGTTAAGTTCAGTTAAATTAGTTCCAAACTGTTTGTGAAACTAATAGAGATTTAACATTGAGTTGGTGCACTAGTGCATCTATAAGTGTCACTCTAGTTAACTAAATATTCCCTCATCAGAAACTCCTGGATGTCGATTCTGAGAAAGACCCAGTGGATACTAGAGTGTAGGGACAATGTACTATCAGTTATATTATTTACTAGGTTGTAAATATCATGCATGAAATTAGAGAAGGTCCTATGTTTGGATTGTGTGGTTTTGGAAGCATGAATTCCCTTTAAATATGTGCTATTCATCCTAGGAATTACACAAGAGATTAGGGGCTTGTAGAGTTGTATAATTGGCTAAGTGTTGGCCAAGAGATAGCTTGTGAGCTGAGAGAGTTGAGCATACTTGTGTGGAATTGTTCTAGTGAGAACAAGCTTTGTATCTTCACTCATATTTCTTATATATGCGATATAGATAGCGGGGTTTTGAGCAGTGGCCTTCCCTAAATACATCTTGTGTTATGTGCGATTGATTTATCTTCTTATTTTTCATATTGTTTTCATCGATCTATTAGCATCCGTTGGTTGAAAGTAGAAGTAGATTCTTGTCCTGTTCTTTAGTAAAATGCATGAGCTTGTGAACCTACAATATTTTCTACATGTTCTTGGAGCTGAGAACGGTATTCTAGAGGAGATTTTTAAGTTTTGACTTTTGGGTTACAGGTGAAATTTGAATTTGCAATACATACTTAAGCATCGGAATATGGCGTTCTATGTTTTGCAGCTCGAGTACGCCTATGAAGGAAACTCGAATTGTATATCCTAGAGGGACAAAATGGAGGCTATTCTAGAGGATAATGGCTTGAAGGAATTCGTTGATAAAGAAATTCCTAAGCCAGTAGCATCAGATGCACATAATTTGGCTAAATGGAATAAGTGTGTGGTGAAGGTGAGGTAGATAATCCTTGAGGGAGTTCGAGACCAAATTGTCTCAAGTCTCCATGGCAAGGAAACTCTGTATGCTATGTGGAAAAAATTGGCAGACTTGTATTAGAACAAAAGTGACCAAAGGAAATTGGCAATGAAGGACAAACTTTGAAAAATCAAAATGGAGAAAGACGAGATGATTCCAAAATACTTGACCAAGTTCACTCAGTGTCATGATGAACTTGGAAGTGTTTGATTCATAGTTGTCGAGGATGATATGGTGAGTCTTGCACTTCTAGGACTCCTAAAGAGTTGGCATAGTTATCAGGACTCTGCCAATGGTCAGATTTGATGTAGGAGAAGATGAGGAGGAACACTAGAGATGGATCTTCATCAAAGGCTGATGATGAAGAGAACTGTGCCTTATCGATTAAGGTGAAGAAGGGGAAAGGGAAAGCTTCCCATTCCAAATCAAATTCTTACCATGGAGGTAAGAAGAAAGACATGATGAAATTTAAGTGCTTTCATTGTTATGAGTTGGGGAATTTTTCTACAAATTTTCCACTCAAGAAGTCCAAGAAGAAGTCCTCAGGAAGAGCTCTGAGTGAGACTTTGGCCTCTCAATTCTAATTGGAACTTTCCCTCATTGCATGCATGGTGTCATTAATGATGGAAAGTGTATGGTGCTTAGACAGTGGAGCTTCATTCCACATGAATGGAAAAAAAGAGTTATTCAGTGACCTGGAGGAGAAAGATCTCCAGATGCATATCAAGATGGGTCACGACGAGAAGTATAGTGTTACTGGATTGGGAATGATTACTTTTATGAGGGAGCATGGGGGTCCACTCACCTTGAAGAATGTTATGTATTTTCCCAAGCTGAAGAAGAACTTGGTATCTATTGCCATGCTTGAGGATAGAGGCTACGATGTGATATTCTTGAAAGGAAATTCGTTCCTTCGACACATAGCCACACGTTAAGTAAATAAGATAGGGATTTAGGTGAAGAATCTCTATAAGCCAGAGGTAGAAGAGTGTGTTGCTTTGAGAATAAAAGAAGAAAGGGTGTAGAGCCGAGACATTGGCGAGTTGTGGAATAGGAAATTGGGCCACTTGCATCATTGGGATTTGAATATATTGGAGTAGATATCTACCGGTCTTCCCAAAGGTACACTTGAGCATGTTGATACATGCAAGGGGTGTACTTTCAGAAAACACACCAAGTCTTCCTTTGACGATAGAGACAGTCGAGCAGAGGCTATTCTAGAGCGATTCCTTTCACATGTGTGTGGACCATTCTTGACAACATCCATAGCCAAACATAGGTATTATTTTATATTTGTTGATTACTATTCTCGTAGATGTTGTATATTTTTCAAGCAGAAAAAGGATCAAACTTTCACAAAATTTTGTGAGTTTAAAGCATTAGTGGAGAAAGAGTCGAGCAAGAAGGTTAAACCTCTATAGAGTGATAATGATGGCGATTATGTATCAAATGAGTTTAAGAAATTTTGTGCAGCAGAAGGGATTAATCGAGAGTTAATGACACCCGATAACCCTTAGTAGAATTGGTTGGCCAAGAGGAAGAACCAAAGCATAGTAGGGGCAGCAAGGGTGATGTTGCATGATCAGGGCCTACCACTACACTTGTGGGCTGAGGCATGCAACACAATGGTTTATGTTCGGAACCATAGCCCACATTGGATACTTGAGATGAAGACATGAGAGGAGGCTTATTCCAATAAGAGGCTAGATGTTGGTCACTTTAGTATTTTTGAGTCATCGCTATATTTCCATGTGACCAAAGACGCATGAAAGAAGCTTAAGCCTATAGCAGATTTGGGGTATTTGTGGGGTACACTGATACACCTCACAAGTATTGGGTGTACTTGCTGACCAGTATGATGACAGTGGTTCATAAGGATGTCAAATTCGATGAGGAGAAGGCCATGCGAGTTTCACTTGAGAGGTAGCTTGAGCTACATGCAGATGAGGAGCTTTTAGCTCCTAAGGTTGAGGAGCCTCAGATTGATGTGGATCAGACACATGCAGAGGATCCAAAGAGGGAATAAAGTGCACAAGAGAGGCTAACAGATTGTTGGATGATGAACAAGAGAATGTGGGAGCACCCACTTCTCAGCGTAAGCAGAGGAGGTCACCTGAGAGGTACACTGGATACATGGTTGTTATGGTTGAATGTGTTGTGATAAAGCCATCTTCCTTTAAGGAAGCAGTGCAACAACAAGTTTGGGTTGATGCCGTGGTGGAGGAGTATGACTCCATAGTTTGTAACAATGTTTGGGATGTAGTCCCAAGACCAGAGGACAAGTCTGTGGTGAGCTCCCGTTAGCTTTACAAGGTAAAGAGAGTTGCATATGGTAGTGTGGAGAAGCATAAGGCTAGATTTATGGCTTGTGTATTTTCACAGGTAGAGGGGATTGACTATGATGAGACCTTTGCTCCTACTATAAGGTACTCATCAATTAGATCTATATTGGCACTTTATCATCACATATGGGTTGGAATATACATTAGATGGATGTGAAGACAACCTTCCTTAATGGCATGATTAAGGAAGAAGTGTACATAGAGCAGTCTGAAGGGTTTGAGACCTTTGACTGTGAGTCACATGTGTGCCAGCTCAAGAGAGCATTGTATGGGTTGAAGCAAGCACCCCATGCTTGGTACACCAAGATATATAGCTACTTCACTGGGTTGGGCTTCATGAAGAGTGAAGCAGATGTGAACCTATACCACATAGTGGTGGAAGGTAAACTATTGATCATTGTACTTTATGTTGATGATCTCATACTGATAGGTAATGATTAGTTGATCACGTCTTGCAAGGATGACCTTGCAAGAGAATTTGAGATGAATGACATGGGGCTCATGCATTACTTTCTTGGCATGGAGGTATGGCAGGGAGATGGGGAGTTGTTTGTGTCTCAGGGCAAGTATTCCAACAAGATACTCAAGATATTCTGCATGGAGAGCAGCAAACCCATGGAGAGTCCTCTTGCAGGTAATTGGAGGAAGGAGGATGCTACTTGAGGGGAAGTAGTGGAAGCTACTATTTACAGGCAGCTTGTGGGTTCACTTATATACTTGGTGAACACATGACCAAATATGTGCTATGCAGTTAACCAACTTAGTCAAGCCATGGTTAGGAGGCCTACCAAGCTGTATTGGAAGGTCGTAAAGCATGTGTTGAGATACCTCAGGGGCACTTCTTAGTGTGGATTATGGTATAGAAGGATAGAGGGAGTGAAGCTTCAAGGCTTCACTGATGCAAATTGGGCAGGGAGTCCATCCGACAGGAAGAGAACATCAGGAGGGATCTTCAGTATTGGGTCAACGATATTTTCTTGGTACAATAGGAAACAAAGACCGGTTGCACTCAGTTCAATAGAGGGAGAGTACATGGCTACGAGTCAGGCAACATGTGAGGCCATCTAGATGAGGAAGATATCGGTTGGTTTTTTTGGTCAGTAGATGGATCCAAATGTGATTTACTGCTATAATCAGAGTTGTATCAAACTCTCTGAAAATCTAGTTTTTCATGATCGGTCCAAGAATATTGATATCTGATATCATCATCTTAGAGATTGTGTATTGAGGCGAATAATGTTATTAGAGTACATTCCCACGGAGGAGCAAGATGCTAACATTTTGACAAAGGCATTTTCAAGATGTAAATTCGAGTTTCACAGAGACCGGGTTGGGGTAGCTGATAATCCCTTTCTTGTTGAGAGGGGTTTTTGAGAAATGACAACAAGAAATTCCAGTTTAATTTGTCCTTGAATTAAACTGAGAATTAAAATCAAATTCTATTCTCTTAGAAACTTGTAAATAGTTAACTAAGTTTAATTAACTTAATTAGCTTAGGAATCTCGAGTTGGAAGTCTTTTTGTAGTCATGTATATGTTCTCCCTAAGTTTTAGGGGTCTAGTATGAGTTTAAATTGAGTTGGAAATTAGATCACTTAGTTTACTAAGTCAAGTTCAGTTAAATTAGTTCCAAAATATTTGTGGAACTAATAGAGAGTTAACAGTTAGTTAGTGCACTAGGGCATCCACAAGTGTCACTCTAGTTAACTGAATATTCCCTCTTCAAAAACTCATGCATGTCAATTCTGAGAAAGATCCAGTTGAGACTAGAGTGCAGGGACAATGTACTATCAATTGTATTATTTATTGGGTTGTAAATTTCATGCATGCAATCAGAGAAGGTACTATGTTTGGATTGCGCAGTTTTGGAATCATGAATTCCCTTTAAATACAAGCTATTCATCCTTGGAATTACGCAAGAGATTAGGGGCTTGGAGAGCTACAGAATTGGCTAAGTTTTGGCCAAGAGATAGCTTGTGAGCTAAGAGAGTTGATCATACTTATGAAGAAGTGTTCTAGTGATAACAAGCTTTGTATCTTCACTCATATTTCTGATATTTGCAATACAGATAGAGGGGTTTTGAGTAGTGGCTTTCTCCAGATACATCTTGTGTTATGTTCCATTGATTTATCTTCGTCCTGTTTATATTGTTTTAATCGATCTATTGGCTTCTGCTCATTGAAAGTAGAAGTATATTCTTGTCATGTGCTTTAGTAAATTGCATGAGGTTGTGAATCTACAAGATTTTATACATGAAAAGGGATACATTAGGCCAAGTGTATCATCGTTGGGTGCACCAATATTGTTTGTGAAGAAGAAGGATGGTACTCTCAGGTTATGCATTGATTATAGGCAGTTGAACAATGTGACCATCAAGAACAAGTATCTGTTGTCGAGGATTGATGATTTATTCGATCAGTTGAAGGGAGAAACAATGTTGTCAAAGATTGATTTGAGATCCAAATATCATCAGGTATGCATCAAGGAAGAAGATATTTACAAGACAAATTTCTTGACCAGGTATGGGAATTATGAGTTTGTTGTAGTTCCATTTGGTATGGTTGATGCTCTAGCTACCTTTATGTGCTTGATGAATAGTGTGTTATGTCCTTATCCAGACAAGTTTGTTATTGTATTCATTGATGACATCTTGGTATATTCTAAGAATGAGTAAGAACATGTTGAGCATTTAGCTACAGTGTTGATATTGTTGGGATAACATCAATTGTATTCTAAGCTCAGTAAATACAGTTTATTTTAGATAGAGGTACATTACTTGGGACACGTTGTTTCCAAGGAAGGCATATTAGTGGATCCAGATAAGATAAAGGCTGTCATGGAGTGGGTAGCTCCTAGAAATGTGGATGATGTAAGGTCATTCATGCAATTAGAAAGTTACTATAGGAGGTTCATCAGAAACTTCTCTCACATTGCATATCCAATTACGTCACTATAGAGGAAAGGTAAGAAATGTGAATGGAATGAGCAATGTGCAAAAAGTTTTGAAAAATTGAAGCAATTGTTCATGAACAATCTAGTGTTAAAGATTGCAAATCTTGAAAAACAGTTTTTATTTTGTACAGATGCTTTCAAGGGAGGTCTTGGTGGAGTCCTTATTCAAGAGGGACATGTAGTATGCTATGAGTCACAAAAACTTTATGAGCACGAGCAGAACTATCTGACACATGATCTTGAGTTAGCAACAATCATTCATGCATTGAAGATGTGGAGGCACTATCTTCTTGGCAAAAGGTTTGTATTGATGAGTGATCAAAGTGGGTTTAGATACTTGTTTGACTAGCTAAACCTAAATTCCAGGAAATTTATATGGTTTGCCATGATCAATGGGTTTTACTTTGAGATCATGTACATCAAGGGAAAAGAGAACAAGGTTGTGGATTCTCATAGCAAGAGGATACAAGTAAATCACATTTCAGCTATGAGTTCTTATGGGACAAACCTACTGGATCAAATCTTATAGGTAGGTATAGATAACTTAGGCATAGGTTACAACAGAGTACATGTACAGGTATAGGTACAAGTAGTGGTATAGGTGCAGGTACAGGTACAGGTATAGGTACAAGTAGCGGTATAGGTGTAGATAGAGGTGCATATGATGTGGAATATCATCTCTCAATAGATGGCTTCATCATATCTAGGGACATGACATATGTGGCAAACATAGTGAGCTCAAGAATATTATCTTAAGATAGTTTCAAGTGAAACCGTATTCAGGTCACACAAAATACCAAAAGACATTGACAACAACCAATATTTTTTATTATTGTCCGAATCTGAAGAAGGGTGTGGCATAGTTTGTGGCTAGATGTTTGGACTGAAAGTAGGTAAAGGTAGAGTGCAAGCATCTAGGTGGAATACTACAGTCGATTCTAATTCCAGAGTGGAAATGGGAGGTCATTTCCTTGGATTTCATTATAGGTTTGATGGGGAAATCTAGACAACATTATTCCCCCATGGTTGTGGTGGACAAGTTGACTAAGGTAACACACTTCATTCTATTGAAGACTATGTATTAAACTAGTGATGTGGCATAGGTGTTCATCAAATATGTGGTCAGATTGCATGGTGTTCCAAATAAGATTGTGTCAGAAAGGGATGCAAATTTCACTTCCAAGTTTTGGAAGGAGTTGTTTATAGGTTTAGGTACAGAGTTGGCCATCAGTACATCCTATCATCCGCAGATATATGGATAGAAAAAGAGGGTCAATAGGATATTGGAGGACATGTTGAGGATGTATGTAATGCATCAATAGAGAAGATGAGAGTATTACCTTCTTTTGGTCAATTTTTCTTACATTAATGGTTACTAGGAATCACTCAGGATGAGTTTTTTTGAGGCATTGTATGGGCGGAGTTGTAATACTCCTATCAGTTGGAGTGATCCAGTGAACATGGTATTGATTGGACCAGACATGTTAGCATAAATTGAACAGGAAATGTAGGTAGTCAAGAAGAATCTAAAGGCATCATAGGACAGGCATAAAATCTATGCATATTGGAATAGGTTGTTAAAGGAGTTTCGAGTTGGGGAACATGTGTACTTTCCTGTGAATCCCAGGAAGAGCTCCTTACGGATTGGATTGTGTGCCACGGTAGCACCTCAATTTTGTGTACCTTTCAAGATACTTGAAAGGATTGGACCAGTAGCCTATCAACTTGCACTACCTCCGATAATGAAAGTCCATGTTGTTTTCCATGTGTCATTTCTTAAGAAATATGTTAAAGATGATGATCATGTGATTGACTACTCTGTATTGCAGGTGGAGCCAAATGGAGAATTCTAGTCGGAACCTCAGTGTATATTGCAGAGAAAGGTCATCATGCTCTAGAATGGAGCAATTGATCAGGTTAAAGTGCAATGGAATCACTTTGGGCCCTATGAAGCTACATGGGAGATGGAGGATCAGATGCAGGCTATATATCCTTCTCTATTAGCTGGTTGAATGAATTCCCTTGATATATTTTTTGGTGTGCTATTTCGTATATGTACATATGTATATGGATGTAAATGCCACAATGCACTATGTTATAAAGCTCCAGTAACCGTTATGGGTCTCATGACATTATGGTTGTCATGTTGTTATGTTGTCATGATGGTTTTCTTATTAACGGGTTGATCATTGTAAATATTGCAATGAGCTAAGTTATAAAGCTCCATGGGAAGTATGTTATTCTTTCAACAGTCTTGTTGGTTGTAAGTGTCATTGAACACCGAGGATGGTGTTCCCCTAAGGGGGAGGGTTCTGTAATAGCCCTGGTGAAAATTCCATGTAATAAAAGTTAATGAAGGAAAAATAATAACCATGACTATGGGACACTTATTCCAAGTTGAATTTTGTGAAAAGCATCCTAGTATGGGTGTTCATTCGGTTTATTATGGCTAAAGAAAATGGAAAAGCAAATGGCAAAGGCTTTGGAAACAAATGAGGCATTAATTGACATTTTATTTATGAAAATAATGGAAATTAGGAGAAAAGGACGGTAAAATGTCATAGGTTGCATGTGAGGAGGAAAATGAAGGGAAAATAATGGAAAATGAAGAAAATAGAGGCCTCATTAATAAAAAGGCTTATGAGGATTAGTTGGTACCTTTTGTTAGTTTAACCTTTTTGTTAGTCCAGTTTTAGAGCTGTCTCACACTCTTGGATAATTAGAGTTTTCTTGGAGCACTTTAGCATTGGATCAAGGAAGGAAAGGAAGGCAAAGTGGAAGAAAAGATAAAGCAAGGAAAAGAAGGATCAATCAGCTACAATAGGTCTACTTGTAGGTATCAATTTGCATGTGTGATTTCCTTGCTAGATTTGGTATGCATGGCTATGAATGTGTGTTATTGGTTTGTTATAGGACAAATTGACCTCCTAATCAACTCAAAGGAGAAGGACAAGATGACTGAAAGAATGACCACAGTTGGAGGCCCATAATCCACACTAACGCTCTCTGTACATTGACAAACTACTTTATAAAGCTTGTTTACAAGCATAAAGGAGCGTTAGTCACCTGCTAACTCATATTGTTAGACCAGGGGGAGCGTTAGTGAACTTTAGTGATGCTCAAGTGGTTATGCCAACGAATCTGTCATAAAATTTCTAGATATTATTTCCCTAAATTTGTGCAAGAAAAGCAGGGAAACTCCAAAAATCAAGATATTTGGAGAAATTCTATTCCGGAAATAGAGGAAAATGGGAAAAAGCTGGTAAAAGAGGTAGGTTCATGGTTTTTACCCAAATGAACTACAGGTGGAGTTGGGAAGCCCTAATTCGATTGATATTTAAGCAGCGAGAGGGCCATTGCACAAGGGTCAGAGTATTTAGAAGGATATTACATGGTGTTGTTGTGATATTGTCATATTCTTGAAGGAGCTAGCTGAAAGAAGGGGAGAGAGAGAGGAAGAAAGGATAAGGAAGGCTAATACAACAGGGTTTTTGTAATCACTCTTCTGAATATAGGACTACGGTTGTGTTCCACTACTCGAAGTGTCGGTGATATTGTGCATTTGTTTGTTCATTCTGATGCTTGTTGTGTTGAGTAGATAAGTTACACATTTATACATGTTTGTTACGGATTCTTACATTAATTGTCAGAAGTATATGCTGTGATTGGTTTGCTTCATTCTTTTGTGCAAGAATCGTCTTGGAGCTGGTCAGGAGGAGTTCTTCTTACTGCACCGAGATCCCCAAGCGAATCTAGAAAGAACCAAAGGTGATCCTTTCTCCATATCCTATCAATTTATGTTAGATAGATGAGCATGTGTGTAACAGGTACCTTTTGCAGATAACCTTATGGTCTGGCAGATGTCCTGAGAAGACTTTCGAGGGTAGTTTTCATCTTGTACATTTTACCCCATAGCGGAACTGGCGACTCCACTAGGGACTATACATTTAATTCCCGGTTATCAGGACTCCTCTCAGATCTCTTTTCTCTTCTATGAGCTTCCCGCTTCTTCATATCCTTCTCTGATCCACCATCTAACTTGTTGCATCCTGCAGAGTTGCTTTCTCTTTAGAAACTGATCCCAAAAGACCACTTTTTGAGCTCTTTCCCTCACTAACGCAAGTTGTTGGTCTACATGGAGCTTTATAAAGCTCTTTAACTATGCATAGGGTGCGTTAGTAGCCAAACTAAAGCTCTGTTTACACACAGAAAAAGCGTTAGTCTCCCATTTCCAGGTTTTTCAAGAGATTTTGTGGACCAAAAGGGGAGGGAACACCAAAAGGGGGGGGGGAACTTGTCCCAAGGGCTAAATTAGGATTTGCAACAGTATTATGCTAACAAATTTTGTGTCTTAAAATTTATTTTTTAAGAAAATGCTTTAGTTTTTCTCTCATAAAAGAAATTTTTGTTGAAAGAAAACCTGATAAACTATATATCTCCTTCTGTCAAAATAGTTGTACGCTACTTTGTTTTGGTTCAATAGTTGTTAGGGAATATTGAGAAAAGGAACTTTCAGTTATGCAAAGTGTTGAATGACTTTAGATGCACTGGCAAATACATGAATATGTGAAATAATACATGTGTAGAATACGACTTGTTTGCATAAGAAGTTGAAAAAAAATTCAAAGCATAGTTCTGCATGGTTTATCGAGTCAAGAGTCTCATCATATTCATACGTCAACATCCCCTCCAAAGACAAATAAGAAAGTACACTAACATTTACACTAAAATCAATCAGATACTCTTTTTTAGAGCAAACAAACATTAGATAGATTAGGACCTTGGGTTAAGAGAGTGAGTCAACTACCCAAGGTTGCAAATCAAACTAGTGTCATTAAAGAGTGAAAAATCCTTTTGCACTCATATTACCAGGACCACTCCACTCACACTGGAGAAAAATACAAGACAACATCAGATTGTAATCGAGGGTAGCCCACCTTATTTTACAACTCCTTTGGGCATTTTGTGTAACGGGGGTCCCTTCAGGGATTTTGGAACTGAGTCGGGGACTCAGGTATCCTGCCCACATAGCCTGCTATCTATGACTATGTCCCCCCTGGTAATGTTTGTGATTTGAGGTATCTCTAGTGGCCAATACTTCTAGGTACTTACCTAAGGTGACTAGGATGGGCTGTCCTGGTACCTCAAACGGACAGACCTACTTTGTCTTCATTTTTTGGGAGGGTGCTCATCTTCACGAGAGTACTTGGCCCCTCAATCTGAGGTTCGGGTGAAGCTCAAAAGTAACCGTAACCATACATTTGGCCATCCTTCTCTGTTACTCATTAAGAGACTAGGTTTCATCTCCAGTAATCAGTGTTTATCATACAAGGTAATTTCACTTTGTTTGCTGATTGTCATTTTTAGTGTATTTTTTCTTTTTAGGTACCTGAGTGCTATCATTTTTGAGACTTAAAGAATATCACCTTAAAATTTATCTGATAAAATTTACCAGTCATTGTGGCTACATTTGGCCCTCACTATCAATCTAGATGGTTGTTAGGACTTCCTCCACTCGCTGTGGAGGATCTACCGAGATCCACTGACTTGGATTCCTCATCTTTGAGGGATCAGTCTCCTAAATCGCACACGGGATCGTTCTAGACGACCGACGATTCTGATTTGCCAGAGGACTTCTTTACGGAAGGATTTCTTCCTCATTTTAACACTCCTCTTACAAATCTGTTGGATCCTGTTATTGATCCCGTTGTACCAGTACTTCACTCTTCACTAGGAGAAACTCTCCCATCTATTCAGTCGACACCTCAAGGGTTGTGGAATTATAGAGACACTGTGAGTCCTCTACCACTTCCCCAGTCGACGGTAATCACAACACCAGTAATGTGGAATCCCACAATCCCATTTGTCCCAGGTACTACAACTCACATAACACCCTCTATCAGCGGAACCCAGCAGATGCCAGTGTCCACTTCTATGGTGCAACAAAGCATACCTTCGACTAGTGCCGCATACAGTGCTCCATATAACACTCAATGTGGCACTATGGGCGCGGTCCCAGTTTACCAAAATCAAGGTCGGCTGCCAATTTATAGTTATAACCCCCAGATTCAAACATCTGGGGTGGTTCCCAATATGCAGATGACGGCGAGGAATCTCACAGTCCCCCTGTCGTTCTCAGGCATGCATGGACAGTCACTGATTGACATGAATTTTCCCTTTGTCAATCAAAGCCATACAGTTAGTTCTGTGTTGGTTGGAAATCCACAAGGGATTCCCACCCAAACCATGGGGGCACCCTACTCACATGCTCAGATGAGTCAAGGGGGCACCACTTATACTGGGGGCAACTTCATACCCCAGTATCAAAATCCTCATGGTAATCCACTTTACAACACCATACCGCAAAGCAACTGCTACACCACGCAACCCATGTACACCATGGGGAACCAAACGATGGGAGGAGTGCAGAGCTCCTCAGGTCATCCATCATCACAATGGTCCGAGTCAGGGGCACCCAACAATTTGCCTTTTTTTGGCAACATTGGATATCCCCAACTTATACAAGTTGAACAATGACCCCATCTACCATAACCTACAATGGCCACCGATCCCGCATAAAATACCGACGGACATTCCTAAGTTTGACGAAAAACAAGGGGAGGATCTGGGCACTCATGTCACCACCGACCATCTATGGTGTGTCTGTAACTATATGGTGGATGATAGTGTTCGGTTGCGTCTTTTTCCCTACACCCTCACTGGCAATGCTGCAAAGTGGTATATTGAGTTACCACATGCGTTAGTGAATACCTTTTACGCTTTAGCAATGGAGTTTCTAAAGCACTTTCAGTTACCTATCCGTTATAAGACAGGGACAGAACTCCTCACTTTGTTTTGTTAGGATACCTCCACCCACATCTCCGATCATATCCATGAATGGAGACATAGGTGGAGGTTAGTTAAAGCCCCCATCCCTGATTTTCTCTTAACAAACTAGTTATGTAAGTTGCTACTCCCACAAATCACTAGAGATGTCGCTCTAGGTGGTGCGGTCATAGAGGACCAATCCATACGTCGTGCCCAACATTTAGATTTGATCTATTCGCAGTCTAGCACTCTCTACGACATTATCCACTATGCTCCTGGTAACCCCAATCCTCCCACCACTCAGCGTCGTGGAGCGCATGCCGACGGGATCGTCGGCGCAACCTCCACGAGCACTGTAAAACAACTCAGTGGGTCAATTGCCAAGTTGGCAGTGGACCCCTCTATCAAAATGACTGCTCTTCCTACTACTACAATTAACTCTGTGCAGTCTACACGAAATCCATTAGCAAGAACAAGAAGAAACAGAACAATACCGCTCCTTCTGAGGAGCAGTCATCTAAGTAGCCCAACCCGAAACAGAAGGCCATTGCGCCTATTGATGTGGAAAAGGATAAAGACACCAACTATTCATGCAAACTCTATCTTGAAGATCACGTAACCTGGCATTGTCCGTGTCTTCAAGAATGTACAGATAACCTTGCCAAGAAAGATTCTGGTAAGGCACCTGCTGTCCTTAGAAATCCTTTTCCTAATCAACCACAGCAAAATCTTGTTGCCAACCAATTGCAACCCATATCAGGGGGTAGCGACAGTTTGCAACACCCTTCAACTAGTGAAGGTAGTTCTACCATTTACATATTTGAAACGGTAGAACTAACAACCAGAGCCAAATCTTATGAAGCTCCTGTCACTTCGGCAGCAGAATCATTCATAGGTGAAAACCCATCGCCGCCCAATGATTTTCGAATCGAAAGGTTGGTTGTGGACTTTGTAATTCAACCCCCCAAGGAGGCACTTTGACGCACAACACAAAACACATCTGCATGTGCCGCCCAACACTACAACATCGTAAAGGATTTGGCACAAGCGTCGTTGGCTATGTCAGCGCTTGAAGTATTACAGACATGCCCCAATCAAGGGAAAGCTTTGCTTTCAGCTATCGAGGGTATTGACCCTGTGGATTCCATGCTTGCCATTTTCGACATGGACAAGTGTAGACCTCCCCTTTCCCACCCACTTGCATTTCAGGTGCATATCACTTCAAAAGGGAAAGGTATACACCGAACTATCATTGACAAAGGTACTTCGAACTACGTCATGTTGGCTTCATGTTGGCTCGCCTTGGGCTCCCCAACCCTCTCCCCGCTGTCAAACTCCCTTAAAGCTTTTGATAGCCACACCTTTGTCCCAAAAGGATACTTAGCCAATTTTCCCATCACTTTCGCTGGGAAAATAGTAACGGTGGATGTAGAAGTCATGGACAAGAAACTCGACTATAATCTGTTGCTGGGTCACAGTTGGACATATGCCATGACGGCCGTTATATCCATTGTCTTTCGTATCATCCTATTTCCATTGGATGGAAAGATCATAATAGTGGATCAGTTGTCTTTTTGCACCTCTAATTATTTACCATTACAAAACGGCTTCGTACCCCTAGTAGGAGGTGTAACTAACAGTTTTGTCAGTATTGGTACTGATTTGTTGAAGGCTTCCTCCCTGATGGGTTGTTTTCCTCTTCCATCGCCACAGGTTCCACAATCAGTCAACATGCTTTCATCAATTCCTCATGCACCGACCGATCCCTGGATCCTAATGGTGCCTTCAGACCTTGACACGTTTAGAGACCAGATGTCGTTGTCATCAGCTGAATCAGCCTACCAAGGCATTCAATTAGCATCCATATCTCTGTTCAAGTTGGCTATCGCCGATCGTACCACCCCCCTTCCCATAACCACTCTTCCTTTAGATCCATGTGATCAACTCCCCTAAACGAACGAAGCCGTTAGAGAAATCATGAGTTTTGGAGAGCAACATTGGGAGGAATGGCATATTTGGGGTCCAACATCTGATTTGGACATGATGCCTCTTCAAGTCCTATCCTCTGACACAAACGAAATCATTTCCCCACCCTATACAAGCATTCAAACTTCTGGGGTGGAAGAAAATATGGACGACACTTCCAGGGCAATGCCCATAGATATTTCAGTCATGACAGGCACCATGGAAGATACCCAAATGAGCACAGATTGCAATCCTAAGGAAATTGCAAACTCCACATGCCTACATGAGGAATTCCATGAAGACTTTGTTTGGTCTCAAGAGGAAATTCCCAACTTTAACCCGTCATTTGTCGCACATGAGATCCAACTTTACGACGAGGCAAAATGGAATGAGTGGCCACTTCCTTCCCTCGATATAGTTGTTGAAACCATACCCAGCCCTACGGCCGAAGAAGAATGCCTAATATACCTCAAACAACTGGATAAAACCCATAGAGCTGCTGATTTAGTACTCGCAGCTCACAAGGAGTGGGTACAAGCCAGATTTGCATAATCGGTTAGGTTTTCTTCTTTCCAAGAGGGTGACTTCATATCACTCTATCATTTGAAAGATAATCTCTTGGAGGCATGCATGCTTCGACCCATTTAGCTAGGTCCCTATGTCATAACTAAAGTCCTCCCCTCAGGGGCATATGAACTACAGGACTGGGATGAAAAGCCACTCAAGGGGCCCACATACGGGCTCTATCTGAAAAAGTATTGTGCCTAGTGTCGTGCTGGGCATGTGCTTTGTAATTTTATGTATTCATAATTTTTGCATTCCTTTTTTGATGTGATTGGATTGTTTTGTTATTTAGTGGAGTACTTGTCTCATGCATTCTATTCACAATGCAGATGTCGTTGTTACCCCTAGCATACATAGATATGCACATGGTGCCAGTTACATGGCACATTGCATCAGCTGCTTGGGTCATCTATACACCCGAGTCGGAACTATTTTTCTCCGAGGAGGTCTTTCTTGGTACTGCCACCAACAATATTGCCAAGTACATGTCAGTTGTTTCACTTCTCACGGAAGCATCATTAAAGGGCATCTCCAATCTGGTGGTCAGGTTAGACTCCCAGCTAGTCATTATGCAATTGACCAACCATTATCACATCCATAATCCAACCTTGTTACGTAACTATCTAAGGGTACACCTCCTGGAACGCCAATTTGACACAATCACATATGAGCATGTTCCTCGAGAATTAAATACTGTTGCTGATTCATTAGCTAACTATGTATTAGATTAGCATTTGTCACATCTGTTATAAATAGCATGCATGAGAAGTAAAAACATTTACTAAAGTTAAAAAGTTTTCACAAAAAACATTTTTTAAACACATTTACACCACCAAAAATACCAAAAAATATATGTATATATATAAAGATAGAAATCCAGTTTTTACATCAAAAATATTCCAAAACTTAGATGAGTTAAGTAAAAAATGGCTCAAAGCCCAGCTATAAACGCTCAAGTGGCTACGCCAAAACACCTGCTAAAATGAAACTATTGCTCCAGAAAAGCTAAAACAACTCTAGCTACCCTCCAAAGAGGAACCAGAAACCGCTCAAGTACACCAATGGTGTGTCGCTGCATATGAGTAGGAATCTCCCTCATAGGAAGGGGAGGGACACCCATAGTCAAACCCTCTAGGTTCCTCAGAACCTCGCGCAGACTATCGGCATCACCCCTCCAGCATGTAGTTGGCCGCCTCATCGCACATAGCGAGGTTGGCCTGTAGGTCGTATTGTCCCCACATCTATTTTAATGCATAAAAGTTTCAGGTTAGTTCTTATCTCATCGTTAAAAAACATTACATATACATTCAAAAGTACAAAAATATTTAAGTACTATCACAACTTATTCTCACCTTGAGGACCCCAGTTGGTCCTGGGTGGTAGCACCAAGTCTGGGTCACCAGTAAAGTTCATGCCTTCATAGGCATAGTTTTCAACAATCATGATCTGGCTACGAAGCCACTGGAAGAAGTCTTTGTAAAAAAAGTGTTGGAGTGGTCCTCCTCCTGTGCGAGGATCAAGTGATGACTAGCGACCCTATATCAAGGAAGAAGATATTTACAAGACAAATTTCTGGACCAGGTATGGGAATTATGAGTTTGTTGTAGTTCCATTTGGTATGATTTATGCTCCAATTACCTTTATGTGCTTGATGAATAGTGTGTTATGTCCTTGTCTAGACAAGTTTTTTATTGTATTTATTGATGACATCTTGGTATATTCTAAGAATGAGTAAGAACATGTTGAGCATTTAGCTGCAGTGTTGAGATTGTTGAGATAACATCAATTGTATTCTAAGCTCAGTAAATACAGTTTCTTTCAGATAGAGGTACATTACTTGGGACATGTTGTTTCCAAAGAAGGCATATTAGTGGATCCAGATAATATAAGGGCTATCATGGAGTGGGTAGCTCCTAGAAATGTGGATGAGGTAAGGTCATTCATGCAATTAGAAAGTTACTATAGGAGGTTCATAAGAAAATTCTCTCACATTGCATATCCGATTACGTCACTACAGAGGAAAGGTAAGAAATGTGAATGGACAGAGCAATGTGCAAAAAGTTTTGAAAAATTGAAACAATTGTTCAAGAACACTCTAGTGTTAAAGATTGCAGATCTTGAAAAACAATTTTTATTTTGTATAGATGCTTTCAAGGGAGGTCTTGGTGGAGTCCTTATGCAAGAGGGACATGTAATATGCTATGAGTCACAAAAACTTTATGAGCATGAGCAGAACTATCTGACACATGATCTTGAGTTAGCAATAATCATTCATGCATTGAAGATGTGGAGGCACTATCTTCTTGGCAAGAAATTTGTATTGATGAGTGATCAAAGTGGGTTTTGTTTGACCAGCTGAACCTAAATTCCAGGAAATTTAGATGGTTTTCCATGATCAATGAGTTTTACTTTGAGATCATGTACATCAAGGGAAAAGAGAACAAGGTTGTGGATTCTCGTAGCAGGAGGATACAAGTAAATCACATTTCAGCTATGAGTTCTTATGGGACAAACCTACTGAATCAAATCTTATATGCAAGTATAGATAACTTAGGCATAGGTTACAATAGAGTACATGTACAGGTATAGGTACAAGTAGTGGTATAGGTGTAGGTACAGGTATTGGTATAGGTACAAGTAGTGGTATAGGTGTAGATAAAGGTGCATATGATGTGGAATATCATCTCTCAGTATATGGCTTCATCATATTTAGGGACATGATATATGTGGCAGACAATAGTGAGCTCAAGAATATTATCTCAAGATAGTTTCATGCGAAACTGTATTCAGGTCACACAAAATACCAAAAGACATTGACAACAACCAATATTTTTTATTATTGTTCGAATCTGAAGAAGGGTGTGGCATAGTTTGTGGCTAGATGTTTGGACTGAAAGCAGGTAAAGGCAGAGTGCAAGCATCCAAGGGGAATACTACAGTCGATTCTAATTCTAGAGTGGAAATGGGAGGTCATTTCCATGGATTTCATTATTGGTTTTATGAGGACATCTAGACAACATTATTCCCTCATGGTTGTGGTGGACAAGTTGACTAAGGTAGCACACTTCATTCCAGTGAAGACTATGTATTAAACTAGTGATGTGGCATAGGTCTTCATCAGATATGTGGTCAGACTGCATGGTATTCCAAAGAAGATTGTGTCAGAAAGGGATAAAATTTTCACTTCCAAGTTTTGGAAGGAGTTGTTTATAGGTTTAGGTACAGAGTTGGCCTTCAATACATCCTATCATCCATAGACAGATGGACAAAAAAAGAGGGTCAATAGGATATTGGAGGACATGTTGAGGATGTATGTAATGCATCAACAAAGAAGATGAGAGTATTACCTTCTGTTGGTCGATTTTTCTTACATCAATGGTTACTAGGAATCACTTAGGATGAGTTTTTTCTAGGCATTGTGTTATCACAAAAATCCACCCCTGATAGGTTGCTGATCAGGAAGACTTTGAGTAACTATTTCAAACCAACTTTTGGCTGAGGCTTAGCCTCCCCAACCTGAGAGGGCTCTCTCACAAGATTAAATATTTTTGATAATGAATTAGATGGCTAACTCTATGAAACAAGTGAAGAAATATGAATGGTTGAACATGATCAATAAGCATCCATTGGGCTTATGGAGTCAAGAAATGCTTTAGTATGACAATAAAATTAGCTTTACATGGAAGTTAGGGCATCTAGAATTCAACATATGAAGGGTACATTAGTAGCATAAAGGAAAACACAGTCTCCAAATGTATGAAGAAGTTAAAGCATAACCAATGAATTCTAAGTATCATACATTCATACTACTGTAAATAAAGAGATAAGGACAAACATAAACAAGCCAAAATTGCACCATTGAACTCTTTCTGAATCCTGAGAAGTAAAGCCAAAGTCTGCATTCATAAAAACATAATCTTCTACAATGGCACAATATGAGTCTTTCTCTGAAAATTTCCAACCCTTTGTACATTAGATCTTCTCCTATATATAGAGCTCTTTACATGACTTATATTCCTCCTCTAGGATGAGGAAAATTCTAATTCTACCTGACCTAACACCTATTGACACTTAAAACTAACAATTAAATGCAAATGACAACTAACTAGCAGTCCTAGAGACCTAAAACAATTAGGAGTGTAACTCCTCATTATGATTAAAACAACCTTATCTAGGAATTAAACACTCCTTTTGACACCTATAACTCCATGAATTCGAATTTTATGATGCTCATAACCCTCTAGCTGGCCCTTGATGACTCATCCTTTTACTGTTCCTAGAAACTAGGAGAATGTTCCTTGCTCTGTTTTGGCTGAAAAATAGGTCTTGGGACAGAGCTCATATCTTTTCATAAAAAATGTCTTTGGAAAAAATAAAGGAGGCTTTTTTGAACCAATTCGTGATGAACAAAATATCTCTCGGTTTTTTGAAACACCTTCCCTACCGCCCAGAATGTGTCTTTGAAAAACAGGTTTAAAACAAAGAAATATGCTTGTGAAAAACTGCACCTATAGCAGTTTCGTAGTACAAGTTTGGTCCTTCATTTCTCCCAGATCATAATGGATTTGAAGAAAGTAGAAGATTTTTTTGTACTTAAGTATCTTAGGAATGAAAACCTCTTTCACTTTTTAGAGAGTAGTTTTCAACTGCTCAGAAACTCTCCTAGAAGTTGACTGGTAAAAACAAGAAGACAATTTGACTGATAAAGTTTGGAGTTCAAAAATGTCTCTCCTCTACTTGTTTTGCCCTTGCTGAATGTTGACACGTTTTAAATGATCCTTTGTAGAGATTCCCCTTCAAGAATATTTTCCATTGTCTTTCAACATTGGTCCATGAAATCATAATGTGCGGCTACAGTAGTTTCGTAGCACGCTACGAAACTGCTATGTAATTTTAAAAACACAGCTTGAGGCCAAAAATTCAACTCTCTTGATCTTTCCTTTGCTTGAAATGGCCTTTCCATCTACCATGAAGCTATTCAAAATTGTTGTGTGATTTCTTTTAGCTAACTTGCTCCTGGTTATTCTTCTTTGTACCGATTCACCTGTGAATTGTTCTTGTATCTTTTCCTTGATCTGACCTTTCCCTTTTTTAGCCTGCTGGGGTGTGTCTTGAATTACTAATGGTATTGTGGGCTCTTTTCTTTCTATAGACCCCTCCATGGAATTCCTGCAACATGAATATTAAAGAAGCCTGCACCGTCTCAATTTCAATCACTGCCTTGCTTGCAATGGATAAGGAAAGCTGCCTTGCTTGATGTTCAAAGAATTCAAATTGAACGCCTGTTAATGTGCTCCTCATGCATGAATCCAAACCTAAATCATAACTAAAAACACTTGGCACCTTTTTTTTTTAAATTTGAAACTTGAGCACACTAAGACACCTAACAAACCTAATGATAAGAATGAGCAATTGAATGTGATAGGCAATGTGTATTGGTGATGAAAAATTAACAAATTTTGATGGAAAAGACAGTTAGACCAGATCTGGCACAAATCCCTAATTTCGTAGCGCAACCATTGTAAATTCTGTGTTTTGCGCTACGAAATCTCCTAGTTACAAAACTGTCTAGGTGTTTTAGTAGCGCACATAGTGTATTTTTCTGAGTTTGTGCTACGAAAACTCCTAGTTGATTTCAAAACGCATGTAATTTTTGAAACAGCCTTAACACATGACACTTTGAATAAATGTGGGACCAATGGTGGGTAAAACAAGATTGTTGACCATATTTAACAAAGGGAACAAGACTCCTAGGACTTAGATACTAAAGCAAACATGGAAAAACTAAACCCGGACTAACACCTAACCTTTATAATCAAACTAATGTGAACAATTTAGAAATTGCTTCTTAAGTGATAACAGTGGCTCCACTTGGGATAGTGTGCTCCTGTAGCACACTAAGAACTCGCAGGTCCAGTGCTTTATCCTCTTATGAAAAATAGACATTTGCTTGACAAGCATCCCCTTCAAGCTTCTTGGGCCTTCACCTCGGGCTTAAGCTTGATGATCACTGTAGGAGAAAGAAATCTATATCTACTAAAAAATGCTCAGTCAACCTTGAGCTTATTTTCATTTTCCTACCTACCTACTAGCTACAATTTCCACTTTAGGTCAAGCAACATGATATTTCCAATAAAGCCAATCAATGATCTGATCTGACACTTGAATCTCTTGACTGCATTCAACCTCAAAATAACCATGATAGTGAGATGACCAAATCAACTTATAATGTATATGATCTTGATGATGCAAATGAAAATGAAATACTGATGTGCAAAACTTTGCCATGTATTCATTTATAGGGTCAAAGAGGACATGGTTATTTTGATGATCATCATAACATTCTATATCTTTAGACAACTGATCCTCAGCCACACAAAATTCCTTTGGTATGCTATCCAACTGCTTTTCTAAATGATGCCCACAAACAATGTAATTTTCTTCATTATAAAGATCATTCTTTGATGCAAGCTACTGCAAGGAATTACAAAAATGAACAACCTTTTCTTCTTGGTGTTTGCAATCAATTTCATACTCATTGCGATCAAAATCTTGGCAAGTTTGCTGCATCTTCTCATTTATATCAAAGGATGTAACATGGTTTTCATAAGTAAACCCCTGCTGATTTTCATGTTGCATTTCATGGTATGTTATACTTTCTTCTTGGTGTTGAAATGCATTGTTATGAAGAGCCTCTAAAATTTCTTCATCCATAAATTCATCATCATCATAACAATCCTCCAAATACTAAATAAGACTTAAAGAATGTTTACAACAATCTTTGAACAGCAATAAGGAAGGATGACATTCTTTATACATCTCATAGAATTCATCATGAAAATTAGCAAGCGAATATTGAACCATTTTCCAAACCTTTATACCAAGACCATGCTTTTCCTTCTAAAGTGGTCATAAACATCTTCATGAGACAATCTTCAGGGAAATGAACCTTAAGAGTGTGTCCATGCATATGGAACCTAACCAAATGAAGAGCAGCATTGTCCTTCTTTTCATCTTTGAATATTGGAAGATCATCTAACCAATCAACCTTTGGCATAGGATTTGGAAAACCAGGGATATGAGACCGATTCATTGGGGCATACCTAGCATTCATTCTTGCAGTGGAACTCATCTTGGAACTTAATCAAGCTATTGATCTTCTAGTAGTGGAGTCACCTTCCCATTTTTTATTCGATGTGTGGAGTCGTCAAGGTAGTTTTGCAGCCTCAAAAATATGTTTGAGCTCCTGCTACCTTCAGAAGTTTAGCTTCTTAATTTCGGGAATGAATAGACTTCAGGCTCCCAGCAGATGCACCAAAATGTTATCACAAAAATCCACCCCTGATAGGCTGCTGATCAGGAAGACTTTGAGTAACTATTTCAAACCAAATTTTGGCTGAGGCTTAGCCTCCCCAACCTGAGAGGGCTCTCTCACAAGATTAAAGATTTTTGATAAGGAATTAGATGGCTAACTCTATGAAACAAGTGAAGAAATATGAATGTTTGAACATGATCAGTAAGCATCCATTGGGCTTATGGAGTCAAGAAATGCTTCAGTATGACAATAAAATTAGCTTTACATGGAAGTCAGGGCATCTAGAATTCAACATATGAAGGGTACATCAGTAGCATAAAGGAAAACATAGTCTACAAATGTATGAAGGAAGTTAGAGCATAACCAATGAATTCTAAGTATCATACATTCATACTACTGCAAATAAGGAGATAAGGACAAACATAAACAAGCCACCATTGCACCATTGAACTCTTTCTGAATCCTGAGAAGTAAAGCCAAAGTCTGCATTCATAAAAACATAATCTTCTACAATGGCACAATATGAGTCTTTCTCTGAAAATTTCCAACCCTTTGTACATTAGATCTTCTCCTATATATAGATATATTTACATGACTTAGATTCCTCCTCTAGGATGAGGAAAATTCGAATTCTACCTGACCTGACACCTATTGACACTTAAAACTAACTATTAAATGCAAATGACAGCTAACTAGCAGTCCTAGAGACCTAAAACAATTAGGAGTGTAACTCCTCATTATGATTAAAAAAACCTTATCTAGGAATTAAACACTCCTTTTGACACCTATAACTCCATGAATTCGAATTTGATGATGCTCATAACCCTCCAGCTAGCCCTTGATGACTCATCCTTTTACTGTTCCTAGAAACTAGGAGACTGTTCCTTGCTCTGTTCTGGCTGAAAAATAGGTCTTCGGATAGAGCTCATATATTTTCATAAAAGATTTATTTGGAAAAATTGAAGGAGGCTTTTGTGAACCAATCTATGTTGAACAAAAAAATCTCTTTGTTTTTTGAAACAACTTTCATACCGCCCAGAATGTGTCTTTGAAAAACAGGTGTAAAACAGAGAAATATGCTTGTGAAAAACTGCAACTACAACAGTTTCATAGCGCAAGTTTGGTCCTTCATTTCTCCCAGATCATAATGGATTTGAAGAAAGTAGAAGAGGTTTTTGTACTTAAGTATATTAGGAACGAAAAAATCTTTCAATTTTTCAGAGAGGAGTTTTCAACTGCTCAGAAACTCTTCTAGAAGTTGACTAGTAAAAACAAGAAGACAGCTTGACTGATAAGTTGACTCATAAAGTTTGGAGTTCAAAAATGTCTCTCCTCTACTTGTTTTTCCCTTCCTGAATGTTGACACATTTTAAATGATCCTTTGTAGAGATTCCCCTTCAAGAATATTTTCCTTTGTCTTTCAACATTGGTCCATGAAATCATAATGTGCAGCTATAGCAGTTTCGTAGTGCGCTACGAAATTGCTATGTAATTTTAAAAACACAGCTTGAGGCTAAAAATTCAACTCTCTTGATCTTTCCTTTGTTTGAAATGGCCTTTCCATCTACCATGAAGTTGTTCAAAATTGTTGTGTGATTTCTTTTAGCTAACTTGCTCCTGGTTATTCTTCTTTGTACCGTTTCACCTGTGAATTGTTCTTGTATCTTTTCTTTGATTTGACCTTTCCCTTTTTTAGCCTGTTGGGGTGTGTCTTGAATTACTAATGGTCTTGTGGGCTCCTTTCTTTCTGTAGACCCCTCCATGGAATTCCTGCAACGTGAATATTAAAGAAGCCTGCACCATCTCAATTTCGATCACTGCCTTGCTTGCAATGGATAAGGAAAGTTTCCTCGCTTGATCTTCAAAGAATTCAAATTGAATGCCTATCAATGTGCTCCTCATGCATGAATCCAAACCTAAATCATAATTGAAAACACTTGGCACCTTTTTTTTTGAAATTTGAAACTTGAGCGCACCAAGACACCTAACGAACCTAATGATAAGAATGAGCAGTTGAATGTGATAGGCAAGGTGTATGGACTGACAATTGGTGATGAAAAATTAACGAATTTTGATGGAAAAGACAGTTAGACCAGATCTGGCACAAATCCCTGATTTCGTAGCGCAACCAGTGTAAATTTTGTGTTTTGCGCTACGAAATCGCCTAGTTACGAAACTGTCTAGGTGTTTTCATAGCGCACATAGTGTATTTTTCTGAGTTTGCACTACGAAAACTCCTAGTTGATTTCGAAACTCATGTAATTTTTGACACAGCCTTAACACATGACACTTTGAATAAATGTGGGACCAATAGTGGGTAAAACAAGATTTTTGACCATATTTAACAAAGGGAACAAGACTCCTAGGACTTAGATACTAAAGTAAACATGGAAAAACTAAACCCGGACTAACACCTAACCTTTATAATCAAACTGATGTGAACAATTTAGAAATTGCTTCTTAAGTGATAACGCATTGTATGGGCGGAGTTGTAATACTCCTATCAGTTGGATTGATCCGGTGAACATGGTATTGATTGGACCAGACAAGTTAGCATAAATTGAACAGGAAATGCAGGTAGTCAAGAAGAATCTAAAGGCATCACAGGATAGCCATAAAATCTATGCATATTGGAATAGGTTGTTTAAGGAGTTTCGAGTTGGGGAACAGGTGTACTTTCCTGTCAATCCCAAGAAGAGCTCATTACGGATTGGATTGCTTGTCACGGTAGCACCTCAATTTTGTGTACCTTTCAAGATTATTGAAAGGATTGGGCCAGTAGACTATCAACTTGCAACACCTCCGATAGTGAAAGTCCATGTTGTTTTCCATGTGCCATTTCTTAAGAAATATGTTAAAGATGATGATCATGTGATTGACTACTTTGTATTGCAGGTAGAGCCAAATGGAGAATTCTAGTCGGAACCTCAGTGTATATTGCAGAGAAAGGTCATCATGCTCTAGAATCGAGCAATCGATCAGGTTAAAGTGCAATGGAATCACTTTGGGTCCTATGAAGCTACATGGGAAATGGAGGATCAGATGTGGGCTATGTATCCTTCTCTATTAGTTGGTTGAGTGAATTCCCTTGATATATTTTTTGGTATATTTTTTGGTGTGATGTTTCATATATGTACATATGTATATGGATGTAAATGCCACCATGAGCTATGTTATAAAGCTCCAGTAACCATTATGGGTCTCATGGAAATTAGGAGAAAAGGACAGTGAAATGTCATAGGTTGCATGTGAGGAGGAAAATGAAGGAAAAATAATGGAAAATGAAGAAAATAGAGGCCTCATTAATAAAAGGGCTTATGAGGATTAGTTGGTACCTTTTGTTAGTTTAACCTTTTTGTTAGTCCAGTTTTGGAGCTATCTCTCTCTCACTCTTGGATAATTAGAGTTTTCTTGGAGCACTTTAGCATTGGATTAAGGAAGGAAAGGAAGACAAAGTGGAAGAAAAGATAAAGCAAGGAAAAGAAGGATCAAGCAGCTACAACAGGTCTACTTGCAAGTATCAATTTGCATGTGTGATTTCCTTGCTAGATTTGGTATGCATGGTTATGAATGTGTGTTATTGGTTTGTTATAGGACAAATTGACCTCCTAATCAACTCAGAGGAGAAGGACAAGATGACTGAAAGAATGACCACATTTGCAGGCCCATAATCCACACTAACGCTCTTTGTACATTGACAACTTGCTTTATAAAGCTTGTTTACAAGCATAAAGGAGCATTAGTCACATGCTAAATCATGTTGTTAGACCAGGGGGAGCGTTAGTGAACTTTAGTGATCCTCAAGTGGTTATGCCAACGGATATGCCATAAAATATCTAGATATTATTTCCTTAAATTTGTACAAGAAAAGCAAGGAAACTCCAAAAATCAAGATATTTGGAGAAATTATATTCCGGAAATGGAGGCAAATGGGAAAAAGCTGGTAAAAGAGGCAGGTTCATGGTTTTTACCCAAATGAACTACAGGTGGAGTTGGGAAGCCCTAATTTGATTGCTATTTAAGCAACAAGAGGGCCATTGCACAAGGGTCAGAGCATTTAGAAGGATAGTACATGGTGCTGTTGTGATATTGTCATATTCTTGAAGGAGCTAGCTGAAAGAAGGAGAGAGAGAGAGAGGAAGAAGGGATAAGGAAGGCTGATACAACAGGGTTGTTGTAATCACTCTTCTAAATATAGG
Source organism: Pinus tabuliformis (assembly GCA_031772625.1). NCBI lineage: Eukaryota > Viridiplantae > Streptophyta > Pinopsida > Pinales > Pinaceae > Pinus > Pinus tabuliformis. The sequence continues at coordinate 267,236,889 of CM062820.1, forward strand.
GCTGTGATTGTGTTCCACTACTCAAAGTGTTGGTGATATTGTGCATTTATTTGTTCATTCTGATGCTTGTTGTGTTGAGTAGATAAGTTACACATTTATACATGTTTGTTACAAATTCTTACATTAATTTTCAAAAGTATATGCTGTGATTGGTTTACTTCATTCTTTTGTGTGGGAATCATCTTGGAGCCGGTTAGGAGGAGTTCTTCTTACTACATGGAGATCCCCAAGCGAATCTAGAAAGAACCAAAGGTGATCCTTTCTCCATATCCTGTCAATATATGTTAGATAGATGAGCATGTGTGTAACAGGTACCTTTTGCAGATAACCTTACGGTCTGTCAGAAGTCCCGGGAAGACTTTCAAGGGTAGTTTTCATCTCGTGCATTTTACCCCATAGCATGGTTCTCTTGATGTCATTAGCATGGGATTTTATAGGTGTGACAATGTTCTTCAGCCTTGCCTTTCCATTTATGGATATCCATGGTGTGATGGGGTTCTTATGTTTTGATTGAGATGGATGGATTCAAAACTAAGTAAGGTGAATCTTTGAAAGGAATAACACATGGCCTAGTGATCCCTAAATCAGACTATGGATTGTGGTAAAGCCACTAGCCTAGTAACACTTGAACCAGACTATGGGGTTTGGTAAAGCCAGGTATTGTGTGCCTCAGTGGGCCTAGGAATCCTCAACCGGTGAATGGTAGGGTATATAGTAAATCATAGAGGTAGGTGCCCTTGATCAAGCATAGGAATCCTTGACCGATGAATGACAAGATATACGATAAAGCCTGGAGGGTGGTGTCTTGATTATGGCCTAGTGATCCCTGAATCAAACTGTGGTGGTAAAGCCTAGAGACTAGGAGATGGGAAAATTCATTATGGTGTAGGTGGAAAAATTTGGTGGCATCCATGCTTGCTTAGGGCCTAGTGATTTGGTGTGGATTGCAGCAAAGCTTGGTTCTAGTGATGAGGGTCAAGTGGTTTAGCCTTGGGAAGCCATGGTTGATTTTTTGGTTTTGAGTCTCACATTCACGCTTGGAATATGGCATGTGGGTGATTGGATGAAGAGAGATTTGGTTCAACCAATCTATGGTCGAATGGAACATGGAAGTCCCAAACCTGGTTGGATTTTTCATTCATTAAAAGAGTACCTCTCCTTGGTATTTTATGTGAAAATGATGTGGTTCACATGTGACATTTATGGCTATTGTATCCTTATTGTTTATGTTGTTTATATGTTGGTTATGAGTATGTTGATGACAATGATGATGTATGGGTCTCATCATGTTTTGATTTATAAATCAATGAACAATGAATATATGACCTAATATATGAAAATGCGGCTAATGTGATATGGCATCAATTCTTCTTAGCGATCCTTAGATAAGTATGAGACCCCTATGCTAAGATCTGTTATTATGACCCATAGAATACATATTTGTGACATTTTTGACGAAATTCCTGTCATGGCTAGTAGGGACCCAGTCAAGTCTTTGTTAAAGTCTTTGCATTTCTATCATTGTTTCAATGTTACTTTTCATTTCTGGAAGATTTATGGAGTTATGGGCACTTGTGTGAGTCTTGGCCCTAAATAAGTGGCACATAACTAGGGGTCACTGGCACAGAACTACTTGGAAAACTTCCCAATCACAAGCATGCCCATGTTGTGGGAGTGACTAGAGGGTCCCAGTCGCATGCATGCCCATGTCATGGGAGCGAATGAGGCTCTAAGTTAGTAAAATGATAAGTTGTCTCAAGGTTTGATCACCTCGAAGGGTTGGATGGCTCCTAAGGGTTATGTAGCATGTGTAGAAGGTCAAATTGGTTGTGTTGTGTCGGTTCCACTTCCTTAACTATGCACGGGGAGTTGAATCAGATCATAGTATCCTCTCATCACATGTTTACCTCATCAGACCAATTAACTTGGGTAAATGTGGGAGGAGGGTGTTACATATAGTGGTGAAATTAGGGAGCATCACATAGGTCCACATGAATATCAAATTGAAAAATGAATAATCAATAGCCTATTCTAGAAATTCTAGGGGAGAATGGTTAGAGGAGGAGTACCTAAACCCTTTCGCATTGATTTCAAAAGGCAAGAGTTTGCAAACGTTGGAGATATTGAAGATAGAGAGTGATCAGTCATCAATAGCAATGGGGAGAGTGAGAAAAAAACAACGTATTTAGCCTAACAGGGGGAGTGTTTCCAAGTGGTGGTTTTTCCATCAATGACCAACAAGAAATGTTTGGTGCCATTGTCATCAATACCAAATGGGGAAAACATTGAGTAGTTATTTCCATTGATGTCAAGTCTGCTAAGTCATTGATGTCAAAGCATTTTTCATGGGGAACTTAGTATGTGTGTTTCATGTGTGGCTACATAGCTTGAGGTCAATAATGGAGGTAATGTATTTGAAGGAATTTCTTCCTTATTTATTGATATCTAATGAGGAAGATAAGTGTTTAGTTAGATAGTCCTCTCAGACAACTTTCCAATGGTATATAACACTTTACCTAACCCACATGGAATGGAGAGACAAAGAATTTTTAAGTTTTATCATTCAAGAAAGGTTCCACTTAAGCTTGGTTCTAGCATGGGAACATACGACAAAATCTTGGAACACCACCCTCGGAAAAATTTGAAAAAGTAGGGGGGGCTCGAAGCACCATCCCTTCCATCAGATACTAAATACCAGCATGATTCACATGGCATGCTTGAGTTAGTTGCATATGTGACAATCCTAGCCCCCTCCCCACTTTTTTGGTAATTGTCTGCTACGCAAGGGTGGGATGAGCTTCAACAATTGATTTATTTTCAAATTATTGGTTCACCATTAGAAGGCTTTAGGGAAGTGAGTGTTGAGTCACTATTCTTATATATTGGTCATAGAAGATTGGCTAAAGTGCCCAAGTGTTTTTCAGATATCCAAACTGAATTAATGTCCACATGGTAGTGACTTGCTATGAGCGGCAGGTGGTGAGCATTGGCATGGTTTTCAAGGTGCCCAGTGGCAGTCCAATTGGCATTGGCATGGAAGGTGACTCAACAATATGATGTAGAAAATGACATGTGGATGTATGAAAGGGTGACATGTGTCACTTGTATTTAGTGTTTTTGGATGTCCAATTGGGCTGATTGTAGGTCACACTTAGCACCACCGTAAGGATGACATGTGGCATGATGATGTCACCATGATGACAACATGATGTAAACAATATATGGTAGAGGAAGTGTGACATGGCTTATATGATGACATGGAAATATGTAAGGGTGACACATTGTTAATTTTAGGCAACAATGGTATGTTCTATGCTTTAGAGCATTTTTACTTCAATTTCTTTATTAGCCCAATATCAATATCGAGAATAGAAATCACATTAAAATGATTGTAAAATGCAGATAGAACATAAACATAAATAGATAGGGACAAACCCCAATGTGTGGAAACCCTTGATCAATTCTTCTTATAGTCTTCAATAGTTCATCAGCGAGAGAGATAATACAATTTACAAATCTGATAATTTATAACAACAACAAAAGAGCCCTAACCAGAAAAGTCAATGCTAGTCAACAGGGCAGATTTGACCCTCAACAATTCGGTCAACTTCAGTCAACTTCTTCCTCCAAAAAACAAGATGAATCAACCCTCAAAATAGTCTGAAATCAGCCCAGTCAAAGTATGGTCAAATAGTCCACCTACGGTCAACCATAGCCACAGTAAATGCTGGTCAACAATCAACATTTAGCCTCAATTTCTATGCCTGGAAATGTGGCCTAATGGGACAGAATTTCTCCACCAAAAATCACAGTCAAAGATGGTCAATGTATGGTCAACAAAACCCAAAAATAGTCTCTGAAATTCGGTCAAACTTGGTCAATGCCCAAAAAAAAAAATTTCCCTTCTTTCCTTTGCACATGTGGAGAGAGATGCTGCCCAAAAATGTGTACCCAATTAGATGAGGATAGAGAGAGATGTGTGTATATGAGTGTGTCAAAATGAGGCTAAGTCACCTTCTATTTATATGCAATGTTGAGGATGAATAAATGTGACTATTGGGCTTCTGAGCCTACATACATTTGCTGGCCGACCTTCACAATTTGTCCATAATCAAAATAAATTCATAACTTCATTTTTACATGTCAAAATCGGATGTACTTTAGATCAATCCTACACCTCTCAGAGAGAGTGATCCAAGAAAAATATCATCAGTCATAAATAAGATGAACCATGTGTAGTTTGGCCATAGTTTCTAATTTTAACACTCCCTCTCAACTAGGGAGAACTCCATCTGCCAATCTATACTATCTATGTCATCAATGCACTGCTCTTCTTTGCTGAACTATGAAGAAGAATAAGTGATAGAGAATGTATCATACCATTATCTACTGACCCGAAGTCAGTCCCAATCAAAAGAGAGTGTCTCATACCACTCTTACTGACCCGAAGTTAGTTCTAATCAAAAGAGAGTGTCTCATAACACTCTTACTGACCTGAAGTCAGTTCTCATCGATCCCATATCAATATCGGTCATCCTAGCATAGGTATTATGATAGTACACGATGCATCCATCAGTATTACTATGGTCCATATCCTCATTTACCTACTCATTGGCTAGATGAGAGGTACTTCTCATGAGTTCCAAACTACATGGGTAGGATGTCTTAGTAGGAGAAGGATGAATCACTCATACTGCCTACATGTCGCCAAGGGGTATCACAGGGGAAGGATGAACCACTCATCCTATGCACAAAAAACCACTAGGGGAAGGTTGAACCACTCACCCTATGGTTTCTCACAACTCCAAGAAGTACCCCAAGCCCCTGGAAGCTCCCATAGCTCAATCTCTGTCTCATACAGGATCCTCATAAGAGGGTCTCTCCATGACTCCAAGTCATTTTCAAAAGGCAGAAAATTTGACCTTCCCAAGGGGCTTTTTCATAATATCGATGACCTACTCATCAGTCCCAATGTGATGGAGCCTTATTTATCCTCGTTGTACCATATCCCAGATAAAGTGGTACCTGATATCTATATGCTTGGAGCGATCATGAAACATGGGATTATCTAATAATTGGATCCCACTTTAGCTGTCACAGAGGATCATGGTGGTATCCAACACATTTCCAAATAGCTCACTGAAGAGCTTCCTCAACCAGACATCTTCACAGGAGGCCATACTAGCAGCTATGTATTTGGCCTTAGCAGTGCTCAAAGGCAACCGATTTCTGTTTCCAGCTCATCAAGGATATCAAAGAAGAACCAAAAGAAAAACAACATCCATAAGTGCTCTTATGATCCACCACACTGCCAGCTGAATCAACATCAGAATAACCATGCAGCCTCACATTTCTAGTAGTGTATCTCAGTCCATGAGTGATTGTGCCTCGACGATATTTCAGAAGATTCTTGGCGGCAATCCAATGTACATGGTGAGGCTCCACCATGTATTAACTCAATGTGTTGACTGCAAAACATATGTGATAAGCCCTTGAAATGGGTAATTATATGGGCTCATTTCGCCTCTTAATTCAAATTAATCCACCATTATCATTAGTTTATTACATGTTTTTGATTATATTTATGCTAATAGAGTGAATTTGGTTAGTCATTTTGCCATGTAGTCTAATGTGTAATTTATGCAGATTTTTTGGTCAATTTTGGACAAAGTCAAAGGATTTATGAGCAATTGGCAGCCAATATTTGAGGAAAATAGGGAAGAGGATTTCTAGGGGCATGTCCCCTTCATTTATGAACCCTTACCTCGAATTCTCCATCAGAAACTTAGAGCACAAGCAGCCACATTAGTGCATCCAAGGGGCAGCCGAGCAAGTAAAGAAGACTGTTGTTTATCTGCAGTTTTGAGAAGATGAGCTCCTTGATTTTAGGAGAGTTGTTGGGGGCTCGAGTTATATAAATAGCAGGGCTTAGGTGCTCGGTTTTTTTAGTTGGATTTTAGCCAGTCATTAGTAGAATTTTCGCACTTTTGGGCAGCACTTGTTCAGCTCATTTTCGAGCTTCCTTTTTTAGAACAGTTTATGTAATGTGAATTTTATTTTTGATAATGGAGATGAAACAGTTTTTGAGCCAGCACTGATCTCTTTCAGAGGGCTGAAGCTCTTGGGTTAGGGCCCAACCCAAGCTTCCCAGCACCTCTTGCCTTGTACTTATATGTTTTTTGCTTTAGTTCATGAGTTAATTTCTGTTACATAGATTCATTTTACCTTGTTTAGAATAGGTTTCTTTTGATGGTTTGCATTGTTGTTTTTGTTTTAGTTACTCAAGTAGGTTAATGCAGTAATAGGCTAAGATTCGAAAAGGCCAACAGTAGGCTCTGATCTCCTTTCTCCCTTTTTGGGACTATGATTTGATGTCAAGGCGCTACTGCTGCCACCAAAAACACAATTTTTCTTTCCCATGCAATTTCTAGTGTGATGACTTGATTTGGAAAGATTAATGTATTGCTTCAAATTCAGTTGCCTAGATCATTTCCTATTATTTTGCAATAGATCTCTCTGCATGCTTTTCTATTCAAATGTTACTACATGTTCATGGTAGTTGACAAGTTCAACAAGATGTGTGTTCTGATGTATTGTAAAAATACCATTAGTGGGAAAGAAGAAGCAAACATTTTCTTTGGATAGGTCTGGGTGCACTTTGGGATACCAAGGAGCATCGTTTCAATTAGGGGTACAAGATTTCTTAGTGCATTATGGACTACATTGTGGGATAATATGAACACAAAGTTGAAGATGTCTATAGAATTTCATCCATAGATAGATGGGCAGACAGAGGTAGTTAAAAAAACTTTGGTGCAGCTTCTGAGGGGACATAACCAGAAGCATCTAAAGACCTGGGATAAAAATATACTATACATACAACATTCTTACAATAGAGTAGTCCACACTTCTATAAGAAAGTCCCCATTTGAAACTTGTTTTGGATATCTTCCACCTTAACCTTTGGATATTGCATACGGGTAGTAAGGAGGAGTGAGGGAATATCTTACAAGAGATGCTCTGAGGGCTGAAAAATTTATAGAGAAGATCAGGCATATCCATCTACAGGTATAAGAAACACTCCATAAATCACAAGAGAAATATAAGGCCAAGCATGATTAACACAGAATAAGGAAGTCATTTAATGTGGGAGACAAAGTATGGCTACACTTAAACAAGGAGAGGCTACAAGGGCCTGGAAAGAAAATCAAGGCCCTGAGGTATGGCCCCTTTAAGATACTAGGAATGGTGGTTGATAATGCGTATCGAATCAATTTACCACCATATGTGCATATTTACTCAGTTGCGAATGTAGAGAAGTTGAAACTCTATGAGCCTTCCATGCTAGATCAGGAAGAGGAACAGGTCCTAATTTCTATGGAGGATTTGGCACCAAATGCTCAGGTAGAGTTGATAGAAGATACAATTCTGTAGAAGAGGTCCAAAACTAGAAGATAGGGGTAGCATGACCTTTGTCAGATTTGGTTGAAGGGACAACTTCCTAGCAAAGCTAAACGGTACACCAGAGAGAAAGTGGAGGAAAAATTTCCTTGCCTCATTCAGTAGAATATTTTGGGGACTCCTGAAACGGGGAGGTGTGATCTAGATTGGATAATTATATTTTTTTTATCCATATCAATACATTTGGAGTGGAAAAAGTGTAGGAATTAGCTCACGAGACCATTTTTATCGTTGGGACCTAACTTCGTAAAACGAGGTTTAAAACCTTCAAGGAGCATTTTGAGGAATCAAATGATGTTTTTGGGGGGTAAAAAATGGCAAATTTAGTGCAGCACCATTTCATGCTATTCTACACACATAGATATTTCCATGAGCACAAGAAGTACATTAGTCGAAGTTTGTATGCAAAAACTTATGCCACTCACAAGTTGACCTTCCTATTTTTACACCTATAGTTCAAGAGGATGTCGCATCAGCCCCCATTATTCATGGAAAATGGCATAGCCACATGATTATGATGTAAAATAACCTAAAAGTTTTTATATTGTAACTCTAGTTCAGAGTTGATGTAGTCAAAATTAACCACTGGTAGGCTATTAGGTTGTGTTATAATCGGGCCACTAGGAAGAAGAGGCATTCCATTCTTTCAAGTGAATTTTGCTCCATAGTTGAGAAAATATAGACAGAAGAGATAAGAGGTACAACACACAGAGAGGATATGTGCACTATAGCAGCCCACAGACCACAGGTATTACTTCTTTGCACTTGCGGTAATATTTTCCAGAAAGAGGAAGAGAGCGAAGCGACCTCACCTTCTAGCTGGTTTTTCTCCCAAAAGGGTTTCCCAAAGCATATTTTATGTCTTATGTGTGTGTGGGGGATTATTTTGTCATTCTCTACCTTTTTGCATAATGTCCATTCACATGGAAGCAGTAATTACAGTAATATCTACAGATTTAGAAATTAAAAAAAACTCTAATAATGTAGAATTTTTTATTTTTAATATAATATTGACAGATCTGTTGTGACGAAATGTCAGTGGAATATCCACAGAAGTTTACAGATCATTTTGTATAAGATCCAGTTTCTTTGGGTATTTTGTGGAGATTACAGGGATCTATATTAGTGGGGCTGAAAATTGTAAGACCCTAATCATGGCCGATGAATCTGTAAATGAACCTCGTGATCCTACAATAGTGAGGTTTAGAAGGCTGAAATTAGAGGGCCATGCACTAACTTGGAGGGAGAGCCACATGTAAACCTTGAGGTTGGAGGGAAAACCTATACTGACTAAGTAGGAGGATTTCAAAACCCTCATCAAGTCACAGTTATCCCATTGGGTACGTGGAGGACCAGTGGATCTAGTGGCATTACTTTAAGAAAAATTCAGGCCAAAGCGTGTAGGTGTACACCATGGAATTCAAGAAGATGACTATAATGTTGGGTATCTCTCCAAAGAACCCAAATGTACTACTCAAGTATTTGGTGGTTCTACACCACCATTTCTCTGAGTAAGTGATGTTTCTCAAGCCCTAATCGATGGATGAGGCTTGTGTATAGGCATAGTACTTGAAGAATATGGGCCTGAAGAGAGCGTAATCAAGTGGATTGAAGTAGAAGGAGCAAAACGAATCTTCTAATGAGAGAAAGAAGAAGCAAAAAGGGGTAAAAGATAAAAATACGGTAGCCAAAGAACACCAGCGCAAAGACCCTAGCAACTACTATAGCCACTGCAACATCGATTTCCATACAAAGGGAAAATGTTGGAGGCTACATCTAGAGCTAAACCCGAAGAGCAAGAACAAAGATAACAAGAAGAAGAATCTCATGGCCACTTATTTGAGCAACCAAGTTGAAATAAACTTGTATGTGGATAAGAATATTGTTTGTATTTCAGTACAGAAGGAGGTGAATTTGAGTAGCCTTCAGCATCAAGAAGAGAAATAAATTACCGAACTCTTCCATATAAAGATACAGGTCAAGAAGACAAAGATTGATGCTCTATTTGACTCAAGATAGCAAGTGAATCTCATTGTAGAAGAGTTATTCAATAAGTTGGGGTTGGAATTTCATAATCATCCAAACCCATATCCACTAGGATAGGTAAACAAGGATGCATAGTTGAAGGTAACAAATCAGTGTAAAAATAGATTTGCTATCAGTGTTGATTTTATTGATGAAGTAGATCTAGATCTGGTTCCCCTTAATGTATGTGGAGTCTTGTTTGGGAGTCCATATGCACATGCATGATGTAATATTCATGAGGAGAGTCAACAAGTATTGGCTCATCAAGGATGAAAAATCATTCATCGTCAATGGGCACTAAGGCAAGTCGAAAATTTCACTGGTAAGTTCTAACCAAGCCAAGAAATTGATCAGTTCCAGGAAGAAGTATGTTTTGTTGTTTTTAAGAGAAATTCAGACTAAAGAGGAGTCAATAAGAGGTAAGCCATCCCTGGAGGGGTGTACTAAGAAACAAAAACAAAAATTGTAGGAGTTTTTATAGGCATATAGGGATGTTTTTCAAGAGCCTAATGGGTTACCACCTAAGAGAGAAGCTGGGGATGAGATCTAGCTATTGCCAGACTCCCCATTGCCAAATATTGGGTTGTACAGCAAGTCTATTATAGAAGAAAGTGAGGTGAATAAATAGATGCATCAGCTGTTAGAAGAGGGTTTCATTCGATTGAGTACATCACCATGTGGGTCACCCATCATCATTGTGCCAAAGAAGGCTGGGAGTTGGTGGATCTATATATATTACGAGGTGTTGAACAAAATCATACTCAAGAACAGATACCCCCTACCCAGGATAGATGATTTGCTAGATCAGTTGCAGCAAGAAAAATACTTCACCAAGTTGGACTTGAAGTCTGGGTATCACCAGGTTTGATTCAAAGAAGAAGATACAAGGAAGACCACCTTCAAAACCAGGCAAGGTTTGTATGAGTGGTTAGTCATGCCATTTTCCCTATGTAATGCACTAGCTACATTTATGAGATTAATGAATGATGTATTGCACCCTTTTATCGATTCATTTGTTATTATCTATTTGGTTGATATATTGGTAGATAGTTCTACCTAGGAGGATCTCATTTCACATTTGAAGCAGGTGTTGTAAACGTTGACGAAGAACCAACTGTTAGAAAATATAAATATGTGCAAGTTTGCAAGTAGTGGTGTGTCTAGGGTATGTGAACGATGGAGTATAACTAAAGATAGATCCTTCCAAGATGGAGGCCATCATGAAATGGTCTGTGCCTACAAATGTTTTTGAAGTTGGGAGTTTCATTGGGGAAGCATAGTACCAAAGGAAATTCATAGCCTCATTGTCAGTGGTAGCAACACCATTCCATGCCATAATAGTAAGTCGAAATATTTTCCAGTGGGGAAAAGGCTAGCGAAGGGATTTCGAGGATCTAAAGAAGAATATCAACCAAGCACCAATTCTGGCATTACCAAAATTACATCAACCCTTTGAAGTGGAGTCTTGTCAGGCGGAAAGAGTCGATAGTGCAAACACAACCAACCTCCCTAGGAGTCTAAGACTCTCTAGTGACAAACAAGACAAACAAGAGCAATCCTTCTCTAAACATGCATTTACTATATAAGAAATCAAGTGTTTAGATCCTACCTGTAGTCCAACGCTGTTGTAGCAGTCCAGCCTCGCTGATCCGGATGAGCTCCTCCTTCACTTCGAAACCTGCATTCACTAACAATCAAACGATTAAATAGCACTTGATAATCTCATAAAATAAAACATATTTAACACATAGACCAAGGAGTACATGAAACAACTCATAAATAACAAGTTATTGAGAAGAATGGACTCATTTGCATTAATAGGAAACAAAAGGAACAATTACAACCTGAGCCTTGGTGTTGTGCAAGTCCCTCCCAGGGTCCATCAAGAGTTCTCCTTTACTTTGACAAAGCTCACCCACTTCCAAATAGAACAAGCAAAGATGGTAATCTCTCCTCACAAGCTTCTAAATGGGAGTCCTAATTCCAGCAGCATCTACCCTTAGAAATGTTTAGCTTCCAACCTCCCCTCCTTCTGGCCCAATGCCTGTATTTATAGTGCTCAAGAGGAAGTTAATCAGGTCCACCATCAATGGGATAATCCCCTCTTTGGATGGGATAGCTCCTCTCTTGATGGGATAAGTTCCTCTTTCATAGGGGTACATGAACCATCTAGAGGCGCTCAATACACGTCGAACAACCTTCTAGAATGCTCTAGAAATGACCACAAGTAACTTTTTAAAGATGAAACTTGCGCATTTTGACCTTTACAGGGGTACGCACCTGCCCCTTTACATACAGAGCGTACAAGTACGCAGTTATTGTGAACATTGGGTGCGTACCCGCAGGCAAGGCTGAGAGAACCTGCGTACCCAGAGATAAATACATTTATAAAGACTTTCTCTCTTTTTTGGAGTTTGACATGGAGAGCAGAGGCTTAAGACTTGCCCAGGAGGATAGCATGACTGTTGATAGAGCCATACTAACTGTAAATAACCATGGTGACATTTTTTAGTGTAACAAGTCTGATGCGAGTAGGTATGCTATGGGAGTTGTCTTGACGCAGGGAGGAAAGACTGTATGCTACCATTCTAAAGTATTTCATGGGGAAGTTATTAACTACTCTACCTACAACAAGGATCTCTATGCCATGGTGAAATTTTTGAAGAAGTGGAAGGATTATCTGATGGGAAAGGAGATAGGAATACACATAGATCATGAGCCGTTACAGTACTTGTAGGCCCAAAGTAAGCTACAACACACCAGGAATTACAAGTGGATGGGGTTTTTATAGTAGTTTCATTTGGTGATCAAATATAAGAAGGGAAGAACAAAAAGTTGGCTCGCATGATTTCAAGGCCACCCACATCAAATATTACAACTTTTGGCTCTTATGCACATGTAGCCATTCACCCATAATGCATACAAAGAGGCATATTTAGAGGATGAGGACTTCAAGGAGGTGTATTAGCAATTGCAAAGTCAGATTTGTGTGCACAATGGCAAAAACACCATTGGCTACCATCTCCAAGGTGGTTTAATCTATAGGATAGATAAGCTATACCTTCCTAAAGGTGAGAGATTGCAGTTGATTAGAGAGGCTCACACCTCCAAGGTTGCAGGGCTCTTTTGTGTAGCGAAGACCATGGTATGTGTATTGGCCTACGATGAAAGAGAAAGTAGCTAGGTTCATAAGAGGATGTAGTCTTTGTTATACAAACAATCCTTGTAACAGGAAACAAGGTATATATCATCCCTTACCTATACTTAATCATTCTTGGGAAATTATTTCCATGGACTTTGTGGGAGGTTTACTGACAACCAAGAACAGACATGACTACCTATTTGTGGTAGTTGACAGGTTCAGCAAGGTGTGTTCTGATTCCCTGTGAAAAATACCATCAGTGAGTAAGAAGAAACAAGCTTGTTCTTTGGATAGGTTTGGGTGTACTTTGGGATACCAAGGAGCATCGTTTCTGATAGGGATATAATATTTCCTAGTGCATTCTAGACTATATTGTGGGAGAAGATGGACAAAATTTGAAGAGATCTACTGCATTATATCCACAGATAGATGGGTAGACAGAAGTGGTCAATGGAATGAAAATCTATTATATATACAACATTCTTACAATAGAGAAGTTTACACTTCTACAGGAAAGTCCCCATTGGAAACTTGTTTTGGATATTTTCCACCTTCACCTTTGGATATTGCATATGGGCAACAAGGAGGAATGAGGAAAGATCTTACAGGAGATGCTTTGAGGGATGAAAATTTTATAATGAATATCATGCATATTTATTTACAGGTACAACAAACACTATAGAAGACACGAGAGGAGTATAAGGCCAGGCATAATAAACACACAATAGAGAATTCATTCAAGGTGGGAGACAAAGTATGGTTACAGAGTATGGCTTTAGGGGCATGGTAAGAAAATAAAGGCTCTGAGGCATGGTCCCTTGAGATACTAGAAAATGTGTGTGATAATGCCTATCGAATTAGTTTACCACCATATATGTGAATTTACTTAGTTATGAATGTAGAGAATTTGAAACTCTATCAGCCTTCCATGCTAGATCAAGAAGAGGAACAAGTCTGACCTTTTGTGGAGGATTTGGCACCATATGCTCAGGTATAGTTGATAGAGTATATATTTTTATAGAATAAGTCCATAAATACAAGACAGGGGTAGCATGACCTTTGTCATATTGGGTTGAAGGGACAACTTCCAGGCAAAACTAAATAGTACACTAGAGAGAAGGTGAAGGAAACATTTCCTTGCCTTAGAAGCTTTTTGGGACCAAAAGTCTCCCAAAATGGGGAGATGTGATTCGGATTGGATCATCATATTTTTTTCATCCATATCTAAACATTTGGAGTGGAAAAAGTGGAGGAATCATTTCACGAGACTGCTTTTATCGGCGGGACCCAGTTTGGCAAAATAGGGTCTGAAACCTTCTGGGAGTGTTTTGAGGCATCAAATGGTGTTCTTTTGGGGTAAAAATTTATTTCTTTAAAGGATCACCATTTCATGCTATTCTACACACACAAATATTTATGACGACTAAGGAAGTGTATTAATCGAAGTCTGTATGCAAATGTTACACCAATCAGAAGTTGACCTTCCTTTTCCCACACCTATAGTTCACAAGGATGTCATGTCAGCCCCCATTATTCATGAAAATGGGGTTATCCACATGATTATGATGTAAAAAACTCTATAATATTTTATATTTTAACTCTAGTTAAGAGTTGATGTAGTCAAAATTAACCATTAGTAGTCTATCGGGTTGTGTTATAATAGGGCCACTAGGAGGAAGAGGCAATCCCTTCTTCCAAGAGTATTTTGTTCCATAGTTGAGAAAATATAGATAGGAGAGATAGGAGGTAGAGAAAATAGAGAGGATTTGTGCACTATAGTAGCCCACAGGCCACATGCATTACTTCTTTGTACTTGCAACCATATTTTCCATACATAGAAAGAGAGCGAAGTGGCCTCACCTTCTAGCTAGGTTTTCCTCTAAAAGGGTTTCCCCTAACATATTTGTGTATTATGTGTGTGGGGGGGTGGGGGATTATTTTTTCATTCTCCGATTTTCTATATAATTTCCATTTGCATGCATGCAGTAATTACAGTAAAATCTAGAGATTTAGAAATTAAATAAACCTATAATAATGTAGAATTTTAGATTTTTAATATAATATTGTTAGATCTGTTGCTACAAACTGTCCAGTGGAATATCCAGGGTAGTTTATGTATAATTGATGTAGAATTCCTTCAATCATTGTTGATGCTAGCCTCTTTATTCTGCTGGTATCAATGAGAATTAAACTTGAAATTATGATTTAAACCCTCGAATTCAATCCTTTGAAATGGTGGACAATATACATATGATGTTAGCTTGTGTATGAGAAAACCATAAATAGAATAGCAGGGGAGGTCAACTGAATCTGGTTTAATGCAAGGGGGATTCTTTTTACCAGGTGCTGCCACATACATTTTGGCAGTTTATTCAAAACAAAAAATCGTGGACACAATGTCAAAAGAGTAGGGTGCCTACTTTTCATTAATAATCAATGATCCTCAAATGTGTATCAAGACCATGAAAAGGAGCATTGACTTTAAACAAAAACTTCTTTATGATATATATGTGTGTGTGTGTGTATATATATATATATATGTATATGTATATGTATATATACATATCTATATCTATATATACATATGGATATATACATATATCTATATACATATATATATATATATACATATATATATAGATATGTATATACATATATATATACATATATATATACACATATATATATACATATATATATATATACATGTATATATGTATGTATATACATATATACATGTATCTACATACATATATACATGTATATATATATATATATATATATATATATATATGTTGATTTATTTATTTATAGGCAAACTATATATAAAAACTTTACAAAATGCAATAAAATAAAAATGTTTTCAATCATATTTTGGAAAACTATTTTGACAAGAAAACGTTACAACAAGAAGGATAGGAAATTCAAATGGTTTCTTTGGAACTATGTAAGGATTAATTTTTATAGGTGTATTTAGGTGTGGAGTTACAAAGACTAGAAGAGATGTTGCAAAGAATCCTAGTACCAATCAACAATGTAGATCCACTACCAAACTTAGATCCACTTAAAGAGAATACAACATATAATCAGGCGTGTAGGGAGGTGAGTCTTGCACATAGTTATTTAATTGATGAAAAAAAGATATCATTGATGTCAAAGGGAATGTCCAAGATAGTAGAAGTAAGGAAAGGAAGTAGTTTGATAGATGGATACATTGTGTACCCTCATCAAGTGATTCAAGGGATTTTGATATTTATTAAGTTTTTGAAAAGATTATGATATCCAAATTATTGTATAAATAGCATGGTTGCCTAAGTCTCATTGATGCCTATCTAGTAGTATATCCCGCTCTAAAAAAATCCTCTCTAATGAGAAGTTATGACCATTTGAAGTTCAACAACTATGAAGCATCCAAAAACTAGAGGAAAAAAACCCAAAATATTCATGTGTTAAAGAGTGTGCACGTTTTAGTTGCATCCATGGTATAGTACTTAGATTGATAGTCGATGCCTAAAGAAAATTCATGACATCTAACCCCATTAAACATCGCACATATTTTATATACCAGATGCATTTGAAAACGGAAGTAGAGATTGAAAGGCAGATGATACAACAACCTGCAAAACAATTAAAAAGCCTCTAATTTGCCAATTTAGGCCCAGAGAGTGACACACGATGAACCCGAAGTGGATCGAATTAATGACTTGGTAGACACATGGCAAGCTCAAAGTGGATTGGGTTGATGACTAGGGAGACATGTGGCAAGCCTAAAGTGACCATGTCAAGATCAAAATGGGCCTTTGTGATGAATTGATAGGTTGACATGCGGCACAAGAAGATTTATCTTGCGTGATGACTTGGAAACCTTGACACATGGTAGAAGATAATAAGTTTCCTATACATGTGGCACACCACATCATTTGATGACATCAACATGCTGACATGGTGTCACTAGGAGCTACCATCTGGTAGGGATAAATGACATATTTTGATTAGAAAAAAGGTTGAAAATGGGTGACATGTGTCACCCCTCATGGGCTTCCACATTGCATGATGATGTCATGATGGCATCATCATGTGAATGACTAGTAACCCCTAGGAACCTGGTCACCTGGGACCGAGGTGCTAAGCTTATGGAGCCAAGCTAAAACATTCGAGAGAGTGGGGTGATATGGTAGGGCTAGCCCCCAGTTATATGGTGGAATCATTGAATTAAATAAGGTTAAAGTCACATGGTTAAGGCTATCCCCGGTTGTATGGTAAGAAATGAAGTTAAATACATGTGGTAGGGACTAGCCCTCCATTATATCGCTCGCATATAAATATATGTAGGACCTATAAGCCCAAGACCATGAATCACTATAAATATATTCCCAAACTAATTAATTCAACAAGTGATTAAGTAATATATCTATAACATAGTGAAGTTTTTGGTGAATGGAAAGAATGATCTTTGAGAAAGGGCATGTGTGACCAGATTGATGAACAAGTTAGAATAGGGTGTGGAAAACAACACGATATCTAGTGATAGTGATTTATATGAAAATTTATGGTAATGATCCATAATGGATTGTAGCAATAGTGTTCCAGGTGTTGTAGTGATAGTGATTCCATATTATGTAGGTTTTGTAGTGACAGAGATTGACAATGATTACAGGTTGTGTTTGCAGGTTTTGTTTTTACTTAGGATTCAATGATTAACAGTTATAAATTATGATAGTGGACCTAGTTCAAAAATGATATGAAATAGAGTTCGACAAGGTATGTAATGCTAATGATACGCTCTTCATAAATATTTTGATTATGAAGATTTTGAAGTCGATAAGCGAGTTAAGTGTGTAATAACCAGATTGAAATGGAATGTTGCACTTTGGTGGGACATAGTAGAATCTGAACGAAAGAGGAAAGGAAAAGGTAAAATTAAATACTAGGACAAAATGGTAGAAAAACTCAAAGATAAATTTTACCCAAAGAATATCAGATTAATCTTTTCATATAGATGCAAAACCTTATACAATATTCCATGTTACTTAAATAATCTACATAGGAGTTTTATGAATTGAACATTAGAGCTAGTCGAGGAGAAGATGATGTTAAGGAAGTTGGTAGATATATTAATGGCCTGAGATTTGATATTCAAGATGAAATTGGCTTATTATTTTTAAATATTGTTTAATTTTCATATCAGGTTGCCTTGAAGGTAGAAGAAAAGTGTTTTAGAAAGTAAAAACAAATAAGTCGAGGAAGGATTCCTACAAGAGGCAGAAGGCAACATATTGGAAGAGGAAGAATCCAGTCTGCAAAAAGAGAAGATGAAAGGAATCCTGATATTCTATATCTAAGAAGAGGTGATTCCTAGAGGGATAATATCATTTTCCAAAGGTATCTAGTTGAAGAAGTTTATTTTGAACCATGTATTAGTCAAAGGGTAAGTGTTGCAAACTTATCATTGATTGAAGAAGAAATGATAATTTGGATTCTATGGAAATGGTAGAGAAATTAAATTTAATAAGAACCACGTGCTCATTCTTATAAAGTATCATAGCTACAAAAAGAACACTAAGTGTTGTTCAATGAGTAGTGTAAATTAGATATTTAGATTGGAAAATATAAAGTTGAAGTTATTTGTGATATAATTCCAATGGGTGTTTCCCATTTGTTATTGGGGAGGTCATGGCAATATGACAGGAAGGCCATACATGATGGAAAAATAAATGCTTACACTTTCGAGAAAGATGGACAAAAGCATGTGTTGTTATCTTTAATAGATGAATAAATTAAAGAAGAAGTAGGCCCTAGCGTGTTTCTTATGAGTGGAAAGGAGCTATTGTAGGAATAAAAAAAAAGAATTGCACTTTTCTTTAATTGGGAAACCATAGATAATTCTTACTAGCACAAATTTAAATGATTTTCTTGAGGAAATTAGAAATTCATTGGATCGGTTTGCTGATATTATTGTGGATGAGATAACCAAAAGTCTACCTCCTCATAGAAGCATCAATCATCATATTGATTTAATTCCAAGATCTACTTTTCCAAACAAATATACAGACAGGTTTAGGAATTATTGGATGAAGGCCTCATAAAAGAAAGCTTGAGTCATTGTGTTGTGCCGACAGTATTCTATGCAAAAATTCATGGAGCTCGGAGAATGTGTATTAATGCAAGGGTAATTAATAAAATTACCATTAGGTATTGATTTCCACTCCCGCGACTTAATGATTTAATTGGTTGTTTAAGTGAAGCAACTTTTTTTAAAATTGATCTAAAAAGCGAAAATCATCAAGTTCGTATCAGAGAAGGAGATGAGTGGAAAATTGAATTTAAAGAAAATCATGGGATGTATGAGTGGCCTATGATTCCCTTTGGTCTTATCAATGCACCCAAAAATTTTATGATAGTAATGAACAAAGTTATAAGAGAATTTACAGGAAAATTTGTCATTATTTATTTGGATGATATTTTAGTGTGCATCAAACCAGGGAAGAACATTTATAACATCTAAAATTAGTTTTGGGCATGCTGCAAAAAGAAAAAATTCTGATAAATTTTAAGAAATGCAGTTTTGTGAAGGAGTTATTTTATAAGGGTTTTTTAATTTCTAAATATGGACTGAAGATGGACCTAGATAAAGTGCAGAAGATTATAAATTGGTCAATTCCAAAAATGTGTATGAGGTAAGAAATTTTCATGGGTTTGTTAGTTTTTATTGAAAGTTTATTAAAATATTTAGCAGTTTGTTTGCTCCAATTATTGAGACCATTGAGGAAATTAATCAGCCATTTAAGTGGACTGTAGCAACAGAAGAAAAAATAAATAAATTGTTGAATCAAAATATCATTGAAAAATAAATTTTAGCATTGCTTCATTTTCAAAAACCATTTCAAGTGGAGATGAATGCTAATGGTAGTGCTATTGGAGTCGTTTTAAGCCAAGAGGGATGCCAAATCACTTATTTCAGTGAGAAGTTAAATGAATCCAAGAAAAAATACTTGTCATATGATAAGGGATTTTATGTTGTTGTGAAGGTTTTAAAGAAGTGGCAACATTATTTAATGAACCTATTCTTAATATATCTTTGGATTCGGTCAACGTGGAATTTGTTCTTGGGTTACATCGAACTCAGTGAGGTAATGACTCCATTTTCTTTATTGCGGATTTATTTTTTAAAATGGAATATTTTATTCCATGTACCAAAACCACTGATATGACTAGTGTGTCAAATTTGTTTTTCAAAGAAATTGTAAGACTACATGGATTTCATTGTAGTATGTATCGGATAGAGTTACCAAATTTATGGGCCATTTTTGAAGGACATTATGGAGGAAGCTAGGCACAAATTTGAGTTTTAGTTTAGCATATCACTCACAGACTGATGGTCGAACAAAAGTAGTAAATCAAAGTTTGGGAAATATTCTAAGAAGTTTGGTAAGTTATCATCCCAAAAAATGGGATCTAGTGCTTTCCCAAACCAAATTCACTTATAATGATTCACCCAATAGGAGTAAATGTATGGTCACATTTCAAATTTTATGTGGATTTAATCTTAGAGGTGTATATGAATTAATAAATTTGGGTAATATAGAATTTATAATTGCAACAAAAGAATATTTCTCAATTAGTATGCAAGAGTTGCATGAAAGGGTGAATCAACAACTAAAAGAAAGTACCATGAAATATAAGAAAAGGGTGGACATGAAGAATATACAAAAATATTTTCATATTGGTGACTTATTCATGGTACACTTGAGAAAGGAGAGATTTCTAGAAAAAACATATACTAAGCTCAAAATGAAAAATATTGCTCCTTTTAAAATCTTGAGGAAATTTTCCTCCAATGCATATAAAATAGATCTCCCTCAAGATGTTGGAAATTCATCTATATTCAATGTAGCTGATATATGTCCTTTCAAAGAAGCAAACAAAACTCCAAATGATGCCTATTAGCAATGAAAATTAGACCGGTGGACGAGAGAGCCAATTGCGAAAAGTAGTCCTAAAGGAGATTGAAGTGTTGGAGAACGCAACTAATTTTGGTCTTCATAATTTGCACCATTATGTATTTTATGTAAAATATAAAGAAAAGTAAAAGAAAAAGTAGAGAAATTTTGAGGTCCAAAATGGGCCTCAAAACAAAAATGTACAACAAAAATAAACTTTATAAGAACCAATAAGATTCAATATGATGATGTGAACCATGGGGGATGATTCACCATTTTTGGAGTAAAAAGGTAAAAAGATCATATATATCTCCGGGTGATTTTACTCAAATTTCTAGTAGGAGCACTCGTTGGATGCATAATTTAATATTGCATCCAAGGAGTACTCATGTTGCATACTTTCAATGGACCCTACTACACAAAAAATGTGAAATACATGAAAAACGTGATTTAAATTTTACATCCAATGGGTGCTCTCCCTCAAAATTTGAGTAAAATCTTAGGGAGCTAAGTTGAAAATACGTGTTAAAAAAGTAGTTTTTTTCCCTCCAAAACTTGATGAGGTAATCTAATATTATTTTATTATTTCCACTATTATTTTATAATATTCCTTAGGAGTCCCATTTTATACCTCAAAATTTCTCTAATGGTTATTATTATTATTCTAGATAAGCATGTTCTTCATGCTTTTAGGTTTTTGAGTCAAATTCCTATTTGGACCAAATTTAAAAGAAATAGAATTTAAATTATGTAATTTTGGGACTGAAACCCCTCTAGATGCCAATTCGGCCTACATGTCAAGTCAACTTTTCCCTAAAGAACATGTTTATTCACACCCCTCTAAACTATATAAATAGAGGGAAGATGGAGATCATTTGGACATACACACTTGGACTTTTTTGGTCTAAAATATCATAGAGAGGGTAGAGAAGATGTGGAGAGATGAAATATTGAAAAGAGGATATCCTCTTGTACTAGAACTTATGGAATATTTTCCTTGGTTCATCTCTTGTTTCTAGTCTCTTGTTGATGAATCTACTGGAAGGAAGGAAGATTTGACTTGGCATCTAGAGGTGCAAGTTTATGTGGTTATGGGTCTTGGATAACTCATTTGATTTGATTCTATAAGAAGATAATTTTTTGGGTTTTCCTCTTTAAGGGTTTTTTTCCCTTCCTTGGAGCCTATATCTTGTGTTCTGTTATCTTCTATGATCTTCATGTTTTATGGTAATTGCTTGATGAAGAAAGAAAACATAATAATAACATGCTAAGTAATTATCATGTAATCAAAATCTAATGATAAGATGAAAAACCTCCCAATTTCCAACATGGTATGAGAGCAAGGTGGCTTGAAGGTGGAGGCCTAGAGATCACACATAATTGGAAACCTTAGAAAATCTGATTCTATGCACTCTATGGTAGCTAGACATATATCTTAGAAGCTCACAATGTGTAAATAGACTCACTATGGCTCAATTATATCAAATTGAGTGACTCACATCCTTATGGTGAATCAATTTTTGGCTCATTGAGGATGGTTATGACTCAAATTCCTTTTCAGAATAAATCAAATTTTGTGAATAAGCATAGATTATCAATGAACCTATGGCTTATACCTTTATTCAAAATGGCCCATATATGGCTCGCTCTACATCATGGATCTTACTGTAGTGGTATCTTTGTATTAAAAAAATTCACTTTGAGGCACACTTATTCTATAAATTATGTGATCCAAAGTTTGATCATACTGTGACTTGAAGACTATACTTAAAAGAAGGGCCTTCCAATATATTGAAAATAATCTATGAAGGACTCGCATATATTATCTTGATCATGTAATCCTGGTAAGCTATGTTGTGAATCTCCTTGAGGATTAAAGAAAATTGATGATGGTGATGTATGTGTATATAAGCTTTCATAGGTTTGTATACAATGGTTTCCTCTCATGTTAAGAGAAAATTGGTTAGTTAGAAAAAATCAAAGATTCTGCAGACATTCTGGAAAAATTGATTGTCTATTTAAAATGAATATCATTAAAAGTTTGGCATGGTGAAGATATCCTACATGATATTCAATGTTATAGGTTAGGAAAAATTCGTTTGAGGATTGATAAGTTAATGGTTCCAACCAAATGAAATCCCTCTTGCTTTTTCATCTTGCACGATACATCCTGAGAGATGATGCATCTTGTGTGATACATTGCCTGAAATGTTTCTTCTAGCTCTTTATGTAATATCAGTAGCATCATTACAGTTGATAACTCTCTCTCAAAGATAGTAACCCTTAATGTATGAGGCCTCACTCTAAAATGACTTATACTCATGATAAAATGGTTTGGATCAAAAGCTTCATGGATTATGATGTCGATGGAACGTCGTATTACTTCCAAAGCTTGCATCATAAAATTATAGTGGCACTTTATCATAGCTATATTTTTTTATGAGTTATGAAGATCGTATAATGGTATAAGGTATTGAAATTTGGCATTATTACATGGTATTCTTATGTTCTACATGTAGAATCACACCTACGTCAATTTCTATAACATCGACTTGATGTATGGACAATGATTATCATTTGACAAGTCACATATGACAAAATTGTTAGCGGTTAGAATGTAACCTTGGATAAATGACTTATATATGGACAACGATTTTGTGACTTGCGAAGATAGTGATAGTGAATTCATGTAAGGAAGTCGATAAACTTATGCCAATGACCATATCATGTGAAAATTCGAGTAGTAAAATTGGCTCACTACAACGACTATTATTGACTGGAATGGTAGCATTTGAGCTCAGAGCAATACATTCCCAGTGATCAAGCTTGAGGAAGTGACGACCAAATTGAATAAGTTTGTTGAGCCTGGATCCCTAGCAACAACTGACATGCATATTGGAGGAACAAAGTATTTGGAAAACTTGGAGTTAAAATTAATCAGAACAGAGGTAGGTAATTTATGCACATGAGGTATGTCCATAGTATGTTTAAGTTTTTCTAGTTAGGGTTTCTCAATTCATTTATGATAGGTTTTGATAAAATTTATAGGGTTTGTAGATATGTGTAGTATTAAAGACTATTTATACTTAAGGTTACTAAACCCTAGTTTATTGAATTAACCCTAGGAGTAAAAAATCTAACCCTAACTAGTTGTTCCCTCTAAGGAAATATTATCTCTTGATATCTAGGGTTTGCATATATAAATATTGCAAAGATAATCGAGGGTATAATATGGTAAAACCCTAGCAAGGGTTGAAGAGAATAAACCCTGAGACTTGAAATTAAAAACCCTAGATGTTTATGTGAAAATAAAAACCTTATCAAGGGTTAGATCAGCAAATATAGGGTTCGTAATTAAAACCCTTGAAGTACACCCTTTAAGAAACCATGGAAACTCTAGATTAATGTCTTTGTATATATTTCTTGGTTGTAGTTGTTGGTGAAAATTGCAGGTACATAATAGAGGAAGAAAGATGAGAAGAGCATAAGATAAAAGTAAAGAAAGGCTCATGTTTTATGATGACTCCTTGATGATGATGAGCATGATGGAAAGAGGGAATTGTAAGGACCCTGATGAACATAATGTTGAAGTTTCCAGTTGATGAGTTCATTCCATAACACATTGATGATTGATATATGAAGTAGAACATTGTTTCAATATAAAATAAAAAATGCAAAAGGAATGATGACTTCAAAGGGATAAAATTGCTAAAGCATGTAAAGAAGCTAGAAGGAGATTTTATTGATCAACATAAGATATGGACTCCTAAATAAAGAGAAAAAGTTGATAAAGACAACTCCATAGAAGAAGGATTGGAACATATTCATGCAACAACACTTTGACATCATTTCATGGAAATAAAGGATCACAAATATCCTCTAGATGAACATATTTATGAGGGGATTCTTCAATATATAGAAGAATAATCAAGATGAGATAACATGAGTATACCATACTCAGAGAGTATAGTGTTGGCATTATGATTCAAGTGTTGTCCTTGATGGCAAACTCACTCAGAGGTTGGTACAGGTGCTCAGAGGTTGGTACAGGTGATGGCAACTTAATCAGAAGACAGATCTTAGTACAACATGCCAAGGAAGTTCATATACGCAGGTTCGTTAAGCCCAAGTCGCGTATACACGCTAGTTGGATTCATAAAAAGCGCGTGTATGTGGAAAAGTACCTTTTGGTCCATGGTGGTTAGTCCTTGGAAGTTGTGCCTATGATTTCGGACCATTGTGTCTCGACGGGCGTGTCGATCCCTAGTTTTGAAGTTGATGGTATTGTGTTACTATGGTTTTGGCTCTTGGTATTGAGCAAGGCCTAAGGCTATATAAGGAGAAGAAGATCATTAGGCAAATACATCTTTCGACAAGGCTTGAATATCTAAGAGAGAAAGAGATCTGATATGCAGGTTCTGGGTTGCTTGATCTAAGCCAAGGAGAGATCACATCGGTTGATGGAAGACTAGATCTAAGGATAGATCGGGATCTAATGGTTTGAAATGCACTATCATGATATGGTTGATTATGCGTATTTCTAGATCTGCATATTGTCACAATGTTATGTTCTGGGTCTAACTAATGTCTGGTACAGCTGCAAATTGAGAAAGTTTATTTTTAGATCTGTACGCAGGTTGGCTTCGGTAAAAGCGCGTGTATATGCGGGTTTTGCTCATTGAAGTAGCGTATATCTTTTGAAGCTTGATTTTGGGTTTACAGTGGGGTCTGACTGTTATTGCAGAGTTCTGTAGTCTGCTCTGTGTTCTGGTAACTGGTGATTGACAGGATTCAGTGGTTCAGTGATTCAAAGTTTGGTTGTTTTATGCTTCAATAATCTGTTGTGGAAATTGAATGAATTGTGGTCTTCAGATTGTAATGTTGTGCTTCAGGAATATCCAAGTCTGAAAATGTATGAAAAGTGATACCTGAAAGAAAGAAGATTGTAGGTCAGCACCTACGTACTAGTATCTTGGCTAGTACAAGAGCAAAGGGGGTTGGAGCTCCCTTCCAAGGAAGTTTGGAGAACGAGAGAAGGTTGTAGCCTTCTGCAGGTTGTAGCCTGCGTACTGGTATAAGGCTGCACCAGTACAAAAGATTGTAAACTGAAGTTTCATATTAAAGAAAGATAGAGACAACTTGCAGCAGGTGGTTTTCACCCACATTGGGTTTCCACCTTATATCTTGGTGTTCATGTGTGTGGATTTTGATCTGTTCTGTTATACTGCACATGTTTACTGTTAATGTGGTGAATAATGTCCTGATGCACTTAACTGAAGAATAAGCTAACTAAATTGTGAGTTTTCTTCTTATACGCTGTTTTACTTAGTCACAGTAGCGTGTACACGCTGGTTCACTTAACAGAAGTAGCGTATATGTTTCTGAGCATTGAAAAGTTTGATTGATCTGATAATACTGATTCACCCCCCCCTCTCAGTATTATTTCCAACAATTGGTATCAGAGCAGGTCCTTCAGAGAAGCTTGATCGCTTGAAGGTAGATCATTCATCATGAGCAACTACGAGAAAGAAGCATCAATCAGGCCACCGGTTTTTGATGGAACAAATTTCAATTATTGGAAGGTAAGAGTTACTGCATATCTTCAATCTCTTGGTACAGAAGTTTGGAACATTGTAGAAACAGGCTATGCTTTTCCTTCAGCTACTCCTACAGATCCAGCTGAGAAAAAGACATATGAAACAAATGCAAAAGCAGTCAGTACTCTATTAGGAAGTATATCCCAAACAGAATTCATGAAGGTCATGCACTTCAAATCAGCAAAAGAGATATGGGACAAAATGATCACTAGCTATGAAGGAGATGAACAGGTAAAGCAAGCTAAACTTCAAACTCTCAGGATTCAATATGAGACTCTCAAGATGTATAATGATGAAAGTGTGGCAAATTATTTTCTTCGGGTAGATGAGATTGTTAATTGTATGAAAAATTTGGGTGAAGAAATAAGAGAGACTATAGTAGTTCAAAAGATTCTAAGATCATTATCCCCCAAGTTTGAATCTAAAGTATCTGCAATAGAAGAAAAGGAAAATCTCAAAGTTCTCACTATGTCTCAGCTACATGGAATTCTAACTGCTTATGAAATGAGAAAGGGAGGTCCATCAGACAGAAGGGAAGCTTCTTTTAAGGCATCAGGAAAAGAAGATTACTATGAAGCAAGCCATGTTCCAGAAGAAGAGGAAGAAGAATCAAATTTTGTCAGAAATCTTCAAAGGGGTGCTGGAAGGTTCAGAGGTAAGCTACCTTTCAAATGCTTTGCTTGTGGAAGAGTAGGTCATTATGCTGCAAAATGTCCTTATAAGGATAAAGGAAAAGAACCTGCTAGATGGAACAAGAAACAAAGTGCAAATAAGAAAAGCTACTACACCCATGAAGATAGTGATGGCTTATCAAACAGTGATGAAGATGAACAAGGTAATAAATATAAGCTGTTAATGGCATTTGAAGATGATGATTATGAGGATGCTGTAGATGTGGATAATCTCTATAATGAAATTACTAGACTCAAGAGATGCATAGAAGAAAAGAGTGTGATCATTGATACTTTGCAATTTCAAATTGATGAAAAGGAAAAACATCTTGAAAAACATCTTGAAAAACTAGAAGGTGAAATTGTTGGTCTCAGAAAAGAAATTGAAAAAACAAAAGCTATTAATCTTAAGTTTGTCAAAGGATCTGAAACTTTGGATGAGATTATCAATGTGCAGCGGTCGCCTCTAAACAAGACAGGTTTGGGCTATAATGGAGAAACCTCTCAAGCATCCACCTCAAAAAGTTATCTTGATGCAGCAAGAAGAAATGAGCAGAAGAACAATGAAGATAATCAGGTAAAACAGGGACGAATTACAAACAGAAACTATCAGGGACAATCCCTCTTAAGGGTGAACAAAAGCTACAACCAACCACAGGTAAAATCTTCTCAGTTTGGCACAAGAATAGATGAAAATAGAAATTACAATCAGTTGGCTGGTAGATTCAATAACCGCAGAAGCTTCTTCAATGGACAATGCTTTTCTTGCCATAACTTTGGTCACAAAGCAACTCAATGTGTTGCATATAAAACAATCATGACTAGGGAAGCTCTAAAACAAAGAAGTATGACAGGGATTACAAAGAGGACCTATAACAACTTTTCGGTTCTTGAAAATGAAGTTGAATGTTCTATTTGCAATAATTTTGGTCATAAAGAGTCTGAATGCAGGAGCAGGTTTCAGGAGAAAAAGGAACAAGCCACGAGCACCAAAAAATGGAGAATAAAGGAACCTCAGACAGAAAGATGTGGGATAGCTTTTTATGCAGAAGGACAGGAAAATCTATGGTACATTGACAGTGGATGTTCGAAACATATGACAGGTGATAAAGAAAAACTTGAATCTTATTCTACTTTAGAAAAGGGAAAGAAAGTTTCTTTTGGAAATGATACTCCTGCAACTATAAAAGGAAAAGGTATTGCTCCTTTGAAGGAAAAGGTCAAGGCTGGAAATGTTTTGTATGTTGATGGATTGAAGCATAATCTACTAAGTGTCAGCCAGATGTGTGATCAAAAAACCGAGGTTATTTTCAGATCGAATGGATGTCTTGTTCGTGATCTTGATACAGGTAAAACAGTCCTCAAAGGCAAAAGAACTCCAAATAATCTGTACATATTTGAAGAAGGACAACAACAATGCTATCTTAGCAAGGATGAAGAGCACTGGTTATGGCATCGAAGGTTGGGACATCTAAGCTTCTCACAAATAAGGAAAGCATGCAAATATCAGGCAGTTCGCGATCTTCCAGATATCAAAATTCCAGACAACACCATATGCAAATCTTGTCAGTTTGGAAAGCAAACCAGAACTAACTTTCCAGAGAAGGAAGGATCAGCTAGCTTGCCTCTTGAGCTAGTCCATACAGATGTATGTGGTCCATTTAGGAAAAGGACACCTCGAGGAGAAGAATATCTGATATTATTCATTGATGATTTCTCAAGGTTTGTTTGGTTAGGGCTTATGAAGCACAAAGATGAAGCATTCGAAAAATTCAAATCCTTCAAAGCATTGGCTGAAAATGAATCAGGACACAAAATTAAGTGCCTCAGATCTGACAGAGGTGGGGAGTTCACATCAAATAAATTTTTCGATTTCTGTGATGAACATGGGATAAGAAGAGAATTCTCTACAGCTATAACTCCTCAGCAAAATGGGGTTGTGGAAAGAATGAACAGAACTATCCAACAAATGGCTCGTGCTATGCTCGATGAATCAGGTACTCCTGCAACCTTCTGGGGTGAAGCTGCACATGCTGCTGTTATCATTCTTAACAAAACAAATGTCGGAGTAAACAGCACTCAAACACCTCATGAGCTTTGGAGTGGTAAAACTCCTTCCGTGAAGCATTTCAAAATCTTTGGGAGCAAATGTTATATTAAGAATACTGATGAGCAACTTGGCAAACTTGAACCTAGAGCAGATGAGGGCATTCTTCTTGGTTATTCTCCACATAG
The DNA here is from genome assembly GCA_031772625.1 of Pinus tabuliformis. Classification (NCBI taxonomy): domain Eukaryota; kingdom Viridiplantae; phylum Streptophyta; class Pinopsida; order Pinales; family Pinaceae; genus Pinus; species Pinus tabuliformis. The sequence continues at coordinate 267,265,960 of CM062820.1, forward strand.
CAAAGCATACAAGTGCTACAATAAAAGACTTGGCAGAATTGTTGACAGTATTGATATAGTGGTTGATGAGAAGGGATATATTCCTAGGCAAGTTCATCATGAAGACATTGAAGAAGATGAAGGTTACTCTCAAAGGCGAAATGATGAAGAAGAAGAACCTCAAGAAGAAGAAGAATCTCAAGAAGAACCAGAGGAGCAGACAAGAATAGAAGAGAAGACTCCATCCAGATATGTCCAAAAGAATCATCCAGAAACTCAGATTGTGGGGCAGAAAGAAGCAGGAGTACAAACAAGAAGGACACTTGCAGAAGCTTCAAGCTACTTGGCTCTACTCTCCTCCATTGAACCACAAAATGTGAAAGAAGCATGCAAAGATGAATGTTGGGTCAAAGCAATGGATGAAGAACTTGAGCAAATCGAAAAGAACAACACTTGGGAATTAGTTCCTAGACCAAAAGATAAGAATGTAATAGGAACAAAATGGGTCTTCAAGAATAAATTAAATGAAAATGGAGAAGTAATTAGAAACAAGGCCAGACTTGTTTGTAAAGGGTATGCACAGCAAGAAGGAATAGATTTTGAAGAGACCTTTGCTCCTGTGGCAAGACTAGAGGCCATCCGAATGTTCCTTGCTCTCTCAAGCTTTCAAAACTTCAAGGTATTTCAAATGGACGTGAAATCAGCCTTCCTGAATGGAGACTTAGAAGAAGAAGTATATATTGAGCAGCCAGATGGTTTCATTCTTGGGAATGATCCAAACCTTGTATGCAGATTGAAAAAGGCACTCTATGGGCTCAAACAAGCTCCAAGGGCTTGGTACTATCGATTGGACAAATATCTTCACCAACAAGGCTTTTCAAAAGGATCAGCAGATAGCAATCTCTATATAAAAGTTGAAAATAACAAATTGCTAATTCTTGTTGTTTATGTAGATGATATTATTTTTGGCAGCAATGAAGAGACTATGAGTCAAAACTTTGCCTTGGTTATGCAGAAAGAATTCGAAATGTCACTTCTTGGAGAATTGACATATTTTCTTGGATTGCAAATCCAACAAAATGAAGGAGGTATCTTCTTGTCTCAAACCAAATACCTCAAGCAGATCTTGAAGAAGTATGGCATGGAAGAGTCAAAGCCAGTTTGTACACCCATGGTTACAGGATGCAGCCTCAGTGCTAATGATGAATCAGCAGCAGTTCACCAACCCACTTATAGATCCATGATTGGGAGTTTGCTTTATTTGACAGGTACTCGACCAGATATTACACATGCAGTAGGAATGGTTGGAAGATTTCAAGCCAACCCAAAGGAAACTCATCTTCAGGCAGTCAAAAGAATCTTCAAATATCTTCAAGGGACCCAAAACTATGGCTTATGGTATCCTAGAAATACAAATCTCACTCTTCATGCTTACACAGATGCAGATTGGGCTGGAAGTGTGGATGATAGGAAAAGCACAAGTGGTGGTGCTTTCTTCATGGGTTCCAGATTAGTATCTTGGTTCAGCAAGAAACAGAGTTCGATTGCCTTATCTACAGCTGAAGCAGAATATGTGGCTGCGGCATCTTGTTGCACACAACTTCTTTGGATGATGCAGACCTTGCAGGACTTTCAAATCACTTGCACTCCACCAGTTTCTATCTTATGTGATAATACTAGTGCAATCAGCATTTCAAAGAATCCAGTCATGCACTCAAAGACCAAGCACATACCAATCAAGTACCATTTTCTCCGGGAACAAGTGCTTGAGCAGAAGGTCAAGTTGGAGTATGTTCCTTCTAAGGAACAAGTTGCTGATATTCTCACAAAACCACTGCCCAGGGAAACTTTTGAACATCTCAGACAAAAGCTGGGAGTAGTTGATGCTTCATCCTGCTGTTGAAGCTTGTTTGTTCTACAGAAATGTTGGTATACGCAAGTTACGAAAGGTATATATGCGTATACACGCGGATTTATGCAGAGAAAGTAGCGTGTACGGTGTACGCTTGTTGCAGGGATTATACCCGCGTACATACGCTGTTTCATGCAGGAGAAATCGCGTATATGAAGTTCTGAACAGCAAGGGAAAACTCTGGAGTTCTGAACAGCAATGGGTATGTCAGAATTCTTCAGGCACGGTTTCAGGGGGTGCAGCAGGCACAGGTTCAGGGGGAGCAGCTTAAAAGTCTCATAAAGCATTGTTGGCATTCAGATGTTTTGGTTGTTGATTTCAGGAAAAGGAGCTCAGAAAGAAATCCTGGTTGCTGATCTAAAAAGATGTTTATCACATGCTGCTGGTGACTTTCATAAGTCTTGGTCTAGATCTGTTGTCTCTATGTCATGTATCTCTCTTGCGATGTCTCTTTTATGGTGTCAAGGTCATGTAACGGCCTATGTTGGTTTCCCCACTATGCCTGGGATGAATGCTGTAATATAATTGGTTGTTCCTGATATGTCCCCTCTTGGTAGGAAGTATGGATGTATGTATTGAGTCTTTTGGTGATAGGAAGGTCTCTTATGGTGTATAAGTCTTGGTTCTTGTTGAAGAACATCTTTTGCAGATCTGGCCTACTGTCAGGGGGAGCACGAGTCAGCACAGCCAAGCAGAGGTATCAGCATGTCCTCAGGGGGAGCACAACCCTTTGCCCTTGATGTCAAAGGGGGAGAGTGACTTGGTGTGGTGGTTGCCATCAAGTCCAAAGGGGGATATTGTTGGCATTATGATTCAAGTGTTGTCCTTGATGGAAAACTCACTCAGAGGTTGGTACAGGTGCTCAGAGGTTGGTACAGGTGATGGCAACTTAATCAGAAGACAGATCTTAGTACAACATGCCAAGGAAGTTCATATACGCAGGTTCGTTAAGCCCAAGTCGCGTATACACGCTAGTTGGATTCATAAAAAGCGCGTGTATGTGGAAAAGTACCTTTTGGCCCATGGTGGTTAGTCCTTGGAAGTTGTGCCTATGATTTCGGACCATTGTGTCTCGACGGGCGTGTCGATCCCTAGTTTTGAAGTTGATGGTATTGTGTTACTATGGTTTTGGCTCTTGGTATTGAGCAAGGCCTAAGGCTATATAAGGAGAAGAAGATCATTAGGCAAATACATCTTTCGACAAGGCTTGAATATCTAAGAGAGAAAGAGATCTGATATGCAGGTTCTGGGTTGCTTGATCTAAGCCAAGGAGAGATCACATCGGTTGATGGAAGACTAGATCTAAGGATAGATCGGGATCTAATGGTTTGAAATGCACTATCATGATATGGTTGATTATGCGTATTTCTAGATCTGCATATTGTTGCAATGTTATGTTCTGGGTCTAACTAATGTCTGGTACAGTTGCAAATTGAGAAAGTTTATTTTTAGATCTATACGCAGGTTGGCTTCGGTAAAAGCGCGTGTATACGCGGGTTTTGCTCATTGAAGTAGCGTATATCTTTTGAAGCTTGATTTTGGGTTTACAGTGGGGTCTGACTGTTATTGCAGAGTTCTGTAGTCTGCTCTGTGTTCTGGTAACTGGTGATTGACAGGGTTCAGTGGTTCAGTGATTCAAAGTTTGGTTGTTTTATGCTTCAATGATCTGTTGTGGAAATTGAATGAATTGTGGTCTTCAGATTGTAATGTTGTGCTTCAGGAATATCCAAGTCTGAAAATGTATGAAAAGTGATACCTGAAAGAAAGAAGATTGTAGGTCAGCACCTACGTACTAGTATCTTGGCTAATACAAGAGCAAAGGGGGTTGGAGCTCCCTTCCAAGGAAGTTTGGAGAACGAGAGAAGGTTGTAGCCTTCTGCAGGTTGTAGCCTGCGTACTGGTATAAGGCTGCACCAGTACAAAAGATTGTAAACTGAAGTTTCATATTAAAGAAAGATAGAGACAACTTGCAACAGGTGGTTTTCACCCACATTGGGTTTCCACCTTATATCTTGGTGTTCATGTGTGTGGCTTTTGATCTGTTCTGTTATACTGCACATGTTTACTGTTAATGTGGCGAATAATGTCCTGATGCACTTAACTGAAGAATAAGCTAACTAAATTGTGAGTTTTCTTCTTATACGCTGTTTTACTTAGTCACAGTAGCGTGTACACGCTGGTTCACTTAACAGAAGTAGCGTATATGTTTCTGAGCATTGAAAAGTTTGATTGATCTGATAATACTGATTCACCCCCCCCTCTCAGTATTATTTCCAACATATAGAAGCAAGATTCTTAGAAGTTTGAAGGTACAGTTGCAGCATGAAGGCAGTTCCATCTTCAAAATGAAAATAAATTTGACCCAAAGGAATTGGACTAAGATGACTAGTTGAAGAAAAAATAATTCTCTTTGACTGATGACTGAATGGCTAGAAATATGGAAAAGTACTCTAGTATGGATATAGACCACACAGAAGGATGTTGATCTCAAAAACAGCAAGTAAGAAAAATTTGATAACTTGAAAAAGGCAATCAGGTTGAGGTAATAATGATATTGATGTTTTGGTATTGATTATTTGGTTGATATATGGTTTTTCTACCATAAATAATGTCAGTTGAGGCAAATTCATCTACAACTATTTGTTTTGAACTCAATTCAATGAATACATGGAGTGAGTGGATGGATTTTGTAATCATTGGAATATTATGTAGTCAATATGTCTATATCATCTTGGGGTGGAAAGGTAGCAGTATAAAAGGTTAACTTGATGTTCATATGATGATGAAGATCACTTTCATGATGAGAATAAGTTATGTCTAGCTCTCTATTGGTTGACTCAATATATAATTCCTTTATTGATGATGACTAAAGGAAAGTGATATGAGAGGTTGATGGTCCAAATCCTGTCACAGTTTGGTTCCAAGAAGATGAAAGATCAATTTGATGAGAATCAAAGACAATAAGGAACCATGCATCAACTTGAATATTTTCATGAAGGACTAGTATCTTTTATATTGATGAAGGAAAGCTAAAATAATTTGTGGTTATGACTTCTGAATTAAAAAGGAAGTAAGTAATCTCCTCCTTAAATAAGAGGGAGTAAGAAGTCTCCTTAAAATAAAAGGAGAAATGATATATTCCCTAATCAAGAGGGAATAAGGATCCCTTCTCTAGTTGATAGATATTATATTCTCTTCTTCATGTTTCATTCACTAGGCCAGGACTAACAGTCATAAGTCTAATCAAGGCCATGAAGGGAGATGGGGTTTGGAGGGTTAGATAAGAATATGAGACAAATACTCCTTACATAATCCAAGATAGGAAGTGGACTAACACTCTTTGAGGATTGGACAAGTATCCAAGATAAGAGTGGTCAGAGAGGACTATAATTCTTTAAGGATGGGTAATCCAAGATAATAATAATCCTAAAAGGAAATACCTAGTAAACATATGAATGGGGTATGTACCTTGAAGAGGTAGTATGGTATCTCATGTAAATCCTCCCAGCATTATGCTCTGATATAAGAAGAGCTTGTCAGTTAAAGGCCTTACTATGTTGAAAATGTTAGCTATGATTTTGATGCTTAAAGATGGCTTATCAACCCAACACTTCTTATGAGAATATTTCACTTTCAGAGTATCCATATGCCAAATGTACAATTATGAATACCTCCCTAGTTAAGAAGGATTGCTTGAGAATGTAACTAGTTTTGGTCTTCATAATTTATACCATTATGTATTTTATGTAAACAACAAAAGAAAAGAAAAAGAAAAATTACTATTATTTTTCTAGAAAAGCATGTTCTTCATGATTTTAGGCTTTTGAGTCAAAGTCCTATTTGGAACAAATGTAAAATAAATAAAAAAAAGAATTTTTAATTATGTAATTTTGGGACAGAAACCCCTCTAGATGCTAAGTCAGCCTACATGTCGAGTCATCCTTTCCCCAAAGGACATCTCTATTGTTGGGTTAGGGGGTCCTGACCCAAGTTCAGAGTTAGTTGCGCCAACCAACAAAACCATACACTACTGGCCCATTCAAAAACAACCTACGTAGCGCACGCTGCAATCTCACACGAAGCAGTATGGGGGGATGCAAGAACCAAGTTTCTGCATCCAAAGACTAGTGTGATGTCTTCTAATGCCTTGGATATGCCTTCACGTAGATCGATAAACTCTTAGGGAACATTACTACAACTCTGTTAAAACAACCTTCAGACCTTCGTGAAGGTCCATGATCAGTCCTTTCAAACCTTTAACAGTCAATTTACCTACTTACGCGCATCAAAAAGCAAACCTAACTTCGAGTTCACGCAAATCTACTTAATTCACTAGAAAACATAAGAGAAATCACCAGAGTCTTCACGGAAGTGTTTAAACATGCTTTGCATACATTATTAATATAGATTCAAGATAATCACGTAGCATTCAACCAGTATTTCATAAAACAAGTCATTTATCAACATCATATAACATTAACAGATATAACAAAAATACTCAGTAATTCTTTGGAAAATTGTCTTTTATTGATCTTCAATTCACAAATTACAGACTCAAACTACCTTACGCACACAACTGCAGGGGTCTGCGCACTCAGCTACGGACTCTACCTAGGCCTCCGCACACTCAGCTGTAGAGCCTTTCTTTCCCTATCTAAGCACACGGAAGCAGAGCCTTCCTGCCTTAGATCCTGCCCAAGACTCTTCAATCAACCCAATCCTCTATCTTAGTTCTATCTAGTTACTTGTTTCTTTCGCTAAGACTCAACTATTTATATACTTTTTCATACAATTCCATGTGTGTAGACCATGGGTGAATCTCATAACCAACTCAAAACTTATCCAAAACAAGAGGCTAAGCCCCTTTGACTCCTATTTATCTACGCACTCCACATCCACAAATCGTGGAGACTTTACATCATTTACGAAATTGTACCAAATTTTGGGTTATCTTAACCCCATACTGGCCCAGGGGCCCCATCACAATAGGCCCCCAACACAAATATCGTGACTCACCCTCAAGCCACTCTGCTGGCACTGTGATCTTACTGCGCAAATTCCCCATTTTCACTTGGATCACTGCAACTTTAGCAACACTCTATGTTGTTGTCTGTTGAACCTCCTCAACCAATTTTTCAATGGTTGGTCCCTCTACTGCCAGCCTCATTGTCCATTGCGTCTTTTGTAGTCCCTCAAGCTTCTCTTGAACCGAGATCATGATCTGATAAGCCTCATCCAACCAAGGCTGCAACCTAGCCTTTAGTAAGGCCTCTTTCTTTTATGCATCTTCTACCTGTACCAGTAGCTTCTTTCCTTCCTATAACCTGGCAAGGTGTTTCACTGGTGCTAAGGTGCATGCCATCACCTAGAACTCATCATATTGGCACTGCATCTCCCTAACCTCTGTGTTTAATGTTTCCAAGGATCCTCCTGCAGATTGGTCCATAGCTCCATAGTCTGATCAAGCATTTGTCGCACAGTCAGTGACTATGGTATCCAAGGTAGAAATGCCCTCCTTAATTGTAATTCTGCGTTGCTCCCATACCTCAGGCGGAATCGTGGGATGAAAATTCAACTACATCTCTTTAATCTTCATGTTGAACTCAAAATTTACTCATCCAATTTCTTCTCTAGCCTCACGCACACTAGCGGTTAATTTTCTGATTTTGGCTTCAAGTTATGCATCCTCCAGGATGTGAAGTCCAAGCACTGTCTTACAGGCCTCTTCTACTACTAACTCTAGACTTGAACTACGTGCCCTTATATCCTCGTTTTCCTTTAGATCCTGTGTCTTTTCAATGAACATTTGTTCATTGTTAACTTTTTACTCACTTATGAGGTTGAGGGTGTGTTGCTCCCTAGTTCTCAACTAATCTGTCACCCTGTTGGGTCCCTATAATACTAGTGATTACCCCATTACTATTGTAGTTATACCCCTTATTTATATTGTTGTGCCCCTATTACCCCCATGTTGTTATTTATGTGCCCCATAGAATCCCTCTATTGTTATTTTTGTGGCTTTATATTATTATTGTTAGGTCGGCTGGATTATATTGTGACTCTTTAGACTCCTATATATAGAAAGGAGGTTTTGTCATTTGAATCATCCAAGAATTGTTCATTTATGTAATGTAAAGGAGGTTTCCCCCTCGAAGAGGCTGAATTCTAAGGCGTTGATCTATCTTTTCTGTCTTTTCTTGAGCTGGTTTCATAACATTTGGTATTAGAGCTTTGGATTCTAGGGTTTCACTGCTCCAAGCAGGTCATCGTGGCATTCTCGCTATAACCTTTTTTCTGTGATGTTTCAGAAGTTGCAAAATAAACCCATTTGAGAAGAAATCATGATGAACCTTGGGTTCGAATTTCAGAGCTTTTCAAGCGATATTTGTGGAGATATGATCTGAGGAATTTGGTCTTTTTGCAGACTCCTGAATTACATTCAAAACAAGTGACTTGGGGAAAATCATCATAACTTTCTCTCTGGGGATCAGATTGAAATTTCGTAAGAATTTATAGAAAGAGGACGGACTGTAGTTTCGTGTGTGCATGTTTTAGATCCAAATGTTGAAAGAGTGACTCGTGGCACGTCGTACAAGTTCGCTCTACTGAACTAGTCTAGAAGCAAGTCACTGTGGGAGATTTCACATAACGCTTCCTTGGAGAATCCAATTTGGGTCAGACTTGTGGCATTGGAAAGAGGACGCAGAAGGCTACTACAGATCACAATTTCAGAACTTGATGATCCGAAATTACAGAGATACATCAGATTCAATATCAGGCTTCTATAAAGTGAAAAAAGGTGTGTAGGTTTTTTTTAAATTTTTACGTAAGCTTGGTTTAACGGAATTCAAAGGGCATAGTAAAGCATTATTATCGATAACTGATGCCCTGAGGAAAGAAAATGCAAACACCTAGTAAGGAACCTGAAAGCTCTAGCATGACTCATGAAGAAGAGGAAGAAATGCTACATGATATATCAAAATTACAAGAACAAGTGCAACAAATGTCACGCTCACAAAAGCTAACAGAAGCTAAGATAAATGGCGTGGAATATAAGATAAATGGCGTGGAATCTAAGATAAATGGCATGGAAGCTAAGATGGATGATTCAAAGACAGATTTGAAGAGAGACATGGCATATTTGAAGACAGATTTGAAGACAGACATGGTAGATTTGAAGACAGATTTGACTAATTTTCTACAAGAAATACTTACTAATGGTGAAAAGGTTGTAAAGGAAACTCATGATGTGAACAAAAGTAATGTTAATCATGATTCCATAGACTCTAATGTTGGATCGAAGACCCACCATATTCCAAAAATCGATATGAAGAAGTTTGATGGCAAGGATCCCGCCACATGGATATTACAGATGGAGCAGTTCTTCGATCTCAATAATGTGCAAAACACACAAAAGGTACGTATGGCAACTGTATATTTGGAACCAAATCAGTTTGTATGGTATCAATGGCTTTGCTCTCATAAAAAATTTATCACTTGGGAAATTTTTACGGAAGAATTAATAGCACATTATGAAGATACAAAAATCAATACTTTTTTTAGCCAATTGATAAGTCTCAAACAAAAGGGTTCAGTAATGGAGCACATTGAGGAGTTCCAAAAATTGAACATAAGGGTAAAAGATATTCCAGAGGAGCATAGGATTGATGTGTTCATAGGGTCTTTAAAGGATAATATCCAACATGATGTTCGCCTTTGGGAACCTGATTCTTTAGAGAAGGCATTCAGGTTAGCAAGAAAAATGGAAAGCAAAATTATGGCAACCAGGAAGCATACCACTCACAACTATAAAGATAGAAGTGTTGTTGCCCCTAGTCTTCCACAACATATAAGGTTGACACCACAACAATTGGAAGAAAAAAGAGCAAAAGGGCTTTGTTACAGTTGTGATAGCAAACTAAAGGTCATAAGTGTGCTGAGAAGAAATTATTCTACATAGATTATGAAGAGGAAGAAGAAAAGGAGCAAGAAAGGTCAAAAGAAGAAGATATACTCCAGGAACAAAGCCTAGATGAAGAAAAAATAAATCCAACCATATCTTGTAATGCATTGGTGGGAATTACCACTCCTCAAACGATCAAGATAGAAGGACAAATCAAGAAGAAAAAGGTAATAGTGTTGATTGATTCAGGAAGCACCCACAATTTTATTCATTGTAGGGTAGCAAAAGAATTGAATTGCTTCCTATATCCAGCACCAGAGTGTCAAGTGATGATTGCAAATGGAGGAACCATAAATTGCTCTGGAAGGTGCCATAATATCAAGCTATCCATGGGAGAATATGTATTGACTAACCCAATGCTTTCCATTCCAATGGGAGGTGTTGATATTGTACTAGGAGTCCAATGGCTACAATCCTTGGGTACAATAGCTGTTAATTTTCAAGAACTTTTCATCAAATTTTCTACGGAAGGAAAGGAAGTTGAATTAAGGGGTATTGCAGGGAAACCAGGAAAGATAATCATCTCTAATGGTATGACAAAGCTTCTAAAAAAGGAGCAAAGAGGTGTAATTGCACAATTATGTTCGCTAGATGTTTCCACACTGGAATCATCTATTTCTCCAGATCTCCAAAAAGTCCTGGACAATCATTCCAAGGTATTTGAGACTCCCAAAGGTCTCCCACCTATGCATGATCATGATCATGCTATTCATCTGATTCCAGGAAGTGTTCCTCCAAACATCAGGCCGTATAGATATCCCTATGTCCAAAAAAGTGAAATTGAACGTATGGTTGCAGAAATGTTAGAGGCTAGTATAATTCAACCATGTCAAAGTTCTTTCTTTGCTCTAGTAGTATTGGTGCACAAGAAGGATGGATCATGGCGCATGTGTCCGGATTATAGGGAGCTCAACAAGCTCACTATTAAAGATAATTTCCCCATTCCTGTCATTGATGAATTATTGGATGAATTGCATGGATCAATTTACTTCACCAAGTTGGATCTTCGTTCAGGATATCATCAAATCATAATGAAGATAGAAGACATTCTGAAAACGGCATTTAGAACTCATGAGGGTCATTATGAATTTTTGGTCATGCCTTTTGGCCTTACCAATGCACCTTCAACATTTCAAGGTTTGATGAATTCGATTTTCAAACCATTCCTTAGAAAATTTGTGTTAGTATTTTTTGATGATATATTAATCTACAACAAGTCTTGGAAGGATCATGTTGAACATGTTGACAAGGTGCTACAACTATTGGAGGAGAAACAATTATATGCAGAAAGATCCAAATGTTTCTTTGGAGTCCAGGAGGTGGAATATTTGGGTCATATTGTATCTCATGAAGGAGTTAAGGTAGACCCTAGCAAAATTAAAGCCATTAAGGAATGGAAAATCCCCACATCCATAAAGCATCTGCAAGGATTTCTTGGGTTGACAAGGTATTATCGCAAATTTGTTAAGAATTATGGGAGAATAGTAGCACCTCTAACAACATTATTGAAGAAAGATGCATTTTCATGGACTCCGGAAGCAACAAAGGCCTTTGAACATCTTAAAGAGGCAATGTGCCAAGCACCGGTCTTAGCTACACCGAACTTCACAAAAACCTTTATTGTGGAATGTGATGCTTCAGGAAATGGAATTGGTGTTGTTCTATTGCAAGATGAAAGACCCATTGCTTTTGAAAGTTGTCCAATCAAGGGAAAGTTTTTAAGCAAAGCTATTTATGAGAAGGAAATGTTGGCAATACTCCATGCACTTAAGAAATGGCGACCCTACCTAATGGGAAGACACTTCAAGGTAAAAACGGATCATGATAGCCTTAAATACTTTTTAGAACAAAGATTAACCTCTGAAGAGCAACAAAAGTGGGTCACAAAGATGTTGGGTTATGACTTTGAAATCATATACAAAAAAGGGAAGCAAAATGTGGTGGCAGATGCACTCTCAAGAAAGGATGAGGATGTGGAAGCATTGTTGTGCGCCATTTCTATTATCCAACCAGATTGGATAAACGAAGAAAGGGAGGAATGGAAGAATGATGAAGAAGTGTGGGCACTTATTCGAAAGCTACAACAAGATTCCAGTACGTCTGATACATTTAGCTAGCAAAATGATTCGTTATGGTACAAAGATCGCTTATACCTCTGTAAGAATTCCCAGCTAAAACAAAAGATTCTTATGGAATTGCACACGTCTCCCTTAGGAGGGCACTCAGGATTTTTAAAAACTTACCATAGGGTTAAGAAGGAATTTTTTTGGGATGGCCTTAAATTAGATATTCAAAAGTTTGTGGCGAAATGTTTGGTTTGCCAACAAAATAAAGTTGAAACAATTAAGACACCAGGTCTATTACAACCTTTATCCATTCCAAGCCAACGTTGGGAGGAGGTTTCAATGGATTTTATCATAGGTTTACCCAAGTATGAGGGAAAGAGTGTAATCATGGTGGTAGTTGACAGACTTACCAAGTATGCACACTTTTGTGCATTATCACATCCATTTAAATCTAGTACAGTTTCTACTGCATTTATGGAAACAAATCAAAAGCTACATGGAAACCCAAAGATTATTGTAAGTGACAGAGATCCCATTTTCACTGGAAATTTTTGGATAGAATTATTTTCTTGTCTTGGTACTCAGTTAGCTCATAGCTTATCTTATCATCCTCAATCTGATGGGCAAACTGAGATAGTAAACAAATGTTTGGAAGGATATCTTCGTTGCTTTGTTTCTGATAAATAGACACAATGAGTCAAATGGTTGCCTCTGGCTAAATGGTGGTATAACACTTCCTTCCATACAACAACAAAAATGACCCCATTTATGGAACTTTATGGGTATCAACCACCATCCATCACATCATATTTAAGAGAAAATTCCAAGGTCCAGGCAGTGGAACATCACATCGAACATCAACAACAAGTCCTCCAACTCTTAAAGGATAACCTCGTGTTGGCACAAAATAGAATGAAACAACAGGCAGATCAACATCGCAGTGAAAGAAGTTTTGATGTAGGTGATTGGGTATTCCTACGGCTACAACCATATAAGCAAATTTCCCTAAAGCAAGCTAAGAAGGATAATAAATTATCACCAAAGTATTATGGTCCGTACAAGGTGTTGCAAAAGATTGGTACTATGGCATACAAATTGGAGCTTCCTGCAGCTTCTCGATTGTACCCAGTTTTCCATGTTTCATGTTTAAAGAAGGTTATAGGTGACAAGCTCCCAGTTCAAACAATATTGCCAGAACTTGATGAGGAAGGAAAAATTATATTGGAACTGGAAGCAGTCACAGAAATAAGAACTCGACAGCTACGAAATCGATCAATTTCAGAGTATCTTATCAAGTGGAAGAACTTATCCACTGAAGATTCCACATGGGAGGATGAGAATTTTATGCATAAGTATCCAGAACTACTCAAGCGTTGAGGACAACACTTTTTTGAAGGAGAGGGGCATGTTGGGTCCCTATAATACTAGTGATTACCCCATTACTATTGTAGTTATACCCCTTATTTATATTGTTGTGCCCCTATTACCCCCATGTTGTTATTTCTGTGCCCCATAGAATCCCTCTATTGTTATTTTTGTGGCTTTATATTATTATTGTTAGGTCGGCTGGATTATATTGTGACACCTTAGACTCTTATATATAGAAAGGAGGTTTTGTCATTTGAATCATCCAAGAATTGTTCATTTATGTAATGTAAAGGAGGTTGCCCCCTCGAAGAGGCCGAATTCTAAGGTGTTGATCTATCTTTTCTATCTTTTCTTGAGCTGGTTTCATAACACACCCCCTTATGCAGCGCATGGAGGGTTTTGAGGGAGAGCACCACTATATTCAGTCCTATATCCTTGACTGTAATAAGTACAATATGATCCTTGTCTGACTCTGCATGAATGGACCCATCTGGTAATCATATAGTTCATAGATCTAGGGTCCTTACAAGCTCTGCTGCTTGGCTTGTCCAAGGTTTCAGGCTCGCTTGCTCTACACTCGCTTGGCCAACACCCACCTATATTCTATTCGTTTAGATCTGCAACTCGCATAAATCCTTCTGGACGCTCCCCAGCGTCTGCATGTATTTCTACTCAAACTGTTGCATCACTTTTGTCATTGTCTCCCTGACTTTGTCATCTCATCAAGATCGCTCTCTGTCAATACCATGGGAAAAACATGTGTTTTATCATATTTCTTCTTTTTCCGTGTTCCACCATTTTTCTCCTTTCCATTTCTTTTCAAAATAAAGGGGATGCTCTGCCCCTCATCACCCCCTCCACCTTGGCCTGAAATATCTTCTTCCTCTGTCTCCGGCGAAGGTGACTTATCACCTTTATGCAACTCACAATGTTCTTTTTTCACCTACTCCTTAGCAGCGCATTCGTGCTCTATGCGACCATTTTCTACAACTTCCTTCTTTTTCTATTCTGCTAGGGTATGCATAGCTTTCTTAGCAGCCTCCTTTATTTTCTGTGTAGCAGAACTTTCCACACCCATGCTTTTTCACATCTAACTCTAATAGGGCACACCACACTATAGCCCATAACCCTACGATCTCCTGCACATCTGTTTCTAACACCAAATGGGGAAACTGGTGCCATTTATTCTCTAGACCTTGACGTGCTTGGATATAGACTCTGTGGAAGTCAACCATGACCGTTGCGTAGGATGATAGCTGTGTGAACAAGGTTGGGGACAACCTTGGACGTTGACTGAGAACCATATGGATATCCATTTCCATAAGAGTCCAAAATATCTTTGTTTTTGTAATCTGCACAGCATCATTTGTAGACCATAAAGAGGAAAATTGCACTACCTTTGGCAATCCTTCCTCGAGAAGAGGAAATTGGCTATCCTCTGGCAACCTCCATGCAATGAGCACAATTGATAGCAGTAGCCAAGCATAGTGGAACATATTGTTTTCCTCATGGGCTTCTCGGTAGTTCGCTAGGAACCCCAGACAAAGGTACTTGGCCCAATTAAATTGTACGCCTTTCGCACACTATGCAACAAGTGAAACTACTAGCATCGGAACTTCGTCCACGCATCATTTTCTCATAACCTTTCCTGCTAAAATCTGGGTAGAAAATTGAACTTCCTGGTCTAAAATAGAGAAAATGGAATACCCTTGCGGCTTCTTAAGGAGGTTGTATTCCTTCTTCATCTTATCTACAAGCTATTTCTCCCCAACCTTCCCTCCAAACTCCTTTGCAAGGTTTGCGCCTTTGTAAGTCATTTGTGTGATTCTTTGAATCAAGATGTCTATGATGGGGATAGGCTCTCCTAGCCATAAGCACCCATCATTCACCAATGTGAGGATCTGGTGCACACATATCGTATTAATTGGGGTGTGGTGATAATGTGGCACC
Source organism: Pinus tabuliformis (assembly GCA_031772625.1). Classification (NCBI taxonomy): domain Eukaryota; kingdom Viridiplantae; phylum Streptophyta; class Pinopsida; order Pinales; family Pinaceae; genus Pinus; species Pinus tabuliformis. The sequence goes on from CM062820.1 coordinate 267,281,198, forward strand.
AATAGAAAATCGAGCAACCCTGATAGCTCAACACTGTGAACCCATTCCATTAGCTCCAATGTTGTAACACCCGTTTCTTCGTAATAGATCCTTCGCATATATTTATCTGTTGCCAAATGTGGAAACTTAGTGTGGTCCGGGAGGTCCCAATCCTCCATCTTTAACAATGGGATCCGCACAAGCCGAGGACCTCCAAAGGGGGACCTTCTTAGGTAGCAGGGGCATGGATACTATAAAGTTCTTGGTATCAAGGTCCTTCGTTACATTTCCTTCTCCCTTCCATAGAGGGATATGCTTTGGTAGCCTCGTCATGGATTCAATACCCTCAGTGTCCACATCCTTGATGCCTTGGAATTCTTCTTCCTCAAGGTCCACCAACTATTTAGGCTGCTTATTCTTTTTCTCCAGGTTCTTCCTCAGCGACATGCTCACCCGCACCTTCTTTTGCTTCTCCTTTGCAAAAATTTTTGGCTTAACTCATTTTTTTTCTCTAGTAGGGATGTGCTTCGGCCTAGGTGACATCGACGTCATAGGCACAAAAGCTGGAGCTTCCATAGTTACAACTTTCGGGGATGCTGTGTCTAAGATATCATCGTCGCCACTAATAGTTTCATCACGATTTGTTGTAGACATTTACTTAAGAATAAGCTTTCAGTTTATCTCAGTCAATTCAAAAAACACTTGGCTCGCAACTAAATCTTCCCAAACTTGACACTTCATCCAGCGAAGGCCATAACACTCAAGTGTAATTCTTAGATAGCAAATAGTTTTCTTGCAAGCAAACATGTCATATTTATACGTGCTTTGGAATTCAAATCTGACCGTTCCCTCCAAATTTGGATGATAAATGTTGTTTTAGTGACAGATCTTCAAAGATTTTTTCCTTAATTTCCACCACCCTGCTCCTCTTAATTGTTTTATGTCTGTCAAGTCATGAACAATAACTCTAACGGTCATTTTCCTACTGGGTTGTGTGGTACCTCCCCCCATGGTGCAATTTCCTAAGTGCAGCTCCATTTTTTGCATCTTCGTCTCTCTCCATGCAGCCTGGTCGCTGCCTTTCCTCCAACATGGGAAGTGTAGTTTATAGTCCCGCGCTCCCTTGCAACTTCTTGGAGCACTAAGACTATCATGCTACCATATAGTCATTTTGCAAGATCCCCGGTATATAACTTCAATTTTCTCTCAGTCACTCTTCTCGGGAAGGGTTCCCCATTCAACTTCGCAAGCTGAACTACACCTCCATATATAATTTCTTTGAAAATATATGGCCCCAAACAATGCATCTGGAATTTACCTAGAAATTTAGTGAATTTACTATCATATAACAGGACAAGATTGTTTACCTTGAATGTACGAAGCTTGATATGGTGATCATGTCATGCTTTTTCACGTTCCTTCTGTACTTGTTGATGGAATCCTGCCAAAAGTCGGTCTTCTTTGATGTCCATGAGTTGTGTGAGCCATTCCTCTAAGGCCTCATGATCCACCATATCTGTCAAAGTTGCTATGTGCAAACTAGGCACATTGTATTCCATCGGCATTACGGCTTCGACCCCATATACTAATATGAACAATGCTTTCCCTGTCAGCTTCTTACAAGTAGTCCTATAAGCCCAGAGTACTACAGGTACATGCACATCCCAATCATTCCACTACACGTTGGACATCTTCATCAACGCATTCTCCAAAGTCATGTTAAAGGCTTCAATAGTTCCATTCGCCTGCAAGTGATATGGTGTACTCTTCTGATGGTAGACCTAGAATTCCTCAGTCAACGTGCTAATCATTCTATTCAGAAAGTGCATACCCCAGTCACTCATCAATACTTCCAGGCATCCAAATCTAGTTAAGACATACTCAAACAAGAATTTTGCTATCATAGCCCCTACTAATCCTTAACTAGCTATGCTTCTACCCATCTAGTTAGATATTCCATCGCTGTGATAATATAGCGTGCACCTGTTTTCTTTATAGGGGGTTGAATTGGCCCCACAAAATCAATCGCCCACTTCTCAAAGGGTTTCAAATATACCTGAGGGTGTAGTGGTAGCTCATCTCTTCACGATGGTTTGTCGGTTCTTTGATAGACATCGCATACCTTACAGTATGCCTTGTAATCTTTGTGAAATTTTGGCCACCATAGACCTGTGCACAAAATATTCTGCGTAATTTCCTTTCCTACGTAATGGCCTCCCACAGCTCCCATGTCAGCTTAAGCGAGAATATTTTCCCGCTCAAAGTCCAGCACATATCGTCACAATATTTCATCTACACCCATTTTATACAAATGCCCGTAATAACTGAAAAATCAGCCACGCGCACTACTAATTCCTTCTTCTGCTGACTTTTATATCCTTCTGGTGCCATCCCCGTAGTCAGTAAGTGAATAATATCTACAAAATGGTGATCTGCTATGTGCACCACAAAGAGCTACGCATCTAGCAACTCTTCTTCTAGATACTAGGTTCCTCTCCTATTTCAATCCACGACATATGGTCAAGTGCCACATTTAACCTTCCTAGTTTCACAATGACCTCAAAGTCGTACTCCTAAAATAATAACGGCCATCTACAAATTCCCCCGCCCCCCCAACACAGGCTTGTTGACAAGGTATTTTAAGGTAGAGTGATCTGTATACATCTTGAAATGTCCTCCTAACAGATAATGCTAGAATTTTTGCAACACGTAGACAATGGCCAACCCTTCACACTCAGTTGTTGAATAATTGTTCTCGGCCTTTGATAGCTTCCTACTTGCAAAGGCTATAGGATGGTCTAGTTCACTTTCATCGATCTGTGTTAGTACTGCACCTAGCACAATGCAAGAAGCATCCACATGTACATGAAATTCCTTTTTCCAAATGGGGAATACCAAGATCAGTGCAATTACCATCCTTCCTTTCAACACATCTAAGTTGCACTGACATTCTTCATCCCAACAGAATGTCATGTCCTTCTTTATCTTTAGCAGTTTCTCCATGGGTACAGTAATTTGAGAAAAAACTTTGATAAATTTTCTATAGTATCCCATAAGTCCTAGCGTTGTGTGCATATTCTTGATGTTACTAGGGGCCTCCAAGTTCACAACTACCATAATATTTATAGGGTCCACCATCAATCCTTTCATTCACACAACATGACCCAGCAAGATCCCAAAAGGAACACAGAATATGCATTTTTTCAAATTCAGCACGTTCTGGTATTTGCGACAGGTATCGAACATCAGGGGCAAACTTGCTACATCACTATTCCAAACACCATCCAGTCATCAAAGTATACCTCCATAAACTTATGAATGAACTTCTTGAATGCTACTATGACTATGTAGGAAAATATCGCATGCAAATTCTTTAGTCCAAATGGCATCACAGTGTACTAGAAAAAACCCCACTCCATTGATAAGGTTGTTTTTCTTCTATCCTCTGGCATGATGTTGATCTGATAATACCCTAAAAACCCATCAGTAAAGGAATAGGCCTCCTACCCTCCAAAATTTTCTACCACTTCATCTATGAATGGAGTGGAAATGGATCATGGACACATGCATTGTTAAGCTTCCACAAATCTACGCAGATCCTTATTTTACCCTTTTGTTTCTTTTATTGAATGACCATCGAGCTCACCCAATCGGATTCTTCAACAGGTTCTATGATGCCTCCCTCCAACATCTTATCCAGCTCTTGGCAAACCTTTTCCTTATACTTAGGATTAAGGCAATAAGGCCTTTGTTTAGTAGGCTTCGTGTCTAGCTTCAGTGTGATCTTCATGATTCCCAAATCATATATTATGCTCTTTAAATCTAAAAATTTAGTTGGAAAGAGATCCTGGTGTTCACGGAGTAATTCAACAACATTATCTATTGTAGCATCGTCCCAATAACCTCCAATTTTCACTAACTTTGGTTCTTCCTCAGTGCCAATGTTTACTTTATTTGTTTTGAAGGGTGTGGAGATGTTCAAGTTTTCTATTTGTGGTCCCCCGTCTTCGTGATGCCCTTCTACCTCCGAAATATTGATGTTCCTTGGGTCTTCTTCTCCCTCTTCAGTGATCACATTATAGCATTCGAATGTTTGGTGCAGCTGGGTGCTCCAGTCTAGTTGGGTCCATTCCATAGGTTCCTTTGGCATTCTGAAGATAACCTCCTTAATCTCTTGCAGTACTTCAGCGATGCTTGCAAAGAGATCTTCAAAGTTTAAAGTCAATAAGAACCCTTCCTTCAATACATTCCACTCTGCAATGCCATGGTGGAGCTCCGTTTCTAGGTACCAGTTAATGGGAATTGTGTCCAAGTTATGACAAAACATGTGTACCCATTCTAGCTGCAGTTATGTTCCCCACGCTTTAGTCCACTTCACTACGTGATCATGCATATCGTCCCTTCCCTCATACTTCTCATTCATTCTGGTGTTGGCACACCCAAACTGTAGCTTCATCATTCTTTTGTAATCTCACCATCTAGAAAAACTATCCTTATGTGTACCCCACCATCATGTAGGCCTAGCGTGCAATGCCAACTCTAATTCTTGGAAGCGGTGTTCCTCAGGGACCTCATTCTCAAATTCCTCCAAAAACAAATCTATGTCAGTTAAACCATCATTATAAGGTAAATTTCTTACCTCTGACGAAACACTTCACAATGACTTCATCATCATGTTGCATCGCAATGTAGAAACTACATGTAAGTGATTCTGCCAATGCTATAACTCCTTACCTGAATCAGAGGTGCAGGAAATCCCCTGGTCCCATGCAATCTACCCATCTGCCATTTGATTGATCCAGTCGTGATCTCGCGTTGTTATCTTGTAAAGCTAATCCAGCTCATTATCACTTTCTTCATAATCGTGGAGTGGTTCAATATATCTTACCCCTTCTGTAGGGTCTATAGGCACTATAACCCGAAGTGACTTTCTTTCAAATGACATCATTCTTTTCTTCAAATTGATGACCCCATTCATATCAATAGCCCAATCAATTCCAAGGAGTGCAGGCTAAGGATTACTGTCATCGACAATTTCTATAACTTCAAAGTCTACCATCACACTCGCACCTTCGATATCCACTATTACCCCATATAATCATCCTATGGGGATGAATTTCTGCTAGTTTTCCATCCTAAGTTGAATCGGAGGCCACTGCAGCACAAGTCTCCCCATCCTTTCCCATGTCTATTTTAGTAATACGTTCGCATTAGACCCCAGATCCAAAATGACCTGGTCCATCTCATAATCACCTATCTGTGTTGTTAGTCTCATCTCTCACCGTGTTCGTGCCTTATGCTTTCCAACTTTTTGGAACATGCAGTGTTCTTCAGGGGCCTTTTCCTTGCTGGCACATTTATTTATTAGTTCCAGTAGGCTTTCCATAGCCTTGTTATCATGCAGCAGTTTCTTTCAGGTCTCAAAAAATGTACTGAGTATAGAAGGATCAACATCTGCAGGCGCAATGAGTTCTTGTATCTTGCCCTAGCTTTCTGAGGTGGAGACCTCCGCGAAGCTCTTCTTGGCTTCCAAAAAAGTTTCCTCAGTGCAATCCACGTCAAAGCTAGCTTCTTTCTTTGGCACTTTGCGGACCCATCCTTTGTCTTCATGTTGTTTACCTTTATAAACACTAGTCATCATTCCACTTCTTAGCACAATATTAATGCTTTGATCTTCTTCATGGGGCTTAGCCCTCATCATTTGTAAATTCTGCGTCGGTTGTTGAGGCTGTGTTTTCTTCTCTTTCATTTTAGCTATTAGCACCAGGAATTCTTCTATAATATGGTCGAACTGTCTGCAGTATTGACATGTGTTGGGACAGGGTCCCCTAAGGTCAATTTTTGGGAAAAAGCCCATGTTTTGGGGCTGAAAGACCAAGTTTTTGTATATAAAATGTAAAGTCTCTGCAAGTTGTGTTCATTGAGTGTGTAGATGTAAAGTGTCATAAAGGGTTTTTACCCTTCTTTTATGTATGTTGTGTCGGCTTGTATATACCTACCCATGGTCCGTGGACCATGGGATTGTATAAAAAGGATGTTGGAAATAATACTGAGAGGGGGGGTGAATCAGTATTATTTAGTCAAATATTCCCTTTTTCAAATTCAGATAATATACGTTATTTCAATTAATTAGACCCGCGTATATACGCAACTATGTTGAAAGCAAACCGTGTATACAATGCAAACTTATAATTTACTTTATTTGTCAAATGTTGATTGTTAATCTGTGTTTCAGAATCAAATAACTAGTAAGCAGGAACAGTAAAACAGAACAGAAGACAATCACACACAAGAACACAAGATATAAGGTGGAAACCCAATGTGGGTGAAAACCACCTGCTACAATTCGTCTCTATCTTCCTTTAGTTAGAAACTTCTTTTTACAATGTATTGGTGCAATCCTTTACCTGTACGCAGGCTGCAACCTGCAGAGAGCTACAACCCTCTCTCGTTCTCCAGCTTCTCCTGGAAGGGAGCTACAACCCCCTTAGCTCTTGCACTAGCCAAGATACTAGTACGTAGGTGTTGGTCTACAGAAGGCTACAACCTTCTCTTTCTTCCAGGGACCACGTTTCATAAATTTTCAGACTGGATCCACAGATAACATCAATCAAACATCAAGAATTTCTGCATCAACCAATCACCTCTTCACCAATCAAAACTGGATTAAAATAAACACTTTTCTGACGACTGTACCCAGATCACAGTAACAGTAACCACACACCAAAACTGAACCCAAAACATTGCAGTAATAAACAGAAGTAGCAAGATCACAACTCAAAATATATACGCTACTTTAATAGCCTGAAACATGCGTGCATACGCTTCTGTGTATGGAACAACCTGTGTATACGCTGTTTGCCTTCACTGAACCAGCGTATATACACGCCTTCGCTTCATTGAACCTGCGTACAGATATATAAAGGATAATTCGCTCTTTCAGATATTTTAATTAACCCAGATTATCAGTTTTATAGATCAAGCAAGTGCCACATATGACAGATCAAAATCATACAAAGATACTATCATTCAAGCTTAAATATTACGATCCATCAATAGAACTTATCCTTCTCTTTGTGCTAAGGTTCCTCCTTCATTCAGATCCAGATCTGCACCATAACCCAATTACCAGTATTCCAGATCTAACACTTTATCATATATTCAACAATAATCCCGATGATCCTTTTCCAAATGATCTCCTTCCTCTTTTATAGTCTTAGGCCTTCCACAATACCACGGTCCAAAACCATAATAAACCAATACCACAGACCCAATACTTGGGATCAACAGTTCTGACGAGGTACCATGGTCCAAAACCATAGGTTCAAATACCAAGAACTAACTACCATGGACCAAAGGTAAGTTCTCCAACATATACGCGCTTTTCCTTGCATGAAAGTGCGTGTATATGCATACGTGCCTTTGAAACGTCTAACCCGCGTGTATACGCGTCTTCGTCTAGATGAACCTGCATATATGTCTTTTTCTTCATTCTGAAAGCCTGAACTGAGATCTGTCACCAAAGAGAGTTGCCATCAAGGACAACACCTGTGCCATAGTTCCAAACTTGTGTCATAATGCCAACAATCTCCCCCTTTGGACTTGATGGCAACCCCACAATCCTCAAACTCATTCTCCCCCTTTGTCATCAAGGGCAAAGGGTTGTGCTCCCCCTGAGTACATGCTGAAATCTCTGCCCTGCTGTGCTGACCATGCTCCCCCTGACTGCAGGCAAGATCTGCAAAAAGATGTTCTTCAAGAAGAACCATGACTTATACATCATAAAAGACCTTCCTATCACCAAAAGACCCAATACATACATCCATCACCCAACCAAGTGGGGATCATCCACCCAACCAAGTGGGGATACATCATAAATTTACATATGACAACCAAGTTCATTACATGTTCATCCCAGGCATAGTGGGGAAACCAAAATATGGCCATTACATGACCTTGATACCATAAAAAAGATATCACAAAAGAGATACATGACATAGAGATGAAATATCTAGAACAAGACTTATGAAAGTCACCAATAACTGATAGCAGCAGCATCTGTCAATCACCATTCAGATCAGCAACCAAGATTTCCTTCTGTTCTCCCTCTGCCTTTGTTCCACCTGAAACCAACAACAGCTGTGATCTAGAACCAAAATCTTCTAAGATAATGCCAACAACGCATTATAGAAGATTATCTTCTCCCCCTGAACCTGTGCCAGATGGTCTCTGTCAGACCCAAATCAGACAAACTTCAACCAGAGCCTGTCCCTACTGATATCCATCAAACCTCCATATACGCGACTTTCTCTGCACAAACCGGCGTATGTACGCGGATCCTCCTCAGGAAACTCGTGTACACCCATTTTTGTCTGAAACAGACAAGATTTAACAGCAAGATGATGCATCAACTACTCCCATCTTTTGTCTGAGGTATTCAAATGTCTCCCTGGGCAGTGGTTTGGTGAGAATATGAGCAACTTTTTCCTTAGAAGGAACATACTCCAATTTGACCTTTTGTTCCAACACTTGTTCCCGGAGAAAGTGATACTTGATCGGTATGTGCTTGGTCTTTGAATGCATGATTGGGTTCTTTGAAATGCTGATTGCACTTGTATTATCACATAAGATGGAGATACGTGGTGTACAAGTGATTTGAAAGTCCTACAAGGTTTGCATCATCCAAAGAAGTTGAGTGCAACAAGATGCAGCAGCCACATATTCCGCTTCAGCTGTAGATAAAGCAATCGAACTCTGCTTCTTGCTGAACCAAGATACTAATATGGAACCATAAAGAATGCACCACCACTTGTGCTCTTCCTGTCATCCACACTTCCGGCCCAATCTGCATCTGTATAAGCATGAAGTGTGAGATCTGTATCTCTAGGATACCATAAGCCATAGTTTTGAGTTCCTTGAAGGTACTTGAAGATTCTCTTCACTACCTAAAGATGAGTTTCCTTTGGATTTGCCTGAAATCTCCCAACTATTCCCACTGCATGCATGATGTCTGGTCGGGTACCTGTCAAATAAAGTAGACTTCCAATCATAGATCTGTAGGTTGGTTGATGCACTGCTGCTGATTCATCATTTGCACTGAGGCTGCATCTTGTGACCGTGGGGGTACATACTGGTTTTGCATTTTCCATGCCATATTTCTTCAAAATCTGCTTGAGATACTTGGTTTGAGACAAGAAGATCCCGCGTTCATTTTGTTGGATTTGCAATCCAAGGAAATATGTCAGTTCTCCAAGCAAAGACATTTCGATTTCTTTCTGCATCATCAAGGCAAAGCTTTGACTCATAGCTTCTTCATTGCTGCCAAAGATAATATCATCTACATACAAAACAAGTATTAGCAATTTGTCATTTTCAATTTTTATATAAAGATTGCTATCTGCTGATCCCTTTGAAAAACCTTGTTGATGAAGATATTTGTCCAACCGATAGTACCAAGCCCTTGGGGCCTGTTTAAGACCATAGAGAGCCTTTTTTAGTCTGCATACAAGATTTGGATCATTCCCAAGGATGAAACCATCTGGTTGCTCAATGTACACTTCTTCTTCTAGGTCTCCATTCAGAAAGGCTGATTTTACGTCCGTTTGAAATACTTTGAACTTTTGAAAGCTTGAGAGAGCAAGGAACATTCGGATGGCCTCAAGTCTAGCAACGGGAGCAAAAGTTTCTTCAAAGTCTATTCCTTCTTGTTGAGCATACACTTTACAAACAAGTCTGGCCTTGTTTCTAATTACTTCCCCATTTTCATTCAACTTATTTTTGAAGATCCATTTTGTCCCTATGACATTCTTATCTTTTGGTCTAGGAACCAACTCCCAAGTGTTGTTCTTTTTTATCTGCTCAAGTTCTTCATCCATTGCCTTGACCCGGCATTCATCTTTGCATGCCTCTCTTACATTTTGTGGTTCAGTGGAGGAGAGCAATGCCAAATAGCTTGAGGCTTCTGCAATTGTTCTTCTTGTTTGTACACCTACCTCTTTCTACCCCAAAATCTGAGATTCTGGATGATTCTTCTAAACGTACCTGGATGGAGTCTTCTCTTCTATCCTTATCTGTTCCTCTGGTGCCTCTTGAGGTTCTTCTTCATCATTAGTCTGATTTGGAGAGTAGTCTTCATCCTCTTCGATATTTTCATAATTTACTTGTCTAGGAATGTATCCTTTTTCATCAACCACTACATCAATGCTGTCAACAATTCTTCCAAGTCTTTTATTATAACACTTATATGCTTTGTTGTGGGGAGAATAACCAAAGAGAATGCCTTCATCTGCTCTAGGTTAAAGTTTGCCAAGCTGTTCATAATTATTCTTAATATAGCATTTGCTTCCAAAAATTTTGAAATGCTTTGCCAAAGGAGTCTCACCATACCAGAGCTCATGAGGAGTTTGAGTGCTGTTCACTCAGACATTTGTTTTGTTGAGAATAACAACCGCAGCAAATGCAGCTTCACCCCAGAAGGTTGTGGGAGTTCCAGACTCATCAAGCATAGCACGAACCATTTGTTGGATCGTTCTGTTCATCCTTTCCACCACTCCATTTTGCTGAGGAGTCCTAGCTGTAGAGAATTCCCTTCTTATTCCATTTTCTTCACAGAAATCGAAAAATTCATTTGAGGTAAACTCCCCACCTCTGTCGGATCTGAGGCACTTAATTTTGTGATCTGATTCATTTTTAGCCAAGGCTTTGAAGGATTTGAATTTTTCGAATGCTTCGTCTTTGTAATTCATAAGTCCTAACCAAACCATCCTGGAGAAGTCGTCAATGAATAATATAAAGTATTCTTCTCCTTGAGGTGACCTTGTCCTAAATGGACCACATACATCTGTATGGACTAGCTCAAGAGGCTTGCTGGTTGATCCTTCCTTCTCAGGGAAGTTGGTTCTGTTTTGCTTACCAAACTGACATGATTTGCATATGGTGTTGTCTAGAATTTTGATATCTAGAAGACCACGAACTGCCTAGTATTTCCATGCTTTCCTTATTTTTGAAAAGCTTAGATGCCCCAACCTCCAGTGCCATAACCAATGTTCATCATCCTTGCTCAAATAGCATTGTTGTTGTCCTTCTTCAAATATGTATAAGTTATTTGGAGTTCTTCTGCCTTTGATCACTGTTTTTCCTGTATCAAGATCACGAACACTACATCCATTTGATCAGATTGACGTATTGCTTGGGACTGTGAAATCTCCTACACCCTAGATTTAGATGAGGAATTGGAACATTGGCAGAACCAATTGCACGAAGTGTCTAGGCTTCGATGTAACATGACGACCAAATCATTGCGTTGTGTATCATTGGAGGTAATAAGTCTACCTTCTTATGATGGTTTAACTAACATTGATAAATTTTTGGATGTTTTTGAAAGGGAAGTGCCAGAGAAGCATCGCTCCCAAGCCTTGGATTTGGTACTATGCACTATGCCCGCAAGATGGTGGGGTATGCATAAAGACAATTTCGATGGATGGCGTGAATATAGAAGACTGATGAGGGTGCGGTTTGGCCGCCCAAAGGTGCGATTGATAAAGAAATATGATGGAAGGAGTGATCGTCGCGACAACTTGGAAAAATGGATTGATTCTTATGGAGTAGAATCGCAACTAGAGTGGGCGCATTTGTTCTGTCACACTTTAGACATGATACCAATGAATTGATACTTGGAGAAAGAGCTCTGCCATGGCACAAACGAATGGGATATTTTGAGATAGGGATTCTTGATGACATTCAGATTTTAAGATGGATTCGAGTGCATTGATGAAGCATTGCAGGAGGTCAAAATAGAAATCTTCAGAATCCGACAGGATCCAACAGGATCCCTTGGATTTGATTCAACCATATTGGACCACCTAGTTGCTCCATGCGCTGGAATGCTACAATGTGACTATTGAAGAAGAAGAGGAGAATCCAAGGAACATTATTATCCCAAAGGTAGAAGGTCACCACAAAGTCGAGGGGTCGGGGATAGAGAATCTAGATATCACTGCGTCGCTAAAAAATCGATAAGTGAACATTGGGACAGAGGCGGAGCCAAAGTTTGTGAAGATAGGTGACTACTGGGATGATGCTATGGTGGATAAGGTCACTGAATTTCTCTGCGAGTACCAGGATTTGTTCCCTACAAAATTTTCAGACCTGAAAGGGATAATAGGTGATTTAGGGGTGATGAGGATAATGTTGAAACCAAATGTGAAGCCTGTGAAGCAAAGGCCATATCGCCTCAATCCTAAATATAAGGAAAGAGTTTGTTTGGATCTGGATAAAATGTTTGCAGTAGGAATCATTGAACCAGTGGAGGATTCCAATTGGGTCAGTCCTATGGTCATTCAGTAAAAGAAGCAGAAGGATGAAATAAGGATATGCGTAGGTCTCAGGAAGCTAAATGATGCTTGCGTACATGATCCTTTTCCAACCCCATTCATCGATCAAGTGTTAGATAATGTAGGAGGATAGGAAGCATATTCATTCATTGATTGGTTCTCGGGGTACCATCAGATCATATCACGCCAGAAGATAGGAGTAAGACTAGCTTCACTACTGAGTGGGGGTGCTTCCAGTATACTGTAATGCCTTTTGGACTGAAGAATGAACTGGAAATCGTTTCGCACGTAGTCATCGTAACGTTCAAGGACTTCATTCACAAGTTTTTGGAGGTATACTTTGACGATTGGATGGTGTTTGGGCTGCTAAAATGCCATGTAGCTAGTTTCAGCTCTATGTTGGATACAAGCAGAAGGTATCAGATCACGCTAAATTTGATGAAGTGTCTATTTTGCATCCCTTTTGGAATCTTGCTGGGTCATGTATTATGCAAACAAGGATTAATGGTGGATACAACTAAGATCATGATTATCATCAATCTGGAGGCACCAAGAAGTGTCAAACAGTTGCATGTGATGTTGGGGCATACTAGTTATTACCGAAAGTTCATCAAGAGTTATGCCTAGATTACCATGTCGATGGAAAAATTGTTGAAGAAGGATGCTACATTCTTTTGGAATGAAGAATGTCAGGGAAGCCTAGATGTGTTAAAGGAAAATATGGTCACTGTGTTGATCCTATTATTCCTGGATTGGAAGAAGGAATTTCATGTGCAATTGGATACGTCATGTATTGCACTGGGAGTAGTACTGACATAGGCCGGTGAGGGAGAGTTGGATCACCCTATCGTGTTTGCAAGCAGGAAGTTATCTAAGGCTGAGAATAATTATTCGACGACAGAATGTGAAGGTTTTGCTATGGTGTACGCGCTCCATAATTTCAGACACTACTTGCTAAGCAAACACTTTAAGATGTATACAGACCATTCTGTATTAAATTACCTGGTCAACAAGCCTGTGTTGGGGGGGGGGGGGGGGGGGGGGTGGTGGGGGGCGGAATATGCAGATGGTTTTTGTTGTTTCAGGAATATGATTTCAAAGTCATTGTGAAGCGAGGGTGATCCAATGCAGGATTGGATCATCTATTGTGCATTGAAATAGGGGAGGAGCCTACCAATTTAGAGGAGGGGCTTCCTGACGTGCAGCTCTTTGAGGTGTGTGTAGTAGACAATCATTTTGTAGACATCATACACTTTTTGACTACAGGAATGGCTCCAGAAGGGTACACCAGCCAAAAAAATAAGGAATTGGTGGTGCGAGCGGTAGATTTTTCTCTTATTGTAGGTCACTTATATAATATGGGAGTGGATAAGATATTGTGACGTTATGTGCTTGAGTTTGGACGAAGCAACATCCTAGTCGAAGTTCATGGAGGGGTTGTGAGAGGACATTATGCAGGAAAAGCAACAGCCCAGAAGATTTTACGTGCTGGGTTGTGGTGGGCGACACTACATAAGGATTCCAAAGCTTATTGCGGGACATGCGATGCATGTCAGAGGATAGGTAGGCCATCAAGGAGGGATGAGCTACGTCTAAAACCACAAGTGTCATTGCAACCATTTGAAAAATGAGCAATTGATTTTGTAGGACCAATTCAGCCTCCAGGAAAGAAGACGGGTGTGCGGTATTTCATCATCGTGCATGAGTATTTGACCAGATGGATGGAGGTGTATCCTGTAAAGGATTGTACAATGGAAACAATAGCGAAGTTCCTATTTGAATATATGTTGACCAGGTTCAGTTTCCCAAAGGTGTTGTTGAGTGATCATGGTACACACTTCCTTAATGAAACGATCAGCACACTGACGAAAGAGTTCCAATTTTATCATCAGAAGATCATGACGTATCACCCTCATGCGAATGGGATGGTGGAAGCATTTAATAATATATTGGAGAAGGCACTAACCAAGGTTTGTAACGTGTAGGGGAATGATTGGGATGTGTGTGTACTGGCAGTGTTATGGGCTTATTGAACTACTTGTAAGAAGCTGACTTGACAAACACCTTTTCGACTAGTCTAGGGCATAGGAGTTGTGATGTCGATGGAGTACATTGTGCCTAGTCTACGGATAATGGCATTCACAAGAATGGTAGACCGTGGAGCCTTAGAAGAAAGGCTTGCATAGCTGACAGAATTGGAGGAAGATATATTATCGGTTGGATTCCATCAACAACTTCAAAAGGAGTGCGAAAAGGCATGGCGCGATTGGCACATCAAACTACACACCTTCAAGGTATATGATTTAGTTTTATTATATGACTGCAAGTTTGAAAAATTTCTAGGAAAATTTTAGATGCATAGGCTGGGGCCATATGTGATCAAGGAGATTACCGATGGTGGAGCAGTTCAACTTGTGAAATTGAATGGAGATCCATTTCCTGAGAACGTAAATGGTAGCTGATTGAAGCCATACACTGGGGATTTGGCTAGATGACTATATGATAGCAGCATAGTCTTAGTGCTTCAGATAGCTACAAGGAGGTGTGGGACTATAAACTACATTGCCTGTGTTGTAGAGTTGCACGATGAGGGGCCTGTGCAGAATAGAAGGGTGTCAAGATGTCAATAGACGTGCGAAGGGAGCTGCGCTACAGGACGAAAAACCGTGTAGCGTAGTGAGAAAGTGACAGTTAACGTCGTTGTTCATGATTTGACAATGAGTAAACGGCTAACAGGATCAGGTGTGAGACATTTAAGGCTGAATTTAAGAGCGAGATCTTTGAAAATCCACCGCCAATCTAGCATTTATGAGCAAATTTTGGGGGAAACAGTTGGATTTGAATTCGAATTTGCCTATAAATTACAGATGGTTATCTAGCGGGAAACACTTTTCATTCTGAGATTTTCTGAGTTATGCCCTCTATTATGCATGAACCATAAGTTCTTTAAGGACTTGGTGGCTAGTTCTATGTTTGACAGGTTACCTAAGGAGACCCAGCAGCTCATTAACAACTTCATGTCTGCACCCATGGAAACTGCAAGTGCCGAAGGGTCTATTTCCTCTGAGGGAGCTGCCCCTAAGGTCGTGAGTATGGAGGTTCCCGTAGGGGTACCTAAGTCATCAAGGTCGCCTAGGCCAAATCCTATGCTGGTAAGAGAGGTTCCCAAGACAAAGAGAGATAAAAAAAAGAAGATGATGCTGGTGCGTGAGTCACCAACGAAACATCAGAGAAAAGAAAAGCCTATGCACAGGAGAAAGGAAAAGTAGTAGACCTGGAGGCCAAGGAGGGCACAGAGGAAATTGATATTGAGGGGCTATACCCTATTTCAAATTTGCCAGAGTACATCCCTTTGTGCCAAGGTAAGGTGAAGGTCCCAAAGGACCCAGATGATGGAAATTTTCTCCTTCATACACCTCTGCTACCAGAGAATATCATGTTTGAAGGTCCATGCTTACTAGGCATCCCACATCTAAAGCTTGAATATTGGGACTAGGGGGACATTGAGTTGTTCCCCCACCTAGCTACCGATATGTTTATGAAGCGCGTGTTCTATGAGGAGTCTAGTGTCACCGTGCTGGAGACGGTGAAGTGGATTTGTGGGGTGGAAAAGGCAGGATTGTTGAATATACTATGGGTGTCACATTGCCACTGCACCCCGATAAATTTGATTGTTATCAAATAGTTTTTGTGCTTAGTGCACGACGGGTGCCTATGGTTGGGAGAGCTAATCCCTATAACTAACATGTTGATCCATAGGATCACCTTACTACCACATTGAGGACTAAATTTGTTCAAGGCATTTGGTAGCAAGACGGGCGAGTGCGACCTCGCCGAGAGGATGAAGGACAAGTTTAAGCTTGTCAAAAAGTCACGCGAGTATTCAATTTCAAGAATTACAAACCCCGCAGTGAAAGTGGCCACCTAGATCTTAGCTGGAAAGGTAATGTGGAAGTGTCGCGCAAATGAGGTGTCAACACCAGTGGTTTCACTAACGTCCCAGTGCATGGAGGGCGTACAGTTCAACTGGGCACACTACCTATGCAGCCAGTTCCTCGCGAACTGCAAAGAAGCACAATACCACAACAAGATGTTTCACTACTCATGGCTCTTACTTTCAATTGTACTGGTCACATACGAGTTTCTAGAGGATAGCCAATTTCCTCCGATCATGCCAGATTTTCCATAAGTAGCGAAGTTTTCTTTGCTATGGGCCACAAAGGACACTGAGTGGGTCAGGGAGAGCAAGGTGTTTTGGGTATTGATTGAAATGAGCATTAATATGGCCATCAACCAGAAGCCAGGGTGGTCACAAACCATATTTGAGCAGTTGTTGAGGTACGCGAGAGTTCAAAGTAGACTTCCACTGTATTTCCATTTGGGCCCGAAAGGACCCAGAACGAAAGTGGTATGATTTACCATACCTCGCGATGGATGATGCCATTGCAATGGTCCTCAAGCATTGGCTAGTAGATTAGCACACAACATCTGATTTGTCCGTCAGGTCTACTAAGTCCGAAGAAAAGTAGAAAAATGAAGTGGCTCGATTGAAGGTTCAGCAGTTGGTTGAAAAGCGAAAGAAGGAGACTGAGGACAAGGCCCGAGTAGAAGCCTAGCACGTTGCAAAGGAACAGGAGGAAGATTGCGATTCTGACCGAAGTCAGAAATCTCCTTCGCCATAGATAGAGGAAGAGGAGAAATTAGAATAGGGTGGAGGAGATCTGGAAATCACTCCCTTCTGAGTAAAGCAGAATAAGGAGTAGGAGAAGGAAGGGTCACGCAAAAATACCAAGGCCACTAAGTTGTCACTAGACTTGATCACCTTGACAAAGGGTGACTTGGATGACATTGGGGATAAGGTAAGGAACATGACAACAGAACTGACATTGGGGATAAGGTAAGGAAAATGACAACAGAACTGACATTGGGGATAAGGTAAGGAACATGACAACAGAACTGACATTGGGGATAAGGTAAGGAACATGACAACAGAATTGTTGTATCGGCAAAAGCAGGCATTAAGTTCCATTCAGATGGGTTTGCGCAAGCTACAGATCCAAAACACTAGACTACAGGCAGGAGCTAGTAGAGCAATGCAGCCTCAATGGAAGCGGTAATGTTGGTTCGCTCTTTAGATCTTCGAGAAGTCATGCGGCCTGATGGAAACTTATTCACAGAGGTGAAAACTAACAAGGCTAGTGTCAACGCGCTGAGGAATTTTGGCCTCAACTTGGCCACACTCCCTAGTGAATTCCTTCACACACTACAAGCAGGTGTGATTGAAGAGCTTAAATCCTAAGAGAAACGCACGCTGAGCATGATTAGTGAGAAAAAGTCAACAACAAACAAATATTCATTGAGAAGACATTCATGCTAAAAGCCTAGAAGAAGGTTCGAGAGAAGAATGAGTGCACTGCATCCGTGGTATTCTGTAGAACTATTCCAAAGCCGCATATCCTAGAAAAAGCGTCGGTGGAAGCCAAAATCAGGAAACTAGCTGCAGGTGTGTGCAATGCATGGACAGAGATGGCCAAGGTTCAGTTTCAGTTGAGCCTAAAAATTACAGAGCTTGAGTTGAAGACACAACCTTCAACTCCACTAGAGGTTAAAGAATAGCATCAAGCTGCTGTCAGGGATGGAGTTGCTATAGTAGATGTTGTGATGGTGGAATGCACTATGCTCTTTGAGCAGTCTATGGAGCTAATCACGAGTCTATAGGAAGATCCTAACCTATAGAGGTTGAACACAAAGGCACGGGAATTTTAGCAGCAGTATGAAAAAGCAAAGGTGACAATGCGCACCATCATTGTAACATAGAGATTGGCAAAGCTGTAGGAGGCAAAGCAACTGCAAGAACAGGTGGAAGTAGCACAACGAAAAGAGGCAGTCCTTAAGGCCAGATTGGGGCCTTAGCTGGATGAGACTATGTGATCTCCGCCACCATTGGGGAGAAGTTGGCCAGTCTATGGAAAACATAGCAGAAGATCCAGGAAGATAGTGTAGGACCAGCAGCGGAGCATCTGGTGGAGTAGGTCATGCTGGCAGCTACGCAGTGCACAGCTAAAGCTGCAGTAGCACAAGTGGAGTTGGGATGTCTTCGTAATAAGATCTCCACGTCAACAGAGTGACTCGGGGGCGAGTCACGATATTTGTGTTGGGGGCATGTTGGGACAGGGTCCCCTAAGGTCAATTTTGGGGCAAAATCCCAAGTTTTGGGGCTGAAAGCCCAAGTTTTCGTAGATAAAATGTAAATTCTCCACAAGTTGTAGTCGTGGAGAATGTAGATGTAAAGTTTCATAAATGGTTTTTACCCTTCTTTTATGTAAGTTGTGTCGGCTTGTATAGATCTACCCATGGTCCATGGACCATGGGATTATATAAAAAGGAGAGTCTTAGAGAGTCTAAGGCAGTAAAGAGAAGTTCATAATGGGTGTAATGGGTTAGTAGAAGTGACGAGCAAAGAGTCTTAGAGTAGAAGAGAGACTCTGCAGCTGTGTGCACAGAGGCCTAGAGTAAAGTCCATAGACCCCTGCAGGTGAGTGTGCAGGGTAGTTTGAGTCTGTAAGAATATTTGAAGCGTTGATAAAGAGACTGTTTCGGAAATATCTATGTTTTGTCCTTTTACTTATGTTATGAATGAATGCGATTATGTTATGATGAATAATGGGTTTATGATTTAATGTTGTATTGATGCGTGAATCTGTATGTTTTACATTGTTATACGAACACAAGTAACATTATCTGTTTACGTGAATAATATCTTAATTCATGCTAAAGATATCAGACACTTAAGCTAATCTGGGTAATAACAAACTTAGGAGTGATTACAAAGGCACACAAGTCATTGATTCACTGATTTAGGTTCCGCAAAAGACAGTCATAGACCTTCGCCAAGGTCTAAGCGTGATTAAGAGAAGTATATCGATAATCCTTAAAATGATTATCGATCTATGCGAAGGCATATTTAGGGCATAAAACAACATTACACTAATCTCTGAGTGTAGAAACTTGGTTCCAACATCCCCCCATACTGCTTTAGGTGAGACTTCAGTCCACGCTTCACAGATTGATGCTAAAAGGGCCAATAGTGTAGGGATTTGTTTGGCTAACTTAACACTGAACCTAGGTCATGACCCACTAACCCAACAACATGATGGGTGTGTGGGATTTTGGCAATCTTGCACATAGTCCCCCAGCTATCTGAAATTGTAGCAGATAATTTGACCACGACCTCTACCAGGTCCTCCTCCTCCTCGGCCCCATCCTCAACCCTAATAACCTCCACGCACTCCTCTGGTCCCTTGATCTAGAGGTAGTGTTTCTTCTTGCATACGATATATAGGGGTTCTTTCCATCATCAATTCATAGATTCAACAGTAGTGCTCATCGTGGCCCACAGATTTGCAGAAATTACAGAACAATTGTTGGGGTGTCTGAACGAACTTCTGAAGTAAAGGAAAATTGTTCTTCACATGTTGCCCAGTAACTTGACAAATGGCACACCACAAAACAGCCCCCATGCTTAGCCCTGTTGGGGCTTCTAGTTTCAGGGGAATTGTTCCCCTCCTGTAATATAATTCACGTATACGGGACAATGATCCTTATCATACCCGTGGCCCTTGGACTTCAAACACCAAACTTTTTCGCATACTTTAGGCTTAATTTCCTTGGCTTTCTTCAAAATATATAATTCTAGGTATAGGCTTGCTAATTGTGAGTCGATCTATTGTACCCCTAGGTTCATGTCTTGGATAGGTGATGCATGCAGCCTCATCACGATATCCAAGGCTTATGCCTGTGTTTCTATCTTCTGTTGTGATAAAGAAATTCTCAAGTGGGGTAAAAGTGACACTATAAACCATTCATGATGCTGGCTATCTATGATCTGCATGTCATCCTATCTGATCTGACACTTCAACCTCTAATCAAAGTCCCAAGGTGTCTCCTCGACCTTCATCATGGTCTCTTTAAATCCAATTACTGACTGTGAGTTACATTTAGGTTTACTAAACTCTTTGTTCAAAGTTGTCTTAGTCTCTACTAGCGTTACAAGAGGATTATCAGAGAAATACTTAATATACCAAGTTAGTGTGTGATCCTCTAAAGTAGTAACCAACTGTGCTTTCTTTATATTATCATCAGTGATCTGTTGAGTTGTCCATATAGTATTAACAACAAACCAGAAATACTCAGGATCTTCACTTCCTATGCCCTTCAAGATAGGTGTTTTCATTATGTTCACCATGTTGAAAGGTGGCGGTGGAAGTCAAGGTGTGGGCGAAGGTGTATGTGGTGGAGGTGGAGGCGGTGGTGGAGTGGATGGATGGTTTATTCTAGGAATCCCCCGAGTGATTAGCTAAATAGTGCTTCGTGGTGTATTCTGTCATGCCCCTTCATCGTCACTTGAAGGAGGTCCAATCAATGGACTATACTCTGGTCCCGATCCTTCGTGATTTCTAAAGAATATTCCACTTCGTGTAGCTCTAAACATCAAGGTATTGGCATCACCTATTTTTCACATAACAACATTTTAATTTAAGTATTCAATGATCTTAAATAGTTACCCCATGGTCCTTTGAAGAATTTTTGCTATAGTTAACTGAGGTATCAACTAGAAACTCTCTAACAAATCCTCCTAGAATTCAATCGAACCAGTGATCGATAGCCCACACAATCTTGTCTTTAGAAGCTTCTAGTCATCGCACCAATTCTAGAGTCCACACTATAGGACTATTAAGCTTCCACCTTCCTTGACTGTCTATCGACTAGGCTAACCACTCATATAATTCAATAGGGATGGTGCAGAATAAGATTTCGTGTATCTCTGTATACATATATTTTTCCAACCAATCTTCCTTTGATAGGCACAGATTCCTATTTTCTTGCACCATGAACTCGTGAATCTTTCGATCCAACAAATTTTCAATTTCTTTCTTGGTCAGGTTCCAATGATGCGACATCACACATCTCTTTCAAGTAGATCCCAGTCCTGGAAACGAAACCATTTGTTGGTTTAGGGGGTCCTGACCCAGGTTCAGAGTTAGTTGCACCAACCAATAAAACCCTACACTACTAGCCCTTTCAGCAACAAACAGCATAGCACAAGCTACAGTCTCACCCGAAGCAGTACGGGGGGACGCAAGAACCAAGTTTCTGCATCCAGAGACTAGTGTGATGTCTTTCAATGCCTTGGATCTGCCTTCACGTAAATCGATAAACTCTTAGGGCACGTTACTGCAACTTTGTTAAAACAACCTTTAGACCCTCACAAAGGTCCATGATCAGTCCTTGTGGACCTTTAACAATCAATTTACCTACTTACCTACATGAGAAAGAAATCCTAACTTGGAGTTCGCACAAATCTACTTAATTCACTAGAAAACATAAGAGAAATCACCAGAGTCTTCACGGAAGTGTTTAAGCATGCATTACGTACATTATTAAGATAGATTCAAGACAATCACGTAGTATTCAACCAGTATTACATAAAACAAGTCATTTATCAATAGCTTATAACATTAACAAATATAACATAAATACTCAATAATTCTTCATAAAATTGTCTTTTAATGATATTCAATTCACAGATTACAAACTCAAACTACCCTACGCACACAGTTGCATGGGTCCACACACTCAGTTGCGGACTCTACCTAAGCCTCCATGCACTCAGCTATGGAGCCTTTCTTTCCCTATCTAAGCACAGGAAGCAGAGCCTTCATGCCTTAGCTCCTGCCCAAGACTCTTAAATCAATCTGATCCTCTATCTTAGTTCTATCTAGTTACTTCTTACTTTCACTAAGACTCAACTATTTATAGAATTTTTCATACAATGCCATGGTCTGTGGACCATGGGTGAATCTCAAAACTGACTCAAAACTTATTCAAAACAAGAGGCTAATCCCCTTTGACTCCTATTCATCTGCGTGCTCTGCATCCACAAATCGTGAAGACTTTACATCATTTACAAAATTGTACCAAAATTTGGGTTATCTTAACCCCAAACTAACCCAAGGGACCCCATCCCATCATATATTCACACCCCTCTAAACTATATAAATAGAGGGAAGATGGAGCTCATTTGGAATATCAGAGAGAGGGAAGAGAAGATGTGGAGTGTTGAAATCTTAAAAAGAGGATATCCTCTTGTGGTAGAACTTATGGAAGATTTGTCTTGATTCATCTCTTATTATTGATATCTTGTTAGTGAATCTGTTGGGAAGAAGGAAGATTTGACTTGGCATCTAGAGGTGGAATTTTTTGTGGTTATGGGTCTTGGATATCTCATTTGATCTGATTCTATAAGAAGAAAATTTTCTAAAATTTCCCCTTGCAGGGGTTTTTCCCTAGCTTTGAACCTATATCTTATGTTCTATTGTCTTTTGAAATGTTTATGTTTAATGGTAATTTCTTGATGAAGAAAGAAAAAATAAAAATAAAATGCGAATAGTCTCAGAAGTAATTACCATGTAATGTAAATTTAATGATAATAAGAAAAACCTCTCGATTTCCAAAATGTAGTGTTGGATCAGAAATTGATGAAACAAACTAAAGAAAATGAATATTATTATTATTTTATCAAGTGGATGAATCAACCAATTGAATATTCTACTTGGATGATGGAGGAAAAGAAATTAAAGTATGGAACCACTATGGAAATTCTTATGAAGACTTTCTTTCCCCAAAAGTTTGATGCAAGAGCATCACCATCAGCAAATTCATTTTGACCATGATGGTCAAAAATTCATTTACTACAGGGAGTGGGTTTGCTGAATTTATTTTAATTATTGGATATACTTGGGAGAATTAGTATTTAAGTTAGGATTGTTATCCATTTGTATAAAATAGGATATTTGTTGTAGTTGATATCCAAGAGATGTTGTAAACATTTTTTATTATTTGGATATTTTCTATATTTATGATTCAGAGCCATAATTAATGGATCTAAATTGATCATTCATTTATATTAAAAATAGGATCTACAAGCTAAGAGAATGTTCAAATACTTATAGAGGATAGTCAGTGTGAGAGTGAGATTTGGTATGTTTTTCTTAAGGGACTTAATAAATTGAAGAAATTTTGTCTCCTTTTGATGTTGGATTTTTGGTGCTCCACTTTGATTCAAATTTATTCCAAATTGTGTTATAGTTTTACCATCAAATATTTGTTTTAATATTTTGTTTCAAGTCTCAATGGAAGCCACTATATGCCAATTCCTTTGAAAATAAACATTCAACATCGGTTGTCATTCATTGGATCAAATCCTTCGAGGTGAGGAAGTTCTATATGGTGTCGACTTAGTTTCATAAATAATTTGAACAAAAAAAGGAATACAAGACGAAATATTGAAAACTTATTAAGAGTATGTTGTTCGAGGTGGAGGTAGAAATTGGCCCATCAGTGTAAAAGTTAAGTTTTTTTGGTTGAATGCAATCAAGCCCCAACCCCTGAGTAGGGCCTAGTCGAATATCTTGCAACACTTTGAAATTGTACTGGAGCACAATTGGACCTTATTCGTTTTGAAAACTTTGTATAATCGACTAGCCCTCGACTAGTATGTAGTGAAGTTGGACCTTGTTGGAAAATTCAAAGTAGTAGATATTAATTCCAATTTTCCTCAACCTTAATATTTTCTTGTGAACTTTTTTAATATTCTTATGTTTTTTAGTTATATATTATCATCAAACAAATATCAAGAACAAAAAAGTAACAATAGAGGACACATTAATTAGGATCTCCGCCAAGGAAATACTCCTCCAAGTGGAAAACCTGGAAAACTTTTCTTTTCTTATAGAAACCAATTCCAATGAGCCACAAATACTCGAGTCCTAGATCAAGTCCTCCTACAAGTTCCAAGTCATCCCTTCCAGCAAGTCCTTCCTTGATCTTTCTCCAACCATCTTCAATACTGCAACTTCAACCTGTCAGTTTCAATATTGCAACTCTTCTACAACTTCAATCCTCCTTTGAGAAAAACAAGTCTTCCCAAAGTCAATGAAACCAAAACAGAAGAATCGCTCTTCCCGCATCCTAATATTGCACCTGTAATTTGGTTATGCAATTTTGGCCCTACTAAAAGCTGCAGAAACCCTAGATTTTTCATGTGTGAAATAGATGGAGGCCAAAAAAAAAAATTCACTTCCTTCTTGAATTCCTCTTATCTTCTAGAGCTTCGCTCTTCCTTTTTCCAGCTTCCTAGCTATAGATTGAATTCTTTCTTTAGAGATAAAAATTCTTGGTTATTCGGTGTGGAGCTTGATTATCTTCTGTATTCAAAGGTATCGTCTCATTGGACCCCAGTTCGTAATGGGGCGGAAACATCGCCCGTAAAATATTCACTGCAAGGGGGGTCCAGGGGGGTGGCTGCGACTTTTGGGAGCCCCCCCCTCAGTGGGGGATCGGGGGCAGCACCCCTAAAGCTAAAAATAGATGTAAAATTTCCTTGTAAAATGTTCTAATTTCGTAGTCAATCTGGGTCATTCATTAGGCAGAGGTCTGATAGTAGAAGTTATGTTTAATTTAGGGTTTTTTGCCTTGGAAGGAAACCCCTCGCTATATATGAGGGAATTTTATTACGTCTATGTAGATCTGTATTCTGAGTGAGGAAGAGAGAGGAGATTGAGAGAGAATAGGGAATTACAGCGGATCTAATGTAGGTTGTATCTCTTCAATTCACTGGATAATATAAAAGGAAGGACTGGTTGTTTCTCCATGGATATAGCCCAAAATGGGTGAACCACGTATATCTTTGTCTCTCTTGTTTTATGTGTTTATATTTTTGCAATATTTTATGTGTTCCATTGCTCTGTAATATATAATTTTCTAACATTAGTGAGTGAGCACTAAATGAGGTCAAACTACTCCTTTAAATAGACTTTCCAAGGGGTCGAATTCCCTCCTTTAGGCTTACTTGTACTTTTGGAGTTTCCAAGACTTTCTAGACTCGAAATAAATTATTTTTCCAATTACATTTTTCCCAGAAGGGTCTTACGAACATGATGTTGACTCCTTTGAATCGTGCTAGTAAATCCTAATACCTAACAAACTAGAGAAGCATGAAGAACATGTTTTTACCTAGAATACCATCCAAAAATGAGCATGAAACCCATACTTCAATAATAATAACTTTTTTTTTTGTTTTTTTTTTGTTACATAGGATACATATTAAAATGAGTACAAAAATTATGAAGACCAAAACTAGTTACATTTTCAACATTCCCTCTTAACTAGGGAGGTATTCATAATCATACAACCTATACAACATCATTCTCAAACTAAATATTTCTCATAAGAAGAGTCTAAAATATAACCCAACTGTAAGCATCAACAATATAACTAGCATTGTCAATGAGGCCTAACTTGACAAACTCAACTTTATTTGAGAACATTATGTTTGTAAGCTTTATGTGTGATACCACACTACATCTACAAGGCACATACCCCATTTGGATGTTCACAAGGTATGTCCTTTTAGAACTATTCTTATCTTGGATCTCCAATCTTGAGTCCTCAAAGAACATTGGTCCTCTTCGACCACTCTTCTCTTCGATACCTATCCTATCCTCAAAGAGTGTTGATCACTTTCCCTTATCAAATGTTATATTCTTAAGGAAACCATAGATTCTTATACAATCCTCTACCATTCTCTCTTCAATACCTGAAGAAGAGAATGCACATGTGATTTCCAACATCACTCCCTCTCAACCAAAGAGAATATCACTATTCCATCTTAACTAGGAAATAGATCATTGCCCCTATTCAAGGAGACTCCTTTACACCTTCTCAAAACATAGAGGATTTTAGACTTCTTTTTAATTTGGAAATTCATCACCACAAGCCTTAAATCTTTTCTTCATAAGAGTATCAACTACTTATTCTTGATATCTTCATGGCTCCCTCTCTTATTCATGTCTCACTGTATTGAGATTGCTTCCTTTTGAGGTATCATGGAGCCATTTTCTCTCTTCAATCTTGTGACAGGATCTAAGTCTTTTTTCTTACTAATCACTTTCATCTTGGAAATCATGGATGAAGGCATTACATTGAGCCTTTCCAAACTTCGAGTTAATAATATATTCTTCATGAAAGTCATCTCCTTTTACCTTCAAGTTATCTTCTCACAATGCTACATTTCAATCCCAAAATGGACACAACTTGACTTCACAATTTTCAGGTACGAGATGTTGAGCTTCTCTCAACATTATTCATAAATTTCCATCCATACAGTTGAACTTGCCTCAATTGTCATCATGTATTCCTACAACATCCTTCCAGGTAGCAAAAATAACATGTTAACTAGATAAACAACAATAATGAAAATAAGACTTACCTCATCATGATGAATTTCTCATTCCATCAACATCCTCATGGTTCATCTCTATATGAATCTTCCTTCATCCATCAGAGTGCCCAAGGATCGAACTTGATTACCAAGTTACAATCGTCTTTTTCTTCCGAAGATTATATTGGATGTTAATGATTATCTTACATATTCTAGATAAAGTATTTAATATTTTATACATCCTTAAGTAATTCAAAAGCATCATACCATCACATTAAGCATGCTACAATATTCTACATGAATCTTATCGAACAGTCACTTTTATTGTGCATTCTTATGGTTCTTATTCCATCATCTAGCTATATATATCTCACAAATAGCATGCGACTTGACCCATTGCATTCCTTAACCCCTTTACTAGCATTGTTTCTACATTACATGGACTGTATACTAATTTTGTCACAGTGCTTCTCCTAATAACCTTCCATAATGATGGTTCTTTCAGGATCATAATGATCCATCGAAGCAAGATGACTACCTCTAACATTATGTTAGATAATGCCTAGATGATCAATATGAAAAATGGTCTATCTATATATTCTTAAAGACTAGATGACTTCTACAAAGTAACTTAACCAAGTAGACTCTACATATGCTACTATCACATGCTTCTCTATATGATGTTATGCAATATCAAGATACTTCCAAAGTAAAAAACAATGCATGATATCCTAAAGGAAAGACTAACTTTAGCAAGAACTTGACAAATGAGATGCCTTTCTTTAATATTAAATAACTTTTACTTCTTGTTATTTTGGCTTCTTCCTGGATTTCCCTACTTCCTCAACTATGTCAGCCTCACTTATTTCCTTTCTCTAGTTGTTCTGTTGGCTTGGATAATCCCTTTTATGTTAATTTTTCATATCACTACATTGTTCTTTGCTTTGATAATTGCATTTCATCATTAATACATTAAGTTCACCCCATATCATCATTACATTATTTAGATCTACATCATTATACATGAGCATGTGCAATTATATAGAAATAACAACATCATCATCATCATCAATGTAGCAAAACATAAAAGGAAGAAAAAATGCACATGCATAGAGACACCAGGATTGGTTCAAGACGAGGGAAAAACCCACTAAGGGGAAACCCTTGCAGATATTCTTCTTCTTAGATCGGCATCCAATGATACAACAAAAGAGAGTACAATGATCCATAACTTTATATATGAAACAAAACAACAATGATATCCATGAAACGGATCTAACCATGCTTATAATCAAAACCCTCATTCTAATAGTTGTAATGTGTTGTCACAAACTGAATTCAATTGTTGGATATTGTTGTCACTGATATGAACACTATTGTAAATTATTGTAATTGATCTGAATAATGTTTTACACTATTTTCAGTAAGTGGAATCTTCATAATACATAAATATCATCTATGAGTCTCAGACCCAAGGAGGAGTTGTGTGAGCATCTATAGCAAATCTGGATGCTTTCTACATATTTGGATGACTACGTCTGAAATAGATCTAGATGCCATCAAGTGAAGTCGATGAGGGCATCCGGGGTCAAACATACCCAGACCTGCTTCAAGCCTTGAATTCTCTCGTAAGGTTGTTGTGCAAGCATCAATGGCATCCCGGACGCTCTTCGGACCACTCGGTGTGAGCGTCCGGGAACTAATACAAGATGATCTGACCCTCAAGCCCTGGACGCTCCCATAACTCACTGTGCTAGCATCCAAGGACTAAAATTTCTAGTTTTGTGCCAGCATATAGGTATCAAACAACCCTAAGTCAAAGCAAACCTTACACCTATATTTTCGGACCCTAGGATGAACTCTTTCCACCGAACCTATGTGAACCAAGATAATAAGAGAAGACAATATATCTTGATTGACTGCATCCAATTAAGCTTGAGGTCTCTTCTATTTATAGGCTTTCCTGAGGGTCCACTTGGGGTTAAGGCTGACCCAAGCAGTTACACATGTGATTAGGGCCAACCCATTCCATAATGTATATATGAATAAAATAATTCAAAATTCCACTTCCTCTTGACCAAATTGGGTAATCTTTAGGTCAATTTTGGTCCGCTTGAAAAGAGTAATCTAATTCAATCATAATATTGTTCATTTGATCTATCCAAGGTGGAATATTACCGTAGTTGAAAATTTAACACTCACTCTCAACAAGGGAGAATTCCACCTGCCAATGTATGTCCATCGATTAATATGACATTTTGGTATCTTCAAGTGTCATCACGTATCATCACGGATCATATATGTCGTGTAGTCATCATGCCATGTCCATCTTCAAGTATTTCATCATCTTGAATCATCAATGTACCTCTTGATCTGTCTCTTGCTTGTTCCTTCTTATCTCTTGATTTTTCTTGCTCATATGTTGAACATTCTTGAATCTAGAAGAAGAAGAATTTTTTATTGGAGGGGAGTTCAAGCTATCACCCTCTATCCATCAGGTTGCTACTTATATTCTCTACCAATATGTTTTTACCTGGAATATCATCATCAATCATCTTTGGAGAGTATATCATAAAGGAGCACATCTCAACCTGGAACCACATCAGGAATAAATACCTTCCACCCATACCGAGAAATAGGATAACTCATCATATAGGGGAGAAAATCCTTGACCTTGGAATCTCATCGGGGAGCTTACCCTCAACCAAAAATCTCAAAAGGGGGATGACTCTCAATCCAATCCTATTTCCTACTGATATTCCCAACAATGACTCTCATTAGTCATGTGGTAGAACACCTGCATCATAATCACCTTGGGTTTTACACCCCCAAGTACACTCTCAACTCATTGGTCAAACGAGGATTGGTATTCCCAACAAGCCCTGCTTGTGCATATGAAGCCAAGTGGGGTATACTCTGCAAAGGTCAAGCAGGGGAATAGCACCCTCAAACCTATGGGTAACATATAGGGGTCATTCCCTATTATCCAAATTTCCCTCAACTCTAGGATCCTTTCTCCCTCAATTCATCACCCTGGGAGCTCAAACAAGGGGGAAGATTTGGCTCAGTGTCCTTGATCAACATTTCTCTCATCATACTCAAATCTGGTATCTACTTGTCTTAATAAAAATTGTTTCCTATTCATATAGAACATCAAATCAAATATCATGTCATATCATAAATAAACATATAAAGCACAAAAGGGTACCATAATTATCCTCCCTCTCAAGGAGGTTCCAACCACAAGCCTGAGCTTGTTTCGAATAGTTGCATTGTCTCAATATATGAGATTATATCGGTCCCACTATATATATATGGGATTATCTATCATCGCAATGTATCCATGTCATGTCTAGATCATGCTTAGACAACTCTCTAAGGAGATTATTCATCCTGCCTCATAGCTAGCCATGCTAGCAACATCGTACTATGGCCCTCTCGTCCAAGATATCATGGAAGATATCGTACTAAAGAAGCATCCAAATATTCTTAACAATAATCTCTATTAACAATAATACATATATGCATTCACATATCATAGTAGAACTATCTCAATCTCAAAAATAGAACACCTCATGCAGATACTTCAAAGGATGCTCGGTGGTAGCTCATTCATTCAAGTTCTATGCACATCATATATATACAGATAGATGTTCAAAATAGAACATCAATGCTTCAATGAATACAGCTTGAGTGGGCCTAATGGTTAAGAGCATGTGTTTCCTCCTAAGAGGTCTTAGGTTCAAAACTAGAGGGGGGTAGAGTATGTATGCCTTCATAGACTTAGCAGTCAAATCGTTGTGCGGAGGTGGGTCCCTTGTCCCACAAACAAGGGGGTCTCATACACCAATTTGGTGTCTGGCTTGGTTGTGACCCTAAAAATAGATATTATTATTATTATTATTAAAT
This sequence comes from Pinus tabuliformis, assembly GCA_031772625.1. Taxonomy (NCBI): domain Eukaryota; kingdom Viridiplantae; phylum Streptophyta; class Pinopsida; order Pinales; family Pinaceae; genus Pinus; species Pinus tabuliformis. Next base: position 267,311,699 of record CM062820.1, read on the forward strand.
AGTCGGGTGTCACGACAAGTTCAACAACATTTAGAACTTCAAATCGAAGTATCCAAGGGTTTTCATTTTCATTATTCAAAAACATTTTTGATAGCTATGCAACATAGAATTTCTTTTCCAAATTTCAAAAATCGTTTCATCAGGCCATGATAGATCATTTCAAGATTCATAAGCTATCTCCCTCATATTTAGATCATTAGAGTCTCATCACCTATCAAGATTAGACCCTCAGGTTATAAAACCAAAATCAAAATCAAAATCAAATCCATACCTTAGAACTCATTATCCTGACTTCATCAAATAACTATCAAATATAGACATTATAAATCGGGGGAGCTTACTTCATGCAATTCTCTAAGAATAGTGTCTTACTAAGCCAGCATAATCATCCTTACATAAATCAATGTTGTTCCATCACAACAAAAAATTCAACTCATCAAAGTTTAGAAGTCAAATCACAACCATTATCAAAGCCATCATTATCACTGTATCAATACTTTCAACTAGGACACAGGTAGAGGACATATCAAGTCTTGATTTCATCTATTATCATTACAACAAGTTATTATCAACCATGCAATATCAATCCGAACTTTATCAAGTCATTCTCATGATCATAATACAAGTCATTTATGTCACTAGGTGCAATTGCATACACCAAGGATGAGTCATGCAGGTTCCATTTACATGTTGAATCACAACTATCATTACCTCAACCATTGCGCTAGGAATGAGGAGGCTAATACAAAATAATTTTTCTGAATACTCACATAACTCATTATTCCTACAAAACATAGACGTTGGGGAAAATCAAAAATTGTCAAATCAGATCATTAAACATCAGGTCAAGTCCAAATTTTCTATTGTAGTGAGATCTATATTGAAAGCACATCTCAATCTTCAATCCAAAGTTATTGTCAAGTATCACGAAAAAATATTGTTCCTCTATATCAATCAAACAAATCATGCCAACCTCTTGTAGCACAAACATAGTGACATATCTATATGCATGTATTAGCCACCTACAAACACAAGTTCAATATGCATGTTCATGTTATGGAAAACATTTAATCTTTTCCTTCTTGCAGATCTTGTTGTTATATACAACACATCTACGTTACTAACATCTTGTAGGTGAACATTTCATTCCATGCACAATACTACATTTTCTGTGATCAATAATTTAACCCAACAATTTCAGGAATCAGATTACAGAGGCAGAATATGTCAGAAACATCTTTATTTAAAGTTCAAACAGCTTCAAAAAGCTTCAGATGATGATAAACTATAGTCAAACCTTTGGAGGATCCCTTTAGGTTAGCATGGGAGCACCTTTAGTTACATGGACACTCTATTGGCATTATCATTCAAGCGTCCAAGGATGCGATCCCCCAGATCTGTGACTACATCTAGAGCATAAACCCTAATTTATGTACAAACTTCAAATCTGAGACTCTATTGCAAATCAATATTGTCATATGCACATAAATCATTCTTCACTAGCACATAATGAAAATACAAATATGAATAAGAGTCTTGAGAATAGATTCTCCCTCTGAATGGGGATCAACATCATTCATCTTCATTCATGTTATCAGTGTGTCTCTACTAAATTCAAATAGTAGCAGATTTGTTAGATCATAAACATATGTCTATCATGGCTATCAACCTCATGACATCAATCTTTCATCAATGGTTAGACTCAATGTATCAGATAGATGTAACATCATATCTCAGATATTATGAACACAACAACACTTTCTATCAAGTCACTCCATTAAGTTAGGGAATCCATAGTTACTCATCTCGTCAATACATGTCCATAGTTAGTAAGAGATTTAGATAGAAATCTTACAGTTATACTTCTAACATCAAGGTTACCATTCTCTTCACGATTAATTAGTTCATTCAATAAAACTTTACCAAATTAGCAAGAGTGACAATCTTTCTTTCCATATTCTTTCATCATGCTTATCACATGAAATATCAGCAGACTCATGTATAGGAGTCAATGAGCTATCCTTCTATATGAAATCCATCATGACAAGTATCAAGAGTATTATTTACTAGAGTCAAGGTGTTGGTATTCTTTATAGGATCAAGATATCCAATAGATAGATCATATATGTTAGCCAAACATCAAGTGTATCAATGTATCAACATTAGATAGCCTCATAGAATTCAAGAAGATCAAAATGTTCAACACCAGGTGCATCATTTCATCATAGGAAACATAGATCCAAGTCACTTTCGTATGCATGTATGAGCCATTAAAGAAAGAGACATTCTCATCATACCTTAGGGCTTACCTAGACATCAAATTTTACAGCTAAAATACTACATACCATGCATACATTGTGGTATTAAATGTGCACCTTTTTCATAAGCAACTTGAAGCACTTTGTCATCTTATAGTGCCTCTTAACCTTTTCCAGCTCTAGCCATCCTTCTTGCATTTCAAATGATCCTCAATATAGATCCACTCATCATAGATCATCAAGGAGGCTAGTCACATCCATATACTTAAATACATATGCAGTAAGTACAAGAAATAAACATAATAATTAGATCCATGAATCTAAACAAAAGTAAGAGGCATCATAGTTCAAGAAATAATTATCTTCAATGAAAGGTGAACCTCTCCCTCTTGAACTGATCTTCAAGAGCCATCAATTTCCATGGTCCTATTGTACTATGAAACAACCCTTTAAAAAAAATATAGTCTTTAGAAAATAAATCCTAACTCTAAGAAATTTCCTTGATAAAACTCTTAGAACCACCCAAGTTTAGGATCCCCATAGCAAATTGCAAATTGCAAATTGCATTTTTCCATGTAATGATCATAAACACCTTAAATAAATTATGATATACGATCAATCCTCCCGCTACGACATACCAATGAAAACCCCTTAAGAAATTGCAAATTTCATTTTGCATAAGGCACAAGTAAAAAGACCTACCACAATGTCATCTGCTAATGATTTGCGAAATGTGATATTGTGATATCCGCAATCGCATTTCACATTCCAAACAGGTAACACTATATAACATTGTTTTAAAAATTGTGATGCGCGAATCAGGCAGCACACGTGGGAAGTAACTGTGTTTTAAATATAATAATGAATAGTTTGACATTGTAATTAATATTTAGAGGCCCGAGGAGAGGTAATTATTTTGCAAGTTATGGCTAGTTAATGCTAAATATCCCATTTGAAATCCTACCATGATTCAAAGTATTTTCACAAAGCTTTCAGCCTTAATCACCCAATATTGTTTGCGCTGATATATCTCGTCCATTTCAGCAAGCTACAAAATATATGTCATTGCGGAAGGTGATGTAGAAATAGAAAAAGTTAAGCATTGCAGAGTCCAAGCTTACACAGTTGACGGAGCTGCAACATCTTGGGAGGTGATATACAATAGGCTTGAGGAAGAGTGTCCCAAGATTACTGTCACAAGAGCAACAATCGACTCAATAAGACCTTCGAGACTCCAATTCAAGGATGTTGCTTGTTCTTTTCTTCATAAGATAAGAGTGAGAGCTAAAATCCTCCCATACACTGAGATATCAGTTGGGTGGTGGAAAACCTTACCATTGAAGATAGGCAATTTAGGAATTCAATAATGGAACTCATAAGACATACGTGGCCAACTTCGCAAAGAAGAACGAAGAGCCCCTCAACATGATTTTAGGGGTGGAGAGTATTGGAGAACAAGTTCAAATTCAATAAATCGGGTATGTATCCTATAGCCTCTTTAGTGAACCACTACAACTATGCGGTTGCTATGTTATGTAGACTATATGGGTTACCTAATAATGCTAATTTTTCCATAGAATGGATTCCTCTTATTGATGCCTTTGTTAATTCCCACATCATGAATTGGGCCACCATCCTATCTGATAACCTAGGCACCATCATCACTGAATATCGACAAAAGAGATCCTCCTCTCTAAAGAACCTTCCTCCATTCTATTTTAGTGCCCACATTATGGACACCATTTGTTTCTGCACTAAATTTCCAATCATGGGTTGTAAATGGACCTTGTAGGACCCCTACCCTATCCATCTCAGCCACAAGCAAATTTGGGAATCCCATTATGTGCTCCATTTCTATAAAATATGTCATGTTGTTATTTTGCCACTATATCAGTTAATTTTCAATAAGAAAGCCCCCAGGTTTTCCCAAGAAGCCACTACAAACCTTCTGGCTGTCGGAAAATATTTTGTTGAAGAATGGTTCCCCTACATTAGGGTTTTTGGTAGCACAGCAGGCCCACATGAACTCCCTCTGTATGTTTCTGATAAATTGTTAGCAAGAGAAATAGCCCACCAAACCATGCGAAAAGGCTTGACCAAAGTTCTCAAAGAAAGAAAGAAGTTGTTATGGCCATATTTTCCTATCAGGAATGGTTCTTTCTCCTTAGAAAATTTTAACCATGCTATAAAGGAATCAATAAGCCTAGAAGGTCTCAGGCTGCATACTTTCCCCAAAAGGTAGTTTGATCGAGACAAGATAACATACAACATCACCACTTCAATAAAGATCAAGCCTTATAACCATGAGGCTAATAATTTTGAAGACCTTTTACAGTCGGCTCAATCCTTTGAACAATCATTTGAATGGGCGAGGACAAATCTGAGTCCTAGAGATTTGAAGAGCTTCTAGGAGTTCAGGAACAAAAGGCTCAAGGTTATCCCACTACATTTGTTGAAAATTGAGGACAAGCCTACTCCCAGTCTGACGGTCAACAGTGACGCACCTGATTCTCGCTTAGACTCTCATGCAGATACAAGGAAATCACTGAACAGAGAGAAGGCCCAAGACATTGATACTACTACAGAATCCAATAGGAAAGTAGCCGAAAAGTAGGGTATGAGTACCCCACCCAAAGATATTGTTTCAGAGATCAAAGGCAGTAGTTTAGAACAGGAGTGGGATCAATTCAATAAGAAATTACAAGACACTCCCAAGACGATAGATTCCCAAGAAAATAGGGAGTATCAAACTCTTCAACATGTTCAAAAGAATACAGACTTTGAACCGATTGATGAGCAAGCGGCAATGTCTCAACAAACTAAAATCATCCCCGCTCTACCCACATCGGAAATTTCCTTGAAGGTAACTAAAATCCCTCCTCTTGGCATATTCTACAGCCCACTACAAAAGGTTGTAGTAAGGAAACAAAGGAAAAGGAGAAGGATTCAAACACTTCAACTCCCACCTGGGAATGAGCAAATGGACATAGTTTGGAAGGACATCCCTTCCAACCCAGCTAAAAACTTGATGTGATTGTCACAGTTTACAAGAGCATATGCAACTGATACCATGGACAAGGCTACCAAAATATCTCTTTTGTTGAAAGAAAAAGAAGAAAAGATTGCACAACTCGAGAAACAACTCGAAACAGAAAGGGCAAGTGTAAATAGGAAGGCCATTGAGCAGATGGCCCAATTGCAATAGAGCATGGAGGTACTAAAAATAAGCTATAAAGCAGACATATTGGCCAAAAATATTCAACTCCAAGACTTGCAGCAAGCTATGGAAATATATAATGATGTTCCTACTGTCTAGGAATTTATCAAAGAGGTGTTAGAGCTTAATTCTCTCTTATTGAAGCAACAAGAACAATTTTCCAAAAGATGTCACATTTCACTCCTTATCGAATCACTAATGACCAGCTAATAGATAAAGCGATTGACCAAAGAATTGAGATTACTGATCTGAACACCAGAATCTCAGAGTTCATCGAATGGAAAGAAATAGAAAAGGGGAGGAAAGCCAATCTGCCTGAGATTGAGGAGACACACAAGGACATTCTTTTCATAGATTGGGACGAAGGATCAAACAAGCTTAACTAACAGTGGCAAGAGCGGCCGAGCTGTCAAAGAATATAGTAAACACGGTAAACCATACCTTGTTTTCCACCAACTTTGTAAAAAAAGGAAACCAGAAAGAACTACCCGATTTGAATGAATTGCATAACAAGTGGAAGGAAAGGGAAGAAACTCAAAGGGAAGCAATCGCTAAGTTGGAAAAGACCAATTGGGAGTTGTATTGGTAGTACCTCATCAAGCCACACAGTCAAATTACGACCCTTAACTACTCTCTCTACTCGACTCAGCAGATGCTTCCACCTCTCACAAATGTGATTTTCGCAGGACAGGTCAGAACACATTTTGGGGTTAACTGGATCAAATATAAACCCGATTTTATGTTAAATACAGAAATACCCAAGTTTATATTAGATATAGTGGTTATCCCCCATGTTGGAGGAGCTAAACTCTGAGGCTTCAAGAGGTCCATATACCAATGTTGCCTTCAAGTATCCAACCATGTATGCTAGGGATTATCTTAGCTAGGACTTCATCAAATCTCCCACAAGTGCTTGAGCATCTTCACATTAACCAGCTAGGTTCCATATCTCACATAGTTTCCATAAACCAGGGTTTTCTCTCCAACCCTAACCTCATAGAATCTATCAAACCCTAATAATAAAGTTTCCTAGGGTCTTCTTCAAACCCTAGAATTATTTTAGGTCTCCACCATCCCCTTCTAGCTTCCATCAAAGGTATCAACATCGGGGTGATCTCCATGGTTTTTCTTCAGCCCGGCTCTGATACCATGTTAATTTTTCATAGGGATACATTGTTCTTTTCTTCTATAATTGAATTTCATCATTAATACTTTAAGTTCACCCCATATCATCATTACATTCATATCTACACCATTATACAACATCATATTCAATTATATAGAAAGAACAACAACAACATCATCATCAATACAACAAAACATAAAAGGAATAGTAGAAGAAAAACATGCACACACATAGAGACACCGGGATTGGTTTGAGTCTAGGGGAAAACCCATTATAGGGAAAACCCTTGCAAATCTTCTTCTTCTTAGATTGTCATCAAATGATACAGCAAAAGAGAGTACAATGATCAATAACTTTATATATGCAACAAAAAAAATTATGATATCTATGAAACAGATCTAATCATGCTTATAATTAAAACCCAGATTTTGATAATTGTAATGTGTTGTCACAAACTGAATTCAACTGTTGGATACTAATGTCACTAATCTGAACTTTTTGTACATTGTTGTCACTAATTTGAGCACTATTGTACATTGTTGTCACCGAGTGGAATCTTCGGAATACATAAATATCATCTATGAGTCCCGAACACAAGGAGGAGGAGATCTGCATGATCTAGGTGGATTTTGGTGGCCACCTTCCTATTCCACTTGGATCCCCACCACTGTCTCTTTCAATTTTTTAGTTTCCTTAATTATAGCACAATTTACTATTTTTGGTAGTTTTTTTAGTCCTAAACTTCTAGAGCCGTTTTGAGGCTGTAAACGAAATTTTTGGGGAAAATCAAAGCCAACATGGGTCATTCTAGTCCTTAGATATATCATTCTAACGATTTATTGTGCTCATCAAACAGATATCGTATGCAAAATTTTATGACCCTGGGAAGTTGATGTGCCAATTTACCCAAACGGGGCCCATCGTTTTGATGATTCATCTCCTAGGGTTAGGTTTTGGATGTTTAGGGTTTTCCATTGTTTCTAAATAATAAATAGGCCTTTGAGCCTCATTGTAACATAGCTCAAAGGCATCTATCCACCACATCGCTTCTTAGAGATAAGCTACCATCGCTCGAGCTAGTATTATTTCCATTCTATTTTTAAGCGTATTTTAGTATTTGATATTAATGAAATGAAGTGTTATTTTTGTTGAATATTTGTATTTATGGTTATATTTGTAATTTTTTGCATTCATTTTTAAGTTTAGATCAACGGTATTAGAGCAGTCTGCTTTTTCTTTGGTTTTCTTTGAATGTCCCCAACAGGGTCGAGATATAAGGAGTTAGGGCTCAAACTGGTCGAATATTTACAAGATCAGCCTTGCAAATCCCGATGACCTCCCATGGTGGAAGAAAGAAAGAGGAGCAAGAAGGAGATCCTTTCAAAATATTTCTTGAAGAAGCCCTCGAGCGATAGAGGAACGTGACAATGGACAACTTTGCCCAAATCCTTCAGCGTCTACCCAAGGGCGACACATCTCCTTCCACCAGCTACTCTAGAAGTGCCACACCCTTTAAGGTACAAGTTAACTTTGACATCCCAATATTTGACGGTCATATAGATGTGGATGTCGTAGATAAATGGTTAAATATACAAGAAGGATATTTTTCTATTCATGATTTTTCTAGCTAGGAAAACATTACTTTTGCACTTCTCAAAGACACGCCCCACATCAAGGACTGGTGGAAAACCTACTGTGAGAAGAAGGATGAAATTACACCCTAACTATTTTCAGTCGCACCAAATTCGAATTCATTTTGGGATGCCATCAAGGAGTAGTACTACCATATCGGGAGCTATGAGGATAAATACATAAGGTGGACCTCACTGCAACAGGGAAGGGACCAAGACACGCTGGAGTTTACCAATGTTTTCATACCCTTCGCACGAAGTTGGGTATCAAGGATTATGAGAAACATTTGGTACTCAAGTGCCATTGTTGCCTACACAGGTACATCCAGGATGAGATGGAGTTCCTGGATATCTCCTCTCTCAACACGGTGTACCGATATGCTACCAAGATTGAGCATAACTTTAAATAGAAAAAGTGAGACTTTGGATCTACGAAATCAAAGCAAGGGAAAGGCACCCACAAACCTTAGAGAAAAGTACAAAGCCAAGGTGAGGCTACCCAGGATAACCTGCCGAAGCTACAAGAAAAGAACAACACCATGAAGACAAAGAAGGACACAGGAAAGTGGCGTGAGTTCCATAAGAGCTTCGAACACAACACAAGTGTGTGTCGAGCTAATAAGTCACTCGTGGCTGAGCCGAAGGCTTCCGAGTCAGACACATGTTCTAAATCTGAGTCAGAACCTAACAAGGGGAATGACAAAGGGAAGCATATCATTAACGTGGAGCCAAGTGCCACTGTGGCCACCACCAAGGTCTAGAAGATTGAGCCTAAATATCCAGAGGAGGGGGAACAGCTATTCCACTCACAAATGTGGGTGAAGCGTTCTCCACTTTAGTTCATTGTCGATAGTAGGAGCCAAAGAACCTCATTTCAACAAAGGTTGTGAAGTGGCTAGGCCTACCGACTACAGCACATCCGCAGTCGTAGACTATGAGGGGGTTTCACCAAGGACGAGAAATCTGCATCGGCAATGCCACCTTCCCTACAACATCAAGCCCTTCACCGATGACATATTATGCGATGTTGATCCTCTTGAAGTTTGTGATGTATTATTAGGGAAACCATACTTGTGTAAGTGGCATACTGTATATGAGTCTAGACCCTACTCTGTTATTATTTCTTTGGGTAGTAAGTTATATAAGAGACCGAAGGTAAACCTGCCTACTACCATCTCTTTGATCTCTACTAAGAAATGTAGTAAGATCATCTCCCAGACTGGGAAATTTGCTTTCTTTCTTATTCGCTCTCAAAGTAAGGGTAAAATCATAGCCACATCCATGGCCCCAGGGAAGGGTTCCTCCACGCAACAGAAGAAGGTGGGTATGGTCATGGAAGAATACAAGGACATCTTCTCCTCACCCATAAGGGTACCCTTGCACTGTTAGGTCAAGCATTCAATCGATCTAACTCTAGGAGCACCTCTACCCAAAAAACCGATATATCTCTACTCCATTCTGGAAAATTAAGAGATCAAGTGGAAAATCTAGGAGTTTCTACAAAAATAGCACATCCAACCAAGTTCTTTGCCTTGTGGGAGCCTGATTGTACTTGTACAGAAGAAGGATGGGATCTGGAGGCTCTGCATTGATTGTCAGGTACTAAACAAAGTCACTATCAGGAATACGTATCCAATCCCACGGATTGATGACCTTTTGGACCAACTCAAGGGGTCAAGTATTTCAACAAGATCAATCTGAAGTTTAGCTATCACTAGGTTCCAATAGAGCCCATAGATATATGGAAGATCACCTTCAAGTCCATCAAAGGCCTTTTTGAATGGTTAGTTATGCCCTTCGAGCTAACAAATCCCCCTCCTACTTTTATGACATTAATGGATGACATTTTTTTGGCCCTTAACCAACTCAGTCATGGTTGTTTATTTGGACGATATCCTCATTTTCAGAAAGAGTTGGTAAGAACACTTGCAACACATTCGGTAGGTCCTTCAAACCCTTTGGTAGCACAAACTATGTAACAAACTGGAGAAATGCACCTTTGGCATGAGCCAGGACCAATATTTGGGTTACATCATAGATGGGCATGGCATACATGTGGATTTGACTAAGATCTAAGTCATTCGAGATTGGCCATCCTTGACCACTCTAACGGAGCTTTGAGCTTTTTGGGCCTTACAAATGTTTACCATAGGTTTGTGTTGGGATTCTCCCATATCACTTGGCCTTTGAATCAGATTACTAAGGGTGGGGCGAAAGAAAAGTTTTCTTGTTTTGAGTCCCAACAGAAGGCGTTCATTGAGTTGAAGCACCGACTCTGCTCTACATCGATACTCACACTATCATACCTACAACATCCATTTGAAATTGAGATAGACACCTCGGACTATGCTATTGGTGCAGCCCTCACCTAACATGGGCATCTAGTGGCCTATCATAGTGAGACACTTTCTGATACAATTAGGAAGCACCCTACCTATGATAAAGAGATGTATTCCATCGTGCAAGCTTGCCAGCAATGCAAGCATTATATTCTGGGGAAAGAAAATGTCATCCACACTGATCACCGACCTCTTCAGTTTATACAGACACAAGGGAAGTTGCAAAATGATTGCGATTGGAATTGGTCTACATATCTGCAATAATTCCACTTGAACATTAAATAAAAAAAGGGTAGCACCAATAATGTTGTAAACTACCTTAGTCGACCCCCAGTTGCAGCGCTGACTACTGTTCTCAACTCTTGTGGCCACGAGACCTCTATATGGCTGCAACTATACAAAAATGATCCATAGTTCGCCTCCACATACCAGATGTTAGTAGATGGAAATCAAGTTCTTGATTTCCACTTCTAGGATGCATTATTATTCTACATGGGCCACCTTTCTTTTCCTTCAAGAGAGCATGCCAAGCTGATTTTGGAGGCACACTATAGTCAGGTCGCAGGACACTTTGGTGTGGAGAAAATTGTGGTTGTACTACACAAGTACTTTTATTGTTCTAAGCGTAGACTAGATGTTGGGAAATATATCAGATACTACACTATCTACGCCATGGCCAAGCCAACCATCAAGAAGCAAGGCCTGTACACTCCTCTACCTACTCCCAGCCAGCCATGGTATTCCACCTCCATGGACTATATGTCTAGCCTCACTTCTACCAAGCATGGTAATGACTGTGTATTTGTGGTCGTGGATAGATTTTCTAAGATGGCTATATTGGTGGCCTGCAATAAGAGTATCACAACAGAGGAAACTGCTAAACTCTTCTTTGAATGAGTATGGGTACATTTTTGGATCCCACAAACCATTATATCAGATCAGGATAGCAAGTTCCTGAGCACATTCTGGTCAAGCATCTAGACACTATTGGACACCAAGCTCACCAAGTCGCATGCCTTCCATCCCCAAACTGATGGCCAGACGAAGTTTGTTAATAGGATGATAGTGCACATACTCTGCATGTACAACTCCAACTATCCATGAACCTAGGATGAGAGTCTTCCCTATGTGTAGCACATCTATAATAGAGTTATCCATAGCTTTATTGGTTGCAGTCCCTTTCAAGTGGGTCTAGGATTTCAACCATTGTGTCTGATTGATGTTGTCATGCCTAATGCGACTACACAAACATAATCCACACATGTATTTTCCAAGGCTGATAAAGTGACCATATTTATTAAATGCGTCCAACACATCTACCAACCGGTCCACGACATCTTGGAGTAGTCAAATTCCAAGTACAAATAGCGACATGATCAGCATCAGGTGCTACACAAGTTTCAAGTGGGCGACAAATTTCGGTTGCATTTGCAAAAAGAATGCCTTACCAGATCCCATTAGAATCTCATACCACTTCGATATGATCCTTACACCATTACCAAGGTTGTGGAAGACAATTATTTTGAGCTCATCATTCCCCCATTCCTTGGCTTGCACCTAGTGTTCAATGTGGACCACCTTGGACCATACTTTCCACCATTACTGGACACATCAGACATTATAGAACAGCTCACACAATAGATTTAAACCCAGACTGCATGAAACATGCCACAACTAGTTGGATAATGGACACACATGTAAATAACACTCACCAGTAGAAGATCCAACTATATTGAGTTGCCAAAGATGGCCAACTCCTGCACCAAGGCAAGTGGCTCACCAGGGACCAAGTTCAGCAGAAGTTTCCCCATCTCATGGATGCACTCAATGCAATGGGGACCATTTCTTCCTAAGGGGGGAGAACTGATCCAAGTGAATGTTGGTGACCACCCACCTATTCCACTTGGACCCCACCATTGTCTCTTTCAATTTTTTAGTTTCCTTAATTGTAGCATAGTTTACTATTTTTCATAGTTTTTCGGGGTCTTGAACTTTTTGAGTCGTTTTGAGGCCCTAAATGATTCTTTTTTGGGAAAATCAAGGAAAAATTTGATCATAGAACCATTTTTTCCACTCAAAAGTTGTAGACCTTGAATAGATCTTTCTAATGAGGTATTGTGCTTGTCAAATAGAGATTGTATGTCAAAGTTGCGACCTATTAGGATATTTCGACACATAAGAAATAGTTAAGTATAACTTGGTGTAGTGTAGAGTTAGGTAAAGTGTGTTTCTTTACTATGTACTTTTGTAACTTACAATCTGACGATCATGATATGTTCTAGACATGAAGTGATCCGACTGTTCATTCTCTCCTCGGTATTACCGAAACTTGATCCGTGGCTTAATACCCGATTGGTCCATGATATCTATTTAAAAAACATGGAGGGTAATTTGTAAGGTGACCGTTCATGAGAGAAGCTTATGTAAATTTTATTTCTTTTACATTGATAAATTTCCTAAAGTGATCGCGGTGACTCAGGCCATGGATTATTTCCCTCTTTGAGGGTTTTAACCACATCAAGGATACTGGTGTATTTATCTCTGATTTGTTTGTGAATGGTGTCCCTTGGTGTTATATCTAAGGAACTTACCCTGTAAATTCCTACATGGTATCAGAGCTATTTGAGGGCCTCATCTATTGGTGATCCAAATCTGAAGCCAGTACAGCTGCATCCGACTGTCATTTCCTAGATCTACTATTTCTGATTGCTTTTGCGCTAAGAGGACTACTCTATTGTGTTAAGAGCATATTTTCCAGTGAGGAACCCACTTCGTTTCATGCAAAAAGGTTTCCCGTAGCCCTAGCTATGTCATTCTTAAGATCTGGAGTTATACAATCTTTATTTGCAATTTTAGTTATTTATCTCTCTGTTTATTTCGATTTATTTATCTCTCTATTTTTTATTACCATATTTATACCTTTCATTATTTCATATGCTCTTTTTCCCACGACTATGTGTGATGTGGGCAAATCAGAAACAGAAAGGAAGGATTTTTCTCATGTGCATGCTCTTTTCCACCACGCCTTAGTGCGATATCAGAAAATCAGAAACAGTGAGGAAAATATTTAGTTTCTGGCGAAATCTAACTTCAAGATGAAAGATTTGGTTTTTTTGCATATCCATTTTGGGTTGTGTGGTTTTTTGTTTTGTAGGGGAAAAGGCCTTTTATAAGTAAGCACGCACTCCAAAGCTTCAGTGGCTAAAAATAGAAATAATAAATATAAAAAAAACCTTCCTCTTTTCTAAAAATTACTAACCTTTTAAACTAGCTCACCTGGTCCAAAGTTACTTTATGAGAATATAGGTCTTGGGTCCAAGACTTTCTTTTTGTTGAGTTACTTTTCCAAAAAACACATGTAACTTATGTTTTAAAGTTACTTTATGTAAAAGTGTTCTCACCCATTACAAAAAGTGAGTTGCTTATAATTCTAAAGTCTTTTTATCTTTTTATTTATGTTACAATTTAGTGGGTAGCTCATAAAGTACCATTGTAAAAGTGACTTTCACTTATTTCTAAAAATGGGTGACATAATTTTTTTTTTAAATGATCTAATTAGATTAAGTTTGGAAAGAGGGGGGATTTTTTTTTAAATATAACCTTATCATTCACTTCCGCACATTCACGTACTTCGTCGACATCTTCAACAACTTTTCTTCAGAAAGCCATAACTTCATTCGGAAGCCATTTTCGGAGCTGTTTTTTTTAATCGGCCTAATTTTTTGAGATATTTCCATTGGAACACTTAGTTTTAGCATCTAAATCTTCAATTTCAATGGAAAGTCCATGCTAAGTTATTCTTGACAACACCAACTACTTCCAATGGGTTTCCTACATTGAGGATTTACTTAGAAGTAAAGGTCTTTATAGAATAGCCTCAAGTCAAGAATCTAAATCTAAATATGAAGATAAGGCACTCAAATGGGAAAATAAGAAATATCAAGCATGTGGGTTGATAGGGATGTCTATTTCTCCAAACCTTAGATTCCATATTGCAAAACTTGATACCCCTAATGAAGCAATGAAATAGCTCAATAAAGTTTTTGGAATTAAAAATGAAATTAGAGCCCATCAAATCGAAAATGAGTCGCTTACGTTGGACTCCAGTAATTTTTCTTCCATTGAAGATTTTTTGTCCAATTTCAAGACCCTTGGACTTCTCTTGGAAGGTGCTAAGGTTAAGAAAGAAGATGGTAGCCTTATCTATTCCATTCTTACTAAGTTAGGACCATCCTACTCTGTGTTTGTTTCCACCTTCCATTCTACTAGAGAAGCCTTCATTTCTCAAGGACAAACCTACAAGTCCCCCTCTTTTAATGCCTTTTGTGATTCTTTAATAAGAGAACAAGAAAAGCTCTTACATCTTGGTCTTCTTAATACTGGAAACTCTTCTAAGAAATCCTTATTAGCCTAGAAGCAGCCATAGTAGCCTAGAAGCAACCAATTTCAAAGAATCCTAAGAAGCGGTATCCTAAAAAGAATGGTCCTAAACCAAAAAAGGGTCCTAAGCACTTTCAGTCTCAACAGAATGAAAAATCAATTCAATAAAATGATAAGGAAAATAAAAACAAAGGGAAGAAGACTAATAGACATTGCAACTTTTGTAATCAACATGTCCACTTAGAATCCAAGTGCTTTAAGAAGATGGAAGCCTTGGAAGCAACAATGAAGAAGCATAACATCCATTTGGAGAACTTTCCAACTTCAACTTCATCTTCAGGAATAATACTTTATGCATGTGGTTTTCAAGCATCTCAGTCTAGTTATGCACTAAATGTATTTTCTTCTTCTCATTCTCATGAGTGGCTCATTGATTCTAGAGCTTCTTATCACATGGCCAAAAACAATACTATGTTTTCTTCTTTAAATAATTGCAACACCAAAAATATATATGTTGGTGATGATAGATCTCTTAGTGTTGTAGGGACTGGAATTATTCATCTAGACAATGGTCAATTTAATGATGTATTATGTATTCCAACCTTATCCTGCAAACTTCTATCTATATATCAGATAACTCATTCAGGTGAAGGTAAAACCATTAAATTTTCACCTCATGATGTTGTAATTAAGGACCTAAGAGATCCTAGACGAATTTTAGCTATTGGAATTGTTGATAATTCTACAAGGTTGTATAAGTTTAACAACTCTGGGTCATCAACTCTTCCCTCCGTATTTGTTGCTCATAATGATGAAGTGAGCAAACTTTGGCATGAGCGATTTGTTTACTTAAACTATCGCTCCCTTCAAAATCTATGTAAAGAAAATATGGTGACAGGTATTCCTATGGTATCTTGCAGAGATGGTGTTTGTTTTGGATGTGTACTCGGAAAACATCATCGAGATAGTTTTGAAAAACATGCCTCTTGGCACGCCTCATCCCCTTTACAGCTTGTGCATAGTGACTTATGTGGTCCACTTCCAATTGTTTCGTTCTGGCTACAAGTATTTCTTAACTTTCATTGATGATTTCTGCATACGCACTTGGGTATACTTCTTAAAACTCAAGAGTGAAGTATTTAATATGTTCTTGGCCTTTGAGGTCTTTGTTGAGAAACAATCTGGACATCAGATTCCTTAAGCTAAGATTTGATAATAGTGGAGAATATGTTAACAAAAAATTCATCAATCTTTGCACTGAGCATGGAATTCAAATGCAACATATTTTTCCATATACTCCACAACAAAATGGTTTAGCTGAAAGGAAGAATCGCACCTTAAAGGAAATAGCTAATTGTATGCTTCAATCTAAAGGACTTAGTCTTAATTTTTGGGAAGAAGCAATTAACTTTGCAAATTACATAGTAAATCACACTCATAGTAAGATTTTAAAGAATATCACTTCAGAAAAAGCATGGAACTCAATTAAACCAAATGTAAGTCACTTTGCATGTTTTTGGAAATGAAGCAAGGGCCCATATTCCAAATGAGAAACATAAAGCCTTAGATGTCAAAGGATATAGACTTCTTACACCTAGATCCAAAAATTTTATCATTAGAATATATGTAAAATTTGTTGAAAATATATCGGCCTACAAGCCTAGTTCGGCGGATGTGCCACCTCTCTCTATCCCTTCTACTTCTGAAAATATTTATTCTTCAGATGATGACAGCGAGGATGAAAATCCTCCCCCACCTTCTTGGGATCCTCCTTCAGCTCCTCAACTTCCAGAATGGGTATGCGCTACTCAAGATGTAGCAGGTGTTCTTGGAGGCGATCCTACAAATCAACAACGTACACGTTCTAAGTTCGATAGAGCATCTTCCTTACTGGCTCAAGCTTCAATGAATTATGATCCTAACACCTTTGTAGAAACTTCAGGCCATCCATATTCAGACTCAAATATGAATGAAGAATATCGTTTATTATTGGAAAATGATACATGGGATCTTGGTCCTCTTCCAACGGGACAAAAACTTGTTAGATGCAAATGGGCTTACATAACCAAGTTTGGACCAGATGGAAAACTTGATAAACATAAATCTCATCTTGTTACTAATGGTTTTTCACATGCTAAAGGAATTGACTATACTGAAAGCTTCTCCCCTGTTTCCAAAATGAACTCTATCCACCTTGTTCTTTCCCTTGCTGCCTCTTTCAAATGGGAAGTCCATCAGATGTGTTGGGTGTGGAGCCTGATTATCTTCTATATTCAAAGGTATCACCACATAGGACCCTAGTTCGAAATGGAGGCGGCAACGCCGCCCGTAAAATATTCGCTATAGGGGGGGTCCAGGTGTTATAGACATTTTTGTGCCTCACAGCATGGAGCATGAAATGTCAATAATTACAGGGATCCTCAGTCCCTAAACATGTTGTTCTTACCCCTAGATGAACAAGGTCAGCAAACCACAGCACTTCCTATCAGTTCTCCACCTGAAAACACTTAAAAACAGGCTATTTTTGGATCATGTCAGCTGCTCCACTGAGCATCTGCGCTGAATGTCAACTGCTCCTCCTTGTACCTGCACTGAAAGTCAACTCTAATGAAGGCTACCTGCGCTGGGCGAGATTGGCCAAGTGGCACAGTCATTCTGCAAGGTGTCAATTGCCCAAGAAGCTTCCAAACTGACACTTGGTTCAAGGAATTCGCCCTGTGATGAGTAAGAGGTACTTGATCTCCATGTGGAAGCAAGGATCTCCAAGTGGACTCAAGAACTGAAGTTTAACTGAAGAGGGAGAGGACACAAGGCAGCTTTATGTCAGTCTCAAGCTGACTCATCCTTTCTCCTTCTACCCTATATATAGAGCTCTTCTATGAGGTCTAGGGAGGCTGGAATTTTGTGCAAAGTAAGGAAGTGCTGTTGGTTTACAGTTAGAGCTATTGGGTGATTGCTTTTATAGAGGAGAAGAGGAGATTTCTTGCTGCTGGGGAGGTGCTGCTGGATTGGAGCCATTTATGGTTGTAACCTTCTCAGAACCTTTTTCTTCTATCAATAAAGCTTTGATGTTCTCCTATATACTTGTATTGCAATGATGTATTGTTTTCATCTGTATATTTGATTCATCCTAATCCATGCATCAGTTATGAGTACATGTTTCTTGTAGTTTCCTTCTCTCGTTTTTGCAGGATCTGTGTATAGCTGGGCCGGCAAGAGAGCAAGGAGTTGGGAGCAAGAGGCAAAGGAAGAAGACAGGATCGACAAAAGCGAAAGACATCGGTTGGTCAATCTTTTCTTCCTTCTCTGTATTTTCATAAAGGAAAACTATCAAAGCTTTACTTTCAGTTGTTGCTAAGGAACTATCACCCTTAGAGTCGGGATAGGGTCATTCCGAGTCGGATACTTTTCCCCACAACAAACTGGCGACTCCGCTGGGGAACTAGTATCTTGTTGGTTTATTGTGTTTCTTGCTATTCATCTCATAAAAAAGGAGAGCACCAAATCGAACTGCAATTGAGTCATTCAATTGCAAAGTAGAGGGCAGCTGCTCTGGCTCAGTTTCTGAGCAAGTTTATGATTTGAAGAGCTGATCCACAAGGAATCTTGTGCTCTTTGTGATAGATTTTCATCCTCTTGATCATCCCTTAGCTTGTACTTGACCTATAGCTTTTTATTTCAGCAAAAACAGTGAATTTTTGAGCTTTTTATGACCCGGAAATCCTTGTAAACGCAACTCTCGTGTCTCAGTGCAGGCTGTCCAAAGGCAGTTTGCATTTCAGCGCAGGTATTCCCTTCGGGAACTGCGCTGAGAGTCAGTTTGACAGACCAGAGCCTGCGCTGAACCAGTTAGGCTATGTCTTCCTGAGGTTTCCCACTGAGTCTTGGCCCTGTCTTCACTGTTATTTTGCTGTTGATTGCTTGTCATTTGTACTTGCTGTAAACCAACTTTCCTTGACATTATTCCGCCTCAGTTGTGTGATGAAACTGTGATTGTTCTTTCAGTATTTCTTGTTTCAGTTACAGTTTCCCATTGTGAAAAGCAAACCAGTATAGCTGTGGCCTCTTAGATCCTGAACTGTAAAAGTGTCTTTGTGATCTTAAGAGCTAGTTTTATTACTGTTCATGGCTGTTTGAGTTTGTTTGTTTTTCATTTTATGGTTTGAATTCATACATTTTTAGTGTCAAAACAAGTACCTGTAAGGCGTCTTTTGATTTTAGACAAAACTTGTTTGTTTACACTTCAAATTGAATTCGAAAATTATACGACAGTTTCCTTTTGTCCACATCAACATTAAGGGAAAAGAAAAGAAATACATGCATCTTGCATTTGCATTTTTTGATAAGTTTGCGTGATTGATCTAGGGGAAAGTGCATTAGTTTGTGCTTTGTGCTCTGTGTGGAAAGATAATGTTTTTCTCTCCCCTCAGTAGTTAGGATTTTCAAAGCTAAAAAGATTGTAAAGCTTGCTTATCATTTTAGCTGCATTTAGGAATTTGTACCAATACATCTCGTGGTGATCCTGAAAGACAAACTGCTAAACAAGATCAACTTAAAATATATTGAATGAATCTAAAAACGCTTTGTAACATAACGCTCACAATAGAGGTCTAGGTAGAGACGTGTTCCGGCGTCGTTAAACGTAGTGACTGTCGATCTCTACGAAGGTGGGTGATTCCTCCTGAGGGACGATAGCACTAATACGGACTTGTGCTCCCGCGTACCGTCGCGTATATTGGGAGACCCCTATAGGCATTTATCCTTTATCCTTAGGAAGCCGTGTCGGCCGCCCTACTGATCGCGATGCAGTGAACACAGCATTCACGAAGATCGACCACCCGTACCGTAAAACGTATTCTGTGGTTTCGCGAAAGGTTTGGCACACCCTCTGCCTAGATCTCTAGAGCAGTTTCTTTTGGCCTTTTTCAAACTCTATAACTGAAAAATTCCAACCGAGCATTTGTCACTTCGGGCTCGTTAATACATCGAAGGCGACTAGAGTCATCTTTAGCTTTTTCTCGACTCTTAAAACATGAAAAAGCAAAGTTGTGTCTAAAAGCGTCTAATAAAATTCATTCAATACGGAAACATAATTCCCCTTTTTGTATTTTAGTTGATCAAGTAATCCGCAACCATGGAGGAAAGTCAATTAAAACTCCGTCGTTCGAGGAGACTCGCGAGTCAACCGTCTTTGTCTCCGGAATCGAGAGTAGTACGGACGAAGCGAACTCGCTTGACCGGGTCAAAATCTCCCATTAAAGTTAGAACAACAGTTCCGACAACATCTGAGATTCTGGTCACTCCTAATATTTCTGGAATCCCTGCCTCTATTGAAGAAGTTCAACAGCAACAGAGGGACAGTTGTACTAATCCTAGTCTGAGGACAAGTACTTGCATAACTGAACCGGTTCCATCTGAAACCGGTCCACAGAGTCTTGTTGCTCAAACAACTGTCACTGTCGAAGCAACCCCTTCTTCGGCACCAGAAATCTTTTACGGACCTGACGGTCTTCCTCTTCCTCCTGGTCTGATTGCAATAGAGGAAATCGTAGAGGACCAGCAAGCAAATACTCCAACTCATTTTGGAGTAGGCGCCACTCTTTTTCCTTCTGCATCAGAAGTTTGTCCATCGCCACTAGAAGTTCCTGTAGAATCATTAGGCAGTTTATTGGATAGACTTAAAATGTCTGAGCAACCGTCGACATCTAGGACTGTGCCAAATGACACAGCGACAGCAGAAACTCCTGCTGTCACTCCAACGATGTTTGCTGGCATACCAGCTGTCCCGACTAGCTCTCATCAGCTAGAAGGAGTCCACCCAGGGACTATTACGACAACTTGGTCTGTTCCAGTTTGTTCTTCCGGTATAATACCCGGTAATTCTTACGTTGAAACTAGACAAATTGATCCCTTTGGAAATCAGTTTGGGCCATCCAGTCCTCAAAGGCAATCTATACCCTTGAGTTCCGGATTGTTACCATATGGGGGGCAATATGCCCTTTCACTTCCCCTTCCGGGGGGATACCCATACGGCAGTTTTCAACAACATTCAGGTTTGACTGAAGTAACGACGAGTGGTTGGGTACCTATGTTACCCCAACAACCAAGAGTTGTATATTCCATGCAACAGTGTGTACCTATGTCTAGTATCCCGACGACGCCAGCAATTGTAACCGTGTCGCAAGTTCAATCGATGCCTGTTGTATGTCAACCCCAAGTTGTAATGCAACAGCCCATTGAACCTGCAACACAACCACAATCGCCAACTGCCGGGACGACACAGACACAAACGGGAACCATAACCCCGCATCTTGGTCCGTCGGTTAGTATCGCACAGCAAAACATGGCTTCGCAACCATGGATGGTGCAATACCAACAACCTCAGTTTCAACAGGTGTACCAGGGATCTGAACAACAGATCTTTGCGAATAGTGGGCAACCCTATATTCAGAACGGGTTAAATCAACCACTTTACAGTGGCCAAGCCCACCAGCCATATCAGTCATATCAACATCAGTTGCATTATGCTGGTATGCAAAGGCCTACTGCTCAGGCGATTCCATCGTATCCTGGGTACGCCTCGCCAAACCTGAATCAGCAGTTGCCATTCGTGGCAACTCTAGAATTACCAGATTTACATCGACTGACGAACGATCCAATCGCCTATGCCCATTGGTGGCCAGCGATTCCTCACAAACTTCCTTCGGACATTCCTAAATTCAATGGAAATCCTGGCGAAGACCCATCGAATCATGTGATGACATTCCATCTGTGGTGTTCGTCGAATACCTTGAATGATGATTCGATAAGGCTTCGCCTTTTCCAGAGGACATTGACTGGTCCGGCGGCTAAATGGTATATTGAATTACCTAGAGCCTCTTTCGACAATTTTAGTTCCCTAGCCACGAATTTCTTAACACACTTTCAGTTACCTATAAGGTACGAAACTGGAACAGAGATCTTGACCAATTTCAAGCAGACAACGGCCACACATATATCAGATCATATACATGAGTGGCGTCGTCGTCGCAGAATGGTAAAGACCTATGTTCCAGATCAGCTATTAGCTGAGTGGTTTATAAAGTCGCTTCTTCCTGCTATAACAGAAGATGTGGCCAAGGGAGGCGTCGTAACATAGGAGCAGGTTATTGCTCGTGCTCAATATTTGGACTTAGTATATACTCAGTCGGGCACGCACTATGATAAGATACCTGACGCCCCCAGACCGGAATTTTCAATCCCTCCTCCTCCCAGATCGAATAATGACTCTCATGCCGGTGATGGCGTGATTGGAACTGCAAACGCTAAGTCGACAAAGGATTCAAATAAGAAAGCCCGTAAGACTTCGAATCAAAAAGCAAATCAAGAAATTCTTGCTTCGGAGGTAAATGCTGTATCTACGGATAAAGGCAAAAACTCCAATCAACCAGGAAGCAAGAAGAAACAAAACAAAGGGAAGAAGAAGAAACAGGGTGAGTCATCCCCTCAAAAAACTCCTTCAAACCCTCCTGGGCAAGGGAAACAAATTTATCCATGTCAGATATGCGATGAAAAGGATCATTCGACAAAAAACTGTCCGTTCAAAGCTGAGTTAAAGAGGTTCTTTAAAAGTTCCCAAACTTCAGCCGTGTTGACTGATCCATTTCCCACCCTAGGTCAAAATATGGTTGATAGTGGAAATGCTTCCCCGTCACAAGTGCTTATGTTGTCGGTTTCTAAGCAAAATGATGCTTTGATCTCGGCCAGGAATAAAGATTATGGGAATCCGCCGGTGTCGAACGACAAAGGGAAAGATCAACCCAGTAGTTCGACAACAACTTCGGCAGAAGCTGTACCCCCCCTCACGCATGAATTAACAATAAAGCCACCTAAGGGAGTAGTACACAAGTCGACATTTAATCCTCGCGCCAGAGCGGCGCAGCATTATAACATAGTGGAAGATTTGGCCCAATCGCCATCTGCTATGTCGACTCTTGAGGTACTGCAAAATTGTCCATCCCAAAGGCAGGCATTGTTATCAGCAATTGGTGGAGTGGATCCTAAAGATTCCAATCTTGTATCCTTTGATCACAGAGGATATGATCCTCAGTTACCAGCGCAACTAGCTTTCCTTATTCAAGTGAAAGCACTCAACAAAACTGTTCATAGAACGATTATTGATGAGGGAGCATCGACATGTATCATGTCGATGAGTTGCTAGAAAACTCTTGGATCTCCAACCTTGTCGCAATCTTCGACGACATTGAAAGCATTTGACAGTAGGACGTACACTCCGTACGGTATCCTAAATAACTTTAAGGTTGAACTAGGAGGAAAAACAGTGGAAATTGACGTTGAAGTCATTGATGGCAATCTTGACTATAACATCCTACTGGGAAGACCATGGATATATGCCATGGCAGCTGTAGTGTCGACATATTTTAGGAAGATCGCATTCCCATTTGAAGGAGGGATTACGATCGTCGACCAACAGAATTTCCTCCCTAATGGTTCACAAGTTACTGGAAGCATTCCCATGATCCATGGGAGCGACCATTCAGTGCAAGATATCGGAGTAGGCTTGCTAAAAGATCCCACAATGATGGGAACTTTCGCATTGCCACCTCCTTTCCATATAGGGGATATCCCGTTTGTAGCAACATGCAACATGGTATCTTCTTCGAAGGTCGCAGGAGACAAAGTCGTCATGGATTATCAAGTGGTTTTGCCACCTAGCCCTATAGAAATATTGTAGCAATCAATGTTTCAGGCATGGGAGGCAAGCCCAAATCAACGCTCGTCAAGCGTTTGGGTAGATAGGTCTGGATAATATGGTACCCCATTAGATCCATGGTCAAAAGTTCATGGGACTGACGAAGGAATCTTACAATCAATGATGATTGAGGGGGCACCATGGAATGATCACCACCATCGTTCCCTTCTTCCAGAGTGTGAAGAAGAAACTCAACACGACCTATATCACCCTTCAGTGTTTGAATTCCTAACAAACACTGTAAATACGGTGGATTCAGAGCGAAACCTATCCAATATTGAAGAGACCGTAGCCATAAACATCTCGACAAAACCTGATGTTGTAGAGAATATTCATGTCGGCAAAAGTTGTTCCCCTTCAGAACTGGAAATATATGGTGCTCTCTTTCGCGAATTTAGAGATGTCTTTGCATGGTCATATGATGAAATGCTAGGCATTGACTCGAGCATAGTTGAACATGAGATTAAAATGTATCCTGATGTCAAACTAGTAAGACAACGGCTTCGGCAGGTGCACCCCAAGAAAGCCGCTGCCATTAAGGCAGAAGTTGAAAAACTTCTCCATGCTGGATTCATCTACCCGGTTCCTCTAACCAATTGGGTATCGAATATTGTCCCTGTTATGAAAAAACAAGGGACAATAAGAGTGTGCGTCGACTATAGGGATGTAAACCAAGCTTGTCCAAAGGACAACTACCCTACACCCTTCATCGACCAGATAATTGATGAATGCGCCGGATGTGAAATCTTTTCCTTTATGGATGGATTTTCCGGGTATAATCAAATAAATATCCGCCCACAGGACCAGTCTAAGACTGCATTTATTTGTCCATGGGGCACATTCGCTTATCGAAAATTACCCTTTGGTTTAAAGAACGCAGGGGCGACGTTTCAAAGGGCAATGAATTATGCCTTCCATGACATCAAGAACATCGCTCAACCTTACCTCGACGATCTTCCGGCTCATTCGCGGAAGCGGACTGATCATCCACGGCATTTGAGAGCAATATTTCTACGTTGCCGACACTACAAGATAAGACTCAATCCGCACAAGTGTGTGTTTTGCGTCGGTTCTGGTCGTTTACTTGGCTTTGTAGTCTCTAAGGATGGGATTCGTCTCGACCCCTGTAAGGTTCAGGCAATCATTAATTTGCCTCCACTTTCAAATTTGCTTCAGATTCAGAAACTCCAAGGGAAAGCAAACTTTCTGAGGAGGTTCATTCCAAATTACGCAGAACTTGCCAAAGGTTATACTCGTCTTTTGAAAAAAGATGTACCTTTTGTCTGGGACCAGGTTGCGCAAGCTTCCTTTGACGCTCTGAAAGATTCCCTAGTAAGAGCGTCATTAATGTACGCCCCGGACTATCAAAGAGATTTTAACCTGTATCTAGCTGCAGCAGATACGACCATTGCGATGGTCTTAGTGCAAGAAGTCGATGGAATTGAACATCCTATTTATTATTTAAGTAAAAACTTAAATGACACAGAAAGTAAACATTCCTATGTTGAAAAACTAGCGCTTGCTGCTGTTCAAGCGATTCAAAGGTTTCGACATTATGTCCTCTTTAGGAAAACTACCATTCTGTCAGATTGCAACCCCATGACGTATATACTATCGCGACAGTTGCTTGGGGGCAAATATTCAAAATGGATAGCGATCCTTCAAGAGTTTGATTTGGATTTTGAAAAATCCAAATCGAAGAAAGCTCTAGTTTTCGCGGAATTATTATGCGATCTCCCATCGTCGTCCAACGATGAAACTGTTGGATACCTATACCAATAGGTTTCATATTTCATGATTGGCAAGAGAAAGGCCAAATATGCTCTGCTTTGGTATCACAAAGATCCCATATTTCCTAGAAAGCAAGAGGTGGGTAAAGTGTTTCAAGTATTGAGGACCTTATTTCAATTTTGTGGATGATTCAACAGTCTAATCTGGATCATGCCATGTGTTCAATTTTGAGTTATAGAATAGAGAAAGAAGTCTGTCCAAACTGTTTAATCTTGGCAGACAAGTAGTTTAGGTAGAGAAGCAAAGGTTCCCAACAGCTTAATCTGGGACCTTGGAAGAGATAAGGGTAGAAGTAGATAGAAAAGAAAAAAGAAAAAGCCAAAGAAAAGAAAAGGCAAGTAAGGGTTTGCAAGTCCAAATGCACCCTCTATGGAGAAACAAAAAAATTCTAGGGAAATAGCTGGGTAGGCAGTTGTGGTTGCAGAAAGGGTATTTTCACCATTACACATATGTCAACAGGTGTTTTGCCAAGGCAAAATCTATCAATAGACAAAGTGGTTAATTCCATCATATTACAGCAAGGAGCATGACTAACTTCCCTCTTCCCCTTTATTCCATTACTAACACTCCCTTTCTTTCAGCTGAGATTTATGAAGAGAGATCATGGTTTTATGGTGGTTCTAGTTCATTCAGAATCCACATTTCTTGTCTAAGATCTTTTCATTTTGATCTACTCTCAAAACCAAGTCAATTTCAGATAAACTCAGTAAAATCCCTTTCATTTGCTCCCTTCATTCATATTAACCTCTAATTTTACTATATAGCTCCCCTATTTTACCCTTTCCTCTAATAATATTAACACTATGGTGTATAAAGCCCCAAATCTTATAAATACTCCTTTCCCTTGGCATTATAGCCCTATATTCTTCAAAAGGGACCAAAATGACATCTGGTCACTTTGGTGAACCTGTCCCATCCCATTCCCCCTTGCTGCAAGTCAAACTGCTCCTCAAACCACCATTTGCATTGGAAAACCCTTATAAAACCCTATTCCGCCTTCAAATCCTTTGCAAAAATTACCAAAGTCAAAAACCCGCCTCTGGCGCATTTCCAAAGGGTTAGCGCATTATTGGTTAAATGAAAAAACATTCGAAAAACCAATAAAAACCCACAAAACCTAAAGTTCCCCGCCCGCATATAACCCGAGCACCTCCATACTCCGCCCACCGTCGGATCAAGGCCCGAAGATCTGACGATCCACGACAATATCGGAGCGGCTCCCACTACTGTCCTTTACCGCCCGAGATGCTGACGTTGCGTCACGTCAGGGCCTCTCCACGCGTCAAGCGCTGAGGTATCTCGGAGCCGGGCCTGACAACTTCGGCGCCGTACCCAAACCGCCCCGAGAAACCGTAGCGGTTAGCTTTGACCGTAACCGCTACGGTCCTAACTGCCACCTATTTTCCGCTAACTCATCGCCACGTCGCGTCCGCTCGTACTCACCTCTGTTATTCGTCCACCTGTCCGCTGACGTGGTTGCCACCTCATCGCCCCTTGGACCAATAATCTACTGCCACGTCACCCGACGACGTCAGCTGACGTCACCTCACCGTGACCCACCAATGACGTCATGCTGACGTCGTCACGAAAAAGCGCCAAAATGGTAAAAAACCCATATTTACCCAAAAAAACGTGTTTTTTCCCACTTTTCACTTCTGTCGCTATTGTTCTCCCTGCATGACCGTTTACGTTCGAATTTCCGCCAACCTGTTGATTTAACCCGGGCGACCTCCTCAGCAGCAACCGTGCACACCTGCTCGACCTCTGCTCGCCAATTTACAGGTATTTACAGTTGTCTTGCCCTCCATACAACTGTTATCGAACTTTAATTTGTTCAGAAGGATAAAGGCACCTCAAAAACTATATTTACACCGCCCATTTCCCTCTGCAAGTCCACATTTGCCACTGTGAAGTCGAAAAACACCAGCCGAGCCATAATTCCGGTAAATTCACCCAAAAACAATACTCACTGCGTATTCTCGGAAAATTCCTTGTTGGTCTCAATTTACCCGCAAAAAGAGGACATAGTCAGACCTTAGAGAAGCTCTGCTCCTAAAAAACAAACAGTATTTCAATTGCTGTTGAGTAAATTCCCCTCTGGTGTCCAAAATACAAACTGTCTTTACAGAGAATCACCTCTATTCTGTGTTGCTTCCATTTTGACTATTCACCTACAATTGTTGCACTTTGAAGAACTATGGAGACTCCTATTGCTCTAAATATCAAGCCCCTCAATGCTCCTCACCAGGAATTAGCATGGAAAGCCCTGGGAGACATGGATTACCAAATGCTGGACTGGTTCCCTATGGGAACCAAATACAATATCCAGATGATGAATGAGTTAAAAGCCCAGCACCTGAGTGGGGCAGACATCTTGGGAATTTGGGACTCAAATTTACCCATCTACAACCTTCCCCAAGTAAATCCTATGCCAGAACTCATCTACAGCTGCCAGGAATGTTATGACCCAAGCCAAAGAGCTGTCATCAGCCCCACAGGCTCAATCCTGTTCCAGATTACCCCAGAAAGTATAAATGGAATGCTGCACTTCCAAACTGCCAAGCAATTGACTCCCCTCTTTATGCAGAATTTGATAAACAAAGGGACCAAGCTGTCAAATGACCAAATCATTAAAATCAACCAGTTGTTTGTAAGACCAGGCTCTGAATCAGTCAGAACCCCTCCTATTGGGTATCACTACTTGAATGATTTGGGCAGGATGTTAGTGGATTTAATCAGTTATGTCCTAGGATTCAGGGGGATAGAGGATGTGGATGATAGCCTAATGGCAATGCTGTCTATATTCTCTCCTGGTAAACCCCCAGCTGTACATTATGACTATGCAACCTACATTGCAGATAAAATCCATGAGCAGTTTATGAACTTGAAGAGGGAAAGACTATTCAGGTATACTTCATATATATACCATCTATTCTTGTTCTATCAGCCAGCCACCTTCTCTGTTCCTTTGAAGCCACTCAATGCCCAGGGAATTCCAAGGTCAGTTGTGTTCTGGACTTCTGTTTTTCATCATACCTCTGTATCACCTTACACATACACTGAGTTCATTGACTTATTCATCTATCCAGTCATGACAGTATTGCATGGTACTCCTCCTCCTAGACTAACTGATGACATGAGGAGAATTCTCCATTTGAATAAGTCCTACAGCATTGGTAATTGGTACTTCTACCAAAACCACACAGTCATCAGGATATATGGCTGTGAGTTGAACCCATTTAGGTTGCCAAGGTATGTCCCCATGAGGCTTTTTGCCTTGGAATATTTCAGACAGTTTGGGAACTCAGACTATCTTCATTTTCAGAGCAACAACAAGAAGTCACAGTTGAAGGTAAGGAACCAGCTGGGTCCTTTCCTATATAACAAGAAAGAAGAGGGATGGAAAGAGGCAAACACTATCCTGGAAGGCCTCAGACTGCAAACCAGCTTTGAATGGATACCCTATGACCCCAATCATGCTATCTCCCTCAGGAGGATTAGATACAAATTGGGTAGCTATGCACACAAGAGACAACCCGAGATTGAACAGTATGCCAATGCATCAAATTGGGAGGAGGGTACCCTAGAGGAGGAAATTACTAATGAAGAGTTACTTGAGAGAGAGGCTAGAAATATGCAAAAGGAAGCTGACTTGGAAACTTGTGGACAGGTGCCCCTCTCCTACAAAAAGCAACTTGGAGCAGCTGCCACATCATCAACAGCACAGCAGCAAACTGCCAAGAAAGCACCACAGACAGCAAGCAGGAATTCGGGCAGCAACAGGAAGAGGAACAGTTTAGTGAACAGCAGCCCTTGCAGCAAGAAAAAGTGACTGATCCTCCAAGCTCCACTGAGCAACAGGCTCAGACAGTGGTGCCTCCTAGAGCAGAAACTACTGTTGATACCTCGGTCCTCCAAACCCCACAAAAGGAGGACTTAACCAGGAAAAGGGATAGAGAGACTCCCCTGACTTCATCCATTAATCGGGGAGAGAAAAGACAAAGACTAAATGACTCCCAAGAGGATGACATAGCAGTGAGGCAAGCAATGGGCATGGGCCCACCCAGTGGAGAAGTTTCAGCCAGTTCATTTCAGCATGAACATGATAGAGCTATAGGAGGAGAGGTCAGCTCCTCCAGCCAGCACAGAGAAGGACAGTCAAGCATCAAACAGCAATTTATTGACATTAAGAGGAGGAGTGATCCTATTAAAATACGGCTGTACGATCATTTGCTGAACCTGGCTCCTACAAATCAGCAAAGACTCATGTCTGCCTTTGATGTAAGTGAAGGCAAGATGATCATGAGTCACTTCATGCCCACAACACTGCATCCTCAATCTACCTCGGATTACCTAAGAACCAACATGGAGGTTCTGGCCAAAGACATACACCCTATGGATAAGATTGAATTACATAAACAAACTGGTGAAATGGTGTATGCCTCCTTGGCAGGTGAGACATTGGAGAACTACAAATTGAAGAGCAGCCTTGATAATACAGCCTCTCAGCTGGAATTGGAGAGAGCATCATCACAAGCCAAGGACAACAGGATCAAGTCCTTGGAAGAGGTAATTATCGAAATAGGACATGATCCTAAAGATGTTAAGGCTATCCAAGAACTCCTGAAGATAAGGGATGCAGACATGGCAGCTTTAAGAAAGAAAATCAAGCTCCCAGCCACCATCCACCCACAAACAGACGAGGTTGCCCAGCAAAGGCAGGAAAAGGATGCTACAGACCTGCTGGTATCCCTGTACAAGGAGCTGGTTCGGACTCAAGACCAGCTAGGACAATCAGAAGCTGCAAAGGCAGCACTACAAACAGCAATGAAGCAAAGAGAAGAGGGCCAACCCTCCCAGCCTCCTCCTGTGATAATTAATCTTGAGGAAATCCCTCCAACAACTACTCCTCCTCCTCAGCAAACGGGAACTACAGCACCATCTACAGCAACAACTACACCAACACCAGGACAGACTCCCAGTCTGGATATGCAGAAGCTACAAGCTGAGATCCAAGTTCTTGAGTCCCAAATGAAAGAGCTTGATGAAGTCAAGAAGACTTTGGCCAAGGTGAATGAAAAATTTGACAAAAGCAAGCAGAATGAAGCAACAAAGGAGAGAGAGATAAAAGCTCTAAAAAAGAGAATAGCTGAACTAGAAAAAGAGCTTGCATTGGAAAAGGTAACAGCAGAACTAAAGGCAGTCCTCTGGAGTAACATCGGTCGATCCATCACCAATCAGTGGCAGTACATTGAGACTATGGATGAGCAAATAGCACTCATCACCAAGGCAAACAAGGAAATACACAGAGCAAGAGCAAGCCTTGGCCACATGCCAGATGCTGCCAGCAGAATGGTCAATGTTTTAAATAACAAAACTAGCTCTCAACTAGCTGCCATGGGAATTACTAACAGGACTGAAATAATCTCAGTAGTTAAACGAGTCCTGACACTAAGAAGCCTAGTTGGAACACTGGAGAGGAGAACACAGGACATGCAGACTGAAATCAACAAATTCCTGGACAGATTCCTGGCATTACAGAACAGAGGCCTCCCCAGCATTTTAAGCAGTGTAGGAAGACTGCTCACCCTAGAAAATTACAACAAAAGGATTGATGCCCATGCGGTAGCACAAATTGCAAAACAGCCCAGTACCTCAGCAGACACAGGGCCAGCATCGGGGCAGAATCTGTATGATAGGGTGGAAAATCTGTTTTTTATTATGAATGAAATTGATCATCTGTTTGATACACCACCGAATTTCTTTAAGTATACTGAGGCAGATGAGACTATGGGGGCAATCATAAGACACCAATTGCCCACACAGGAAGAGTGGAGGAATCTGACTCAGGTAATCTTATCAGGTCCGAACCCGTGAGGTTGGTTTTTTCTCCAGCACATGAGCAGTCATACGCAGGCACAATTTTGATGAATAAAATCTACAAGGAAGAGGCAGAAGCTGAGTCAACTCAGCAGAGCTATTCTCTCACCACTGCAGCAGTCACAATCACAGGTGACAAACACAACATACAGCGCACAAGCCATAAAGTCGGGTTCTCCAGCATTTAATCAAAGTATCTCAACCGACTCAGCAGATCCCAAAGGCCAAAATATCTTCTGACAGAACATTAAAGCGCCTTTATTTTGTATTCAATGCTGTAATAAATTTCTGATAATAATATCTCAAAGTTGGTAAGAACATTAAGTCTGAGATAACTCAGGACTCAGATATTTTTGTAAACAATCGCAAGTATATATTGGCCCCTCACAGAAGCTTAAGGGGTTGTTGTTATTTTCCTTTTGAAACTCTCACTTGCTGTAAAAATTCTGAGAGAAATAATACAAAGGGAGAATGGAATTTCCAAAGCGTGGTGTAGTTGATGCATTGTGATGAATGATGAATGTTGCAGGATTCCAGAGTGTTTCATAAAACAATAAGTTTTCTTAAATCTCTGTGTTACATGTTTTCGAGTCTTTTGTTCTCTTTTGTTGTCTAAATATTTTACACTTAATAGAAAAGTAGAAGAATAGTTCCAGGATTTAATCCCCGATTACCCTGAACTCAAACTGAGCTATTATCCATGTTTTCTTCAGATACAGTAAAAGAAGTGTAATTCTTAGTTGCTGCACTTTAAAACTATATCTTTTACAGTGATAGATATTCCCAGGGATTCAAGTTTGCCCCCGAGACATCCATCCATTTCTTATAACCAGTTTGGTGAAAATACTTAAACATTTAGTGAAAATCCTTGAATGCTCTCACTGCTTGTTTTTCCGGTTCGTGTTATAAATCAAAATTTGTTCTATGAAGTATCCAAATGGCCCTGTAAGTTTCACCAGTTCATCTCAAGGTTTCTAAACACCTACAGCCATAGACTCCATTGCCCAATGATATTTAACTCTTTGAAAATTACATCACAAGAGATCTGAAAGAAATTCTTCAACCAAAACATAAACAAAACCTGTGCATAATAGCTAGCCTAAAACCCTATCATAAACAGTTACAAATCATAAAGAGAGAGCCCTCTCTGATCGCAGTTTGGCTAGAAACAGTGATCCAAAGATTGGTTAGTGGTTACCCCGGCCGTATTCCCTTGGGAGTCAAAGGGAACAACCTGGGTGTTAACATAATTGGCGACTCAACTGGGGACTATCAAGATTTTCTCAATTACTATCTATCTTCCAAAGCTACCATCAAGCCTGAAACTAGCCAAGAGGCCTTAGGACTGTTTCTGCAAAACACAGGGACAGCTTTAGGGAAGAGCTAACTAGGGAATCTTCATCCTAGCTTTGAAACATATATAGTCATTCCAGAATCCTTACCTAGTCCTTGTACATATATAACCTCCTGTATAAAGTTCTAAAAGAATACTTAGAAGCTGGCTCCCAAAAGAAACCCAAGGCACACTAGGGCAAACCCTGACCCTGATCAACCCATCATTGTTGATAACCCAAAAATCATTCCAAAGAACATAAGGAGACAGCAAAAGCAGGAGAAGCCTGCTGATTCAGATATAAGTTCAAACCAACCTATCCTCATTCCAACTCCTTGCAAAGTCCTTTTCCGTTCCACACCTAATTCCCCTAGTTCATCATCAACCCCTCAAAGTCCTCCTCCCCCATTCTCACCATCTGCACATACTCTTTCAACCAGTTTCCCGCTTGTTACCCATCCTATTAACCCTGTTACACCTGTAATCCCAGCTGTCCCATTTGTCCCTATTAACCCTATAAACCCCATAAACATGGCTAACAGATATGCACCTCTGCAGATACCAGCCAATGCACCGGCTCTACCTCAAGACTACCAAACCAAAATCTCATTTTTTGACTCCCATGGCCCTTTGACAGCTGTCCAGCATGCTAAGAAGATGCAAGACCACTTTGAGACCTATGAAATAGATGATGACAGTGTCAGGATGAGAATTTTTGTTCAAAGCTTAACCGGGGATGTCAGAACTTGGTTTAGATCCCTGAATGCAAATTCCATTGCAACCCCTGAGGTCCTGTACCAAGAGTTTACCAACAGATGGGAGAAGAAGAAAGATCCTCTACACATACTCGGTGAATATAACACTATCAAAAGAGGTCCCCAAGAAACAGTTTTGGAATATTGTGCTAGGTTTAACAATGTATATAATGCTATCCCCCAGAACTTAAGGCCCCCTCCTGATTTGGCCCTGTATAACTTCCCTGACGGTTTTGACTCTGATATGGCCTATCAGCTGAAAGAAAGAGATCCTCCAACCCTTGCAGAAGCTCAAAGAGTTGCAGTCACTGTAGAGGCCAACCTAATTGCCAAGAGAAACAGGGCAAAGCTGGAAAAGAAGGCTGGTTTCAGAGAAGAGCCCTCAGGCTTTGATCAAAAGTTGGATGCAATACTAAACAGCATGAAGAGACTGGGTGAAAGAGTGGAATCAGTTGAAAGAAAGTCATCATGGGAGGCATCACAAAGCAATCCTCCTAGAAACCCAAATTTTAGGAGAACCCAGAACCCAAACATAGGAAAAACAAGTGCTGACCAAGACATTAGACCCCCTTTTCAAGAAAACTATGCAGAAACTTCCTCAGCCAATCAGCTCAATGAAGATCCTGAAATCAACTTAATGGGTCTGGACGGTAAAAGCCATGTTTTCTTAACACAAGAAGACCATGAGGAGGATGAAAGCAAAACATTCCAAACGAAATCAGGAGAATCCTTTGACTTTAAACAAGGATATGATACTGCTGTCTATGAAGTCCATAAACAATACAAACTAAGGAGTAGGACTGTAAATGTAAATCAGCCCGAAAAGATAAAGGAGAAACAACAATCTAAAGAAACCTTAGTCACTGAACCTAATGACAAAACAAACTTGCCTACAAAAGAAGTAGTGGTTGAGGAAGTCACTGAATTACTGTCCCCACTACAACAGCCCACGGCAACCTCATCCTCCCACCCAAATCCGAACATTACCCCTCAAGACATGAGTATGAGGGGCAGGTTCCAAAATCAAGATGAAATCCAACAAGAAGATTTAATGAACAGAGAAAGGACTGCTATCCGTGACTCTAAAATCCAAGTTGACAAACCCTTTGACCTAGGAGCAGAGATTGGCAAGTTAAAGATAGCAATTCCCCTTTCAGAGCTAGCCAAGCATGACATATATAAGCAACAGATCAAAAAATCCCTTCAGCTCACCAACAGCAAAGATGATGTAAATGTGCTAGATGACACTCCAGAATTACTGTTTGGCCCAGAGGTAGATGGAAAAACAGTAGTCACAGGGGTTTTACCTTTTTATGTCAGCCTGCATGTTCATGATAAAATACTGCATAATGCTATGTTTGACTCAGGCGCCTCTCACAACCTTATGCCAAAAGCAGTCATGGAAAGATTAAACTTGGATATAACAAGACCATACAAAGACCTGTTTTCTTTTGATTCTAGTCAAGTCAAATGTTTGGGCCTAATAAAAGATTTATGTGTCTCCCTGGTTCAATATCCCAACAAGACCATTCTAATGGATGTTGTAGTTGCTGATATCCCACCCAAATATGGGATGCTGTTATCAAGATCATGGGGAGCCAAGCTTCAAGGATCCCTGCAATTAGACATGTCATATGCAACTATCTCTGTCTTTGGGCAACCAAAAAGACTATACAGGGAAACACTCATGAAGTATATGGTCAGCAGTGAAGAAAAGCCTCAAAATTTTCCAATATATGCTGTCCATTCGGACATAGACTCCTTCATCCTCTTCAATGACAGCACAAGCCTCTCAAACAATGACATTAGGACCGAAGCACTCATACAAGAACAAAACATTGATCAGACAAGTAGCACCTGCCAAACATCGATCAGCCCAACAATACACAGTATCCCTCCTCTAGTTGTCAAAGATTGTCAAAAAAGTGATGAAACTGTCCTAGAAAATAAATGGGAAAAGAAACCTCAACTCATGCTCACATTGCCATCCCATGAACAGAATTTTAAATCTCCTGTTCAGCAAGACATTCTGTGGGTCCTAGAGTTTGATGGCTCAGTTAACAAGTTAGGGGCAGGGGCTGGAGTGTGGATACATAATAAAGAGAAATATTATGCAGAAGGCAGGGCTTACAGATTGAAGTTTAGATGCACTAACAACATGGCAGAATATGAAGCTCTGTTGTTGGGCCTAAAGCTAGCAAAATCACTACAGGCTCCTAAACTCTCCATCATGGGAGACTCTGATCTAGTAATTCAACAAGTGAAAGGAAATTTTGTTACCAATGACAAAAGATTGAGGTCCTATAGGTCTGCTGTAATTGAAATATTAGAGACTTTCTCCGAGTTTGTTATCACAAAAATTCCAAGGGGCCACAATCTCCATGCACACAGCTTGGCAACATTTGCCAGCACCTTCAAATTCCCATTAGAACCCAACAATTGTTTCACGGCAGAGGTCAAATATAGGCCTTCTATTCCAAACAATGTCAAAGAGTGGCAAGTATTTGAGAATGACATGCAAATAAACAACTTTTTAACCTTGCAACAAGAGTTCACAGGATTAAATATTGACCTTGAGACAGCAAGTCAATCACAAATGCTTGAGACAGCAAGTCAATCACAAATATTTGATGGAGCAAGTCCATCACAATTACAGTTTCAACAGTCTGCCCACCCAATGTCACCTAGAACAGCCAAACAATTACTCAGTCCAACCATTTTCAACAAAGAAAACATTCAGCAAATTCACCAAATTGACTGTGAAGAGGTGAGCAACGCTGAAGATAAAATCATACAACTCAAAGACAATTTCCTTCCAGCAGGCCTTACCCCACTAGAGGACATTTTTGACTCAAATGACATCCCTAGAAAGCCAAAGATGCAGCCATTAGATGCAACAATTGAAGAATGTAACATTGGTACCACTGACAAGCCTAAAATAATAAAGCTATCTGCTGCTTTGCCCCCTGATCAAAAACCCAAATATATTGATCTCTTTAAAGAGTTCCAAGATGTCTTTGCTTGGGGTTATCAGGATCTAAAGTCATATGATACCTCTGTTATCCAGCATACCATTCCCCTCAAGCCTAATCAAAAACCATTCAAACAGAAATTGAGAAGAATCAATCCTGTGCTCCTTCCTTCCATTGAAAAAGAATTACAGAAAATGTTCAAAGCTGGTATCATAGCACCAATTAGGTTCTCTGAATGGATTTCAAATTTGGTCCCTACAAGAAAGAAAACTGGTGAGATTAGACTTTGTGTAGACTTAAGAAATTTAAATCAAGTGTCACTCAAAGACAACTACCCCTTACCCAAAATGGATCACATTCTTCAAAGAGTAGTAGGGGCTTCAAGGATATCATTGCTTGATGGATTCTCAGGCTTCAATCAAATCCTAGTACACCCTGATGATCAAGACAAAACTGCATTTACAACCCCATGGGGAACTTTCAAGTATGTGAAAATGCCCTTTGGATTGAAAAATGCAGGGGCAACATTTCAGAGAGCAATGGACATTGCTTTTGCAAAAGAGATTCATGACTTCTTGGTCATTTACTTAGATGATCTTACACCCTTTTCAAAATCTGACCAAGAACACTTGAAACATTTAAGACAGATTTTCATAACATGCAGAAAATATGGTATTTCCTTAAACCCCAAGAAGTCATTATTTGGCTTAGAGGAAGGGAAGCTTCTAGGACATATTATTTCAAAAGATGGCATAAGAATTGATCCAGATAGGATACAAGCTATCCTACAAATGCCTCACCCAAGGAATGTCAAGGAGCTGCAAGGATTCTTAGGAAAAATCAACTTTTTAAGAAGGTTTATCCCAAATTTAGCAGAATTAATCAGATTACTAAACAATATGCTAAAGAAAGATTCAAAGGTCAAATGGACTGTTGAAGCAAAACAAGCTTTCGAAAGTATAAAATTGGCCTTGACTCAAACCCCAGTGTTAACTAATCCTCAGTTTGACAGAGACTTTATTATTTTCTCATTTGCCTCCCAACATACTATTGCTGCTGTATTATTGCAGAAAGATGACCAAGGGAATGAAAAGCCCATTGCTTTTTTCAGCAGAGCTCTTAGAGATGCCCCCCTAAAGTATCAAATAATGGAAAAACAAGCCTATGCTTTGATCAAAGCTATTAAAGACTTTAGGATTTACATCCTTTACTCCCATGTTGTGGCTTATGTACCTAGTCCTATTGTCAAAGACATTCTCACCCAAGAAAACTTAGAGGGCAGGAGAGGAAAATGGATTGCCAATATACTAGAATTTGACATTGAAATAAAGCCTACAAAGCTGATAAAAGGGCAAGGTTTGGCCAAATTAATGACAGAAGCAAATTTCCAAGCCTTAGATATCAACCAACTGGACAGTGAAACAGAGCTGGCGACTCCAAAGATCAATGTAGCCTTTGAACAATCTCCTTGGTACTCTGATATCTGTTATGTGTTACAAAACCTGTGTGCTCCCCCAGGACTGTCCAGAACTAAGTGTAGGTTCCTAAAAATGAAAACATCTAGATTTTGTGTGATGGATGAAAATCTACTGTGGAAAAACCATGAAGGTATTTTGCTGC
Source organism: Pinus tabuliformis (assembly GCA_031772625.1). Taxonomy (NCBI): domain Eukaryota; kingdom Viridiplantae; phylum Streptophyta; class Pinopsida; order Pinales; family Pinaceae; genus Pinus; species Pinus tabuliformis. The sequence continues at coordinate 267,349,753 of CM062820.1, forward strand.
ACTGTCTAATAGAGAATGAAACTAACAATATCATGCAAGACTTCCATGCTGGAGACTGTGGTGGACATTTGTACTGGAAGTCCACTGTGGACAAGATATTGAGGGCTGGTTATTACTGGCCTACTATGTTCTCTGATGTTAAGAAATTTACAGCCTCATGCCACAAATGCCAACTGTTTGAAGGCAAAAGACAGTTGCTGCCACTTCCTTTGAAGCCCATTGCAACAGAGAGACCTTTCCAACAATGGGGCTTGGATTTCATTGGGGAAATTCATCCCTCATCTTCAGGGCAACACAGATGGATTTTAACAGCGACAGACTACTTCACCAAGTGGATTGAAGCTGCCCCATGCAGACAAGCAAATGATTCAGTAATCATTCAATTTTTGGAAAATAATATACTGGCTAGATTTGGCTGCCCAGAGAAGATAATAACAGACAATGCTGCTGCCTTCAGATCCAAGAAGATGGTGAACTTCTGCCATAAATTTCACATTACTTTGGGCCATTCTACAGCTTACTATCCTCAAGGAAATGGCCTTGCTGAATCATCAAACAAAAGTTTGATAAATATCATAAAGAAAGTGCTGGAAGAGAACAAAAAGAACTGGCATAAGAAACTAGTAAATGCTTTATGGGCAGACAGACTAACAACTAAAAGATTCCCTAGTAAGAGCGTCATTAATGTACGCCCCGGACTATCAAAGAGATTTTAACCTGTATCTAGCTGCAGCAGATACGACCATTGCGATGGTCTTAGTGCAAGAAGTCGATGGAATTGAACATCCTATTTATTATTTAAGTAAAAACTTAAATGACACAGAAAGTAAATATTCCTATGTTGAAAAACTAGCGCTTGCTGCTGTTCAAGCGATTCAAAGGTTTCGACATTATGTCCTCTTTAGGAAAACTACCATTCTGTCAGATTGCAACCCCATGACGTATATACTGTCGCGACAGTTGCTTGGGGGCAAATATTCAAAATGGATAGCGATCCTTCAAGAGTTTGATTTGGATTTTGTAAAATCCAAATCGAAGAAAGCTCTAGTTTTCGCGGAATTATTATGCGATCTCCCATCGTCGTCCAACGATGAAACTGTTGGATACCTATACCAATAGGTTTCATATTTCATGATTGGCAAGAGAAAGGCCAAATATGCTCTGCTTTGGTATCACAAAGATCCCATATTTCCTAGAAAGCAAGAGGTGGGTAAAGTGTTTCAAGTATTGAGGACCTTATTTCAATTTTGTGGATGATTCAACAGTCTAATCTGGATCATGCCATGTGTTCAATTTTGAGTTATAGAATAGAGAAAGAAGTCTGTCCAAACTGTTTAATCTTGGCAGACAAGTAGTTTAGGTAGAGAAGCAAAGGTTCCCAACAGCTTAATCTGGGACCTTGGAAGAGATAAGGGTAGAAGTAGATAGAAAAGAAAAAAGAAAAAGCCAAAGAAAAGAAAAGGCAAGTAAGGGTTTGCAAGTCCAAATGCACCCTCTATGGAGAAACAAAAAAATGCTAGGGAAATAGCTGGGTAGGCAGTTGTGGTTGCAGAAAGGGTATTTTCACCATTACACATATGTCAACAGGTGTTTTGCCAAGGCAAAATCTATCAATAGACAAAGTGGTTAATTCCATCATATTACAGCAAGGAGCATGACTAACTTCCCTCTTCCCCTTTATTCCATTACTAACACTCCCTTTCTTTCAGCTGAGATTTATGAAGAGAGATCATGGTTTTATGGTGGTTCTAGTTCATTCAGAATCCACATTTCTTGTCTAAGATCTTTTCATTTTGATCTACTCTCAAAACCAAGTCAATTTCAGATAAACTCAGTAAAATCCCTTTCATTTGCTCCCTTCATTCATATTAACCTCTAATTTTACTATATAGCTCCCCTATTTTACCCTTTCCTCTAATAATATTAACACTATGGTGTATAAAGCCCCAAATCTTATAAATACTCCTTTCCCTTGGCATTATAGCCCTATATTCTTCAAAAGGGACCAAAATGACATCTGGTCACTTTGGTGAACCTGTCCCATCCCATTCCCCCTTGCTGCAAGTCAAACTGCTCCTCAAACCACCATTTGCATTGGAAAACCCTTATAAAACCCTATTCCGCCTTCAAATCCTTTGCAAAAATTACCAAAGTCAAAAACCCGCCTCTGGCGCATTTCCAAAGGGTTAGCGCATTATTGGTTAAATGAAAAAACATTCGAAAAACCAATAAAAACCCACAAAACCTAAAGTTCCCCGCCCGCATATAACCCGAGCACCTCCATACTCCGCCCACCGTCGGATCAAGGCCCGAAGATCTGACGATCCACGACAATATCGGAGCGGCTCCCACTACTGTCCTTTACCGCCCGAGATGCTGACGTTGCGTCACGTCAGGGCCTCTCCACGCGTCAAGCGCTGAGGTATCTCGGAGCCGGGCCTGACAACTTCGGCGCCGTACCCAAACCGCCCCGAGAAACCGTAGCGGTTAGCTTTGACCGTAACCGCTACGGTCCTAACTGCCACCTATTTTCCGCTAACTCATCGCCATGTCGCGTCCGCTCGTACTCACCTCTGTTATTCGTCCACCTGTCCGCTGACGTGGTTGCCACCTCATCGCCCCTTGGACCAATAATCTACTGCCACGTCACCCGACGACGTCAGCTGACGTCACCTCACCGTGACCCACCAATGACGTCATGCTGACGTCGTCACGAAAAAGCGCCAAAATGGTAAAAAACCCATATTTACCCAAAAAAACGTGTTTTTTCCCACTTTTCACTTCTGTCGCTATTGTTCTCCCTGCATGACCGTTTACGTTCGAATTTCCGCCAACCTGTTGATTTAACCCGGGCGACCTCCTCAGCAGCAACCGTGCACACCTGCTCGACCTCTGCTCGCCAATTTACAGGTATTTACAGTTGTCTTGCCCTCCATACAACTGTTATCGAACTTTAATTTGTTCAGAAGGATAAAGGCACCTCAAAAACTATATTTACACCGCCCATTTCCCTCTGCAAGTCCACATTTGCCACTGTGAAGTCGAAAAACACCAGCCGAGCCATAATTCCGGTAAATTCACCCAAAAACAATACTCACTGCGTATTCTCGGAAAATTCCTTGTTGGTCTCAATTTACCCGCAAAAAGAGGACATAGTCAGACCTTAGAGAAGCTCTGCTCCTAAAAAACAAACAGTATTTCAATTGCTGTTGAGTAAATTCCCCTCTGGTGTCCAAAATACAAACTGTCTTTACAGAGAATCACCTCTATTCTGTGTTGCTTCCATTTTGACTATTCACCTACAATTGTTGCACTTTGAAGAACTATGGAGACTCCTATTGCTCTAAATATCAAGCCCCTCAATGCTCCTCACCAGGAATTAGCATGGAAAGCCCTGGGAGACATGGATTACCAAATGCTGGACTGGTTCCCTATGGGAACCAAATACAATATCCAGATGATGAATGAGTTAAAAGCCCAGCACCTGAGTGGGGCAGACATCTTGGGAATTTGGGACTCAAATTTACCCATCTACAACCTTCCCCAAGTAAATCCTATGCCAGAACTCATCTACAGCTGCCAGGAATGTTATGACCCAAGCCAAAGAGCTGTCATCAGCCCCACAGGCTCAATCCTGTTCCAGATTACCCCAGAAAGTATAAATGGAATGCTGCACTTCCAAACTGCCAAGCAATTGACTCCCCTCTTTATGCAGAATTTGATAAACAAAGGGACCAAGCTGTCAAATGACCAAATCATTAAAATCAACCAGTTGTTTGTAAGACCAGGCTCTGAATCAGTCAGAACCCCTCCTATTGGGTATCACTACTTGAATGATTTGGGCAGGATGTTAGTGGATTTAATCAGTTATGTCCTAGGATTCAGGGGGATAGAGGATGTGGATGATAGCCTAATGGCAATGCTGTCTATATTCTCTCCTGGTAAACCCCCAGCTGTACATTATGACTATGCAACCTACATTGCAGATAAAATCCATGAGCAGTTTATGAACTTGAAGAGGGAAAGACTATTCAGGTATACTTCATATATATACCATCTATTCTTGTTCTATCAGCCAGCCACCTTCTCTGTTCCTTTGAAGCCACTCAATGCCCAGGGAATTCCAAGGTCAGTTGTGTTCTGGACTTCTGTTTTTCATCATACCTCTGTATCACCTTACACATACACTGAGTTCATTGACTTATTCATCTATCCAGTCATGACAGTATTGCATGGTACTCCTCCTCCTAGACTAACTGATGACATGAGGAGAATTCTCCATTTGAATAAGTCCTACAGCATTGGTAATTGGTACTTCTACCAAAACCACACAGTCATCAGGATATATGGCTGTGAGTTGAACCCATTTAGGTTGCCAAGGTATGTCCCCATGAGGCTTTTTGCCTTGGAATATTTCAGACAGTTTGGGAACTCAGACTATCTTCATTTTCAGAGCAACAACAAGAAGTCACAGTTGAAGGTAAGGAACCAGCTGGGTCCTTTCCTATATAACAAGAAAGAAGAGGGATGGAAAGAGGAAAACACTATCCTGGAAGGCCTCAGACTGCAAACCAGCTTTGAATGGATACCCTATGACCCCAATCATGCTATCTCCCTCAGGAGGATTAGATACAAATTGGGTAGCTATGCACACAAGAGACAACCCGAGATTGAACAGTATGCCAATGCATCAAATTGGGAGGAGGGTACCCTAGAGGAGGAAATTACTAATGAAGAGTTACTTGAGAGAGAGGCTAGAAATATGCAAAAGGAAGCTGACTTGGAAACTTGTGGACAGGTGCCCCTCTCCTACAAAAAGCAACTTGGAGCAGCTGCCACATCATCAACAGCACAGCAGCAAACTGCCGAGAAAGCACCACAGACAGCAAGCAGGAATTCGGGCAGCAACAGGAAGAGGAACAGTTTAGTGAACAGCAGCCCTTGCAGCAAGAAAAAGTGACTGATCCTCCAAGCTCCACTGAGCAACAGGCTCAGACAGTGGTGCCTCCTAGAGCAGAAACTACTGTTGATACCTCGGTCCTCCAAACCCCACAAAAGGAGGACTTAACCAGGAAAAGGGATAGAGAGACTCCCCTGACTTCATCCATTAATCGGGGAGAGAAAAGACAAAGACTAAATGACTCCCAAGAGGATGACATAGCAGTGAGGCAAGCAATGGGCATGGGCCCACCCAGTGGAGAAGTTTCAGCCAGTTCATTTCAGCATGAACATGATAGAGCTATAGGAGGAGAGGTCAGCTCCTCCAGCCAGCACAGAGAAGGACAGTCAAGCATCAAACAACAATTTATTGACATTAAGAGGAGGAGTGATCCTATTAAAATACGGCTGTACGATCATTTGCTGAACCTGGCTCCTACAAATCAGCAAAGACTCATGTCTGCCTTTGATGTAAGTGAAGGCAAGATGATCATGAGTCACTTCATGCCCACAACACTGCATCCTCAATCTACCTCGGATTACCTAAGAACCAACATGGAGGTTTTGGCCAAAGACATACACCCTATGGATAAGATTGAATTACATAAACAAACTGGTGAAATGGTGTATGCCTCCTTGGCAGGTGAGACATTGGAGAACTACAAATTGAAGAGCAGCCTTGATAATACAGCCTCTCAGCTGGAATTGGAGAGAGCATCATCACAAGCCAAGGACAACAGGATCAAGTCCTTGGAAGAGGTAATTATCGAAATAGGACATGATCCTAAAGATGTTAAGGGTATCCAAGAACTCCTGAAGATAAGGGATGCAGACATGGCGGCTTTAAGAAAGAAAATCAAGCTCCCAGCCACCATCCACCCACAAACAGACGAGGTTGCCCAGCAAAGGCAGGAAAAGGATGCTACAGACCTGCTGGTATCCCTGTACAAGGAGCTGGTTCGGACTCAAGACCAGCTAGGACAATCAGAAGCTGCAAAGGCAGCACTACAAACAGCAATGAAGCAAAGAGAAGAGGGCCAACCCTCCCAGCCTCCTCCTGTGATAATTAATCTTGAGGAAATCCCTCCAACAACTACTCCTCCTCCTCAGCAAACGGGAACTACAGCACCATCTACAGCAACAACTACACCAACACCAGGACAGACTCCCAGTCTGGATATGCAGAAGCTACAAGCTGAGATCCAAGTTCTTGAGTCCCAAATGAAAGAGCTTGATGAAGTCAAGAAGACTTTGGCCAAGGCGAATGAAAAATTTGACAAAAGCAAGCAGAATGAAGCAACAAAGGAGAGAGAGATAAAAGCTCTAAAAAAGAGAATAGCTGAACTAGAAAAAGAGCTTGCACTGGAAAAGGTAACAGCAGAACTAAAGGCAGTCCTCTGGAGTAACATCGGTCGATCCATCACCAATCAGTGGCAGTACATTGAGACTATGGATGAGCAAATAGCACTCATCACCAAGGCAAACAAGGAAATACACAGAGCAAGAGCAAGCCTTGGCCACATGCCAGATGCTGCCAGCAGAATGGTCAATGTTTTAAATAACAAAACTAGCTCTCAACTAGCTGCCATGGGAATTACTAACAGGACTGAAACAATCTCAGTAGTTAAACGAGTCCTGACACTAAGAAGCCTAGTTGGAACACTGGAGAGGAGAACACAGGACATGCAGACTGAAATCAACAAATTCCTGGACAGATTCCTGGCATTACAGAACAGAGGCCTCCCCAGCATTTTAAGCAGTGTAGGAAGACTGCTCACCCTAGAAAATTACAACAAAAGGATTGATGCCCATGCGGTAGCACAAATTGCAAAACAGCCCAGTACCTCAGCAGACACAGGGCCAGCATCGGGGCAGAATCTGTATGATAGGGTGGAAATTCTGTTTTTTATTATGAATGAAATTGATCATCTGTTTGATACACCACCGAATTTCTTTAAGTATACTGAGGCAGATGAGACTATGGGGGCAATCATAAGACACCAATTGCCCACACAGGAAGAGTGGAGGAATCTGACTCAGGTAATCTTATCAGGTCCGAACCCGTGAGGTTGGTTTTTTCTCCAGCACATGAGCAGTCATACGCAGGCACAATTTTGATGAATAAAATCTACAAGGAAGAGGCAGAAGCTGAGTCAACTCAGCAGAGCTATTCTCTCACCACTGCAGCAGTCACAATCACAGGTGACAAACACAGCATACAGCGCACAAGCCATAAAGTCGGGTTCTCCAGCATTTAATCAAAGTATCTCAACTGACTCAGCAGATCCCAAAGGCCAAAATATCTTCTGACAGAACATTAAAGCGCCTTTATTTTGTATTCAATGCTGTAATAAATTTCTGATAATAATATCTCAAAGTTGGTAAGAACATTAAGTCTGAGATAACTCAGGACTCAGATATTTTTGTAAACAATCGCAAGTATATATTGGCCCCTCACAGAAGCTTAAGGGGTTGTTGTTATTTTCCTTTTGAAACTCTCACTTGCTGTAAAAATTCTGAGAGAAATAATACAAAGGGAGAATGGAATTTCCAAAGCGTGGTGTAGTTGATGCGTTGTGATGAATGATGAATGTTGCAGGATTCCAGAGTGTTTCATAAAACAATAAGTTTTCTTAAATCTCTGTGTTACATGTTTTCGAGTCTTTTGTTCTCTTTTGTTGTCTAAATATTTTACACTTAATAGCAAAGTAGAAGAATAGTTCCAGGATTTAATCCCCGATTACCCTGAACTCAAACTGAGCTATTATCCATGTTTTCTTCAGATACAGTAAAAGAAGTGTAATTCTTAGTTGCTGCATTTTAAAACTATATCTTTTACAGTGATAGATATTCCCAGGGATTCAAGTTTGCCCCCGAGACATCCATCCATTTCTTATAACCAGTTTGGTGAAAATACTTAAACATTTAGTGAAAATCCTTGAATGCTCTCACTGCTTGTTTTTCCGGTTCGTGTTGTAAATCAAAATTTGTTCTATGAAGTATCCAAATGGCCCTGTAAGTTTCACCAGTTCATCTCAAGGTTTCTAAACACCTACAGCCATAGACTCCATTGCCCAATGATATTTAACTCTTTGAAAATTACATCACAAGAGATCTGAAAGAAATTCTTCAACCAAAACATAAACAAAACCTGTGCATAATAGCTAGCCTAAAACCCTATCATAAACAGTTACAAATCATAAAGAGAGAGCCCTCTCTGATCGCAGTTTGGCTAGAAACAGTGATCCAAAGATTGGTTAGTGGTTACCCCGGCCGTATTCCCTTGGGAGTCAAAGGGAACAACCTGGGTGTTAACAGAAACATCAGAAGAGTCAATCGTGGATGAAAATTTGTTTCTGATATCAGTAAGCGATGAGTGGTATGGAGACATCATTGTTTATCTCCAAACCCAAAAATTTAGGCCTAATACCTCACACTCGGAACAGAAGCGTATACGATACCAATCTAAAGACTACATGATCGTCGGTGATACACTTTACCGTCGTGGTGTCGATACGGTTCTGAGGAGGTGCCTTACCCATGAGGAGGCCGAGAAAGCCCTGAATGATTGTCATTCAGGCGCGTGCGGGGGGCATCAATCTGGATATGCAACAGCACAAAGAATCTTATGAGCAGGATATTTCTGGCCAACTATGTTTAAAGATTGCATAATAGCTGTCAGAAGTTGCCATGCGTGTCAGATCTTTGATAGCAAAACCAGGAGACCGCCCGCACCTTTGCAGCCTATAGTTGCTGTTGGGCCTTTCGCCAAGTGGGGCATCGATTTCATGCAATGTAACCCCACCTCGACCGGGGGGCATGGGTATATTATAGTCGTTGTTGACTATTTTACCAAATGGGCCGAGGCGATGCCTACATTGGATAACACTGGTGAAACAGCTGCCCTTTTCTTTTTTTTTAATCATGTAGTCGCCAGGTTCGGCGTTCCGCAGGCTATAGTGACAGATCATGGATCGCATTTTCGCAATCACATGATGGTTGAATTAGCTGCCAAACTAGGGCTATCTCACGACAGCTCTACCCCATATTATCCGCAAGCCAACGGACAAGTTGAGGCAATCAACAAGGTCCTGAAGCATATGTTGCAAAGGATGATCGGGGTTCACAAAAGAAGATGGCACCTACTCCTGTACTCAGCATTGTGGGCTTACTGAACCTCGGTAAAGAACGCCACTGGGTTCACACCATTCCAATTGGTGTATGGCCTGGAGGCAGTCTTACCGATCCAGTGCAAAATTTCGTCTCTTAAACTCGCAATTGACCTCCTCCCCGGAACCTCAGAAGAAGAGGCTCGTTTCTTGGAATTGATCCAGTTGGATGAAAACCGTCGTGACGCCGCTTTGGCAAACGAAGCCCATAAGAAACGAGTCAAGGCACAGTTCGACAAGAATGTCAAACCTCGTATCTTCTCTGAGGGTGACTTGGTTTTGCTTTACGACCAAGAATCCGACAAATTAGGAGTAGGAAAATTTAAGTCCTTATGGATGGGTCCCTATATTGTTAAAAGGGTGTTAGCAAAAGGAGCCTACGAGTTAATGGATTATGACGGGATACCACTGGCGCAACCCCGCAACGGGTTGTACCTCAAGCGTTACTATGCCTGAATAGTAACCTGAGTGCTTTTGTTGTATTTTGTTTTCACTAAAGTGTTTGTTTCGGTTTAGTAATCCACCCTTCTCGTTTGTTGCAGATGTCGAATTTTTCTGAGACATATGTAGGATATGCCGACGGAGCGAGTCGTAGTACGCGGAATTTGTCCTCCGCAGCCTGGGCCATTTTTGATCCAAGCGGCGAGTTAGTGAGTTTCAGAGGTGTGTGTATTGGGCAGTCAACGAACAACATCGCTGAGTATAGCGCGTTGATTGAACTCCTCTCTGATACCATCGCTCATGGTATACGCCGACTAATTGTTAGGCTAGACTCACAGCTTGTGATACTACAACTCACTGGTATATATTCAGTCCGCAATCCAGCTATTTATCGAATGTTTCTAAGGGTTAAGATTTTGGAAAGAGAGTTTGATTCAATTCAATACCAACATATTTCCAGAAACTTGAACACATTAACAGATTCATTAGCAAACTATGTATTAGATAGACATTTACGACATATATAAAAAGAGATGCATCGGTGCTATGCAAGTGGATCACAAATAAACCAGAATAAACCCCGAAAATCAAAATATATAAAGCTGTTTATAGTTTGTACATGATGTGCTGTAATCAAAACAAAATTGGTCGTATGACCTAAAACTCAAAAAGATGCTAGGGGGCACCCTAGCCTAGTGGTGCTCATGATAGTACGTCACGGTCTGTGCAATCATGCGCAAGAGACGAGTCCATCGTCTAGGCACGCCAATAGTGTGCCGCTGCAACTGTAAAGGTAACTCGTCAATCTGTACATCCGGAAGACCACGAGTAAGGCTCTCAACCTGCTCCTGCACAGCTGTAAGTGTCTCAGTATCACCAAGGTCGCGAATAACAACTCTCCTAGCAGACTCTGCTGCTGGGGCAGCAGCTGGCGATCGTGGACGGGCTACTGGACGAACAGGACCAACATCTGCATGCACCCAAGAGTTTGATTAGTTTTGCACAGTAACATCATGAGTAAAAACAATAAACAGTGATATGGTCAGAGATTTTACCAATAGCGCCCCATTGCTCGCCATCCGGTAGCACCAAATCCGGATCACCTCGGTAGTCCATACCTACATATGGATACTCAGAAAACACCATCTCCTGATGCTCGAACCACCTAAAGAAGGCCTCAGTGAAAGTAATCTGAGGTTGACCAGCATGTCGGGACATGTGGTCAACCCACCTCTGCATGCGTGGCTCAGTCGGAGAAGGCAAGTCAAGTATGATGTACTGAGGCTGCATCAATGGGATTTTCTCCAAGGCGAAGGCAGTCAGAATAGAACCAAATCCAAAGTTCTTCAGCCTCCCGTCCTTTACCTTGGTCAATTGACTTTTCATCTGAACAAGTACTGCATCACACCAGTTAAACACTTTCGGTTGGAGACACTCCAAGGCGTGCTGCATGTAAGATCTGTTGGCAACATGTAAAGCTGCGCTACCGGCCATCCTACCAATGGTAAACAGAATGGACCTAAGAGACCTGTCAGTGATGTCACGGATATTGATCTTGCCGTCTTTGCTCGGCTGTGAACCTTCCCGGCAATACTGACGGATATAGTCTCTGGTGGAATTAGTCCCTCGAGCCGTACCTGACAAAGAAATGGGGGCACCCCGCCTTGACAACCTAGTCAAGAAGTACATGTCCTCTATGGTCAAGGGGATGGTTTTCCCCCTAATCTGGAATACTTGGTTAACAGGATCCCAAGCATCAAGCATATACTGCAGTAAAGAAATCTGTGCTCTCATGCTAGAGATACGGAAGAACTTCAGTAGGCCACAGTTCCGAAGCGCGTTCACCGTGACCGGGTCATGGAGTGCAACCATGTCCTCTGCTTCGTGTTCTTGTTCTCGCCATGTAAGGGACATTTTGTTCAAAGTTCCCTGCAAGCAAACAAGAGAAGGAGTAAGTTCCTAATTTTGATGAAAAACTGGCGAAAAATCATCGAAAATCACATGCAGGATCAGTTTTTCTAGGCCCAGCGCAGGCAAAGAGTCTCTCCCTTGCGCTGAGGCGCAGTCTGCCTTAAGACAACCTGACATACAGTGCAGGTTTCGAAAGGAGAACTTGCGCTGATGCCAGGGCACCTTGATGAAACCCCTGAGGCTCAGAAACCCTGAAAAATGTGCATGAAACTGAAAAAGGAAACCATGAAAGTGAAGGGCTAAGGTTTAGCTCCTACCTGGTCCAAACGGCGCCGAAAATCGTCCACAGAATCTCCCGGAATCAGCTGGTGAAAATCAAGGAAGAAGAGGCACCTCCAGAGCTCCAACAAGCAAAATGCAAATGAAATGGTAAATGAGAGGTAAAAACACCTTTTTATGACTTTTTACACAGTTTAAAGTTAAATATTAAGGTTATAATCTCATTTTCATGCAAATATTGTCCATTTCTAACAAAGTTTGTTGCAGCAATTGAAGGTGAAGTACTACATTTGAAAAGAGAAAAGCTAGTAAAAGTAAAAAATCAAATTTGACCATATATCGAGCAGTTTTAGCACATGGTTCATGCTCGTTAAAAAATAAACGCAAGATCCGAGCAGTTTTAGCGCATAGTTCATGCTCGTTAAAAAATAAACATAAGTTGTGAGCAATCTTCCCCTAGAGTTCAAGCTCACCCAGAAAAAATGAACCGGTAAATAACCTTGGTGAACGTAACCTTTGACAGCCATATTAAAGCCCTTGGTCGTGTTCTTGCAGTCTCACCTCCATCCGTTCATTTGGCCAATCGTTCATCTCCATATGTTTGTTTACCCATTTTGAGGAACAGCTGCGAAGAGTGATTTCACTTAGCCATCCTTGTGACACTGCCGTAATTGGAATATTCCAACTTGTACCTGGAATCTGCTGCTATCCCTGTTTATCACTCGTTCCTCAAAAGACGAGTCTTCTTTGAGCTCTTTTCACTGACTCGTAAAATATGAAAAGTTTGCCGAGTTTTGGCCTTCCAGCTCGTTAAAGCGACCGGAAGAGCTATCCCTCCTCTAGATTTTAATCTTTTTGGACCTGAGGGATTATTGCGCAAAAAGATCGAGCGCTTGTTTTGTTCGGCTCGTTAAAGCAATCGAAAATTCATCCCTTCTGTATTGTTTTATACTTTTTCGGACTTAAGGGATTAGATGACGAAAAAGGAATTATGGAGTTAACTTTCTGTACCTTTTCAGACTCTCTAAAAATGAAAAGGACCGAGTTTTCCTTGTCGTTAGACTCGTTAAAATTATTAAATAGCGACAAACTTGTCTTTAGACGAGAACGAGTTTCCCTATCGCTAAGCTCGTTAAATCATAGCGATGGGCTTGCCCGAAGGGCAGGTTATAGAACAAGCATATGTTATCCTCCTCAAGCTTGACAAAAATAAAGAGGTACTGGTCAGAAATGACTGGGGAAAAATTGGGAGAACATCAAAGCTTAATGGTAGCAAGTCGCTCTTGAACATGACACTTTTCTTCCGTACCACATCGGGTTGGGTTGTTTCATTCACCGATCTCATCACCATGGTCTTCGCCAAACCATCCACATTTTGGGGTAATGCTACCGATCCATCGCATCAGTGTCGTTATATGTTCAAGAGAGGTCATTCTGAAAGTGTCAACCGTGTCCCATCCACTGCCATACATTATCCTTCATCCATTCATGATCGCCACCCTGAATCATATGTCACAGTTTGTTTTCACCTCCACTAAAATCATTAGCTCCGTTCCGTGTCATTGATGTGGGATTCATTAAGGCCCTCCTTTGACGGATCGCTTCTTGTCGACTTCAGCTCATTATCCAAGAAGTTGATCTAGGAACAACCCCATCAGTACTTTGAAGCTTGCATGCCTCAATGGCAAGTTTCTCACTTCCGGCGATAGGTATACATCAATGACCTTCGACCAGAAGATTTTGCGTGGCGTTCGACGCCAAGTCCTTTATTCACGCCACGTGAATTGTACTGCAGTACCTTGAGGGTCATTATCATTATCGGTGATTCCTCTCGCGCTTGTTAACGGTTTTCATCATTGACCGGTAATCAAGCGATGTCTTTCCATGTTCGACTTCAGCGAAATTCTCACATGGATCGACTTGTACTTAGAGTGAAGATCGAACGAGTTTGAAGACCCCGGATCTAGTTTCATCCATCCGGGCTGCGATACATATTCAGGAAATATAAAAGCATTTGTCATGTACATCATTGCAGCAGATGATCATCCTACTCAAAGGATGATAATTTCAGCAGAGAATTATCAGTCTACCATCAGACGATCGTCTGTTCTATGTACCAAAATGTATTTATAAAGCTGAGCATGGGAATGCCCGCCTCAGCTAGATCATGAAAACAGAATGAAAAATAATGTATTGTATTGTATTGTATTACAGGGCACCTCTCAGCACTTGAATGAACTTCGGACCCTCTGGATAAAGCATTTCACCCGATAAACGGCCTCATACTTTAGGGGGCAACTGTTATAGACATTTTTGTGCCTCGCAGCATGGAGCATGAAATGTCAATAATTACAGGGATCCTCAGTCCCTAAACATGTTGTTCTTACCCCTAGAGGAACAAGGTCAGCAAACCACAGCACTTCCTATCAGTTCTCCACCTGAAAACACTTAAAAACAGGCTATTTTTGGATCATGTCAGCTGCTCCACTGAGCATCTGCGCTGAATGTCAACTGCTCCTCCTTGTACCTGCGCTGAAAGTCAACTCTAATGAAGGCTACCTGCGCTGGGCGAGATTGGCCAAGTGGCATAGTCATTCTGCAAGGTGTCAATTGCCCAGGAAGCTTCCAAACTGACACTTGGTTCAAGGAATTCGCCCTGTGATGAGTAAGAGGTACTTGATCTCCATGTGGAAGCAAGGATCTCCAAGTGGACTCAAGAACTGAAGTTTAACTGAAGAGGGAGAGGACACAAGGCAGCTTTATGTCAGTCTCAAGCTGACTCATCCTTTCTCCTTCTACCCTATATATAGAGCTCTTCTATGAGGTCTAGGGAGGCTGGAATTTTGTGCAAAGTAAGGAAGTGCTGTTGGTTTACAGTTAGAGCTATTGGGTGATTGCTTTTATAGAGGAGAAGAGGAGATTTCTTGCTGCTGGGGAGGTGCTGCTAGATTGGAGCCATTTATGGTTGTAACCTTCTCAGAACCTTTTTCTTCTATCAATAAAGCTTTGATGTTCTCCTATATACTTGTATTGCAATGATGTATTGTTTTCATCTGTATATTTGATTCATCCTAATCCATGCATCAGTTATGAGTACATGTTTCTTGTAGTTTCCTTCTCTCGTTTTTGCAGGATCTGTGTATAGCTGGGCCGGCAAGAGAGCAAGGAGCTGGGAGCAAGAGGCAAAGGAAGAAGACGGGATCGACAAAAGCGAAAGACATCGGTTGGTCAATCTTTTCTTCCTTCTCTGTATTTTCATAAAGGAAAACTATCAAAGCTTTACTTTCAGTTGTTGCTAAGGAACTATCACCCTTAGAGTCGGGATAGGGTCATTCCGAGTCGGATACTTTTCCCCACAACACCAGGGGGGGCGACTGCCACCTTTGGGAGGCCCCCCCTGGCGGGGGGTTTCGGGGGCAGCACCCCCGAAGCTAAAAACAGCTGTAAAATTGCCTTGTAAAAGTGTAGTAATTTCTAGTCAATCTGGGCCATTCATTAGGTAGATGATCTGACGGTAGAACTTATGTTTAGTTTAGGGTTTTTTCCCTAGAAGGCAACCCCTCTCTTTGTATGAGGGTATTGTATTTGAGGCTGTGTGATAGATGTGTATTCTGTGAGCGAGAAACAGAGAGGTGAGACGGTGAGAGAAAACAGAGGATATTACAGTGGATTTGCTGTAGGTTGTGTCTCTTCATTTTGCTGGATAATAGAAAGGAAGGACTGGTTGTTGGGGGTGGATGTAGCCCAAACTGGGTGAACCACATATATCTGTCTCTCTTGTTTTGTGCGTTTTCTGTGTTTATATTTCTGCAATATTTTATGTGTTCCATTGCTCCGTAATATATAATTTTCTAACAACTGGTATCAGAGCCGAAGGTCTATTTGGCTGATAAACTCGCAGGAAAGAAGGGTTCCTGGTTTGAGTGGGAGAAATGGCGGAAGATGGTAAGTTTAGGGTCGAGAAATTTAACGGCCAAAACTTCTCTGTTGTGGAAGATGCAGATGGAAGATTATTTGTATCAGAAAGATCTATACCTACCATTGGGCAGAAAAACAAAGATGCTGACGGGTATGAAAGACGAAGAATGGAACCTTCTCGATAGAAAGGCACTCGGAACAATACGGTTGTGCCTTGCTGTGTCAGTCGCCTTCAACATTTCAAAGGAAACCACGACAAAGGGTTTGATGCAGACGTTGTCGAAACTATACGAAAAACCCTCGGCCTCAAACAAGGTATTTCTTATGAAACGGTTATTTAATATGAATATGTCGGAAGGTGGATCTGTTGCAAACCATTTAAATGATTTTAATACAGTTACAAGTTAGTTAAGTTCTGTAGGGGTAAACTTTGATGATGAAGTTAGAGCTCTGTTATTCTTGTGCTCATTACCAGAAAGTTGGAATGGTTTGGTAATGGCCATTAGTAACTCCATTTCTGGATCTAGTACTTTAAAGTTTGATGATGTTGTCGGTGCTATCCTTAGCGAGGAAATGCAATGGAAAAGCTCCGGTGAGACATCGGGAAATGCTTTGAGTGCAGAGTCTAGAGGAAGAAAAATGGAAAGAGGAAAGAGCTCAGGATATCGCAGTAAATCAAGGAAAGACAGATCCAAGTCCAGATCGGGGATAGTGTGCTGGAAATGTGGAAAGAAAGGACACCTAAAGAAAGACTGTAGATCTCGGAAGGGAAAAGAAGGAGATTCACAGCAAGAAAACAATCATGAAGCAAATGTGACAGGTGAGGTGTTACAAGATGCTTTGATTCTTTCTTTCGAAAATATTACTGATTCCTGGGTGGTAGATTCATGGGCTTGATTCCATGCCACACCTGATAAGAAATACTTTCATGACTATGTTCAAGGAGATTTTGGACAAGTTCATCTGGGTGATGATAAACCCTGTAAAATCGTTGGAATGGGTAAGGTTCTTGTAAAACAGCAGAATGGAAACCATTGGCTATTAAAGGAGGTAAGGCATGTTCCAGATCTAAAGAAAAATCTGATTTCAACAGGGCAGTTAGGTGGTGAAGGTTGTGTGACAGCTTTCACAGATAAAGCTTGGAAGGTCACCAAAGGAGCCCTGGTAATAGCAAAAGGTGAAAAGGTTGGTACATTGTATTTATGCAATGATATTTCTAACTCTGTTAATGCTTTAACTTCCAAAGGAGCAGATGTAGCATTATGGCATCATAGGCTCGGACACATGAGTGAAAAGGGGATGAAGATTCTTCACTCAAGGAATTTGTTGCCGGGTTTGAAGAATGTTGATTTGGACTTCTGTGAGAATTGCATTTATGGAAAACAGAAGAGAGTCATATCTCTCAGAGTTGGGAAAGAAAAGAAGAATGAAAAATTAGAGCTTGTGCATACAGATGTATGGGGACCTGCTCAGGTATCATCTCTCGGTGGCTCTCGTTATTATGTTACTTTTATTAATGATGCAACTAGAAAAACTTGGATTTATTGTATTAAGAATAAATCTGATGTATTTGATACTTTCAAGAAATGGAAAGCTTTGGTTGAGATTGAGACAAGAAAGAAATTGAAGTGTCTTAGATTAGACAATGGAGGTGAATATTGCAGCAAAGAGTTTGATAGGTATTGTTCAGAGCATGGAATTTGCAGAGAGAAGACAGTTCCAAGAACACCACAAGAAAATGGTGTGTTAGAAAGGATGAACAGAACAATCATGGAGCATGCAAGGTGCATGAGATTGCATGTAGGATTGCCTTTACAGTTTTGGGCAGATGCTGTAGATACTGCTATTTATCTAATAAACAGGGGGCCTTCAAGTTCCTTGGATGGTGGTGTTCCAGAGGAAGCATGGACAGGTAAAAAGGTAAACTACTCTATTTTAAAGCCTTTTGGTTGTGAGGGCTTTGTCCATATTGATAAAGAAAATAGAACAAAGCTTGAGGCAAAGTAAAAGAAATGTACCTTTATTGGATATGGTGTTAATGATTTTGGTTATCGCTTATATGATTACAAAAATCACAAAATCATTAGGAGCAGAGATGTAATATTCAATGAAAAGGTCTTGTATAAGAATCAGTTGCAGGAAAAGAAACAGGAAAAGGAAAACAAGGAATACGCAGTTCTTGATGAAATCACTGAAAAAGTAAAGGTGCCTGAAAATAATAATAATCAACAACCACAACAACAGCAACCACCACAACAACAACAGGCACCCCAAACACCTGAAAGTGGTGTTATAAGATCTACCAGGATAAGTAGACCCCCTGAACGATACTCTCCTTCATTATATTATTTATTGTTGACTGATTCCGGTGAACCCGAATGTTATGAAGAAGCAATGCAGGTTGAAAGCAGGAAGAAGTGGGAGGTAGCCATGGAAGAAGAGATGGACTCCTTAATGCATAACTAGACTTGGGATTTAGTCAGGTTTCCTGTAGGAAAAACTACATTGAAGAATAAATGGGTTTACAGGCTGAAGGAAGAAGATGGAAGAAAATAGAGGTATAAAGCTAGACTTGTGGTGAAGGGGTTTGCACAGAAGAAAGGTATTGATTTTGATGAAATATTTTCTCATGTTGTTAAAATGACTTCAATCAAAACTATTTTAAGTCTTGTAGCAGCTGAAGATTTGCATCTTGAGCAGTTATATGTAAAGATAGCCTTTCTCCATGGGGATTTGGAAGAAGAGATATACATGTAGCAGCCACAAGGATATGAGGTGAAAGGGAAGGAGAAACTAGTGTGCAGGTTGAAGAAGAGCTTGTATGGCTTAAAATAGGCCCCAAGGCAGTGGTATCTAAAATTTGACAAGTTTATGTCTGAACAAGGTTATACTAGATGTCACTCTGATCATTGTGTTTATTTGAAAAAGCAAAATGATGGCAGCTATAGTATATTGCTATTGTATGTAGATGACATGCTTGTTGCAGGATCTAACATGTAGGAAATAAATGTGCTCAAAAGAAAATTGGCAAATTCATTTGCAATGAAGGATTTGGGAGCTACAAAACAAATCCTTGGTATGAGAATAACTAGAGACAGGAAAAATCGTAAATTAACATTGTCTCATAATGAGTACATACAAAAGGTGTTGAAAAGATTTAACATGCACAATGAAAAACCAGTTAGTACACCTTTTGCTAGCCATTTCAAACTTAGCAAGGAAATGTGCCCAAAGACCCAAGAAGACATGGATTATATGTCTAAAGTTCCATATGCATCAGCAGTTGGAAGCTTAATGTATGCAATGGTCTGCACAAGGCCTGATATTGCACATGCAGTGGGAGTTGTAAGCAGGTACATGAACAATCCAGGAAAGGAACATTGGATGGCAGTGAAATGGATTCTCAAATATTTGAAAGGTACCACAAACCAAGCATTATGCTTTGGTGGTTCAAACATCTCCCTACAAGGATATGTTGATGCAGATATGGCAGGTGACAGAGATAACAGGAGGAGCACTACAGGATATGTATTTACTGTTGGAGGAACAGCTGTCAGTTGGGTTTCAAAAATCCAAAGTGTTATTGCACTTTCAACAACAAAAGCAGAGTATGTTGCTACTACAGAGGCTAGTAAAGAAATGATTTGGTTACAAAGGTTTATGGGTGAATTGGGTAAGGAGCATGATATGGGCACGTTATACAGTGATAGCCAAAGTGCCATTCATCTTGCAAAGAACTCAGCATTTCATTCTAGAACTAAACACATACAGCTCAAGTACCATTTCATATGATCAATGTTGGAAGATGGAGAGTTGAAGATGGAAAAGATACACACTAGCCAAAATCCTGCAGATATGCTGACAAAAGTTGTAACTAGGGAGAAACTGAGAATATGATCAGTTTCAGTTGGTCTTCAAGGATGACGATGAAGATGAGAAACAACCAGGTCCATAGAGGAGTCATTGTCCAGCAAATGGAGCAGCGATGGAGTTGCTACAATCAGTCTCCAAGTGGGAAATTTTTGGGTGTGGAGCCTGATTATCTTCTATATTCAAAGGTATCGCCACATAGGACCCCAGTTCGAAATGGGGGCGGCAATGCCACCCATAAAATATTCGCTGCAGGGGGGGTCTAGGGGGGGTGGTTGCCACCTTTGGGAGCCCCCCCCTAGCGGGGGGTTTCGGGGGCAGCGCCCCCGAAGCTAAAAACAACTGTAAAATTGCCTTGTAAAAGTATAGTAATTTCTAGTTAATCTGGGCCATTCATTAGGCGGATGATCTGACGGTAGAACTTATGTTTAGTTTAGGGTTTTTTGCCCTAGAAGGAAAACCCTCTCTTTGTATGAGGGTATTGTATTTGAGGCTGTGTGATAGATGTGTATTCTGTGAGCGAGAAATAGAGAGGTGAGACTGTGAGAGTGTTGGGTCCCTATAATACTAGTGATTACCCCATTACTATTGTAGGTTATACCCCTTATTTATATTGTTGTGCCCCTATTACCCCCATATTGTTATTTATGTGCCCCATAGAATCCCTCTACTGTTATTTTTGTGGCTTTATATTATTATTGTTAGGTCGGCTGGATTATATTGTGACTCCCTAGACTCATATATATAGAAAGGAGGTTTTGTCATTTGTATCATCCAAGAATTGTTCATTTATGTAATGTAAAGGAGGTTGCCCCCTCGAAGAGGCTGAATTCTAAGGCGTTGATCTATCTTTTCTATCTTTTCTTGAGCTAGTTTCATAACATTTGGTATCAGAGCTTTGGATTCTAGGGTTTCGCTGCTCCAAACAGGTCATTGTGGCATTTTCGCTATAACTTGTTTTCTGTGACGTTTCAGAAGTTGCAACAAAAACCCATTTGAGAAGAAATCACGCTGAACCTTGGATCCAAATTTCAGAGCTTTTCGCGTGCTATTTGCAGAGATATGATCTAAGGAAATTGGTCTTTTTGCAGACTCCTGAATTACATTCAAAACAGGTGACCTGGGGAAAATCGTCATAAATTTCTCTCTGGGGATCAGATTGAAA
Organism: Pinus tabuliformis; assembly: GCA_031772625.1. NCBI lineage: Eukaryota > Viridiplantae > Streptophyta > Pinopsida > Pinales > Pinaceae > Pinus > Pinus tabuliformis. The sequence goes on from CM062820.1 coordinate 267,370,444, forward strand.
TTTCGTGAGAAGGTACAGAAAGAGGACGGACTGTAGTTTCTTGTGTATGTGTTTCAGATTCAAAGGTTGAAACAGTGACTCGTGGTACGTCGTACAAGTTTGCTCTACTGAACCAGTCTAAAAACAAGTCACTGTGGGAGATTTCACATAACTCTTCCTTGGAGAATCCAATTTGGCTTAGACTTGTGGCATTCGAAAGAGGATGCAGAGGGCTACTACAGGTAGCAATTTCATAATTGGATGATCCAAAATTACAGAGATACATCATATTCAATATCAGACTTCTATAAAGTGAAAAAAGGTTTGTAGTTTTTTTTTTTTTTTTTTTTTTTTTTTTTGTAAGCTTGGTTTAACGGAATTCAAAGGGCATAGTAAAGCATTATTATCAGTAACCGATGCCCCGAGGAAAGAAAATGCAAACACCTAGTAAGGAACCTGAAAGCTCTCGCATGACCCATGAAGAAGAGGAAGAAATGCTACATGATATATCAAAATTACAAGAACAAGTGCAACAAATGTCACGCTCACAAAAGCTAACAGAAGCTAAGATAAGTGGCGTGGAATCTAAGATAAATGGCGTGGCATGGAATCTAAGATAAATGGCATGGAATCTAAGATAAAGGGCATGGAAGCTAAGATAGATGATTCGCAGACAAATTTGAAGAGAGACATGGCAGATTTGAAGATAGATATGAAGACAGACATGGAAGAATTGAAGAAGTTGCTACAAGAAAGGGTCACTGATGGTGAAAAGGTAGTCAAGGAAACTCATGATGAGTACAAAAGAAATGTTAATCATGATTCCATAGACGCTAATGTTGGATCGAAGAATCACCATATTCCAAAAATCGATATGAGGAAGTTTGATGGCAAGGATCCCGCCACATGGATATTACAGATGGAGCAATTCTTTGATCTTAATAATGTGCAAAACACACAAAAGGTACGTATGGCAACTGTATATTTGGAATCAAATCAGTTTGTATGGTATCAATGGCTTTGCTCTCGTAAACAATTTATCGCTTGGTCAATTTTTACGGAAGAATTGATAGCACATTATGAAGATACAAAAAGCAACACTTTTTTTAGCCAATTGATAAGTCTCAAACAAAAGGGTTCAATAATGGAGCACATTGAGGAGTTCCAAAAATTGAACATAAGGGTAAAAGATATTCCAGAGGAGCATAGGATTGATGTGTTCATAGGGTCTTTAAAGGATAATATCCAACATGATGTTCGCCTTTGGGAACCTGATTCATTAGAGAAGGCATTCAGGTTAGCAAGAAAAATGGAAAGCAAAATTATGGAAACCAGGAAGCATACCACTCACAACTATAAAGATGGAAGTGTTGTTGCCCCTAGTCTTCCACAACCTATAAGTTTGACACCACAACAATTGGAAGAAAAAAGAGCAAAAGGGCTTTGTTACAGTTGTGATAGAAAATACACTAAAGGTCATAAGTGTGTTGAGAAGAAATTATTCTACATAGATTGTGAAGAGGAAGAAGAAAAGGAGCAAGAAAGGTCAAAAGAAGAAGATATACTTCAAGAAAAAAGCCTAGATGAAGAACAAATAAATCCAACCATATCTTGTAATGCATTGGTGGGAATTACCACTCCTCAAACCATCAAGATAGAAGGACAAATCAAGAAGAAAAAGGTAATAGTGTTGATTGATTCAGGAAGCACCCACAATTTTATTCATTGTAGGGTAGCAAAAGAATTGAATTGCTTCCTATATCCAGCACCAGAGTGTCAAGTGATGATTGCAAATGGAGGAACAATAAATTGCTCTGGAAAGTGCCATAATATCAAGCTATCCATGGGAGAATATGTATTGACTAGCCCAATGCTTTCCATTCCAATGGGAGGTGCGGATGTTGTACTAGGAGTCCAATGGCTACAATCCTTGGGTACAATAGCTTTTAATTTTCAAGAACTTTTCATCAAATTTTCTACGGAAGGAAAGGAAGTTGAATTAAGGGGTATTGCAGGGAAACCAGGAAAGATAATCAGCTCTCATGGTATGACAAAGATTCTAAAAAAGGAGCAAAGAGGTGTAATTGCACAATTATGCTCGCTAGATGTTTCCACATTGGAATCATCTATTTCTCCAGATCTCCAAAAAGTCCTGGACAATCATTCCAAGGTATTTGAGACTCCCAAGGGTCTCCCACCTATGCGTGATCATGATCATGCTATTCATCTGATTCCAGGAAGTGTTCCTCCAATCATCAGGCCATACAGATATCCCTATGTCCAAAAAAGTGAAATTGAACGTGTGGTTGCAGAAATGCTAGAGGCTGGTATAATTCAACCGAGTCAAAGTTCTTTCTTAGCTCCAGTAGTATTGGTGCACAAGAAGGATGGATCATGGTGCATGTGTCTGGATTATAGGGAGCTCAACAAGCTCACTATTAAAGATAAGTTCCCCATTCTTGTTATTGATGAATTACTGGATGAATTGCATGGATCAATTTACTTCACCAAGTTGGATCTTCATTCGGGATATCATCAAATCAGAATGAAGGTTGAAGACATTTCAAAAACGGCATTTAGAACTCATGAGGGTCATTATGAATTTTTGGTCATGCCTTTTGGCCTTACCAATGCACCTTCAACATTTCAAGGTTTGATGAATTCAATTTTCAAACCATTCCTTAGAAAATTTGTGTTAGTATTTTTTGATGATATACTAATCTACAGCAAGTCTTGGAAGGATCATGTTGAACATGTTGACAGGGTGCTACAACTATTGGAGGAGAAACAATTATATGCAAAAAGATCCAAATGTTTCTTTGGAGTCGAGGAGGTGGAATATTTGGGTCATATTGTATCTCATGAAGGAGTTAAGGTAGACCCTAGCAAAATTAAAGCCATTAAGGAATGGAAAATCCCCACATCCATAAAGCATCTGAGAGGATTTCTTGGGTTGACAGGGTATTATCGCAAGTTTGTTAAGAATTATGGGAGAATAGCAGCACCTCTAACAACATTATTGAAGAAAGATTCATTTTCATGGACTCCGGAAGCAACAAAGGCCTTTGAACATCTTAAAGAGGCAATGTGCCAAGCACCAGTCTTAGCTAGACCGGACTTCACAAAAACCTTTATTGTGGAATGTGGTGCTTCAGGAAATGGAATTGGTGATGTTCTAATGCAAGATGAAAGACCCATTGCTTTTGAAAGTCGTCCAATCAAGGGAAAGTTTTTAAGCAAAGCTATTTATGAGAAGGAAATGTTGGCAATACTCCATGCACTTAAGAAATGGCGACCCTACCTAATGGGAAGACACTTCAAGGTAAAAACGGATCATGATAGCCTTAAATACTTTTTAGAACAAAGATTATCCTCTGAAGAGCAACAAAAGTGGGTCACAAAGATGTTGGGTTATGACTTTGAAATCATCTACAAAAAAGGGAAGCAAAATGTGGTGGCAGATGCACTCTCAAGAAAGGATGAGGATGTGGAAGCATTGTTGTGTACCATTTCTATTATCCAACCAGATTGGATAAATGAAGCAAGGGAGGAATGGAAGAATGACGAAGAAGTGTGGGCACTTATTCGAAAGCTACAACAAGATTCCAGTACTTCTGATACATTTAGCTGGCAAAATGATTCGTTATGGTACAAAGATTGCTTATACCTTTGTAAGAATTCCCAACTAAAACAAAAGATTCTTATGGAATTGCACACTTCTCCCTTAGGAGGGAACTCAGGATTTTTAAAAACTTACCACAGGGTTAAGAAGGAATTTTTTTGGGATGGCCTTAAATAAGATATTCAAAAGTTTGTGGCGGAATGTTTGGTTTGCCAGCAAAATAAAGTTGAAACAATTAAGACACCGGGTCTATTACAACCTTTATCCATTCCAAGCCAACGTTGGGAGGAGGTTTCAATGGATTTTATCACAGGTTTACCCAAGTCTGAGGGAAAGAGCGTCATCATGGTGGTAGTTGACAGACTTACCAAGTATGCACACTTTTGTGCATTATCACATCCATTTAAAGCCAGTACAGTTTCTACTGCATTTATGGAAACAGTTCAAAAGCTACATGGAAACCCAAAGATTATTGTAAGTGACAGAGATCCCATTTTCACTGGAAATTTTTGGACAGAATTATTTTCTTGTCTTGGTACTCAGTTAGCTCATAGCTCATCTTATCATCCTCAATCTGATGGGCAAACTGAGATAGTAAACAAATGTTTGGAAGGATATCTTCGTTGCTTTGTATCTGATAAACAGACACAATGGGTCAAATGGTTGCCTCTGGCTGAATGGTGGTATAACAATTCCTTCCATACAGCAACAAAAATGACCCCATTTATGGCACTTTATGGGTATCAACCACCATCCATCACATCATATTTAAGAGAAAATTCTAAGGTTCAGGCAGTGGAACATCACATCGAACATCAACAACAAGTCCTCCAACTCTTAAAGGATAACCTCGTGTTCGCACAAAATAGAATGAAACAACAGGCAGATCAACATCGCAGTGAAAGAAGTTTTGATGTAGGTGATTGGGTATTCCTATGGCTACAACCATATAAGAAAATGTCCCTAAAGCAAGCTAAGAAGGATAATAAATTATCACCAAAGTATTATGGTCCGTACAAGGTGTTGAAAAAGATTGGTACTATGGCATACAAATTGGAGCTTCTTGCAGCTTCTCGATTGCACCCAGTTTTCCATGTTTCATGTTTAAAGAAGGTTATAGGTGACAAGCTCCCAATTCAAACAATATTGCCAGAACTTGACGAGGAAGGAAAAATTATATTGAAACCGGAAGCAGTCACAGAAACAAGAAGTCGACAGCTACGAAATCGATCAATTTCAGAGTATCTTACCAAGTGGAAGAACTTATCCGCTGAAGATTCCACATGGGAGGATGAGAATTTTATGCAGAAGTATCCAGAACTACTCAAGCGTTGAGGACAACACTTTTTTGAGGGAGAGGGGCATGTTGGGTCCCTGTAATACTAGTGATTACCCCATTACTATTGTAGGTTATACCCCTTATTTATATTGTTGTGCCCCTATTACCCCCATATTGTTATTTCTGTGCCCCATAGAATCCCTCTATTGTTATTTTTGTGGCTTTATATTATTATTGTTAGGTCGGCTGGATTATATTGTGACTCCCTAGACTCCTATTTATAGAAAGGAGGTTTTGTCATTTGTATCATCCAAGAATTGTTCATTTATGTAATGTAAAGGAGGTTGCCCCCTCGAAGAGGCTGAATTCTAAGGCGTTGATCTATCTTTTCTATCTTTTCTTGAGCTGGTTTCATAACAGAGAGAAAACAGAGGATATTACAGCGGATTTGTTGAAGGTTGTGTCTCTTCATTTTGCTGGATAATAGAAAGGAAGGACTGGTTGTTCGGGGTGTACGTAGCCCAAACTGGGTGAACCACGTATATCTATGTCTCTCTTGTTTTGTGTGTTTTCTGTGTTTATATTTCTGCAATATTTTATGTGTTCCATTGCTCCGTAATATATAATTTTCTAACAAGATGGATGTTACATTTGTCTTTTTGCATGGGGACTTGCATGAAGAACTTTATTTGGAACAACCTCTTGTATTTATAAAAATAGACTCCCACCTTGTATGTCACCTTAAGAAATCCCTTTCTAGTCTCAAGAAAGACCTTCGGGCTTGGTATGCCAAAATGGATAGCTTTCTTTTAGATACTAGCTTTTCTAAGTGTCTTTCTAACAATACTGTCTACGCCAAGAAAGTGGGTAAGTCTCTTATCATTCTTGTTCTTTATGTTTATGATATTATCCTTACTGGTAGTGATCCCAACCTTATAAACCATGTGAAGTCCAGCCTTAAAAAGAAGTTTGAAATGACAGACTTAGGACACTTACATTATTTTCTTGGTCTTCAAGTCTTGCAATCCAAGGAAGGTATTTCCATTTTCCAATCCAAGTATGCCTGTGATCTTCTACGCCACTTTCACATGGAAGACTGTGAGCCAGCCCCTTCTCCCTTTCAGTCTCGAGCTAAAATTCCAATCACTTGTACTTCCCCTAACGTTGATGCTACCTTATACCATCAGCTTGTAGGAAAAATTTTGCATCTGACCCATACCCATCCTGACCTTTCCTTTGTTGTTGACCTTATTGCTTAGTTTATGAAAAACCCACATGAAATTCATTGGAAAGGAGCTAAAAGAACATTTCGTTATGTTTAAGGTACAGTTCAATTTTGGATTCATTAAAGTGCAGAAGCATCTCCTCTATTGGTTCGCTTCACTAATTCTGATTGGGTTGGTGACCATGATGATCAGAAGTCTACTGCAAGTTATGTCTTCACTCTTGTTTCTCGGCCTATTACATGGGCTTGCAAGAAACAAAGTGTCATTTCTCTTTCTTTAGCAAAAGAAGAGTATCATGGCACCGTAGAAGCTAGTAAGGAAGCCTTGTGGCTTCGTCAAATCTTGTCAGAGTTTGGCTTTCAACAGTAGCATTCGACTACACTTTGTTGTGATAATCAAAGTGCCATTCAACTATGCAAAGATCCAATCCAACATCAGTGCAGCAAACACATTGAACTACACATGCTCTTCATCAGAAACCTCATTCATGACCATGTTCTTGAAGTGCAATATTGTTCAACTGATGATCAAGTTGCAAACATCTTTACAAAGGCTCTCACAAAGGTGAAGTTTACTAAACTTCGATTTAGGGTTGGAGTTCAAGAAGTTGTCACTAAGGGGGAATAGGCTCTAATGCATCCTTGCTTCTCCTATTGTGTCATATTTGTAGATCCTTTAATCCTATCCCAAGTTGTTCTTAAGGGGGGATGTTAGGATATTCTGACACATAGGAAATAGTTAAGTATAAATTGGTCTAGTGTAGAGTTAGGTAAAGTGTGTTTCTTTACTATGTACTTTTTTAACTTACAATCCGATGGTCACGATATGTTCTAGACATGAAGTGATCCAACGGTTCATTCTCTCCTCAGTATTACTAACACTTGATCCGTGGCTTAACACCTGATTGGTCCATGATCTCTATTTAAAGAGCATGGAGGTTCATTTGTAAGGTGACCGTTCATGAGAGAAGCTTATGTAAATTTTCTTTCTTTTACATTAATAAATTGCATGAATGATCAGGTGCTCAGTGTTTAGCTCAAAATTCAAAGTTCTTATATTGGCTCAAAAACTATATGGCTACATCCACCTCGTCAAGACGATCGAAAGGCAATTCATTTCGTCAAAAACGGAGTCCAGATGAAGGAGAAAAGGCTTGTTGTTCATTTTCCTAAACAACTAAAAAAAATGCTGAATAGGACAGAATGATGACCTAGCAGTCCAATCAGCAGTCTAGTCAGCAAGGGGAATCTTCTTCAATTTTCACCCAATGGGGTTGTGACAAGTGTCACCTCTGGATTCGCCAGTGTGGTTGTGTGAAAGGGAAATTGCCTAAATGGCCTCTAAGGTGAAATTTGATTTTTTTTATTTAATTAAATATTATTATATATCATTTTTATGTTATATTATATAATTTTTAATATATAGATATATATATATATATAAATAGATATAGATATAAAGATTAATTAAATATTAACTAAACCAAAGTTCAAATTGCATATTAAATTAAATCGCATATCATATAGTTCCAAAGTCAAACTATGGGTTCGAAATATATTAATATGGCAAAATTTTATGAGGAGTAGAGGGTCGGGGAATGGAACCCACGACCTCCCCTACTGTTATAGACATTTTTGGGCACTACAACCCCGAGCATAAATTTCCATAAACCAAGGGCTCCTAAGTCCCTAAAGGTGTTGCTCCAACCCCTAAAAGAACAAGGTCAACTGATTACAACATCTCCCAGAAGTTCTCCATGAAAAACTACTCAGAACTGGTCAAAACTGGACCATTTCACCTACTCCATAGGCAAAGTGCGTTTCATCCCACCTAAATACACACAGTAGGTGCGTTGCATCTCAAAACTCCCTTCTATGGGGTGCGATGGGCGAGAAGGGACAAATGGCAGGGTCAATCCGCAAGGTGGAGAAGCATGGAATCTTCCAGAAACTTCTCCTGTGACACTTGCCTCTCTGAATTCGACCAGGGATGAGTAAGAGATCATCAATCTCCAAGTCGAATCAAGAACTATCAGAGGGAAGACACTAGTCAAATCTCAAGCTGACTCACCTCCCTTACAGACATCTATATATGGATCCCTCATCCCAGAGATCCAGAGGCTGGAATTTTGCATCTTGTAAGGAATTGTTGTTGGCTTCTTGAGACAACATCATAGTGTTGGGTGATCTAAGCTTTTCATGAGGTGAAGAAGGGCTTACTTGCTGAGAGGATGATGCTGGGTCAGAACAATCGGTTGTAGTTCTCTTGGCTCTTTCTTGATTATCAATAAAACTATTCAAGTTTTCTTCCATACACTTGTGTGATTGATGTTTTATGCATTTGTGTGGTTAATATACATCTAATCCTATATTGCTTATGATAATAGTCCATGTTCTCGTATAGTGTTATGCTGCTTTGATTCTACAGGTATTCCATGAAGCTGGGTATGAAAACAAGTAGCAAAGGACTATCAGAAGAGAGAGGAATCAAGCAAGGAACCAAGCGCAAGATAGAGGTTGGTCTCCTTTATTCTTCTCTCATCTATCTTTCATGTTGACACCTAATCCTCAGTGGTTGGGTAAACTGGAATGTGAACAGTCATCAAGAAGATGAACTGATCAGTCAAAAATCTGTATATAAACAATAGTTACCTAATGAAATAATGAATCAGTCTTTTCTGCAAAGTCTGGAGTTACCCTGGCCTGACATGGTATCAGAGCGCAGGTCCCAGATTCCTTGTAACTCCTCTATCCATAACGCATCTGCCTGAGTGTTTGTCTGGCCATAACGCATCTGCCTGAAAGTCTGTCTGGCTTGAACGTTTGTCTGGCCTGAACGTTAGACTCCATGCTCGCTGCCCAGAAATGATGGTGCACTGCACTACCTCTGTCGCTGCCCAGAGATGCATTGGACCCAACGCTCATTGAGGCACAATGTAACGTCCTCCCACCGTCGATGCACCAAGCTGAATCTATCCTTGAACAATGCCGCTCACTGCCGTGTTGCTTGAACTGTAATTACATTTTTTTGAGCCGCATTTTCATTTCCATTTGTGGAAACGCAACTTGTATGACTGTCCAATGAACCTGCCATTGCCAGTGTTTTCTGAAGAAGTGTCCCTTGCATTGCATGGTGCAGTGCCCTCTCTTTAATGAAAAGTGTGCCCTCTTGAGTGAATAGGCGTGAAGATCAGCCTTCCATTACTGCGCTGTCCTCTCAATTCAGGTATGGGTTCTCATCATTTTCAAGTCTTTGACAATATCGAAGTATGGTGGACTCCTCCCTTCGGCTCGGTGCTTGCTACGCTGAGCGTTGGCTTGTGAGACAGTTGTGTGGTGTACCCGTCCGCGGCTGCAGTAGCAGGGACTGCCGTGAATACTGACAAATTTTGTGAGCTGAAATCTTTAAGGGCCTTGGTGTTAAAAGAGTGCTCAAGGTTGAAGTCACTGCCAGATTCTTTTGGTAAGTTAACAAGGCTCGAACATATTGATCTTTCCTTCTGCTGCAATTTGGAGAGGCTACCAGATTCTTTTGGTAGTTTAATGAACGTCCAACAGATCGATCTCTCAAATTGCTATGATCTGATTCCTTTGGTAAACTAAAGAAACTCAAACGCATCAATCTATCAGATTGCCATGGTTTGAGGGGCCTGCCAGAATCCTTCGGTGATTTAAGCAAGGGAGGTAACGTGTTGCGCAGTTGATTTTAACTCCTGTGTGTATTTATGATGGCGGTTCTCGTAATGTGTTGCGCAATTGATTTTAACTCCTGTGTATATTTATGATGGCGGTTTTGGTATAGTGTTGAGCAGTTGAGTCAAAGTATAAACATTTGTTGAATTCATGGTATTCCGCAGTTTATATGATTCAAAGCGTTTATATATCATTCAAAGTATTGCGGTGTTTTTCAGAGTGTTTTATATACCAAAGCATTTGTAGTATTACATGATATTGATATATTGAAGTGATATATTAATACATTGAAGTATTGAAGTGATCCCTTGCGCATTTTTTCAAAACATAGTAGTATTGCAGTGATATGTACAATGAAATACTGATGTTTTTTAGCAAATATTAGAGGGATTTGAAGGCTGTAACGTAAGGATTTTTTTTTATCAGCAGAAGTAATTTTTTTACAGAATGCATTCAATCGTCTCTATGGTAGGAATAGTTCTCACTGGCAAGGAGAACTATCCTAAATGGTCTCGGATGGTAAAACACACCCTCATCTACAATGAGTTGTGGAAAGGAGTGTGTGTCGGAGAAGAAGACAAAGACCCTGTGCAGCCTACATCAGATAAAGAACTTGTCATTTGGGAAAACAAGAACAGCAAAGCCTATGCATTGATCGCAGCATCTGTAAATGAAGAAGTAAGTCGTCATATTTCATCTTATTCCACTGCCTTTGAAGCTTTACAAAAGCTGAAAGAACTCTATGACTCACATTCTGCACTTGAAGTTGTTCAGCTCATGATTAAACTCTTCACTCTTGAACTGAAAAATAATGATCCTCTTGCTCTTGCATCTGAAGTAAAGTCTATAATGCATGATATTAAATCCACTAAGGTTGAGCTGGATATCCCTCTTATTGCTTTTCTCAAGGCACTCTATCCTACCTACTCCAATTATCTTGAGTCATTACAAGCAAATGGAAATCTTAAAGATATAACCTTTGACTCTCTTGTGAAAAAGTTTGTTGAAAGAGAGAAAGCCTTTGGAAAGAAGACAGTCCCTGAATCTTCTGAAGAGACTATTTGCCTTGCTCATAAAGAAAAGCATCCTGCTCAAGATTCTACAAGAGGAAGAGGTGGACGAAGAGGAAGAGGAAGATACTTCAGAGGCAGGGGGGGCAGACATTCTCAAGGAGAAAAGGCAGATCTGCATTGCATTCGTTGCAAACGAAATGGATCACATGATGCTTCTACATGCAAGCTACCATGGGACAAAATTGAGCAGAGAAGAAACCAGCAGAAAGGTAAAATTGATGATACAGACAAAGGTAAAGCACCTGAATCCGCTCACTATATTGAGGCACAATGTAACATTGGAATAAATGAAGATTTGTTTAATGCTTCAGTTGCTTCTTCGAAAAATGATTGGTTGCTTGATTCAGGAGCAACCTGTCATATGACTCATAGGAAAGATTTTTTTGAAGATTTCACTGTCAATGTTGATGGAGCAGTATACTTTGCAGATCAGTCAAAAATCAAGCCATCAGGGCTTGGCACAATCAGGCTTAAACTGCTTGGTCTTCCAGACTTTCTTCTGGATCATGTTCTATATCTCCCACAGCTCAAAAGAAACTTGTTGTCCTTGGTCCACATCCGCCAGCAAGGTCACTCCATTCATATGTTTGATGGCAAGCTTGAGGTAAGAAAAGCATCTGACCACTCACTTGTCATGAGGGGAATAGAAGAAGAAAGACTTCTTAAAATGCAAGGAACCTCTGCTCATGCACAACATTTCTCATATATTTCTCATCATGAAGAAGGTACACTTCCATCAAGTTTATTATGGCATGCTAGATTTGGACATTTAAACTATGACAGTCTTCGCTTATTGAAGAAAAATGGTGTTGCTGGTTTGCCTACAATTCCTAGGAAACATAAGCAATGTGATGCTTGCATTCTAGGAAAGCATAGCAAATAGTCTTTTCATGATTCACATTCAAGAGCACATAGGAAGCTTGAACTCATTCATTCAGATTTATGTGGAAATAAATATATCATGACATTTATTGATGATTACACCAGAATGTGTTGGGTTTATTTATTGAAGAACAAATCTGATGCTTTTCAAACATTCAAGAATTTTCATAAATGGATTGAAAATGATGCACAATCTCATATTGGGTCTATTCGCACTGATAATGGAAAAGAATATACATCAAATGAATTTGAACACTATCTTCGCCAACATGGGATTAAACATCAAACAATTGTGCCTTATAATCCTCAACAGAATGGTGTAGCTGAAAGAATGAACAGAACAATCTTGAATATGGTACGATCCATGCTTTTCTTCAAAAATGTAAAGATAATGTTTTGGGTTGATGCTGTTCTATGTGCTGCATATATAAAGAATAGATGTCCATCTAATGCTATAAGAAACAAGACTCCTTATGAATTGTGGTATGGACATGTTCCTTCGGTAAAACATCTCAGGATCTTTGGTTCCACTTGTTATGCTTTAATACCAAAGGTACATAGAAACAAACTTGGTGCTAGAAGTCGTAAGTGTATCTTCCTGGGGTATTCAAACACCTCTAAAGCATATCGTCTCTATGATGAAGTAAATAAAAAGTTTGTTGTATCTAGAGATGTCATTTTTCTTGAATCATCCAAATCTGACAGTGTTGTTGAGCGGCAACTTGATCGCTTGGATAGATTCACAAAAACGAAATCATTTCAAGAGTTTGATAATCAGATTCCACATCTTGAAGGGGGGATTCCTATACTAGATCAACATGTGGAATCTTCATCTGAAGAACAATCTCCCCTACATGACACTCCAACAACGGATGATGCTTTAAGTGATGTAATTGATAGAATTGGGAGACTCAATCTTGATTCAGACCCAACTCAATCAACAGATCAGCTTGGACCATCTCAGAAAGGTCCCCCAAAGTGGCTGACAAAGACACTTGAAAGTGTTCATCCTGATGAAATTGGAAAAACAGGAACGAGAAATTCAAACCGACAAAATGGAGGTGATGTAGATGACTCTAATTCACCTGTTGATATGGATGTTACTTATGATTGTGAATTGAACTTGTCTACAGATTTTGAACCAACTTCCTTCAAAGAAGCTGCTTCTCATGATGAATGGAAATAAGCAATGCAAAAGGAGTATGATGCTCTCATAAAGAATGGCACTTGGAAGCTGATTGATCCTCCATTTGGAACCAAACCAATTGGCTGCAAGTGGGTCTACAAGAACAAGTACAAAGCTGATGGCTCACTTGACAAGCACAAAGCTAGGCTTGTGGCAGAAGGTTTTGCACAGAAGGAAGGGGTTGATTATGAGGAAACTTTTTCCCCCACAGCAAAATGGGCCACCATCCGGACACTCTTTGCACTAGCTGCTCAGAACGGCTGGAAAGTCCATCAAATGGATGTAAAAACTGCATTCTTGAATGGAGATCTAAAAGAGAATGTTTTTATGTCCCAGCCTGAAGGATTTGCTGTGAAAGGACATGAACATAAAGTATGCAAACTTGTGAAGTCTTTGTATGGCCTCAAACAAGCACCACGAGCCTGGTATGAAAAACTAACTGAGCATCTTCTGAAACTCAACTTCAATCATTTTGATCTTGATGATGCAACTTTATTTGTCAAGAGAGTTGGCAAAACAGTTGTATATCTTGTGGTATATGTAGATGATCTTTTAATGACAGGGAACAATGAAAGCTATATTGCATCCATAAAGAAAGAATTAGGAAAAAGTTTTGAAATGACTGATTTGGGCTATGTTCATTACTATCTTGGCATTGAAGTAACCCAACATCCAAAATCCATACTTCTTTCTCAAAAGAAATACATTGGAGATTTGTTAAACAGATTTGGCATGACAGAGTGCAATCCTCTTTCTACTCCAATGGAACAAAACTTGAAGCTCACATCTACTGAAGGAAAGGAATTTGAGGATGCAACAAAGTATAGACAGCTTGTAGGAAGTCTCATCTACCTCACTACTACCAGACCAGACATTTCATTTGCTGTTGGAATCCTCTCCAGGTTTATGCAAAAGCCTTGTGAGGGACATTGGTCTGCTGCAAAAAGAGTTCTAAGGTACTTGAAGGGAACTCAAGACCTTGGAATCAAGTATACACAGGTGGACGACATCAGCTTGATTGGATACTCTGATTCAGACTTCGATGGAGATAAAGAAACTGGGGTATCTACTTCAGGATATGCTATGAGTCTTGGATCAGGAGCTGTCTCCTGGAGATCACGCAAACAATCAGTTCCAGCAGATTCCACAACAGAAGCAGAATACATGGCAGCAGCTGAAGCAACGAAAGAAATTGTGTGGCTCAGGAAAATTCTTGAAGATTTGCAGGTAAAACAAGTACAATCAACTCCACTCATGATTGATAACACCTCTACAATAAAGCTAGCCAAGAACCCAAAGTTCCATGATCGTACTAAGCACATCAATACTAAATATCATCTGATCCGACATCATGTTGAGGCCAAAACAATCCATCTCCATCATTGTTCCACAAATGAACAAATTGCAGACATCTTCACCAAAGCGCTTGGAAGAGAAAAGCTTGAAAGATTCAGAACGATGCTTGGACTCACCAACATCCCTTCAGATTAAGGGGGGGAATGTTGACACCTAATCCTCAGCGGTTGGGTAAACTGGAATGTGAACAGTCATCAAGAAGATGAACTGATCAGTCAAAAATCTGTATATAAACAATAGTTACCTAATGAAATAATGAATCAGTCTTTTCTGCCAAGTCTAGAGTTACCCTGGACTGACATTTCATAAAGGAAAACGAAAGTAGTTTTAGTTTGTTTGTTTCTAAGGTAGCTACCAGCCTTAGTGGGATTAGCAGTTCTACATAGACACTATTCTTGGTAACAAAATGGTGACTCTACTGGGGAGCGAGTAGATTGTTTGTTCATCTACATTTGTTTACTTTATAAACTTACAGATAGAGCCTGAAGTCAAGCCAGCTAGCCTTTGAACTGCATTTGCTATGCAAGTGCAAAGTAGATCAACGCTGCTTCAATCAATCTCCGGGTTTTGTTTATGAATTAAAAAATTGATTTACAAGCTTTCTAATTGCCCTCGTGGTGGCTCTAGTAACCTCCTTAGATCTACCCTTGTGATTGATTTACTGATTACCACTTGCTTGGCCTAAATCCCTGAATTGAACTGCAAACTGTGACCCGGAAAACAATAAAAGTCTCGTCCCTGGTCCAGCGCACTGTCTGTTCTGTGAACTTCAAATGCAGTGCACTTCCTGAGTGTAGTAGGTGCGTTGCATTTCAGTTTCACTGTGTTACAGGTGCGCTAATCAAACAAGGCCTTGTTCCTAAAATCTTGGTTTCTATGTTCACTATTTTCATATCTATTCAGGAGTTTTATTGCTTGTAGTCAGTATACCTCTGTTTGAAACCCCTTTCCTTGCTGTTATTCCGCCTCCATTGTGCAAAGAACTGTAAATGTTTTTATGTATTTTTTGAGTCATTTTCAGTTCTCCTTTACAAAGAAGTAGGGTAATTGTACTGTCGTTTCTTGATTTGAAAGTGTCGCAAGTGTCGTTTTCAGTCATAGAAGAGAATCTGATTGCTCTTGATAGTTGATTACACTGTTACTATTGTATTTGATCTGAATTAGTAGTTTTTCTAGTGTCGAAAGCAAGTTTTCAATTCCAAATCGCAAAGTGTTGTCATTGTCCTCATTTTGTTTTGAAAAGAAGCTTGTTAGTAATTGTCGCTTTGAAAAATAATTCAGATTTGCGCATTAGCTTTATTTTTATCATTTACACATTAAGAAGGCTGAAAACAAATACAAGCACGTGCATTTGCATTTAGACTGTTTGTTGGTTTGATTTAGGGCCGTGCATATAGTGTGTGCTCTTTTCTCTTTGTTGAAAGAACGCCATCTCTCTTTCCTTAGTAGCTAGGATTTTCATTTGCAGAAAGAAGATTAAACGACTGTTTATCATCTTAGATTGCATTTTAGGAATTGTACATCTACATCATACGGCGAACTTGAAAGGAAAATTTCTTAAGCAAGATCAACTATAAAATAATTTTAATGAATCTAAAAACGCTTTAGAACCTAACGCACAACATCTAGAAGTATAGGCTAGAGACATATTCTGGCATCGTAAAGCCTGGTAACTATTGTTTTCACTGTTGGTTGGGTGATTCCTCCACTTTGAGACGATAAGTGCCAGTACGGACTTGTGCTCCCATGTACCATCGAGTATATTTTGGGAGACCACAATAGGCTTTATCCTTTATCCATAGGAAGCCGTGTCTACCGCCCTATTGATCGCAATGCACTGAACACAGCATTCGGGAAGATTGACTGTCGTACCGTAAAAAGTATTCTGCAGTTTTGTGATTGGTTTGGTAATCCCTCTGTCTAGATTTCTAGAGCAGTCCCTTTTGTTCCTTTTCAGATTCCTTAACGGAAAAGGTCCATCTGAGCACTTGTCACTTCAGGCTCATTAAAAATCGAAGGTGACTAGAGTCATCTTTTGTTTTTTCTTGACTCTTAAAAATTGAAAAAACAAGTTGTGTCAAAGCGTCTAAAATTTATTTTAAACGGAATAATTATCACCTTTCCTACGTTGGTCTTAGGTTGAGGAAAATGGAGTCCACCAACCAAGGAGTTCCCCTTGGAGGAAATCCTAGTCCCTTCTCCTCTTGGGGAGATGTTGGTGCACCCCATATGGCCACATTGTCGCTTCCAGGATTGACAATCGACTTTCCCGTATGGCTCTTCTCAACCTCCGTCGTTCAGAACACCGCGATTCCTAAACAATCAAGTCAGCAACTAAATGATACCAGAGTTACCCCCCAACCCTCTACTTCGTCCAATTCTTCCTCTCCTCCTTCCTCTTATCTTGATGAAGCTGGTAAAGCCAAAAATCAAGTACCTGAGAAGAAGAAGGAAAAGAAGAAGAAAGAGAAGAAGAAGAAGGAGCCAAAGGCGAAAAGGGGCAACCAAGCGTCGTCTAGCGAAAATCCACACACTGTACCGACCAGGCCTAAATCGCCATGTGTCATTTGCAAAGGAGACCACTATCATCGAGATTGTCCTTGCATCCCTCGGATCTTAAGGGACTGGTCTCCTCGTTTGCACAACCCGGAGTTGTCAACCTCTGATGATCATGTTGAAAATACACTGTCAACTAGTGAAAGTGAAGCCCCTGGACAAAAAGGAAAATGTAAATTTCCTTGTAAACTGCATGAAGGCGATCATGTCGTCCACTGTTGTCCCTTCTTAGATGAGGCTAAAAGAGTTTTGGACGACCGTCTGGTTTTACCGTTACGGTTCCCCACTGGATATAAGAAACTCTTGCCGAGTCCGTCACTAGTTGAAAATCCAGCTGACACGCCCTTGTGGTCAGCCGAAGCGTCTATCATTGAAGATAAACCATCTGAATCCATACCAAATGAAATTCAAAAGGTCGAGGCGGCAGTTGACCCGATCATGCCTTCAGAAGATCAATCTTCAGATGATACAGTCACCGAAGAGAACAAGAATGACATCGTTCAAATTCTCTTTGTAAACACAGACTCCGATGAACATGGGGGCAGTCTACCCGTTCCTTTACCGCAGGAAGGAAGTTCGTCAGAGTCATACCCGACCGTCTATTCGGTCCCACCTCCAAGCAACCTGGTTGTTTCCTTTGACTAGAATCTACTAGGCTAACCCCATTTATCGGCTAGTATACCATTCTGAATCATCACTCAAGTATATAGAATGGTCATGGCCGGTACCATCATAGATGAAGGGGCTTCTATGAGTACCCTTTCCTCAACTGCTTGGAAAGCGCTTGGTTCACCATCGCTTTTGCCTGAAATGAGAAATCTAACAGGCTTTGACAAAGGAACCAGTCGACCGTTAGGGATCCTTCCCGATGTGCCCATAACATTGAGAGGGAAAACCATTCACATGAATGTAATGGTAGTCCAAGGACCCCTGGATTATAATCTACTCCTTGGACGAGACTATATTTATTGCATGGGAGCCATTGTCTCCTCACTCTTTAGAGTAATGTGCTTTTCGCACGAAGGAAGAGTGGTCAAGCTCGTAGACCAGCTTTCATTCCCCGGTTCACGCATAGCAAATAGTCATATACCATCCCTGAATGGTATTTTCACGCAAGGAATGTCTCATCAATCCCCAGTCCGTCCTCTTGATGAGCGCGAGTGATTCGGAGGGCATGACTGAAACCCAGGGGGCATGCACCCTGGCCTGTTTCGACAGGAAAACTTTAGGTATAGGGTAGGTTTCCGCGAAGGATATCTAACTAGTCTGACACTCTCGTTCGTTTAGGAAAAGGGGATTAGACTAAAATAAGATTCCTTCGTCAAATTTATGTGAGTGGAGGCGTCTGCGCCACTCACCTTTGTCTATCTCGGTAGACATCACCGAAGAAATGTTTTGTTTGTGACACAAATAGAACAGTCTTTGGTAACCTGAACAAGGTAGGCCTTTCCCAATAAAACAAATGTTTTGTCTGCAAATTGAGGGGTAACCTGAAAAGGTAGGCCTTTCCCAATAAAACAAATGTTTTGTCTGCGAATTGAGGGGTAACCTTGAAACTCTATTTCACTATACCTAGGGGCATGCAAACCTTTTGGCGTGCAAGCGAAGAGCGACCATTTATTTTTTAAATTTGTAGGTCCTCTAACCCTTTAAACTCGTAGGATTGGTCATTTCCTAACTTGCATAAAGAAAGGATGAGGGGCAAAGTTTTGAAATAATGTCATTTTTATATGAGACATCCTTATTATGCGACTGGATTAATTGAGCAGTTTTATCACGGAATTTAAGCTCGTTAAAAAATAAACATAAGCCATGAGCAAGTGTTTCTCCCAGCATTTAAGCTCATTAAAAAATGAACCAATTTCTGGTAAATAACCATCATGAATGTAGTACTTCAGCCTTTGAAGCCTTGGTCGTGTTCTCATCATCACCTCCACTCTGTATTGGCCAATCATTCACCTCCAATTGATTGTTTACCCCTTTTGAGGAACAGCTGCGAAGAGTGATCTTGTTAGCAATCCTTGTGACACTGCTGTGATTGGAAAATTCCAAACCTTACCTGGAATCAGCTGCTACCCGAACCTATCACTCGTTCCTGAAAAAACGAGTCTCCTTTAAGCTCTTTTCAACTGACTCATAAAATATGAAAAGATTGCCGAGCTATTGGCCTCTCCAACTCGTTAAAGCGATCGGAAGTGCTATCCCTCCTTTATATTTTAATCTTTTTGGACCTGAGGGATTATTACACAAAAAGATCGAGCGCTTGTCTTGTTCGGCTCGTTAAAATTACCGAAAATTCATCCCTTTCGTATTATTTTATACTATTTCAGACTTAAGGGATTAGATGATGAAAAAGGATATTGGAGTTTCCTTTACGTTCCTTTTCAGACTCTCTAAAATTGAAAAGGACCGAGTTATCTTTGTCGTTAAACTCGTTAAAACCTAATAGCGACAAACTTGTCCATAACAGACAAGAACGAGTTTCACTATCGCTAGGCTCGTTAAAACATAGCGATGGGTTTGCCCAAAGGGCAAATTATAGAACAAGCATATGTTATCCTCCTCAAGCTTGACAAAAATAAAGAGATACTGGTCGACAATGACTGGGGAAAAATTGGGAAGAAAACTTGAAAAAACTTTGTTGGTAGCAAGTCGCTCTTGAACATGACACTTTCACTCCGCATCCAAGTCGGGTTGGGTTGTTCCATTCACTGGTCACATCACCATGGTTCCATCACACCATCCACATTTGGGGTTAATGCTACCAATCCATCATGTCAGTGTCGCCGATATGTTCAAGAGAAGTCACTCAGAGAATTCACCTGTGTCTCACCCACTATAATACATTTTCGCTCCATTCTTTCATGACCGCCACCCTGAACCATATATCACCAGATCGTTTTCACCTCCATTAAAATCATTTGCTCCATTCTGTTTCATTGATGTGGGATTCATTAAGGCCCTCCTATGATGGATCGCTTCTTGTCGACATCAGCTCATTATCCAAGAAGTCAATCTAGGAACAACCCTTTCAGTACATTGAAGCTTGCATGTCTCAATGGCAAGTTTCTCACTTCCGGCGACAGGTTTACATCAATGGCCTTCGACCGAAAGATTTTACGTGGTGTTCAACGCCAAGTCTCTTATTCACACCACGTGAATTGTACTGCAGTACCTTGAGGATCATTATCATTATCGGTGATTCCTCTCGCACATGTTAACAACTTACATCATTGGTTGGTAATCAGGGGATGTCTTTCCATGTTCGACTACAGAACATCTCTCACATGGATCGACTTGTACTTTGAGTGAAGATCGAACGATATTGAAGACCCCGGATCTAGTCTCATCCATCCGGGTTGTGATATATATTCAGGAAAATAAAGACATCAAATGTACTGTTAGCACTCAGGTTGTCCTTAAAGCTCCTTAAAGGATACGGCCGAGGTAACCACAAACCAATATTTGGACTGCAGGTCCTAGCCTACCTGCAATCAGAGAGGGCTCTCTCTTTATAATTTAGCTTTGTTTTGGGTTGATTTTAGGCTAGTTATGATTTTCTTGGGTTTTGTTTTGATTTTGGTGGGATGGAGGATTCTTTCAAACAGAGTTGGGATGCATAGTGTGAGAAGTTCAAACCATTGGGCATGGAGTCGTGGGTTAGGCTTGTTGTTGCGTTTTCTTGGTCACAAGAGGAATACAGAGCAGGATAGCTACACATAAAACAATATCGAGCTAGCATAAAGATGGAACGAAGGTCAGTGAATGAAAGGCAACTAAGTCGCTCTCATTATGCTAACAGAGGGAAGGTGAATGAACATTTATATAGGAGCAATCAAGGATTCCTAAACAACATTCATATATGAAGGAACTAGTGTGAATATGAGCAAATCAGTATTCATATTTAGGACTAATTCAGAGTAAAACATAGATAAATCACAGAAATTGAGAACAGAATACAACTAAGTGAGCTCTGAACTATTCTTTCTTTCTGCTATTTAGATAGTGAAACAATGATGGCATAAACACATATAAACTGTAAACAGAGATAAGAAACACTTATTGGGCTATGTAGAAGCATTAGGATTCCATAGTCACTCTTCAGTCATTAAAACACAACAATCAGTTCATCTCCCAAACATTCCAGCGATCTTTGATTATAGAGACTCTCAGAAAATACAGTGCAAGTCTAGAGAGGAAGTTATCGACCAACCAACCCTTTTTTCATAACAAAGGGTGGTTTAAATAGAAAAAATATCTACAAACAACAGATCTGAGACAGATCTCATCAAATAAATGCCTTTAACCTAATTTGTACAGAAGTAAATGGCAGAAATATCTATCTAACAGCTGCACTGGGGCAACTGGCATCTCAAAATATCTATTACAGCAGATCTTAGGCAGATCTTAGGAAAATGAGTGCTTTAATCTATTTTATCTTGAAGTAAATGCTTAAAACATCTATCTAAGTGCTGCGCTGGGGCAGCTGCCTCAAAAATGGATCAAAATTTGTCCTTATGGCTCTGTGCTGGCTCTTTTAGCCATAAGTGTGCTTTAAATTCATTCATCTGCGCCTACAAGTGGTTCTGCTGCCTTAAGTGGCCAAAACTGTGAGTTGGTGAGCCTTTATGGCTCAGAGCTACTTTATTGACTTTGCTGGGAGGCTCTTTAATGATTTCTTGCTTCGGGTTCAAAGTTTTCCATTGAAAACCTTCACGGATACACTTTGTCGCATCCTGATACACTTTGGCACTGAATCTGGGCCTTTTCTCACCGCTGATACTCTTTAAACTGTCCCATCGCCCCATTTCTACCTATTCAAGCCGAAATAACTGCCGCAAAAGCTTCCATGGCCTTTGGGTGCAATCGGTACTTGGCCGATCAAAAATAGCATTAAACCTTACAAAAAATGCCGCAAAAAGGAGGATTTGCATGCTGCTGACTGTACCGAGGCCGAAACTGGCTCTCTGAAGCAAAACTGGGCCTTGGAGCGATCTCATAAAGCTTAGGGATGCATGAATTCCCTTATCAGGAGCCGGGCGCGGGCATATATGTGAAAATATGAACAAATGCCACATTTTCTTTTACACAGAAAACGACCAATTTCTATGTAAAATTCGTGAAAAACATAGGCGGGAGCGGCACTGTAGCGGAGATTAAATCCTGGCCGTTGGATCGCGCGAAGGCAGATCCAACGGCTGGCGCTAAATCGGCGATCGGCGGATCAGCGGATCCCAAAACATAAAACCTCCGAATAGCGATGAACCTGGCGGACCCGAAATGCTTATAGGCTCTTTCTTTATGGAGATCGGGTCCGGCCCATCGGCGAACCCAACTCGGCGGATTTTAATAAAAATGATAAGCGGACCCGAAACCCATTCAAACTGCTCTTTATAACTTTTTGGCTCCGGCCCGTCGGCGATATATATGTGCTGCAGTGCGACTAAATATGGGTCGTTGATCTGAGGGCCCGAAAGGACGGCCACGATTAAGTCGGCATTTCGGCATCGAGGCGGACATGGGGCACAGCTTTATTATTGTGCAATTGTCGAAATGGGGCGATCGCCGACAAGATCTGGGCCATCGGATGGGCGGGGCGATCGAACGGCAGCGATGTAATCGCTATATCGCAATCGGGGAAACCCGGGGGCGGGGCCTTATATGTATAATGCGATGCGATATGCGATAAAGTGGGGTTTACGTTATAACTAAGTTTTATGAAAAACTTTAGTTTAATACGATAAAGCGGGTTTTTTACAAAAATGCGGAGATATATATATATAAAAGGGAAATATGATGGGGGCACCTCCCGACAGTGATATCGCTTCGGAGGGGGATCCAAAGGGATCGGAAGAATGTATATGTAATCGGACAAGGGACATTGCGATCGGGGGAAAGACTCTCCGATCGGAGGAGGGTTTTTCCCTTGAAAAAAGTTAACAACAAGGTTAATGAAGGGATTTTTACATCGGAGGAAGGGTTTTTATGTAATGGAAGAAGTCCAAATGCATTTAGAAGATGGTTTGGGGGGGGCAATGAGGGTTCTTGCTAAGTTTCAGGTAAACTTAGCAATTCCCAAGCGAACTTATGGTTATTTTTCAACCAGAGGGAGGGGATAAGTATATAGGGGAGTTATATACATAGTTTTAGTAGGGGAGGGGTAAAGAGATAGGGAGTTACATAATAAAGTTAGTAGTTAATATGATAATGATGAGAAAAAGCGCTAAGAATGATGTCTTAGGCTATCAATGGGGGAAAATGACTGATAGAAGAAGTGTGAACATTCCTTGAGTGAAGCAGATCTTCACCAAGGCAAATGATATGGAGAATGATGAAATTAAGAGGTATCAAGTAGATCTTGACCTCTTTTAGGGGAAATTAATGAGTGATTTGGGGACAGAGGAAGAAGGGGAAGTTAGACATGCCTCGCTTGAAGTCCTCCAACCTGAACAACTGCCTTCAACTTGTGATATGATAGATATAACACTTGACAATATGAAATGGATCACAAGCCATGATTCTGTAACCACAAAGCTACCTACCCGACCTACTCACCTAGCATTTTCTCTTCTTTTTGGTTTGGGTGCACTTGAACTAGCATACCCAGCTTTTTGTTCTTTTCTTCTTGCTGTCCTCCTATCTACAACTACACTTATTGCATCCAGGGGCTCAGATTAAGCTGTTGAGCACCCTTGTTTCTCTACCTATCTACAAATCTGCCAAGATTAAGTTGTTTGGACAGATATTCATTCTCTATATACTACAACAGGAAATTGAAACCTAGGGAAGCCAAGATTAAGCTGTTTGGCCCTCCCTTAACTGAAAACTCATCAAAATGGATTACTCATCAAGACTAGAACAAAGCAGTGGCATTTAGATTAGCTCACTTTCACGGATACTTCTCTGGCCATCTGTATCAAATATGGAGCATTGCAGCAAGCGAAGTATGACATATTTGGCATGTAAAAAATGTTGATCATGAAAGATGATTAACCTGCTGCAGCAGGAGGCTAACAGTGGCTCCACTTGGGGATGGCTTTTCCTTGTGACAAGCCAAGAACAGCAGGTCAGAATGCCTTGATCCTCTATAGTTGTTGTTAATTGAAAATTTCTTCTGTGCTAACTGCTGAATGACTAGAACTTTAACTTCTGAATGCAGCACTCCTCCTTAACTGAAACACTGTGAAAAATAAAGCATCGCCTGCTTTCTTCTGCGTGCTTGATATTGCATACACTTTTGCTTGAGCACTGCCTTGTGAAATAAACACAAAAAAGGGAATAAAACTGGAGCTCTTCTTTTCTTGTCTTTGAAAGGGTGCTGAAGTAAACTAAAAATCCTCCTTTCTTTTTGATACTGTTGACTTGAAGACTACAAGCTGCAAACAGTTTCTCTTTAACATAAATCACTGTGATATGACAGTGCTGCTCTGCTGTTTTGCTGAGATTGCTGCAGAGACAGAGCTTAAAAATAGAGGACTTGCATTGGCTGTGTCTTCACAAACTTTGTTGCTGCTCCTCTAACAATCGGACTGCTTATACAAAATAAAAACAAAAGTGCTGATATATACAAATATCAATGTACAAAGAGATATATACAAAGCTGCGTTATGTTCAACAAAAGGGATCATGATAATGCTTCAGCATACGGCCATTTACAGGGCCTTCTTCAGCAGTGCTGCCCTCTACAGATTTGAGGAAATATGTGTTATTTCCCTGAACAGCAGAAATAACAAATGGCCCTCTCCAAAGGAAATCAAATTTTGCATGTTTTCCCTTGTCTTCTCTTCGTGAGTCCCACCTTAACACTTTATCACCAATAAAGAAATCCTCAGCCTTAGCCCTCTTGTCAAATGCCTTCTTCAGCCTTTCTTGTAACATTTGAGCTCTGTCATAAACTTGTTCTCTGGTCTACTGAAGGTGAATGGTCTAATTGATCCTTCGTTGCATATCATTTGGTTCAGCTTGAACCTCCTGCAACAGCCTCATAATGGAAATGCCCAAAGAAGATGGGAATCTGGCTTCCATACCGTAGACAAGCTCATAAGGGCTCATCTAAATGGATCTTTTTGTTGAAAGTTTGTCTGCCCATAGGGCATTTGTGAGCTTTCTATGCCAGTTCTTCTTGTTTTCTTCTAAGATCTTCTTAATTATACTAATCAGACTCTTATTGGATGATTCATCCAAGCCATTACCTTGAGGGTAATAGGCTATGGAATGGCCTAAAGTGATATGGAATTTATGGCAAAAATTGATCATCTTTTTGGATTTGAAAGCAACGGCATTGTCAGTAATGATCTTCTCAGGGCAGCCAAATCTGGACAGGATATTGCACTCAAGGAATTGGATAATGGTGGAGTCATTGGCTTGCCTACATGGGATGGCTTCAATCCACTTGGTGAAATAGTCGGTGGCTGTTAAAATCCACTTATGTTGGCCTGAGGAAGAGGGATGGATTTCTCCAATGAAGTCAAGACCCCATTGTTGAAAAGGCTTTTCGGTTGAGATTGGCTTAAGAGGCAAGGGCAACAGCTTTCTTTTGCCCTCAAAGATTTGGCATTTGTGACATGAGATAGCAAACTTCTTTACATCTGCAAACAAAGAGGGCCAATAGAAACCAGCCCTTAAAATTTTATCAGCAGTGGACTTCCAATATAGATGTCCTCCATAGTCCCCTGCATGGAATTCTCTCATGACATTATTAGTTTCATACATGGTCAAACAATTAAGCAATATGCCTTCATGATTCTTCCAAAATAAAGCACCATCTAAGACACAAAACTTTAAAGCCTTCATTTTTAAAAATCTTTTCTTAGTTCTGGACAATCCTGGGGGAGCAAACAGGTTTAACAATACAAAGCATATATCAGCATACCATGGGGATTGCAGAAAGGTTTCACTGATCTGTGGAGTCGCCAGCTCCTGTTCATTGTCCAGTTGGTAAATGTCTAAGACTTGAAAGTTTGTTTCGGACATCAGTTTGGCTAAACCTTGTCCCTTTATGAGCTTGGTTGGTTTTATCTCTATGTCATACTCAAGAATGTTAGCAATCCACTTGCCTCTTTTGCCTTCTAACCCCTCTTGGGTTAATATGTCTTTTACAATAGCATTTGGCACATAAGCAATCACATGTGAATATAAAATGTAAATTCTGAAGTCTTTGATTGCTTTAACAAGGGCATAGGCCTGCTTCTCCATGATTTGGTACTTCAAAGGGGCATCTCTTAAGGCTCGGCTGAAAAAAGAAATTGGCTTTTCATTTCCTTGGTCATCCTTTTGCAATAGGACAGCAGCTATGGTATTATCAGATGCAAATGAAAATATGATAAATTCCCTATCAAATTGAGGACTTGTGAGGACTGGGGCTTGAGTTAAGGCAACTTTGATACTCTCAAATGCTTGCTTGGTTTCAAGAGACCATTTTACCTTGGCATCCTTATTTAACATGTTGCTCAACAGTCTTATCAGCTCGGCTAGATTTGGGATAAATCTCCTTAGGAAATTTATCTTTCCTAGGAATGCTTGCAGCTCTTTTATGTTTCTTGGATATGGGATCTGGAGAATGGCTTGGATCCTTTCCGGATCAATTCTAATCCCGTCTTTTGAAATGATATGTCCAAGTAATTTGCCTTCTTCAAGGCCAAATAAAGACTTCTTGGGGTTCAAGGAAATGCCATATTTCCTACATGTGATGAATATTTGCCTTAGGTTTTTGAGGTGCTCTTTATCAGATTTGGAGAAAGGGGTTAAGTCATCAAGGTAGACAACTAGGAAATCATGGATTTCCTTGGCGAATGCAATGTCCATGGCACTTTGAAAGGTGGCACCTGCGTTCTTTAGGCCGAAAGGCATTTTCACATATTTAAATGTTCCCCACAGTGTTGTAAAGGCTATCTTGTCTTGATCATCTAGGTGAACCAGTATTTGATTAAAACCTGAAAAGCCATCTAGCAAAGAGATTCTAGATGACCCCACTACTCTTTGTAGGATGTGGTCCATTTTGGGCAATGGGTAGTGGTATTTAAGGGAAACTTGGTTTAGGTTTCTCAAATCTACACAAAGCCTAATCTCACCTGTTTTCTTTCTTGTGGGAACAAGATTGGATACCCATTCAGAAAATCTAATGGGTGCTATGATACCTGCTTCAAACATTCTTTGCACTTCTGTCTCAATCAAAGGGAGAAGCACAGGATTGATTCTCCTTAGTTTCTGTTTGAAGGGCTTTTGATTTGGCTTTAAGGGAATGGTATGTTGAATAATTGAGGTGTCATAGGACTTCAAGTCCTCATAACTCCAAGCAAATACATCTTGGAATTCTTTGAACAAATCAACATATTTGGGATTTTGATCGGGCGGCAAAGATTGAGATAGTTTGATCATTTTGGGCTTCTCTGCTATCCCAATGTTGTGTTCTTCTATGGCAGCGTTTAAGGGCTGCATCTTAGGCTTTTTAGGGACATCATTAGCATCAAACATATCTTCTAATGGAGTGAGGCCAACCGGGAGAAAATTGTCCTTTAGATTAATAATTTCGGCCACTGTTTTGGCTATTTCCTCCAAATGCATTTGTTTCAGCTCTTCAACGTTTGCGTTGTCAAAAACTGTTGGGCTTAGGATCTGTCTGGCTGTTACAGCTGTTACAGCTTGTTGATTTTCGTTTAATGCTTGTTGTTGTGGGTGCTCCATGGTATCCTCATCAATGTTTAGGCCTGAAAACGCATGCTGTAAGGTAAGAAAATTGTTGATTTGAGCATCATCCTCAAACACTTGCCAATCCTTAACATTGTTAGGGACAGCAGGCCTGTGCTTTATCTCAGCAGTAAAGTGGTGATTGGGCTCAAAAGGAAACTTGCAAGTGCTAGCAAAAGTAGCTAGGCTGTGAGCATGCATGTTATTGCTTCTAGAAATCTTAGCAAGTTTGGATTCAGTGAAGGTATCAAGTATTGCAGTGGCAGCAGTCCTGTAAGCTCTTAGCCTTCTATCATTGGTAACAAAGTTGCCCTTCATTTGTTGTATGATTAAATCGGAGTCACCTAGAATGGACAGCTTTGCAGCTCCTAGAGCTTTGAGCAGTTTAAGGCCTAAAAGGAGAGCTTCATACTCTGCCATGTTGTTGGTACATCTAAAGTTAAGTCTGTAGGCATGACTCTCTGCATGGCTATTATGTGTATTGTGAATCCATATTCCTGCCCTTGCTCCTAGCTTATTAACAGAGCCATCAAACTCTAAATACCATGTGATTTCTTTCTTGTGGTTAATATTAAGAGTTTCAGTCATTTTAGGATTGGGCAAACCTAGGTTTTGTGCTTCACGTGGTTCTTCTTGTATGCTGGTTGCACTGATTGTTTTGACAGTTTCCTGCGTATGGGCAACCGATTCTTGATTGATGCATGTTTCTTGTTCTAAAGGCCTCTCATTAGTTGGAGGACTTGTTTCATCATTAAACCAAATAAAAGAATCCATATCAGAATGGATTGAATAGATAGGGAAATTATGGGGCTTTTCCTCACTACTTACCACATACTTCATCAGTGTTTCTCTATACAGTCTCTTTGGTTGCCCAAAGACTGAAATAGTGGCATAGGAGAGGTCTAATTGGAGAGATCCTTGGAGTTTTGCCCCCCAAGATCTTGACAACAGCATGCCATACTTTGGTGGAATGTCAGCAACCACCACATCCATGAGGATTGTCTTGTTTGGGTATTGGACTAAGGAGACACACAAGTCTTTGATGAGGCCTAAACATTTGACTTGACTTGAGTCAAAGGAGAATAGATCTTTGTATGGTCTTGTTACATCAAGGTTTAGCTTCTCCATTACAGCTTTGGGCATAAGATTGTGTGAGGCACCTGAGTCAAACATAGCATTGTGCAAGACTTTGTCAT
This sequence comes from Pinus tabuliformis, assembly GCA_031772625.1. Classification (NCBI taxonomy): domain Eukaryota; kingdom Viridiplantae; phylum Streptophyta; class Pinopsida; order Pinales; family Pinaceae; genus Pinus; species Pinus tabuliformis. The sequence goes on from CM062820.1 coordinate 267,399,177, forward strand.
GAATGTGCAAACTGACATAAAAGGGTGGAACAGATCCATATGTTGATTTTCCATTAACTTCAGGACCGAACAGCAGCTTAGGGGTATCATCAAAAACATTTACATCATCCTTGACCTCTGGCATTTGCAGTGATCTTTGGATTTGTTGCCTATACACATCATGCTTTGCAAGTTCAGATAAGGGGATGGAAATCTTAAGTTTGCTTATTTCTGCTTCTAAGTTGAATGGTTTCTCTAATGGAGTCTTTGTGTTGGCGATAGCAGATTTCCCCTTTTCAAGTGTATTTTTTGCGTTTTCCTCTTGATTATCAATGTTATGGTGAGTGATACCTTGCGGTATTTCTGTTTTGGGAAGGCTTTTAGGAGTGCTAGTTACATTTTCCTTTGAGGACGAAGGTAGCAGAGGCTGATCATTAGAGGGTTGCATGTCTGGTGTGTCTGTTATATCCTCTATTGTGACTTATTTCGAATCTGGGATTGTTTGTTTGGTCGGTTCTATGGAAGCAGCTCTGTCCTTAATCTTCTTGGGCTGCTTTGATTCCTTCTATTTGATGGGCTCAGTTACATCAATTGTTCTAGTTCTTAGTTTATATTGTTTGTGCACTTCATAAACAGCTGAATCATAACCTTGTTTGAAGTCAAAAGACTCACCTGACTGGGTCTGAAATTGATTTATCTCATGGTCATCTTGGTCTTCTTGGGTTAGAAAAATTTGTTGCTCACCCTTCAAATCCACCAAGTTCATGTGAGTGTCGTCTATGGCATCACTAGATGTGGATGCTTCTGTATAGTTTTCTTGGAAAGGAGGCCTTATATCACGGTCTGGGCTAGATCTACCAGCGTTTGAGTTCTGAGTTTTCCTGAAATTTGGGTTCCTTATGGTATTGGGCTGTTGTCCTTCCCATGATGATTTCCTCTCAACACTCTCTACTCTGTCTCCCAGCTTGTGCATGCCATTGATAATAGCATCTAGCTTTTGATCTAAGGCTGAGGGCTCTTCCTTGAAGGTGGTTCTTCTCTTAGTTCTAGCTCTGTTTCTTTTGGCAATTAAATTTGCCTCCACAGTGACAGCCACGTTTTGCATGTCTGCAAGGTTGTTAGGGGCTCTTTCTTTTTTAACTGGTAGGCCATATCTGGGTCGAATCCATCAGGGAATTTATATAAGGCAAGGTTAGATGGGGGCCTTAAGTTTTGTGGGATAGCATTATAAATGCTATTGAACCTTGCACAATAGTCCAAGACTGTTTCTTGTGGACCTCTTTTGATTGTATCATATTCAACTAGTATGTGCAAGGGGTCTTTCTTTTTCTCCCATCTGTTGATAAATGACTGGTATAAGGCTTCTGGGTCTACTATGGAATTGGCTGGGAGTGCTCTAAACGAAGTCCTGACATCACCTGACAAGCTTTGGACAAAAATCTTCATTCTCACACCATCATCGTCAATCTCATAGCTTTCAAAGTAATCCTACATTTTCTTTGTATGCTGAAGGGTTGTGCAAGCACTTGTGCCATCAAAATATGTTATTTTGGTCTGGTAATCCTGAGGCATAGCCCCAGGATTAGCAGGCAGTTGTAAGGGTGCATATCTATTCGCCATGTTGGCAGGGATAAGTGGAACAACAGGGATAAACGGAATAGCTAGAACAACTGGGATAATAGGAGTAGTAGTGGTAGTGGGAGTATGTGTAGCGAATGGAGGTGTGGAAGGAGTGCTTTGAGAGGTAGATGAAGAACAAGGGGAACTAGGGGTTGAACGAAATAAAACTTTGACAGGGGTTGGAACACAGCTTGGGTGAACTGCTTCAAGACTATTATCAGTAAAATCCTCTCTTCGCTCTAGCTTCCTGAGGTTCCTTGGGATTATATTGGGATTTTGAAAAGCAGCTGGGGGATTTGGGTCTGGATTTGACCTTGTATAACGTGAATTCTTTTTGGGAGCCAGCTTCTAGCTTGTTTTTTGGGGATTTTCTAAGAATGTATGGGTTAGAAAGAAACTTTTGGAGGTCTGGTTCTTTCCCAGTGGAGCTTTCCAACTTGATTTGTGAAATTATCTGAGGATTTTCCCCAGTGGAGTCGCCATTATGTTAGCACTCAGGTTGTCCTTAAAGCTCCTTAAAGGATACGGCCGAGGTAACCACAAGCCAATCTTTGGACTGCAGGTCCTAGCCTACCTGCAATCAGAGAGGGCTCTCTCTTTATAATTTAGCTTTGTTTTGGGTTGATTTTAGGCTAGTTATAATTTTCTTGGGTTTTGTTTTGATTTTGGTGGGATGGAGGATTCTTTCAAATAGAGTTGGGATGCATAGTGTGAGAAGTTCAAACCATTGGGCATGGAGTCGTGGGTTAGGCTTGCTGTTGCGTTTTCTTGGTCACAAGAGGAATACAGAGCAGGATAGCTACACATAAAACAATATCGAGCTAGAATAAAGATGGAACGAAGGTCAGTGAATGAAAGTCAACTAAGTAGCTCTCATTATGCTAACAGAGGGAAGGTGAATGAACATTTATATAGGAGCAATCAAGGATTCCTAAACAACATTCATATATGAAGGAACTAGTGTGAATATGAGCAAATCAGTATTCATATTTAGGACTAATTCAGAGGAAAACATAGATAAATCACAGAAATTGAGAACAGAATACAACTAAGTGAGATCTGAACTATTCTTTCTTTCTGCTATTTAGATAGTGAAACAATGATGGCATATTCACATATAAATTGTAAACAGAGATAAGAAACACTTATTGGGCTATGTAGAAGCATTAGGATTCCATAGTCACTCTTCAGTCATTAAAACACAACAGTCAGTTCATCTCCCAAACATTCCAACGATCTTTGATTATAGAGACTCTCAGAAAAAAAAGTGCAAGTCTAGAGAGGAAGTTATCGACCAACCAACCCTTTTTTCATAACAGAGGGTGGTTTAAATAAAAAAAATATCTACAAACAACAGATCTGAGACAGATCTCATCAAATAAATGCCTTTAACCTAATTTGTATAGAAGTAAATGGCAGAAATATCTATCTAACAGCTGCGCTGGGGCAACTGGCATCTCAAAATATCTATTACAGCAGATCTTAGGTAGATCTTAGGAAAATGAGTGCTTTAATCTATTTTATCTTGAAGTAAATGCTTAAAACATTTATCTAAGTGCTGCGCTGGGGCAGCTGCCTCAAAAATGGATCAAAATCTGTCCTTATGGCTCTGTGCTGGCTCTTTTAGCCATAAGTGTGCTTTAAATTCATTCATTTGCGCCTACAAGTGGTTCTGCTGCCTTAAGTGGCCAAAACTGTGAGTTGGTGAGCCTTTATGGCTCAGAGATGCTTTATTGACTTTGCTGGGAGGCTCTTTAATGATTTCCTGCTTCGGGTTCAAAGTTTTCCATTGAAAACCTTCACTGATACACTTTGCCGCATCCTGATACACTTTGGCACTGAATCTGGGCCTTTTCTCACCGCTGATACTCTTTAAACTGTCCCATCGCCCCCTTTCTGCCTATTCAAGGCGAAATAACTGCCGCAAAAGCTTCCGTGGCCTTTGGGTGCAATCGGCGCTTGGCCGATCAAAAATAGCATTAAACCTTGCAAAAAATGCTGCAAAAAGGAGGATTTGTATGCTGCTGACTGTACCGAGGCCGAAACTGGCTCTCTGAAGCAAAACTGGGCCTTGGAGCAATCTCAGAAAGCTTAGGGATGCATGAATTCCCTTATCAGGAGCCGGGTGCGGGCATATATGTGAAAATATGAACAAATGTCGCCTTTTATTTTACACAAAAAAGACCAATTTCTATGTAAAATTCATGAAAAACATAGGCGGGAGCGGCACTGTAGTGGAGATTAAATCCTGGCCGTTGGATCGCGCGAAGGCAGATCCAACGGTTGGCGCTAAATCGGCGATCGGCGGATCAGCGGATCCCAAAACATAAAACCTCCGAATAGCGATGAACCTGGTGGACCCGAAATGCTTATAGGCTCTTTCTTTATGGAGATCGGGTCCAGCCCATCGACGAACCCAACTCGGCGGATTTTAATAAAAATGATAAGCGGACCCAAAACCCATTCAAACTGCTCTTTATAACTTTTCGGCTCCGGCCCGTCGGTGATATATATGTGCTGTGGTGTGACTAAATATGGGTCGTTGATCTGAGGGCCCGAAAGGACGGCCACAATTAAGTCGGTGTTTCGGCATCGGGGCGGACATGGGGCACAGCTTTATTATTGTGCGATTGTCGAAATGGGGCGATCGCCGACAAGATCTGGGCCGTCGGATGGGCTGGGCGATCGGACGGCAGCGATTTAATCGCTATATCACAATCGGGGAAACCCGGGGGCGGGGCCTTATATGTATAATGCGATGTGATATGCGATAAAGCGGGGTTTACGTTATAACTAAGTTTTATGAAAAACTTTAGTTTAATATGATAAAGCGGGTTTTTTACAAAAATGCGGAGATATATATATATAAAAGGGAAATATGGTGGGGGCACCTCCCGACAGCGATATCGCTTCGGAGGGGGATCCAAAGGGATCGGAAGAATGTATATGTAATCGGACAAGGGACATTGCGATCGGGGGAAAGCCTCTCCAATCGGAGGAGGGTTTTTGCCTTGAAAAAAGTTAACAACAAGGTTAATGAAGGGATTTTTACATCGGAGGAAAGGTTTTTATGCAATGGAAGAAGTCCAAATGCATTTAGAAGATGGTTTGGGGGGGGCAATGAGGGTTCTTGCTAAGTTTCAGGTAAACTTAGCAATTCCCAAGTGAATTTATGGTTATTTTTCAACCAGAGGGAGGGGATAAGTATATAGGGGAGTTATATACATAGTTTTAGTAGGGGAGGGGTAAAGAGATAGGGAGTTACATAATAAAGTTAGTAGTTAATATGATAATGATGAGAAAAAGCGCTAAGAATGATGTCTTAGGCTATCAATGGGGGAAAATGACTGATAGAAGAAGTGTGAACATTCCTTGAGTGAAGCAGATCTTCACCAAGGCAAATGATATGGAGAATGATGAAATTAAGAGGTATCAAGCAGATCTTGACCTCTTTTAGGGGAAATTAATGAGTGATTTGGGGAAAGAGGAAGAAGGGGAAGTTAGACATGCCTCGCTTGAAGTCCTCCAACTAAACAACTGCCTTCAACTTGTGATATGATAGATATAACACTTGACAATATGAAATGGATCACAAGCCATGATTCTGCAACCACAAAGCTACCTACCCGACCTACTCACCTAGCATTTTCTCTTCTTTTTGGTTTGGGTGCACTTGAACTAGCATACCCAGCTTTTTGTTCTTTTCTTCTTGCTGTCCTCCTATCTACAACTACACTTATTGCATCCAGGGGCTCAGATTAAGCTGTTGAGCACCCTTGTTTCTCTACCTATCTACAAATCTGCCAAGATTAAGCTGTTTGGACAGATATTCATTCTCTATATTCTACAACAGGAAATTGAAACCTAGGGAAGCCAAGATTAAGCTGTTTGGCCCTCCCTTAACTGAAAACTCATCAAAATGGATTACTCATCAAGACTAGAACAAAGCAGTGGCATTTAGATTAGCTCACTTTCACGGATACTTCTCTGGCCATCTGTATCAAATATGGAGCATTGCAGCAAGCAAAGTATGACATATTTGGCATGTAAAAAATGTCGATCATGAAAGATGATTAACCTGCTGCAGCAGGAGGCTAACATGTACATCATTGCTGCACAGATAATCATCCAATCTAAGGGATGATGGCTCTACCAGAATCATCATTCTACACTCAGACGATTGTCTGTCCTATGTACATGAAAATGAATTTATAAAGCTGAGCATGGGAATGCCCGCCTCAGCTAGATCATGAAAAAATTATGAAGATAATGTATTGTATTGTATCTTATTACAGGTCTCCTTCCAACTTAAAAGAACTTCGGATCCTCATGATAAAGCATTTCACCCGACATCAAAATATTAACGACCTCATGCTTTAGGGGGCAACTATTATAGACATTTTTGGGCACTACAACCCCGAGCATAGATGTCCATAAACCAAGGGCTCCTAAGTCCCTAAAGGTGTTGTTCCAACCCGTAGAAGAACAAGGTCAACTGATTACAGCATCTCCCGGAAGTTCTCCATGAAAAACTACTCAAAACTGGTCAAAACTGGACCATTTCAGCTGCTCCATAGGCAAAGTGCGTTGCATCCCACCTAAATACACACAGTAGGTGCGTTGCATCTCAAAAAGCCCTTCTATGGGGTGCGATGGGCGAGAAGGGACAAATGGCAAGGTCAATCCGCAAGGTGGAGAAGCATGGAATCTTCCAGAAACTTCTCCTGTGACACTTGCCTCTCTGAATTCGACCAAGGATGAGTAAGAGATCATCAATATCCAAGTCGAATCAAGAACTATCAGAGGGAAGACACTAATCAAATCTCAAGCTGACTCACCTCCCTTGCAGACATCTATATATGGATCCCTCATCCCAAAGATCCAAAGGCTGGAATTTTTCATCTTGTAAGGAATTGTTGTTGGTTTCTTGAGACAACATCATAGTGTTGGGTGATCTAAGCTTTTCATGAGGTGAAGAAGGGCTTACTTACTGAGAGGATGATGCTAGGTCAGAACAATCGGTTGTAATTCTCTTGGCTCTTTCTTGATTATCAATAAAACTATTCAAGTTTTCCTCCATACACTTGTGTGATTGATGTTTTATGCATTTGTGTGGTTAATATACATCTGATCCTATATTGCTTATGATAATAGATCCATGTTTTCGTATAGTGTTATGCTGCTTTGATTCTACAGGTATTCGATGAAGCTAGGTACGAAAACAAGTAGCAAAGGACTATCAGAAGAGAGAGGAATCGAGCAAGGAACCAGGCGCAAGACAGAGGTTGGTATCCTTTATTCTTCTCTCATCTATCTTTCATAAAGGAAAACGAAAGTAGTTTTTGTTTGTTTGTTTTTAAGGTAGCTACCAGCCTTAGTGGGATTAGTAGTTCTGCATAGACACTATTCCTGGTAACACCTGCCCCACTCCAAATCTTTACCAACAAGCCACAGACACCAGATTTGAAAGGAGGGTGTGCGCATTTGTTTTAAACCATACATGTTGACTGACGGTGGAGAGAAGGGAGCCAGCCCCCTCTCCATGTGACCACAAACCACATGAACAAGGACCAGCACCAGCACTAAGCACATTTAGAGTGCCATTAATCCAGGATTATCCTTAATCAATCTGTTGACTAAGTTGGAAACAATTATGGCGGAGCCACCAAATATGGAACCGCCACCAAACTTGGCAGACTTAACTAGAGTCTCTCCAGATTTAGTGGAGGTTTTCTAAGAAAAACTATCGGAGCCATAACTTACTCAATGTTCGACCAAATTGAGATCAGAAGGAAGTGTTCCTATGTAATTTGGACCTTCTAAACACATTGGTGCAGGTATCAAGAGCCATAGATCTTTGTAAACATCATTTTTTCTACATTGAGCTAATACAGAGGCTAAAGCCATGGAAGTTGGACCAAGGAGATGTAGCCCAGGAGGGGTGAAATCCTTCATCAAAACATTGTTTTAATGTGTCTCTTTGATGGTTTGTTGTACTGTACATTCTTTTTTGTTCATTATTCATTTTTGAAGCTATTTTCCTCATGAATGTCTTGTTTAACTTAAGGAAATTTACCTATTTGTAAGCACTAACAACTAAGGAAACCTCATCACAAAAAGCAAGAATCAAACACATGTTTATAAATCTGTAATTGTTATTAGCAAAACAAAACTAATCATATAAATATAGATCAAGTTGGTATCAGAGCTTAAGGTTGAATTTCTTGATTGTTTGAGTTTGTGCAATTAGGATTTTAATGGTTGCAAAATTATGATGCTTGCAAGGTTAAAGTTGCATAGAGGAGAAGGGAAGCTATTGGTTGTAGCTCCTGAGGTAATGCCCAGAATAAGGAGAGCCACAAGGCCACAATCTCCACCACCCAAATTTCCAATTCCAGCTGCACTTGAAACTCCTCAAGTTTTGCCTTCAATTGAGATTGAAGAGGTACAATCAGTACAAATTTCAGAGCCTAAATCCATAGCCATTATGTCTAGAGAAAGAGAGCTTGGAGGTCCCTCTTCAAAAGAGGAAGAATTCAAGAAATCTTTCTACACTTTGTCTGCATTGGTTAAATTCCTCTATGAAGAGAAGAACACCAGAATGGTTGGAGAGAGTTCTAAACCTCCACATGGAGAAGGAAGATCAGAGGACAAAAATGATGAGAATAAGGATTCCAAAGGGAATGGTGGAAAGCCACCTCCATCTCCACCATCCTCATCATCTTCACCATCTCACACAGCATCATCTTCCACTACCACCACTGCAACTACCCATACTCATTCCAAAACCCCAAAAGGAAAAACTTAATTACTGAAATTGGACATAAAATTCGACCTTCCAATGTACAATGGAGAGGTGAATGCAAAAAAGTTGGAAAATTGGATTTTACAGTTGGAGGTATACTGCAAAATTCATAACCTTCAAGAAGATGACATAAAGATCCAGTTGGCTTCACTGATGCTAGAAAGAGCTGCACTAGTTTGGTGGGAAGCAAAGACTCAAGAGAAAATGAGAATCCATGGTAAGATATCTATCACTTGGGTTGAATTTGTTTCTACAATTAAAATACAATTTTATCCTTTAGCCCATATGTAAAAAATCCATTATGAGTTGGCAAAATTTTAGGCAGCTTAAAGGCCAAACAGTCCAAGATTATACACAGGAGTTTAGGAAAAGGGCTTTGTTATTAGGAGTGAATTTGAATTCTTAAGATACACTACTAAAACATATTGGGGGTTTACATTCCTATCTTAAACACACTATTCTTATGTTCAATCCAACTAATTTAGATGAAGTATGTGTTCAACCCATGCATCTTGAATCTAGAGGAAAGATGTTAGGGTCCAACCCTAACCCCGTTATTTATGTAATAGGATCAAGTCATAGTTATAGTTAAGTAAAGAATCAATAAAGCACATATTAATAATTGTAAGTGGTTGACCCGCATTTAAATATGGGACCACAGTTAGTTGTAAATGGGCCATGGTATTAGATAGATGGTATTAATAAGAACCATCGTATTGACCCATGGTATTGCATGTATGAATATTATATAAAGGACAGAGACTCCCCTCAAGGAGCATCTTGTCTTATTTTGTAATTGAGCCCAGCTCTATTGGAGGTTGCCCCCTCGAAGAGGCAAGTGAACATTTCTTTCTGAATAATAAAATACTTGTTGTTATTTCTTATTGTTCTATGTTCTGGGTATATTTCTTCGCATATTTGGTATTCTAGTATCTTCTTGTAGGTCAAGAGCATAACAAGTGGTATCAGAGCACTTTCCAGGGCTGGTGGGATCTCCAATCTTTAGCAAAAAAAAAAATTGGCTAGAGACATGTTCCGGCGTCTTTAAACCACGAGATCTGTCATTTAGCGCATAAACTTACGGATTTGGGGAGGCATGCACTCAGGAAATACAAGAGGTGGTCATTCTTGGTGGACTCCCTTGTTACCCCTATGGGTACCCCTTCGAGTTGTAGCGCATTAGACAGAACCGCGCACGGACTGTCTTCCAAGTACCCTCTGGGTATATCGAAAGCCCCCTAGGCTCTCTTGAAACCTCGTCGTAGATAAACATCGGTTGTCTTGCTGCTACAGTACACTAAGAATAGCACTCGGGGAGATTACTCGCGTGTATGATAGGGTAGTCAGGTTGTATAGCTAAGGGTATAGTTGATCCTCCTTGATTAGTGCCCTGAAAGATTGGGCCGAGTACTACTGTCAGACCCTTATGTATATTGCGATCTGTAGCACCTGACACTCCTTGAGACCATAGTTTCTGTGTCTCTCTCTGGATCATGCATCATCTTTGCCAGATCAGATCTAGCAGGTGGGGTTCTCTCGCAATTGAAACAATCAGTTTTTCCATTCAGACCTATCAGATCTGCCATTCAAATCTATCAGATCCACCATCCAGATCTAGCAGTTTGGGTTCTGTAGTAGTCACAACAATCAGATCTGCCATTCAGATCTAGTAGCAAGGGTTTGATCACTGCCACATTCCTACTCATACTCTATAGTTGAGGGTTCACCGACTGATCTAACTTTTGTGTGGGCTCCTATACTTGGGCATGATTCTCGCAGGACTTTGGGTAGCATTGACTTTTTTGGGATTCGGCTACTACAGTATTCTAAGAGAGGAGTAAAACTCCTTTCGGAGTAAAAAAAAAGTCTATGAGACCCCCCGGGACGCTTATAGGAAACTTAGCCCATAAGAATCAGGTCGACAAGCTGAGCAAGGTGGTACCATTCAATTGTTAGGGTCAAAAAAAATTTCAGGCAGTCCCAACTTTTTAGTGCATCGGACTAGTGCATGGTACAAACTAGAGCTCAAGCTATGGCCAATGAGAAGATTGATAGCCGTGAATCAAAATTGAACAATGTACTATCGTCGCTGAAGACCTTAACTGACACACTCACAAAGGGCAAGATGGAGGAACATGCAGAGGCATATATTCTTAATGAAAACATTAAGGGCGAGTCTAGCCATTCTCTTCACCTCTTTGGCAACCACCAACAATCCCAGATGCAATCACCCAAGCTGAACATGTATAAATTTGATGGCTCTTATCCGACCACATGGATAGCACAAATGGAGCAATATTTCACACTAAATCACATTAGTGATGATGCAACTCAGCTTAGTGTGGGTAGCATGTACTTGGACAATGAAAGATGGTAATGGTGGCAGTGGCATTCACATTGCTATGGAAGGTCCGTGACTTGGAAAACATTCACAAAAGCTCTTACAAATTTCTTTGACCATGAATCTAACTTTTTGGGTCATCTCACTAAGCTCCGACAAATAGGAATAGTGAACAAATATATTACAGCCTTTGAAGCCTTAGCTTTCTGCACAGGAGATCTACAAGATGAGTTCTCCTTGGAATGTTTTGTCAGTGGTCTCAAAGAAGCCATACAAGCCCACGTCCGACTGCAACACCCTATCTCATGGTTGCATGCCTGCAGGATAGCTCGTGAAGTAGAATGTGCGTTATTCGCCCAGTCCAATCGCCCAAATTTCATAGCCAAGGGTCACCCCACCCAGGCTGAAAGCACTACCCAAACACTCAAGGTTCAAAAGGTGTCACCAGCAGAAATGGCGGAAAGAAGAAAGCAAGGATTGTGTTACTACTGTGATGAGAAATACTCCCCCAGGCATAAATGCAAGGAGCCCAAATTATTTCAAATTGATGCTACTGATCACAGTTCATTGGAGGAAGCCCCACCACTTGAGGAACCAGAGGAGGAAGACGAGGACAACCAGCCGGAAAATGTACCTGAAGAACCAGTTATCTCACTGCATGCTTTGGCATGGATTTCTTCTCCCCAAACTCTCAAAATCAAAGGTTTTATTAAGCATCTCTCGGTAGTAGTCTTTATTGATAGTGGAAGTACACATAACTTTATCCATCAAAGAGTCGCGGAAGCAGTGCATTGTTTTGTCAGAGCAGTTTCTAACTTCCAGGTCCAAATTGTTGATGGGGGGACAATGAAATGTGAAGGCCACTGTGAAAATGTCCAACTTCAAATTGGGGATTATCAGTTAAAGACCCAAATGTTTTCCATACACATGGGAGGGTGCAACATTGTCCTAGGTGTTGAATGGCTTCGCACACTTGGCCCAATCACAATGGATTTCCAGGAGTTATATATGAGCTTTAAGAAGAAACACCACACACATACCCTCTGCGGAATCCAGGCACGTGATCCCTCTATCATCAGCTCACATAGGATGGAAAAATCGTTAAAAAAGGGCCACCATGGAGTTATAGCCCAATTTAATGTCATCCAGGCCTTCGAACCCACTTCTCTTCATATTCATCCTGAGATGCAACAGATCTTAAACAACCATCTGCTAGTCTTTAACAAGCCTTATGATCTTCCACCCTCAAGAGGGGAACATGATCATAGCATTACTTTGGTCCCCGGGGCCCAACCACCAAATGTGCGCCCATATAGATATCCATTCGCCCAAAAGAATGAAATTGAAAAAATCATCAAGGAACTCTTGGAAGCAGGCATCATTCGTCCCAGCATTAGTCCTTATTCATCGCCTGTGGTCATGATGCTCAATAAAGATGGGGAATGGTGTATGTGTCCAGACTTCAAGGCCTTCAACAAGTTGACGGTCAAAGATAAATTTCCCATCCTGGTTGTTGATGATTTTCTGGATGAACTAAATGGGGCTCAATTCTTTACTAAGCTCGACCTTCGCTCGAGCTATCACCAAATTCGTATGAAAGAAGTAGACATTCCAAAGACTGCATTCTGAACTCATGAAGGCCATTATGAGTTCCTAGTCATGCCATTTTGTCTTTGTAATGCCCCATCCACTTTTCAGAGCCTTACGAACCACCTGCTCAAACCATATCTCAGAAAATTTGTCCTTGTTTTCTTTGATGACATCCTCATCTACAGCCGCACCTGGGCCACACATCTTCAACATGTAGATCCTCTCTTGCAACTGCTCCGGAAGCATAAATTATTTGTCAAGATGTCCAAGTGCTCTTTTGGCATGGAAGAAGTTGAGTATCTGGGCCACATTGTGGAGCATGAAGGTGTCAGGGTGGACCCCAAAAAGATCCAGGCAATGCAGGATTGGCCTCAACCAAAGACCTTGAAGAGCTTGAGAGGATTTTTGGGTCTCACAGGCTACTGTCACAAATTTGTCTACAATTGTGGTCACATTGCTAGACCCCTCACTCACCTCCTCAAGAAAAAATCATTTCTCTGGAATGATGAAGCACAACAGGCCTTTATAGCTCTCAAACATGCCATGTGTTCCACTCCTATATTAGCACTACCCGACTGCACCAAATCTTTTGTGATTGAATGTGATGCTTCAGGTACGGGTATTGGGGCGGTCTTAATGCAAGAAGGTCAACCCTTGGCCTTCACTAGCCAACAACTAAGTGGGAAAAATCTGGGACTATCTACCTATGAGAAGGAGATGATGGCCATCTTACATGTAGTAGATACCTGGCGACCATACTTATTGGGGTGGCGTTTCCAAATCCGCACAGACCATCAAAGCCTTAAATATTTTTTGGAGCAATGCCTATCCTCACCACAACAAAATAAATGGCTCGCCAAAATGCTTGGATATGATTATGAGATAATTTACAAGAAAGGGCATGAAAATATCGTAGCAGATGCGCTATCACACCAATTTGAGGAGGAAAGCACCCTGCTCGCAATCTCCCTTCCCATTCCAGAATGGATTGAAGAGGCTCGCAAGGAATGGTTTTCACATCCCTGGTTCTCCCAACTCATTAATCAATTTCAGGTGGATCCCAATTCCACAGTGGGCTACTCTTGGCAGGATGAGATTCTTCGCTACAAGGACAGAGTTTTGATATCACCAACATCCACCCTCAAAAGCTGCATTTTGGTGGAGTTGCACTCATCTCCCACTGTAAGACATTTAGGCTTTCAGAAGACTTATGCTCACAATCGACGATCATTTTTTTGGACAGGCATGAAAAAAGAAATTCTTACTTTTGTAGCTGAGTGCGACGTATGTCAGCGCCACAAAGGAGAAACAGTCAAATCCCCAGGCACATTACAGCCATTTCCCATCCCAGCCTCAATCTGGACGGAGCTTTCTATGGATTTCATTATGGGTCTTCCGAAGTTAAGAAACAAGTCAGCCATCATGGTGGTTGTGGACAGACTTTCTAAGTATGCTCATTTTTGCACCCTACCCCACCCTTTTACACCATCTTTGGTCACTCAATCTTTCATGGACCATATCTTCAAATTGCATGTCATTCCCACTTCCATTGTGTCTGATCATGACTTGGTATTCACCAATAACTTTTGGCAGGAACTCTTCAAGCTAAAAGGTACCCAACTACAACTCAGTACTTCCTATCATCCACAAATTGATGGTCAAACTGAAGCAGTCAACAAATCTCTGGAGACCTACCTTAGGTGCCTCACTTCAGAAAATCAACATCTATGGGTATAGTGGTTACCTCTAGTCGAATGGCGGTATAACATCAACTATTATTCCACCACAAAAATGACTCCATATGAAGCAATTTATGGTCAACTCCCTCCTTCACCTACTTCTTATATCAAGGGATGCTCGAAGGTACAAGCAATGGATCAACTCCTACAAAACCACACAACCATGCTGGCCCATCTTAGAGAGAATCTTTGTCAAGCCCAAAACTGCAAGAATCAATAGGTAGATCAACATTATTCAGAACGCAAATTTCAAGAAGGGGATAAGGTATTTTTGAGGCTGCAACCATACAAGCAAACATCACTCAAAGACAAGGGTTGCCAGAAATTATCTCCAAAATTCTACGGACTGTATCAAGTACTTCAGCGCATTGGAGCAGACGCCTACAAGCTAGCTATGCCACCCACTGCAAAAATCCATCCAGTCTTCCATGTCTCATGCCTCAAGAAAGTGATTCGGAACCATTGCCGAATTCAAACCATTATACCTGAATTGGATGAAGAAGGGTCAATCTAGCTCCAACCTGAATAGGTTCTTGACACACGAGAATGGCACCTGTGTGGCCACAAGTTCAAGGAAGTCCTCATCAAATGGAAAGACACCTCTCCGGAAGATGCGACCTGGGAAATAGCCACTATCCTTCAACACTTTCCACAGCTTTAGCCTTGAGGACAAGGCTATTCTTATAGGGGAAGGCATGTTATGGTCCAACCCTAACCCCCTTATTTATGTAATAGGATCGAGTCATAGTTATAGTTAATTCAAGATTCAATAAATCCCATATTAACAATTGTAAGTGGTTGACCCGCATTTAAAGATGCGACCACAGTTAGTTGTAAATGGGCCATGGTATTAGATAGATGGTATTAATAAGAACCATGGTATTGACCCATGGTATTGCATGTATGAATCCTATATAAAGGATAGAGACTCCCCTCGAGGAGCATCGTGTCTTATTTTGTAATTGAGCCCGGCTCTATTGGAGGTTGCCCCCTCAAAGAGGCAAGTGAACATTTCTTTCTGAATAATAAAATGCTTGTTGTTATTTCTTATTGTTTTGTGTTCTAGGTATATTTCTTCGTATATTTGGTATTCTGGTATCTTCTTGCAGGTCAAGAGCATAACAAAAGAACACTTATGAAGAGGATAGTAATAAAAATCCACCTAAGGTTAAGGAGAAAGAGAAAGGAGGAAAATGGAAGGGAAAGAAGAATGCAAGTGTGAAGAAAGAAGGGGAGAAAATCACATTAAACATTGTTCCAAAGAGGGGCATGATGAAGCCCACTGCTAGAAATTGCATCGAGAAATGAGACCAAATAAGTTCAACAATAAAGGGAAACACGAAACCACTGCTATCACTCAAGAATATTTAGGTTTTGAATCAGGTGATGAAAACAAAATCATTGTCATGGGAATCAAAGGAAAACAAGATATTGCAAGCACTAGTTCACAAAGTTGTAACACTACTACTACTCCAGATGAAAAGAGACGAATTGAGTTATTTCATGTTAGGGTCATATCTAAACACACCAAAATTGACACACTCTTTGACAATGGGTCACAAGCGAATCTAATCACTGAAAACTTAGTCAACAGATTGAATCTTGAAAATGTACCTCACCATAAACCATACCCTTAGGGATGGATAACAAGAGACACTAGTTTACAAGTTACAAGAAAATGTTTGTTTAAGTTTGCAATCACTACAAATTTTGTTGACGAAGTAGAGTTAGATGTGGTACTGCTTGATATTCCAGGTGTGGTGTTGGGTAGTCCATATTTGTATGACCAGAAAGCAGTCTTTTACCGCCATGAAAACAAGTATCACTTGTTCAAGGATGGTGTGCGATACATAGTGAGAGACCATCACAAAAGGCTGAACATTTCTTGGTTAATGCAGGGGAGGTAAAAATACTAGTGAATTCAAGTAAAATTTTAGTACTTCTCATGTTCAAGCCAAATGATGATATTATTTATGAAAATTTTGTTACATGTAATGCAAATTTCAATTCTGATTTGATTGGTTCAGTTCATCAGAGTGATGAAGTACTTTAGGTTGTGAAAGAATCATCTTTTAAGGAGAAAGAATCTTCACATGAAATATCTTTGTAGTAAGAGGTTTCTCTTTGTGATGTTAGCATGAAAGGGTTGAGAAAATTGCAAAGTGTAGAGACACCAATGTAATGCAAAAGTTTGTTGGACAATGGGCTCATTCAATCATCCCTTACACCATTTTGTGCACCTATGGTTATGGTGTCAACAAGGAATGGTGAGTATTTCAAGAAATAGGACAAAGCAGTAGTTTTTGCCAAAGCAAAGTTGTAAAAAGAGGTCAGTACAAGAATATACATAACACCAAACAAGAATGGTTTGTATGGATTTTAATGTTGTATGTTCTTTGTAGCACTTCTACTACATACATGTATTTGAATTATGGCAAAAAAGACTCCTTTCTTGAAGAAATTGTCCACTTGGGTGACATACACATGTTTAGAAATTTGTCTTATGCATACGTCATCTAAGAAGGAAAATTGTTTGATGTTTCAAAGATGTCAAAGTACAAGTTGGGTATCACTTCTTTGATGCATTTGGGCCATGATATTGGAGGAGGTAAGTTGAATGCAAGCCTCTCCAAGTTATGAGGAAAAATTTTGATGTTTCGAAGATATCAAAGTAGAAGTTGGGTATCACTTCTTTGATGCATTTGGGCCATGATATTGGAGGAGGTAAGTTGAAGGCAAGCCTCTCCAAGTTGGATGCCATTGTTGATTGGTCAACACCCAAGATCATCATCTTGATAAGAGGTTTGTTGGGAGAAACCCAATTTTAGAGGAGAGTTTTTATTGACATTTCTTCTTTCGAATCTCCTTGGCTTGCATTGTCATGTGTGTGCAAAGTATTCCAGTGGAGAGGCAAACAACAAGAGGCATGTGTTGCTTAAAACCAAAAGATCAGTTCAATTTTTATTTATGCTCTTTCAAACTTGAAAGGTTCATTTGAGTTTCAGGTTTATGCAAGCAACTTCACCATCTTATTTCATTTAGAAGATTTCAATGGTGTAAATATTAAGTTGCAGCGATCCATGCACTTTCATTAGATGGATACTTGTCAAAAATTTCACTTGGTTCGAAGGTACAAAAGAGGTATAAGAAGCAAGTTCATTTTGATGCCTTTTAGGCCTATTGGTTATGTAAATGTTGTATTCAAGCATCATTATGTTTTACATGAAAGTTATTTCTAGAAAATTTTATACCTTCAAGATGTACAATCGGGCTTGAGTCAAGAAAACCAAGTACTGAAATTTGTCATCCATTTGCATTATATTTGGTTTTCATCTTCGTAAGAAGGATGTTTCTTTTGATGACGACATGGAAAAAACCATGAGTTTCTATAAACGAATGAAAATGGTGCAACAAATAGTGTAAGATCAGCTTGAAAGGGGCAAATACAAGTATAGGTATAGAACGGGGTCCTCAAGGCAAGTGAATGTTGATTTCCTTAGAGAGAAGCTCAAGGATATAAATTCATCAAAAGCCAATTGGATCAAACTTGGAAAGGTGAAGGGTTTGTACCTTCATCTACTTGCCAGATAATAGTATCTTTTGGGGTCCAAAAGGCTTCTAGTGGGGAGGAATGATCAGGTGCTCAATACTTAGCTCAAAATTCAAATTTCTTAGATTGGCTTCAAAATTGCATGGCTGCATCCGTCTCATCAAGACGATCACAACGCAATTTGTTTTGTAAAAAATAGAGTCTGGATGAAGGTGAAAAGGCATGTTGTTCGTTTTCCTAAATAACTAAAAAAAGTGCAGAATGGGACAAACTAATGACATGGCAGTCGAGTCAGCAGTCCAGTTAGCAAGGGGAATCTTCTTTAGTTTTCACCCAATGGGGCTGTGACAAGTGTCACCTTCAAATTCACCAATGTGTTTGTGTGCAAGGGAAATTGCATAATTGGCCTCTAAGGTGGAATTTGATTTTTTATATTTAATTAAATATTATTATATATAATTTTATGTTATATTACATAAGTTTTTAATTATATATATATTATATTTTAAATATTAATTAAATATTAACTAAACCAAAGTTTGAATGGCATATTAAATTAAATCGCATATCATATAGTTCCAAAGTCAAACTATGGGTTTGAAATATATTAATATGGCAAAATTATATGAGGAGCAGAGGGACGAGGAATGGAAGCCACGACCTCCCCTGCCCCACTCGAAAGCTTTACCAACGAGCCGCGGACACCAAATTTGAAAGGAGAGCACACGCATTTGTTTTAAACCATACCTATTGACTGATGGAAGAGAGGAGGGAGCCAGTCCCATGGGGCTAGCCCCCTCTCCATGTGACCACAAACCACATGACCAAGGACCAGCGCCAACACTAAGCACGTTTAGAGTGCCATTAATCCAAGATTAGCCTTAATTAATCCATTGATTAAGTTGGAAGTAATTATGGCGGAGCCACCAAATCTGGAACCACCACCAAAATTGGCGGGCTTAACTGGAGTCTCTCCAGATTTAGTGGAGGTTTTCTAGGAAAAACTGTTTGAGTCATAACTTACTCAATTTGCGACCAAATTGAGATCAGAAAGAAGTGTTCTTAGCTAATTTGGACCTTATGAACACATTGGTGTAGGTATAAAGAGACATAGAGCTTTGTAAATAGCATTTTTTCCACATTGAGCCAATAGAGAGGCCCAAGCCATGGAAGTTGGACCAAGGAGATGTAGCCCAGGAGGGGTGAGCTCCATCAAAACATTGTGTTAATGTGTCTCTTTGATGGTTTGTTGTACTGTACATGTTTGTTGTTCATTATTAATTTTTGAATCTATTTTTCTCATGAATGTATTGTTTAACTTAAGAAAGTTTACCTATTTGTAAGCACCAACAACTAAGGAAACCTCAGCACAAAAAGCAAGAAGCAAGCACATGTTTATAAATCTGTAATTGTTATTAGCACAACAAAACTAATCATACAAATACAGATCACTGAAGTGGCCGCGTTGGCTTAGGTCGTGGATTGTTTCCCTCTTTGAGGGTTTTAACCACGTCAAGAATATTGGTGTACTGATCTCTGATCTATTTGTCAGTGGTGTCCCTTGGTGTTCTATCTAAGGAACTTACCCTGTAAATTCCTACATGACCCTATGAAGTTGATATACCAATTTATCCAAATGAAGCTCATATTTTTGGCACTTCATCTCTTGGGGTTAGGTTTTTGGATGTTTAGGGTTTTTCATTGTTTCTCAATAATAATAGGCCTCCAAGACTAATTTTAACACAGTTCAAAGGCATGTAGTTGCCACATATCTTCTCAAAGATAAGCTACCATCACCCGAGCAAGTCTAATTTCCTTTATGTCTGTAAGCGTATTTCAGTATTTGATATTAATGAGATGAAGTTTTATTACTGCTGCATCTCTGTATTTATGGTTATATATGTAATTTGTTGCATTCCTATTTAATTTCAGATCAATGTGAGCATCTATAACAGATCTAGATGCTCTCTCCATAACTAGATGACTACGTCCGGAACAAATCTAGACACTCTCAGGTGAACTGGATGAGGGCGTCCGTGGTCAAACATACCCAGACCTACTTCAAGCCCTGGACACTCTTATAAGGCTATTTTGCGAGCATCTATTGCATCCTAGATGCTCTCAAGACCACTCTATGTGAGCGTCTGATGACTAATACATCCTGATCTAACCCTCAAGCCCTGTACACTCCCATAACTCACTATGCCAATGTTCAAGGCACCCTAAACGCTCCCATAAAAATATGTTCTAGCGTCCAAGGACTAAAATTTCCATTTTTGTCCTAGTGTTCAAGGATCATAAAACCCTACGTCTAAGAAAACCTTATACCTATGATTTCAAACCCTAGCGTGAAGTCTTTCCATCGAACCTATGTGAACTAAGACAATAAGAGAAGAGAAGATATCTTAATCGAATGTGTCCAAATGGGCTTTCCTGAGGGTCCACTTGGGGTTAAGGCTAACACAAGCAATTACATATGTGGTTAGGGACGACCCATTCCATAATGTATGTATGAATAAAATAATTCAAAACTCAACTTTCTCTTGACCAAATTGGGTGATATTTAGGTCAATTTTGTTCCTCTAGAAAAGAGGAATCTAATGCAATCATCATCTTGGTCATTTGAGATGTCCAAGGTGTAATTTGATCGAAGTTTCAAAAATCAACATTTTATAGTGTCCATATTCATTTCACTTAAAGCATTGAACCTTGGACATATGTTTCTTCTTGGACTTCCTGAACTTTCCTTTCTTTAACTTTTTGACTCGAGCTAGAAAGTCTTGAGACTGCTCATCTGATCTAATGTCATATTTTACTTTGATCCTTGATTCTTCCAAAATGAATTGAGTCCATAACTCTTCAAAATGATTTGAATCTTTCTTAGAGTAGATGCTTATTGCAAAGCTACTCCGTTATGGTGGCAATGCATTTAGTACACACATGATCATTTCAGAAATTGTCCCTCCAAGTCCCTACAAATGATCTCTTAATTGAGATATCTTCATTAGAAAGGATTTTCTGTCATCATCCTTTGATTTCTTCATCTTGTATAGTTTGTTCCTTAAAGAAAACTTTTGTCCTAATGTACTCACAAAGCACAAGTTCATTAGCTTGTCATACATAGCCTTGGAAGTTTTAAAATTTGCAACAAATGGACCAAGAGGATCCTTAATTGATTCAAGTATGATCCTTTGTGCCTTTAGTTCGCCTTTCTTGTACTTTTCTAGTTCTTGAGTCTTGTATTTAATAGGTTCAGTAATTTCCCCAGTTATGTATTCCATTACCTCATGCAAGTGTCAGGTCAACCATTTTCTTCCATGCAAGGTAATTTGATGCTCCAACAATATTATTTCTCTCCTTGAAAAAAGAACCCATATGAAAATTAGATTCATTAATGGAGTAATAATATGATACTTACTTGACAACCAATATTCTCCCCTTACGTGATGATGTCTTCAACCTTTCTTGATGCCCTCAAGACCTTTGAAGAAACTTCAACAATATCCTTGAAAGATGTTTCCTAGGATTCCTTCAACAACAACTTTCAAGAGTGATGAATGATACCAAGATCCTTATGATGCTTCCTTCAAATATGTCTTTCAATGAGTTTCTAAATGGATCATCATTTCTCAAGAGACAACCTTTATTTTAATCTTCGTCTCAAGCCTTCCTTTGATAAGAACTTGATGTATTCAATGTAGAAACCCTCATTCTAGATCAATAGGTCTTCTACTTTTTTCTTCCACATTTTATTCTCCTTGACAAGAAAACCCTTCTTTGTGTCCATAAGATAATCCTTCCATCTGCCCTCTTTTTCACCTTAGCTCTGATCCCTTGTTGGAAAATTCAAAATGGCAGCTATTATTTGCAATTTGTCTTAACATTAATATTTTCTTATGAACTTTGTTAATCTTCTTATGTTATTTAGTTAGATATTTTCATCAAACAAATATCAAGAATGAAACAGTAACAATAGAGGACAAAGAAATTAGGCTCTCAGCTAGGGAAAATCCCTTCCAAAGGAAAAACCTAGAAAACTCCTCTCTTCTTATAGAATCTACTTCAAATGAGACATAAAGACCCAAGTCCTAGACCAATTCCTCCTCCAAGTACCAAGCCATCCATTCTAGCAAGTAATTCTGTTGGGTCCCTATAATACTAGTGATTACCCCATTACTATTATAGTTATACCCCTTATTAATAGTGTTGTGCCCCTATTGCCCCCATATTATTATTACTGTGCCCCATAGAATCCCTCTATTGTTATTTTTGTGGCTTTATATTATTATTGTTAGGTCGGCTGGATTATATTGTGACTCCTTAGACTCCTATACATAGAAAGGAGGTTTTGTCATTTGAATCATCCAAGAATTGTTCATTTATGTAATGTAAAAGAGGTTGCCCCCTCGAAGAGGCTGAATTCTAAGGTGTTGATCTATCTTTTCTATCTTTTCTTGAGGGTCATTATGAATTTTTGGTCATGCCTTTTGGCCTTACCAATTCACCTTCAACATTTTAAGGTTTGATGAATTCAATTTTCAAACCATTCCTTAGAAAATTTGTGTTAGTATTTTTTGATGATATACTAATCTACAGCAAGTCTTGGAAGGATCATGTTGAACATGTTAACAGGGTGCTACAACTATTGGAGGAGAAACAATTATATGCAAAAAGATCCAAATGTTTCTTTGGAGTCCAGGAGGTGGAATATCTGGGTCATATTGTATCTCATGAAGGAGTTAAGGTAGACCCTAGCAAAATTAAAGCCATTAAGGAATGGAAAATCCCCACATCCATAAAGCATCTGTGAGGATTTCTCGGGTTGACAGGGTATTATCGCAAGTTTGTTAAGAATTATGGGAGAATAGCAGCACCTCTAACAACATTATTGAAGAAAGATGCATTTTTATGGACTCCGGAAGCAACAAAGGCCTTTGAACATCTTAAAGAGGCAATGTGCCAAGCACCAGTCTTAGCTACACCAGACTTCACAAAAACCTTTATTGTGGAATGTGATGCTTCAGGAAATGGAATTGGTGCTATTCTAATGCAAGATGAAATACCCATTGCTTTTGAAAGTCGACCAATCAAGGGAAAGTTTTTAAGCAAAGCTATTTAAGAGAAGGAAATGTTGGCAATACTCCATGTACTTAAGAAATGGCGACCCTACCTAATGGGAAGACACTTCAAGGTAAAAACGGATCATGACAGCCTTAAATACTTTTTAGAACAAAGATTATCCTCTGAAGAGCAACAAAAGTGGGTCACAAAGATGTTGGGTTATGACTTTGAAATCATCTACAAAAAAGGGAAGCAAAATGTGGTGGCAGATGCACTCTCAAGAAAGGATGAGGATGTGGAAGCATTGTTGAGTGCCATTTCTATTATCCAACCAGATTGGATAAACGAAGCAAGGGAGGAATGGAAGAATGACGAAGAAGTGTGGGCACTTATTCGAAAGTTACAACAAGATTCCAGTATGTCTGATACATTTAGCTGGAAAAATGATTCGTTATGGTACAAATATCGCTTATACCTCTGTAAGAATTCCCAGCTTAAACAAAAGATTCTTATGGAATTGCACACTTCTCCCTTAGGAGAGAACTCAGGATTTTTAAAAACTTACCACAGGGTTAAGAAGGAATTTTTTTGGGATGGCCTTAAATCAGATATTCAAAAGTTTGTGGCGGAATGTTTGGTTTGCCAACAAAACAAAGTTGAAACAATTAACACACCGGGTCTATTACAACCTTTATCCATTCCAAGCCAACGTTGGGAGGAGGTTTCAATGGATTTTATCACAGGTTTACCCAAGTCTGAGGGAAAGAGTGTCATCATGGTGGTAGTTGACAGACTTACCACGTATGCACACTTTTGTGCATTATCACATCCATTTAAAGCCAGTACAGTTTCTACTGCATTTATGGAAACAATTCAAAAGCTACATGGAAACCCAAAGATTATTGTAAGTGACAGAGATCCCATTTTCACTGGAAATTTTTGGACAAAATTATTTTCTTGTCTTGGTACTCAGTTAGCTCATAGTTCATCTTATCATCCTCAATCTGATGGGAAAATTGAGATAGTAAAAAAATGTTTGGAAGGATATCTTCGTTGCTTTGTATCTGATAAACAGACATAATGGGTCAAATGGTTGCCTCTGGCTGAAGGGTGGTATAACACTTCCTTCCATACAGCAACAAAAATGACCCCATTTATGGCACTTTATGGGTATCAACCACCATCCATCACATCATATTTAAGAGAAAATTATAAGGTTTAGGCAGTGGAACATCACATCAAACGTCAACAACAAGTCCTCCAACTCTTAAAGGATAACCTCGTGTTGGCACATAATAGAATGAAACAATAGGCAGATCAACATCGCAGCGAAAGAAGTTTTGATGTAGGTGATTGGGTATTCCTACGGCTACACCCATATAAGCAAATGTCCCTCAAGCAAGCTAAGAAGGATAATAAATTATCACCAAAGTATTATGGTCCGTACAAGGTGTTGCAAAAGATTGGTACTATGGCATACAAATTGGAGCTTCCTACAGCTTCTTGATTGCACCCAGTTTTCCATGTTTCATGTTTAAAGAAGGTTATAGGCAACAAGCTCCCAGTTCAAACAATATTGCCAGAACTTGACGAGGAAGGAAAAATTATATTGGAACCGGAAGCAGTCACAGAAACAAGAACTCGACAACTACGAAATCGATCAATTTCAGAGTATCTTATCAAGTGGAAGAACTTATCTACTGAAGATTCCACATGGGAGGATGAGAATTTTATGCAGAAGTATCCAGAACTACTCAAGCGTTGAGGACAACACTTTTTTGAAGGAGAGGGGCATGTTGGGTCCCTATAATACTAGTGATTACCCCATTACTATTATAGTTATACCCCTTATTAATATTGTTGTGCCCCTATTGCCCCCATATTGTTATTATTGTGCCCCATAGAATCCCTCTATTGTTATTTTTGTGGCTTTATATTATTATTGTTAGGTCGACTGGATTATATTGTGACTCCTTAGACTCCTATATATAGAAAGGAGGTTTTGTCATTTGAATCATCCAAGAATTGTTCATTTATGTAATGTAATGGAGGTTTCCCCCTCGAAGAGGCTGAATTCTAAGGCGTTGATCTATCTTTTCTATCTTTTCTTGAGCTGGTTTCATAACAAATTCCTTGATATTGCTCCAATCAGCTTCAATATTGCAACTCTTTTGTAACTTTAATCCTATAGTAGCTGATCAAAAACCCTAAGATAACTCTTCCTACAATCACCCTTTGAGCAAACAATTCTTCCTAAGGTCAAAGAGGCCCAAAAAAAACCCGCTCTTCTTTAGACATGATGTTGCACCTGTAACTCAGATCTACAATTTAGGCCCTACTAGAAGCAACATAAGCCTTATATTTCTCACATGTGAGAGAGATGGAATCTAAAAATAGAAATTTTGCTTCCTTCTTGAATTCCTCTTGCCTTCTAGACCTTCGCTCTTCCTTTTTCCAACTTCCCAGCTACATATCAAATTATTTCTTTAGAGATCAAACTTCTTGGTGAGTGAGTGCTAAATGAGGTTGAACTGCTCCTTTATATAGCCTTTTGAAGGGGTTGAATTCCTTCCTTTAGGTCGAATTGAAGTTGTCAGGGCCAACTTATACTTTTGGAGTTTCAAGGACTTTTTAGACTCAAAATAATTTTTTTTTGAATTACAATTTTCCCATAAGGGTCTTATAAACATGATGTTGATTTATTTGACTCATGGCACTAAATCCTAAGACCTAACAAACCTTAGAAGCATGAAGAACATAAGTTTACCTAGAAGACCATCCAAAATTGAGCATGAAACCCATGATTTAAAAATAATAACTTTTTCTTTTCTTCTTTTGTTTGTTACATAGGATACATATTGAAATGCGTACAACAATTATGAATATTGAAACTAATTATATTTTTAATAGCCCTAACCCAGGAAGGAATACCTTGTAATTTGTCAATTCCATACTTTTTGACCTGAAATATTGAAATTGTAGAACAGGTTGGCCAATTTGTGGAAAATTTAATATAAAATGGTAATTTTCAAGATTTTCTTTGAATTTTGGTTAAGTGGGTATGATGATAATTGTGTTTGGAGGAAAATAATTAAGCAAGGGCATTATAAAGACTAGATTGACATCAAATTATGTGGTAGGGTATGGCCTTCTATTATATGGCTCACATATCAATATATGTTGGCTCCATTACACAGGCAAAATCCATGACCTTTTGGTTGACCCTCCACAATCTTGGGACCACGAATCACTATAAATATATGCCTAAGCTACGCAATTCAACAACAAGTGATCAAGTGATATATCTCTAGCATAGTGAAGTTTC
Source organism: Pinus tabuliformis (assembly GCA_031772625.1). NCBI lineage: Eukaryota > Viridiplantae > Streptophyta > Pinopsida > Pinales > Pinaceae > Pinus > Pinus tabuliformis. The sequence continues at coordinate 267,425,187 of CM062820.1, forward strand.
AGTCTTGGTGAGCGAATTATTTGAAGTTATGTTTGGTTATGGACTAGAATGATGAGGATTGATTCTTCAGTTCTTTTTATGGTATAGTTGTGATTCAACCTCATATTTTACTTTCGATGTGTTCGCGGCATAATACACACATTACGAGTTCATGGTGATAACCACGATAGACTCCATGTCATCGTCTGTACATTGTTATATGTAACAAATGTTGGCACATGACCCCTGTTACACAAAAATATCGTCACCATGATTATTTGCAGTCAGTATGGGTCTAACATCAATTGTACTGTCCTCCTAAGCAAGTCTCAGACCTCAACTCTTCAAGTCAAGCTTTGAAAATGAGAGAAAGACATTAAAAATCAATGTAACTCTGGTTCCGCACTTTCTCTCACTGTCACCTGCGGTCCCGCACCTTCTATGTACAAAAACTGCAGACCTGCCTGCTTTGTCCCTAACGGTGTAGGTGCGAACCCCTGTGAAAGTCAAAAGGCGCAAGTTTTATCTTAAAAAACTCACTTTGGGTTAATTCTAGAGGTTTCTAGAAGGAATTTTGACGTGGATTGTTCGCTCTGAGGTGGTTCATGCATCCCAAAAGAGAAGGAGCTAATCCCTTGATGAGGGGAGCTATCCCTTTGAAGGAGGGCTTTATCCCTTTAAAGGAGGACCTAGTAACCTCCCTCCATTGCACTATAAATACAGGCATTGGGCTAGTTGCTAGGGAGGTTAGAAGCTGAACATTTTTTAGGGTAAATGCTGGTGAAATCAAGACTTCCTAGTTGAGCTTAAGAGGAGAGATCACATACCTTTTTAGCTTCATTGGGGAGTGAGTGAAACTTGTCAAAGTAGAGGAGACTTCTTGCTGGACCCTGGAAGGAGCTTGTACAGCGTCAAGGCAAAGGTTGTAAAGTTCTTCTTCTTTTGAATTAATACAATCAAACTCATTTTTCTCAACAAGTATCTCATGTTATTTGTTTCATGGACTCCTTGAATTTCATGTTAAATATGTTTTATGCAATTGGATTTTCAGGTGCTATTTAATTTGTTTGCCTTGTTTGTGTTTGCAAATTCGCGACAAAGGAGCTCATTTGGATCAAAGGAGCGAAGGCATCCACAAGCTTGCGTTGGACCTAAGGTAGGCCCTAAAAACACTTGTTTGCCATTGTTTATCAAAGCATATTTAGAGAAAGATAGTGTCTGGTTGGTTTGCTTGTCATTAGGTCTTCTTTAGATTCTAGGAAGGTCTATCTTGTCCACAAGATCGACTTATTCCGTGTGACAACCCCCCACATGTTACTAACATGGTGTAACAGTGTTGGCACGTAATGAGGGTCCATACGCTCACAATTTTCTTGAGCTACATTCAATACAAAGTTTGGTGCATTGGGTTGCAAGCATCACATATATTTTAGTTAGTGGCATGTTAGTGTTGTATTGGCTGATACCTTAGTTCAAGTCTCAGTGGTAGTCAGGTATGTGCAGATTTTTTTTATATACCACATTGGTTCATTTTATAGAATTATTAATAGACCAACGGTGAACATTTTGTCACACCGGCACTAGAATTTGGGCATTCTGTAGAAGAGTTGCCAGAAAGGGGAAATTTGTAGAGCCATTAATTTATTATACAGTTTGTCATGGTTTTTATGTGTTTCTCAGGTCATTATTGATCTACATTAGATTATCGAAAAAGCATGGTGATTGATGCTAGATATGGATGCAACCAAAGGTATGTAATTCCTTGTTTACACTTGTTTGATGGTCACAACCTCTTTTGTATGTTTTGATAGTTTACAAGCCAATTGCAGAAGTTTTTGGTGAATGGCAAGATTTTTTTTTAGAAGGGGTATGTGTGACTAGATTGATGAACAAGTTGGAATAGGGTGTGGACAGTAGCATGATAGCTAGTCACAATGGTTTATATGATAGTTTGTGGTAGTGATTGATAATAGATTGTAGTGACAATGTTGCAGGTGTTGCAGTGACAATGATTTCATATTATGACAAGTTTTGCAATGAAAAAGAGCAGCGATTGTAGGTTGTGTTTGTAGATTCTGTTTTTACTTATGATTAAATTATTAATAGTTATAAATGATGAGAGTGGATCAAGTTTGAAAATAATATGAAATAGAGGTCCATAAGGAGTTGAAAAAGGAGCTAGTTACCTCCACTGATGTTGGAGACTAGAGCAGGTTGAAGCTCCCTCATTATCAAGGTTGGAGCCTCACTTTGGTTGGAGCCCAGAGCAGGTTGGGGACCACTCATCATTGAGGTTGGAGCATAGATAATGGTGTAGTACACTCATCATCGAGGTTTTTTCCTCAATCAATTTGTAGCATACAGTGAGAAATTGCTTGAATACTTTCAAGTGGGAGAGACATTTTTCGTTATTTGGATATTTTCTAGATTTAGGATGCAAATCCATAATTAATGGATCTAAACTAATCATTCATTTGTATCAAAATTAGGATTTGCAAGTTAATACAAGGTTTAGATATTTGGAGAGGATTGTGAGTGTGCGAGTGAGATTTGGTGTGTGTTTTTTATAGGAAAGACACTGAATAAATTAAAGAAATTGTGTCCCCTATTTTTGTTGGATTTTTGGTTCTTTGCTTTGATTCAAATTGATTCTAAATTATCTATTATAGATTTACTATCAAATATTTATTTTAAGCTTTTGTTTTAGGGCTCATTGGAACCAATTTTATGTCAATTCCTTTGCAATAAACATTTAACGTTAAAGGTCTTTCGCTGGATCGAATCCTTGATGGCGAGGCACTTCTATGGTGTTGTGTTATTTCCATAAATTGGTTGAATGAAGGAGTTTTATTAAGGAAAATGAATACAAGACGAAACCTTGAAACATTAGAGGAAATTTCAGCCTAAAAGTGGCTTCCTAAGGAAAAATCAAGAAATTAATAAAAAAATGCCATGTAGACAAATTTTTAATATTAATTTACTTTATCCATGTTCCACAATATTTATTAGCACGAGAATAATATAATATATATATCTATATATATATATATATATATATATATATATATATAGATAGATAGATATATATATATATATATATATATATATATATATATATATATATATATATATATATATATATATTATTTCTAATTTTTTACTTTTATTGAAATCTCTCAGCACTTTTATGAAAATAATTGTCTATATATATTTTATATTTAAATTTAACTATGTATATTTATATTTTATATTTAATTGTCTATCCCTATTTTTAAAAGTGGGGATACAAATAACCCCTCTAATTATCGAACAATTATGATCAGCCCTCTCCTAGCCAAGTTATATGGTATTATTTTGGAAAGGAAATTGAGCATATGACTTGAAAGTGAACGTAAGCGGGCTAAAGGCCAAGCGGGTTTTAGAAAGCAGCAGTCAACAACAAACCACCTCGTTACACTTAAGATCATTGTGGAGGAATGCCACAATGATAAATCTAATCTCTTTTGTTGCTTTGTGGACTTTAGAAAGGCTTTCGATACAGTTCCTAGAAACAACCTTTGGAATAGATTAGAAGAGCTAAAGGTTCCTTTTGAGTTGAGAGTTGGCGCTATAAGGTTATACGAGAATGTAATTGTCAAGTTAAAGAGCAATGAGGGGTGGTCGAAAGATATTAAGTGTAATATCGGAGTTAAACAAGGTTGCCCCCTCTCCCCTACCCTATTTGGCATTTACATAGACAAGCTGGAAGGATGTTTAGAGGAAGTAGGATGTGTTGGCATGATCTTAGCTGGAATAGTCATCATCCTTCTTCTCTATGCTGATGATATTGTTCTTCTCGCAAGGTGCCCATCTGATCTTGATAAGCAACTTATACTTCTTAAGGATTGCTGCTCTACCATGGGTATGATTGTTAACACTAACAAAAAAAAAGTTATGATTATCAAATCCAAGAAGAACACTTACACTAATTTTATGTATGACAATAGTAACTTGCAGGAAGTGTCTTCCTACAAGTACCTAGGAATTGATATTCATCACAAGGTCAACTAGTATAGCATTGAGAAAAGGATTAATGGGGTATGGAAAGCTTATTTTGGTCTTGAAAATAATTGTAAAACGACAAACCTCGTAATGTGGGATAGAAAGAAGTTCCTCTTTGAAACTTTAGTCACTCTGGTTATCTTATATGGATGTGAGGTTTGGGGTTGTAGCATCTCTAGAGAATCCTGGAGAAAGATTGAGCAAATCCAGAAGCGTTTTATAACATATAACCTCAAGGTTAAAAGCAACACACCCTATCCTATTCTTCTTATAGAAGTGGGTCTTTCCTCTATCGAGAGCCTAGCTATGACTAGGCTTCTGTTGTACAAGCACAAACTCAATAACATAGGAGACCATAGACTTCTTAAGCTAGCTTTAAATTCCAGCCAAAGCCACCTAAGGCTCAAACGAGGTTGGTATAAAGACACCAGGGCCTGGTTAAACCATTGGGAGATCAACGAGAATGTTGCATTGCAAAACATTAATAACATTAAAAATATCGTTACTTCTAAGTTCAAAGAAAAAATGTGGTGTGAGAAAGATTTAGCAGCTAAAAGAAAATTAGCATATTATAAGGAGGTCATCAACCCCACCCTAGAAGATCAAAAGTATCTCTCTATTTTAACAAGCTCAAAGAAGAAAATTAATATAGTCAAGATTAGAACGAACTCTCATGAGCTCCATAGTGAAACGGGTCGTTGGGCAGTTCCTAAAACACCATAGATAGAAAGGTTCTGCCATCTCTATGAGAATACGAACATCAAGGATGAAAATCACTTCCTCTTAGAATGCCCCACGTACAACCACATTAGATCTCAGTGTCAAAATCTTTGTTGCAATATTAACCTTCCTAGCCTTTTACGTTGTCAAAATTACAGTGAGCTCGGGAGGCTTCTATCCAAGCTTTTTGAGCACAGGAATAAAATCTTAAATCAAACTAAATAATTCGTTTCTTTAGGTCCGATAGATCAAAGTTTGGTCTCAGTGTAAACAATCGTCATCATCATCATTTAGCTATTTTTTAAAGGTGATTAGAGACTTCCACAATTATTCATATTGTTGTTGGAGATTTGTGGAAATGAATTACATAATATTTTTTATTTGTCCAAAATTTGGGATGGTTACTCCAAAAAAAAGAAACTCAGTATCTATTGGGATAAAGATAAGAGAAATAAATTTGGTCAAAACTTTAATTCATATTTAAAATTTTAAAAATAAAATAATGTTAAATTATAAATAAAAGAGTTAATGATTAAAATAATTATTTCACTAGAATTAGATTAGGTCACCAAGTAAATTTTAAATAATTTAAAAATAAGATTAAGAATATTTATATCAAGTTTACAAAGGATTTTTCGGCGAAGATCACATGAGATATCATTTGTCGACGCGTTTCGAACCATCCAGTGTGGTTCATCGTCAGGACAAGTTGAAGAAACAGATCTAGCTTAGCAGGTTAAATAGACAGAGCAAAGCCTCCAACGGCTAAAAAGATAACAGCTACTTTTGACTAGGTCCAGGGATCAAAAACCCTATTATTAACCTGGGGGGGCTAGACCATTAAATAAAATAATAATATGATAAAAAATATTAATAAATAATCAAAATAATAAAAATAATTAAACAGTTATGTACGATTAGTACCTAAAAATAATTCCTAATAATAGTTAGTTAAAGATAAATAATAAAAATTATATCTTAGGAAAAATAAATAAATAAATAAATAAATAATAAATAATAAATTAATTAATTAATTAATTAATAAATAAAAATTAATCTAGATCAGCGAAGGATCCTATCGACCCTAAAGATATGAAAGGTGTGTACTTGATCCCCTGTTCTTGTGGGACCCCCTACATTGGGGAAACTAGTCGCTCCATTAATCAACGGATTAGTGAGCATGTAGCAGATCTCAAGCATAGGCGTACTAAGTCTTCCGCTTTAGCTGAGCACGCCGAGAAAACCAAACATCATGTTTGTATTGAGGAAGCTAGTGTTATTGCGAAGGTTTCGCACTTCCATCATCGGAAATTTAGGGAGGCGCTTGAGATTGAAAAGAGGCCGAGTAATCTCAATAGAGATGATGGTTGGAAAATCAGTCGGTGTTGGGTCCCAGCACTCTCGTCCTAGTCTCTTTTTTTTTTTTTTTTTACGTATTTTTTATCTATTATTATTCTGAATTATTTTATTATTATTATCATTAGTATTATTTTATTTTATTTATTTATTTATTTATTTTTATCTATTTTAGTTTTATTTTTATTTATTTATTTATTTATTGATTTATTTATTTATTTGTTTGTTTATTTATTTTATTATTATTATTATTATTATTAATATTATCTTTAAATCATTTTAGTGGTTGGTCCCCCAGGATAATATAATTTTAATATAAATATTATTTTAAATATAATTTTAATTATATTTTAATTTTAATATAACTTTATATAATTTTAATTATATTTAGTAATTGATTTTAATTATTCATTAATATTGATATTTAACTATTATCATAACATTATTTTTAAGGGACTGGTTCCTCTCTAGATTAATTTTTATTTATTTATTTATTAATTAATTAATTTATTATTTATTTATTTATTTATTTTTCCTAAGATATAATTTTTATTATTTATCTTTAACTAACTATTATTAGGAATTATTTTTAGGTACTAATCATACATAACTGTTTAATTATTTTTATTATTTTGATTATTTATTAATATTTTTTATCATATTATTATTTTATTTAATGGTCTAGCCCCCCAGGTTAATAATAGGGTTTTTGATCCCTGGACCTAGTCAAAAGTAGTTGTTATCTTTTTAGCCGTTGGAGGCTTTGCTCTGTCTATTTAACCTGCTAAGCTGGATCTATTTCTTCAACTTGTCCTGACGATGAACCACACTGGATGGTTCGAAACGCGTAGACAAATCATATCTCATGTGATCTTCGCCAAAAAATCCTTTGTAAACTTGATATAGATCACAGAAGCCTAAACTCTACTAATATTTATATCAAAAAACTATTTTTTGGGGAATTCATCTTGAATTAATATATAAAAAAGTTAAAATAAAATAATTAGAAATGAATGTTAAATCAGATGAAAACATTGAAGATTAAAAAGGTTATTTAACCAAACTTAAACAATGTTAAAATGAAAATTAAAAAATAAATAAATAAAGAATATTAAAAATAAATTATAAATCAAATCACATTGAAATTTTTTAATATAAATAGAAAGTAAAATTAAAATTAAAAAAAAAAAAATCTAATTAGAAATTTATTTTTTTCCCGAGATTAATTAGAATTTTGGTATTGTTAAAACGTTATTATATTATTACAGATTGACCGGGTTAGATAAATAAATGGAAAATTATTTGTTTTTCCCGAGATTAAATGGAATATTGATATTGTTAAAACGTCTAATATTCTTAGAAATTGAAACGGTTAGATAAAAGAGGGAAGGGTCCAATTAATTGACATTCCCCTCTTTTAACTATCTGGGTTAATTAATTGGACCCTTCCCCTCTTTTATCTAATGGGTTCAATTTGTAATAATATAATAACGTTTTAATAATATCAAAATTCCAATTAATTTAAAAATATATATATCTTCATTTATTTAATTTTTAGATTGTTTTAATTTTAATTTTTATTTTACTTCTATTTCTATTAAAGAAAATATTTTCAATGTTATTTTATTTATAATTTAATCAAATTTTAATATTAATTAATTAATTATTATTATTATTTTAATTATTTAAATTGGTTTTGTGACCTTGTTTAAGTTTGGTCAAATGTTTTAATTTTTAATGTTTTCATTATTTATAATTATTTTATTTTTAATTTTTTAAATATCACTTTAACCTTAATCCAAATTTATTTATATTTTATCTTTATCATAACTGAAACTAAGTTTCAATTTCTCTTATTTTTATCCAAGAGATACTAAGTTTCTTTCTCCTATAAAAGGCTTTTCAACACTAGCTTACTCTTATTTCATCCCGACGATGGATGGAGTAACCATCCAAAATGTTGGACAAATAAACAATATTACACAGTTCACTTCCGTAAATCTCCAAGAACAAAATTTCGTTCAGAATTTATATTTTGGCTAGAATTTGGTTATTTTCCCTTTCCGGAGTATTGTTTTTAGCTATTTAACTATTTTATATTGGAGTAGTCTTTAAGTGAGACTTTTTGGATACATCCAAACATTTTGTGGACAAATCTTGATTTTTGTTGTTTAAACTAGTTTTTTCAATGAATTCTTGCTAGATTCTATAAAAATTAGATGAGAAAATAAACCAAAAAACTTTCCAAAAAGTCTTACTTAAAGACTACTCATTTTATATTTAACTATATATTTTATGTTACATCTAAGACTTCTGTGATCCATAATTTAGAGAACAGTCTTTCGGATTAATCACATTGTAAGGATTGGGTTGACTTTTAGACCCAATCCTTACAATGTGATTAATCCGAAAGATTGTTCTCTAAATATATCTTATCTTTTATATTTTTAGTCAGAATCTAAAAAAAAACTGTAAAAATGGAGTGCTCCAAGGGGTTTTACAGGATGTTGAATCCATTTACGCATGCAAAAATGCATTTTAAATAACAAAAATTCACATTCTTTCTTGAAATTAAACTTGAGTTTAAGTTGTTTAATCTATAAAATTGGAGTGCTACAAGGGGTTTTACAGGATGTTGAATCCATTTATGCATTCAAAAATGCATTTTAAATAACAAAAAATCACATTCTTTCTTGAAATTAAACTTGAGTTTAAGTTGTTTAATCTCTAAAATTAGAGTGCTCCAAGGGGTTTTGCAAGGTGTTGAATCCATTTATGCATTCAAAAATGCATTTTAAATAACAAAAATTCGCTTCTTTCTTGAAATTTATGCATTCAAAAATGCATTTTAAATAACAAAAATTCACATTCTTTCTTTCATTGAATTCCGGTGAAAAAATATTTCGTCTATAAGTTAGACTATGCCCATATTTTATATTTTTTGATAGAATCTAGTAATTTGTCATTTTTGGAATATTTTTTTTAACTATTTTATATTTAACTATATTTAACTATTAACTATTTTATCGATCCAAGAGGCACTCTATAGGTAGATGTCAAGGGTAAGTATTTAACATTTAACATTTAATCAATTTAATCTAATGTCAATGTTGACCTATGCCCATATTTTATATTTTTTTTTGCTAGAATATGGTAATTTGTCATTTTTGGAATATGTTTTTTAACTATTTTATATTTAACTATTAATTATTTTATTGAGCCAAGAGGCACTCTACAGCTGGGCATGGGGTAGATGTGAAGGGTAAATATTTAACATTTAACAAATTTAATCTAATGTCAATGTCGAACCCTAATTTAAATTAGTGGGTGAGTTGTTTATTAAAGTTATTGAAGATGTAGGTGTTGATTCTTGTATGCAAATCATTATAGATAATGCACCTGTTTGCAAGGTTGTTGGCATGATTGTGGAAGCTAAATATCCACAGATGTTGTGGACACCTTGAATTGTCCATTCAGTGAACTTAGCACTTAAATCTATTGCTTCTGATGTGCTTTGGATTGGAAGCATTATTGAGGATGCACGACATATCTACAACTTTGTACAAAATCATACAAATGCCCTTGCTATCTACAAGGGGTACACCAATCTATCATTTTTTAATATTGTGGGTACACAGTTTGCCTCTTCATTTATCATGTTAAAGAGGTTGAGGGAGGTCAAGACCGCTCTTAGGGCCATGGTTATTTCTGAGTTTTGGTCTTTTTGGAGAAAGACAGATCAAGCAGCCTCAAAAGGAGTGAAGGACACAATGTTAAACAATGCTTGGTGGGAGAGGGTAGACCTACTCATTAAGATCATGGACCCTATCATTTCTTTTCTTCAATTTGCAGATACAAACCAACCCCTCTTAGGAGAGGTTTATGAGGGATGGGATTCCATGATTGAATCTGTGATGAGCATTATTTTATAGAGTGAGTGCCCCGAGTATGAGACATCATCAGAGGCCTTCTTCAGTATCATATAGGATATTCTTGTCAGCATATGGGACAATAATTGCACACCTTACATTGGTTGGATCACTCATGAACCCAAAATATTACAACCATGAGTGGATGAATGGTGGACCTTCTCATAAATTCCCTCCTCACATGGATGGTGAAATCTCACAGGGGAGGAAAGAATGGTGAGCCACTCTTTACTTTTGGAAATAATTTTTGAAACATTTATGTCACCTATTTTTATAATTATTTACATTTTGTAGTTTTTTTTATCTAGTTTGATTCCTACGTCTATACATATCTCTATGTTATGTGACCTTGAATGAAATTTTTTTGTAGCTTTGATCTATCTTAGCATGGAATTTTTCTAGAATATTTCTTCAATTTTGTGACTTCAAGGCAATGTCTCTAAAATTGCATCTAAAAATTCAAATCCAAAATCTCTTCTCTTTTTCTATTAAAATAAATGACACTCTCTTCTTTATTGATGTTAAGGAGTTTACAATTCCTAGTTTTTTTGCGACTACAATAAAAATAAAGTAATCATTCAACTCCACATAATTTATGGTTTATTCCATATTGTCTTTTATCCACCTCCCCAACATGTTGATGCTCTTAGTTCTATTAATTTTATGAACCTTCACTCTTCACTAATCTATTGTTGCAAGATCATGTTCAAACCTACTTAAGAATCACTCCTCATTATGTGGTTTTACCTTCCAAATAAGGATTTTTTCTTATTAAGATGTCTACACCTCTTAACAAATACTTTAACAACAACAAAAAATGAATAAAACAAAATAAGAATTGAAATTCTATAATGCACTATTTGGACATATTTTAATGTTCAATGTATGTGTCCTTATAGCTTGCTTGTTGATCCTTTTTCTTTTAACAACATATGGTTGTGAATAACCAATCTTTTATCCATGGAAAAAAAATGTCTTTAAGAATAAGTCTTGAAATATTGATTTATTTATTTAGGAAAAAAAATATTACACTGTGTAACTTTTGCATTTAATGGATGTTGCAACATGGGTAGTTTGCTTTTAAAACACTTGTAAATTATATTTTTCATGGTCATTGTTTTCCTTTTTTCTAATGAACCTTTTTCCCTTTTCCAATTCCAAAACCAAGTTCAATGTCATGTACTATTGTTGTTGAATAAAATGTTTCTTTTAAACTCTATTAATAGATATTATCTACAATCATTTTATAAAAAATGGTGGGTTGCAATTATAATTGCCTCGAGCATAAGTTAGTCTCACGTCAAGGGCCTATCAAAATTAGAATCACCCAACATGGCTATCAAAATATAATAGCCTAATTAGATAATTAAGTACATAATCATATGGTCATAGGCCAAACAACATAAACATAAAGATAGGTATGGTGGTCAGATGACCACAATAAACATCAACATGAGTCAAGTAGAGACAATGGATCTAAGATTAGGTTAGGTCATGACCATTGTGGTTTAGATCCTTCTCGAAAAATGAGGAATCATCAATAGCTTTAGGGGAATCCCATCCATCATATATATGAGGTTCTAGTCACTTTGACCACAAAATGGTCATGTTCAGTTTTTGTTTTGTTTTTGTTTTTGTTTTTGTTTTTGTTTTTTGTTTTTTACGCGGGCGGGAGGAGGGTTGTCATTCAAGACTTGACGAGGAGTTGGAATACTATGGTTCTCTTGACTTAGGATCCAACTCATTATTTGATGCATTCGCTATATAGGTGGATCATCATGTGGTGTGGATCAATTCTAAATCAATGTGAATGAGTTGATTTATGAGGGGAGCGAACTTCTAGGGGAATGAACTCATGTTTCAAGGGATCAAATCCCAAAACTTCAACCACTAGAGATGTGTCAACTCCATCTTGACCCTCCCATCTTGAATCTAAACATGTAACCACAAGTTCACATAATTATACAACCATCATACTAGTAAAAGATTGAACTATGCATTTTTAAGGACACATTCATTTTGTCCTTTCAAAATAAAAATAACATCTTTCTTATAAAAAAAAATACATGCAACATGAAAATATATGGCCCATGGGAGTTGGTTACCAAGGAGAGATAATTTTCAAGTAACTTCCCCAATGAGAAACTAACCACATAGGATAGAGATCCAAGCCCATGTTGATTTTGCATATGCACAAAACCTAAAAATGTCTTTGATAGTTTCAATTTGTAAAAAAAGGGGGCATGTGGGTTGAAAAATTCCCACATAGCTCAAGAACCGGCTAAGAGAAAATGTGCCTAGAATCATAGGCTAAGCAAAAACTACCTTCCTAGGCTTAATGACATAATTCTACATTGAATTCAACCTAGAAAGCCACTTAATAATTACTTCTGATATTTGTTGGCCTTTTATTATTTGTTTTATCTTGTTCATCAATAAATTACCAAAACAATGAAGATCACAATGAGACAAAGTACACAAAATATAGGATCCAAGCCAAGGCTAAACCCCTCCAATGGGAAAACCCAAAAAATAATGCTTCACTTCTTATAGAATCTTCTTACAATGAGACTTCCAAGACCCAAATACCAAAGCCCAAAATTCTCCAAGCACCAAATCATCCCACGAGCAAGATATTCTTCAAGGAAGCTTCAAAAATTTGACCCTACAACTTTTCATCTAGAATTTCAGCCTCGCAGCTTCACTTTAGAATTTTGGCCTCCTACAACTTCGCAGCTTTAAAGAAACCCTAGCAAGTTCACACATGTGGAAAGAAAATATGATCACAAGATACTTCGACTCCTTTCTTCTTTTCTTCATTCTCCTTCACTGTTATTGCAGATCAAACTTATGATGAGATGGTGCTTCAAATGCCTTAATCTCCTTCTATTTATAGCCTTGTTTAGGGGACAAATAACCCTCCCTTAGGTCGACTTCTCCTTGCTTGGGCCGATTTGGTCTTGGAGGAACAAATGGTTGTTCTTGTCTCAAAATAAATATTTTTCTTTGTTACAAAGAATCCAGATGGGACTATAATACATGACACAAATTCGTCTTTGTCCTAGAATGATATAGAAAGGCCTATAAGCACAAAGAACATGATTTTGACCTAGACTTGAGCATGAAACCCATGCTTCGAATAAAATAAAATTATTTTTCTTTGTTTTTCTTTCTTTATACAAAATATACAATGTCATGTTTACAAAAGGTTATTATGAAGACTGGACCTAGTTACAATTTCCAATAATTAATATTAATCTACATATGATCCAGATCTTAGGGGGAAGGCCCTCAAGATCTGAAAGATTGAAATGGATCTTGGGGGGAGAGACCCCCAAGATCTGAAACCTTGAAATGGATCTTGGCAGGAGAGACCCCCAAGATCTGAAAACTTGAATTGCCAGAAGAAAAATAGGAGAATGCCCAATAAAAAAAACCACAAAGAAACTTTTTATTAAAACCGATAATAACTGTAAAGGCTACATTGTGGTGGACAATCTCTCCTTTTACAAAATGTGACTTGTTACTTATAGTATTTTTCAGTTACAATACCACAGGTCAATTCCATGGGTGAATGAATACCATGGGTGGATTTTGCAATACCACAGGTGGATTCCATTTACAATACCATGGGTAAATTCCATGGGTCAATGAATAATATGTGTGGAGGAGTACCATGGGTTGATGCCATTTTCCATTCGAATCATTCCTCCCTCCTTAAGAAGCAATGGTCCCCATTGCGTAAAGTTCCCTCCTGCGAAGCCTTTGTTGAATATGATCCGAATGGAAAATGGCATCAACCCATGGTACTCATCCACCCATATTATTCATCGACCCATGGAATTTACCCATGGTATTGTAAACGACATCCGCTCGTGGTATTGTAAAATCCACCCATGGTATTCATTCACCCATGGAATTGACCCGTGGTATTGTAACTAAAAAATACTATAAGTAACAAGTCACATTTTGTAAAAGGACAGATTGTCCACCACAATGTAGCCTTTACAGTTCAGAGGCATGTAGCCACCACATCTCTTCTCAGAGATAAGCTACCATCGCCCTAACTGGTTTATTTTCATTACTATTTTAAATAAAAGTTTCTTTATGGTTTTGTTTATTGGGCATTCTCCTATTTTTCTTCTGGCAACGCAAGTTTTCAGATCTTGGGGGTCTCTCCCCCCAAGATCAATTTCAATCTTTTAGATCTTGGGGACCTCCCCCCAAGATCCAGATCAATGGTATCAGAGCAGGTTATGATTCCATGGGAACAAGGGTTTGATGCATATTTCAATTTCAAATTTTGCAACAATATTCAACAAACTTCAGGCATGTGCTACAACCTCCACAGAGCACTTTCTTGGGTCAAGCAGGAAGACTTTTTCTTTTTTCATTTTTTGCAGGAATTTTTTTGGGCGGCAACTTTGTAGATCAGATCTGAAACATTTGGTACAAAATTTACAAAAAAAAATACCAGATCTGGATTCCTCTCGAAAAATCACCCAATTTAAAAAAAAAAATGGGTCAAATCGGAGTCCGGATGTGAGAGATATCGCTGATTTAAAATCAGCTATTTTATTAGAATTTTTGTGACGACATAACTTTTGCAGCGCGAATATGAGATCTCAGAGTGCCTAGATAAGGATTTCCAACTCATGGGAAGATGCAAAATGATCCTTCTGCTTCCAAAAATAGGTTATAATAAATATTCTAAGTTATATTGGCCGAGTTATGCCTATTTTAATTCTGGAGCAGCATTCGGAGTGGGTTCCCATTGGAGACGTGCCCTACCACCCCACTTTAGTAGGCACCTGCTTCACATTCATCAGTTTCAACATAGCAGCATTTGGCTTGGGTTATTTGGAGATGTTCCATCCCACCCCAGGCTATGTAGGCACCTACTACTTCATCAACAACCAACATCATGGTTATGGGTCATCCACAAACCCACACTTCATCGAAGTCCATTTGCTAGGCCGCACACTGTCAGTATCACAGTTGGTCACAAGCATTACAGGGTATCTCTATCCTCGGATCTTCGTTCGTCATGGTTATGGGTCATCCACAAACCCACACTTTATCGAAGTCCATTTGCTAGGCCACACACTGTCAGAATCACAGTTGGTCACAAGCATTACAGGGTATCTCTATCCTCAGATCTTCGTTTATCATGGTTTTGGGTTAACCACATAAAACCCTTATCTTCAGTGGCTCTTCATATTCAACAAAGGCTTCACAAGAGGGAACTTTACGCAATGGGGACCATTGCTTCTTAAGGAGGGAGGAATGATCCGAATGGAAAATGGCATCAACCCATGGTACTCATCCACCCATATTATTCATCGACCCATGGAATTTACCCATGGTATTGTAAATGGCATCCGCCCGTGGTATTGTAAAATCCACCCATGGTATTCATTCACCCATGGAATTGACCCGTGGTATTGTAACCAAAAAATACTATAAGTAACAAGTCACATTTTGTAAAAGGACAGATTTTCCACCACAATGTAGCCTTTACAGTTTAGAGGCATGTAGCCACCACATCTCTTCTCAGAGATAAGCTACCATTGCCCTAGCTGGTTTATTTTCATTACTATTTTAAATAAAAGTTTCTTTGTGGTTTTGTTTATTGGGCATTCTCCTATTTTTCTTCCGGCAATGCAAGTTTTTAGATCTTGGGGGTCTCCCCTCCCAAGATCCATTTCAATCTTTTAGATCTTGGGGGCCTCCCCTCAAGATCCAGATCAACATATCCATAAATCTAAAGAGAAATAAAACCCTAATAGTGTAGATTTCATATTTTGAAATATAGTTTTATCAAATCGGTTGTGATGAATTGTCAAGTGAAATATCAATGGTAGATTATGGATCATAGTTGTATCAGAGAAGGATTCTTTGGGTATATTGTGTATATTTGAAGGGGATCTAAATTGGCTAGGTAAAAATTTGTATAACCTTAATCATGGCTGATGAATCCAATGTAGGTTTTCACCCCGTACAGAAATTACCTGCATACGACTTATAAGAACAGAAAATAAAAATGCGAGAGAATAACACATAAAACACATATACACAGAGATTTTCCCCTGGATCCAAAAACTGAGACTACAAGCTTGATTTTTCATTATGTTCCTTTCAATGTTACAATACATATATATACATGTCGAAGCATCCAATACCATGGACCGAAAACCATCGCGTCCAAAACCATGTGTGAAAAGCATGCAGAAAACCATAGGTAGGTCCGCCCAACCTAATATAAGGTCCAAAAAAAAATTCCCTAGGGCACTGCCTTGGACCTCGTAGAGGGGGGCTACCCGCTGTGACCCCCCCCCTGCTGCACAATCGACACAATGAAGGGGGGCTCCGCACCCCCCCCCCCTCCCTCCCCCCCCCACCCCCCTTCTAACCCCCCAGTTAACTACATAGGCTAGTCATGGAAAGAATATAACACAACCCAACATTCTCCCACTTGTTGTTTTCTTTCCATAGGGGGCCACAGGAGAGCTTAGTCATTTATCTAGCCCTGCAACATCCATTGTTTCTCAATACCAAGAGAACTTCTCAAAGCTCACAGATTTTGTCAATGCATCTGCGGTATTCTTCAAAGTGTCCACCTTTACCAGCAACACCTTTTTTTCTTCTATCATATCCCTCACAAAGTGATACTGAACATCAATGTGCTTTGTCTTTGAATGATAAGCAGTGTTCTTTGCCAAGAAAATTTCACTTTGGCTATCACAGTCTATCCTTATAGCTCCCTGTACTAACCCCATACTTGAACATAATCTCTGCAACCAAACTTCTTCCTTGCTTGCATGAGTGGTTGCCATGTATTCTACCTTTGTAGTTGGTAGTGCCACTACAGATTGTTTCTTACTCATCCAACTAACTGCACCTCCAAAAAGGTTAAACACATAC
Source organism: Pinus tabuliformis (assembly GCA_031772625.1). Taxonomy (NCBI): domain Eukaryota; kingdom Viridiplantae; phylum Streptophyta; class Pinopsida; order Pinales; family Pinaceae; genus Pinus; species Pinus tabuliformis. Next base: position 267,442,136 of record CM062820.1, read on the forward strand.
CCACTTGTAGATCTTCTCTGATCCAGATCTCCAGCCCAGTCTACATCAACAAAGCCATGAATATCCAACACTCTATCCAATCCTAATCTTCCTTGGTAGCACAAGCCATAATCACTAGTGCCACGCAAATACCTGAAAACTCGCTTCATTGTTGTCCAGTGCTCCTTCCCTGGTTTTAACATAAACCTGCTCAATACTCCCACTGCATGTGCAATGTCTGGTCTAGTATAGACCATCACATACATCAGGCTACCGACTGCACTTGCATATGGAACACGAGACATTTCCTCTTCCTCTTCTTATGTCTTGGGACACTGTTCAACAGATAACTTTACAACTACAGGAATAGGAACCTTCACCGGTTTATTATCCTATATGTTAAACCTCTGCAATATTGTCTCGACATACTTCCTCTGGTTTAACCAGAGCTTCCTCTTTGTCTGATCTCTTTTAATTTCCATGCCTAAAATATAGTTTGCAGCACCAAGATCTTTCATGTCGAATTTGGAGGCAATTGGGTCTTCAAATCCTGGATAATTCTTTGTCATTTCCAACCAGCAACATATCATCCACATACAAGACCAGATAAATAACATAATCGCCAATTAATTTAAAATACACACAGTGATATGCTTTGCTTCTGGTGAAGCCAAGTCCCCGTATAAATGTATCAAATTTCCGATACCACATCCTTGGTGACTATTTATAACCCATATAGGGACTTCTTTAACCTGCATACCAGTTCTTTCTTACCCTTCACCGCAAAGCCTTCAGGTTGCTTCATGTAGATCTCCTCTTCCAGATCCCTGTTAAGAAATGTTGTCTTCACATCCATCTGTTCTACCTCAAAATCAAAAGCAACAGCAATAGATAAAAGTAATCTAATAGAAGCTACCTTGGAAACAGGAGAAAAAATATCACCAAAATCAATTCCAGACACCAGGGAATAACCTTTTGCTACCAACCAAGCTTTGTATTTCTCCACCTTTCCTTCTGCATTTGTCTTCTTCTTGAACACTCATTTGTTGCTAATGGGTTTCCTTTCATCCGCAAACTCCACCAGATCCCATGCCTCATTTTTGTGCAAAGATGCCATTTCATCAACCATGGCCTCTTTCTAGAGTTTTCCATCCTCTGAATCTACTGCTTCCTTCATAGTTCTAGGAACATCATCAATAATAGATAAAGCAAAATTTGAATAGAAAGTAAATGGACTATAACTTTCTAGCTGCCTTCTTTCTCTAACTGATCTTCTCACACCTGGAGTTTGTGGCTTTTCATCTTTTGATTCCTCTTCTGCTGTAGAGCCTGATTCTTCGTCCTTTAGCTCAAACTCTATATTCTCAGGTTCCTTTGGTTGGACTTCATGTTTAATAACATCTTTAACCTCTCTGAACACCACATCTCGGTTGTACACAACCTTCCTTGTTACTGGGTTCCAAAGCTTATAACCCTTTAAACCATCCTCATACCCAAAAAGATGCACTTTTCAAATTTACTATCCAAATTTGTTTTTTTATCCTTTGGAACATGTACATATGCATCACATCCAAATACTCTCAGATGTGAAAGAGACAGTTTCTTACCAGTCCATACCTCTTGTGGAGTCTTATCCTCCAATGCTGATGAAGGTGACTTGTTGACCAGGTAACATGCAGTCTTCACCGCCTCTGCCCAAAATTCCTATCCTAGCCCAGCACCACTGAGCATGCTTCTTGCCCTTTCCATCAACGTCTTGTTCATTCTTTCTGCAACTCCATTTTTCTCAGGTGTATATGGAGTAGTCTTCTGTCGTGCTATACCACACTTCTTATAGAATTATTCAAATTCCTTACTGCAAAACTCTCCACCATTATCTGTCCTCAGCACCTTTATCTTCTTCTTTGTCTAGTTTTCCACCAGAGCCTTAAATTCTTTAAACCTGTCAAAGACTTCAGATTTCTTCTTAAGGAAATATATCCATGTATTCCTTGAGAAGTCATCTATAAATGATGCATAGTACATAGACTTACCCAGTGATGGAACCTTCACAGGTCCAAACACATCATTGTGCACAAGCTCTAATATCTGTTTCACCCTCTTACCACCAGAGGGGAAACTCACCCGATTTTGCTTCCCATATACACAATTTTCATAGAAATCAAAATCCAAAGAGCTATTACTCATACCTTCTACCATACCTTTACCATGAATTATTAAAAGGCCCTTCTCTCCAATATTTCCAAGCCTTTGATGCCACAACATGGTCTTCTCTCGAGAGACCACTAGATTTTCTACTCCACTTTCAGGAACCACAAAACTATTGCACCCATCAACAACAGTGCTACCTTGCATCTTGTACAAAGTTCCAATCCAAACTCCTCGCATCAATACTAGTTCTCCCAGAACCATCTTGTAGGTATCCTTCTCAAACACTGTTTTTACACTTGCATCATCCAGCTTGCTACGGAAATCATATTTCTAGCCAATGCAAAACACCCAGAAGTATTCTAACTCTTCCACCTTGCAACTTCAACTTTGTTTTTCCACGACCAATGATTCTAGCCTTCCTATCATCCCTTAAGAAGACATCACCGCCATCGTATTTCTCATACTCGCATAACTAGTCTCTATGAGTGAAGTGAAAGGATGCACCTGAGTCAATCAACCATGCCTCATGATCTACATGCGTACTTGAAGAAGCCAAGTAAACATCCACACCTTCATCTGAGGTGGTTTTCGCCTTTGCAGAAGGAGCGTCATCAGATCCCTTTCCTTTGTTAGGAGCTTTATATTTATAGTCCCTTTTGTAGTGCCCTTCCTTTTTGCATTTCTAGCACACCACCTTTACAGGTTTTCCTGGAGATTTAGATCTCCCTCTAGATTTAGATCTCCCACTCGATTACTTATTTTTGTTTATGTTTTGGGACCATCCTAATACAGACAAGGCATCACCATTCTAGCTCTCCATATTTTTCTGTCTCATCTCCTCCGTCATCAAGGATGAGACTATTTCATCAAACTGCAAGACAGTTGCATTGCTACCTATTGCAATAACAAGACTATTCCACGAATCTGGTAGAGAACACAATAAATTAATGCACTTATCTTCATCTGAAATTTTAATATCAATAGATAATAACTGACTTACCACAGTATTAAATGCATTCAGATTCTCTGTCACCGAGTATCCATCTTTCATCCTGAGGTTATACATATTTTTTTGTAGGAATAGTTTATTCACCAAAGACTTAGATTGGTACAAATTCCCTAACTTGTCCCACAAAGCCTTCGTTGTAGCTTGCCCTGATGCATTCAGCAATACTGAATCTGAGACACACAATCGTATTGTGCTCTTTTCCTTCTGATCCAACTTCTTCCATTCTTCATGGGACACTCCCGTTGGTTTAGTACCTGGATCTACTGTGATCCACTGATATTTATCCACCAACAGATCCTCCATCTTGAGTTTCCATAACTCAAAACTCTAACCATTAAATTTCTCTATCTCTATCTTTCCACTACTCACCATCTTCTTTCACCACCAGAATCGATCCCGTAGATCTCCCACTGAACAAGGTCCACCACGAGCCCGAGCTAAAGCCCTCAACAACAAAGGCATCTCCTTGAAGCCAAAACAACTCTGATACCAAATGTAGGTTTTAACCCCGTACAGAAATTACCTTCATACGAATTCTAAGAACAGAAAATTAACAATGCGAGAGCATAACACATAAACACATATACACAGAGATTTTCCCCTAGATCCAAAAACTGGGACTACCATATTGATTTTTCATTATGTTCCTTTCAATGTTACAAACATATATATACATGCCAAACCATCCAATACCATGGACTGAAAGCCATCGCATCCAAAACCATGTGTGAAAACCATGCATAAAACCATAAGTAGGTCCACCCAACCTAATATAGGGTCCAAAAAAATTTTCCCTGGGGCACTGCCCCAGACCTCATAGAGGGGGGCTACCCACCCCCCTCAAACCCCCTGTGACCCCCCTGCTGCGCAATCGGCGCAACAAAAGGGGGGCATCACCCCCCTCTAACCCCTCGGTTAACTACGTAGGTTAGTCGTGGAAAGAATATAACACAACCCAACATCTGGAATGACCCGCGTGATCCTACAGAGGAGAGGTTTTCATGGCTAGAAGCACAAGTTGCAGATATAAGCCATAATATGCATATCCTCATGTTGGCCCTGATAAATAAGAACAAGATATTTGGAGAAGATGGGGATAGATCAGAGGATAGATTAGAGGAGATATTAGCATATCAGGGAAGAAAGAGAGAACCAACCAAAGAAAGGACCTAAAAAATATCAACGTAGTTCAAGTGTCATGAATCATTCACAATCCCTATTCAAAATGGAAGTGAAGGTTGATATCAATCCATACCAAGGTGATGCTTTGAATGTAAATCACTAGTTGCAACTATTATAATTTTATTTTAGTGTCCATCGTATTGAGGAATAACAGGAGATTTCATTCGCACGATTGAAATTAGAGTGACATGCCCTCACTTGGTGAGAAATCCACATGGAGATCCTCAGATTGGAGGGAGAACCTCTAGTTACTAAGTGGGAGGACTTAAAAACCTTCATAAATTCATAATTTTACACTATTAGGTATGTATAGGACCACTAGATCTGGTGGCACTACTTTAGGCAAAACCAAGGGCAAAGTGTATAGGAGTACACCATAGAGTTCAAAAATATGGCCCTAATGTTAGGTATCTCCATAAAGAACCCATATGTACTCATCAAGTATTTAGGGGGTCTATACATCCATCTTTGAAAGCAAGTGATGTTCTTCATGCCTCAACTGGTGGACGAGGCTTTTGTACAGACACAATACCTAGAGAACATAGGCATGGAGAAAGGGAAATCGAGTGGATCCAAGAAGAAGGAGAAATAGGAGGCTTCTAAGGATGGGGGGGAGAATTGGAAAGGGGGAAAGATAAAAATATGGCAACCACAACACACCAATACAAATATCTTGTTAACCACTGCATCATTAACATCCATACATAGGATATGTGTTGGAAGTTGCATCTAGATCTTAACCCAAAGAACAAAAAGAAAGACAATATGAAGAATAACCGCATGGCCACCTATAGAAGCAACCAAGTTGAAATTGTCTTAGACATGGATGAGAAGATTGTCTATACATCAGTTCATAAGGAGGTGAATATGAGTATCCTTTAGCATTAGGAAGAGAAATAAATTACCAAACTCTTCCATATAAAGATATAGGGCAAGAAGACAAAGATTAATGCTATGTTAGACTTAGGATTGTAGGTGAATATCATTGTAGCAGAGATGGTCAACAAATTGGGATTGGAATTTCATTATCATCTGATCCCATATCCATTAGAATGGGTAAATGAGGATGTAGAGTTAATGGTAACAAAATAATGCAAAGTTACATTTTCTTTAGTGTTGATTTTATTGATGAAGTAGAAATAGATGTGGTTCCCCTTGATGTATGTGGAGTGGTGTTTGGAAGTCCCTACATGTATGTGCAAGATGTAATATTCATGTGGAGAGCCAACCAATACCACCTCGTCAAAGATGGAAAATCATTTACCGTCAACGCACACAAAGGGAAGTCAAAATTTTCACTAGTAAATGCCAACCAAGCCAAGAAATTGATCACTTCTAGCAAGAAATATGTTTTATTATTTTTAAGAGAAAATAAATCTGTATAAGAGTCTGTAAGGGGTAAGGCATCCCTAGAAGGGTGTAGTAAGAAATATAAACAACAACTAGAAGAGTTGCTATAAGGGTATAGGGTTGTGTTTTAGAAGCCTAAAGTGTTACCACCCAAGAGAAAATTGGAGCACGAGATCCAATTATTGTTGAAATCCCCATTGTCAAACATTGGGTTGTATAGGAAGTTTGGTATAGAAGCAAGTGAGGTGAAGAAATAGTTTCATCAACTATTGGAATAGGGTTTCATTCAAATGAGTACATCACCATGTGGGCCACCCATCATCATTGTGCCAAAGAAGGATGGGATTTGCGGGATGTGTATTGATTATAGGGCATTGAACAAAATCATGCTCAACACTAAGTACCCACTATCTAAGATAGATGATTTGTTGAATCAGTTGCAGCAAGCGAAGTACTTCAACAAGTTGGACTTAAAGTTTGGATATCACCAAGTTCGAGTTAAAGCAGAAGATACCTGGAAGACCGCCTTCAAAACCAGGCAAGGTTTGTATAAGTGTTTAGTCATGGCATTCATCATATGCAATGCACTAGCTACATTTATGAGGTTGATGAATGATATATTGTGCCCTTTTATAGATTCATTTGTTATTGTCTATTTGGATGATATACTGGTATACAATGCTACTTAGGAGGAGCACATATCATATTTGACGCAAGTGTTGGAGACATTAAAGAAGCACCAACTACTAGAAAATCTTAAGAAGTGTGAGTTTTCACAACAATATTTAGTGTATATGGGTTATGTGATAGGTGGAGGAGAGATTAAGATAGATCCTGCCAATATGGACACCATCATGAAATGGTCGATGCCTACTAATGTTTCTTAGGTTGGGAGTTTCATTGGGGAAACATAGTACCTGAGGAAATTCATAGCCTCATTTTCAATGGTGTCAGTGCCACTGCATGCTATAACAACAAGTCGAAAGATTTTTCAGTGGGGAAAGGGTCAACAAAGGGCCTTTTATGAGCTAAAGAAGAAGATTATTCAAGCACTAGTTCTGAAATTACCAAACTTCTAGTATCCCTTCAAAATGGAGACAGATGTGAGTGGGTATGTTATGGAAATAGTATTGATGTAGGGAGGAAGAATCGTATGCTACCATTCTGAAGTATTTCATGGGGAAGTTATTAACTACCCTACCTACAACAAGGAGCTTTATGCCCTAGTGTAAGTTGTGAAGAAGTAGAAGCAAATATCTTATGGGAAAGGAGATAATGATCCACACATATCATCAGCCACTACAGTACCTGCAAGCCTAGAGTAAGCTACAATAGACTAAGAACTACAAGTGGATGGGGTTTCTACAATAGTTTCATTAAGTGATTAAGTACAACAAGGGAAGAAAAAACAATTTTGCTCACATGCTTTCAAGGTCACCCACATAAAATATTATAGCTTTGGGAACTTTGATGCACATGGAGTCATTCACCCATGATGCATACAAAGAGACATATTTAGAAGATCAGGACTTTAAGGAGATGTTTTAGCAGTTGAAAAATTAGATTCATGTGCATGATGGTGACAACACCATTGACTACCATCTCCAGGATGGGTTACTCTAAAGAATGGATAATTTATGTGTTCCTAAAGGTGAGCGATTGTAGCTAATCAGAGAGGCTCACACCTCCAATGTTTGTAGGGCCGTTTGGTGTAGGGAAGAAAGTGAAGAACTTGCATAGGTATGTGTATTGACCCAAGATTCAAGAACAAGAAGCTAGGTTCAAAATAGGATTGCATGCTTTGTTATACCAACAAATCTAATAACAGGAAACAAGGTCTATATCACCCCTTACCTGTACCCACTCATCCTTGGGAAATAATTTCCATGGACATTGTGGGTGGTTTACAAGAAACCAGGAAGGGACATGACTAACTATTCGTTGTAGCTGACATGTTTAGAAATATGTGTGTTTTAATGCCCTTTAAAAAGACCATTGATGGGAAAGAAGCAACAAAATTGTTCTTTGGACAGGTTTTGGTACACTTTGGGATACCAAGGAGCATCATTTCAGACAGCGAAATGAGATTTGTTAGTGCATTTTGGACTACATAGTGGGAAAATATGGACATGAAGTTGAAGAGGTCTACAACATTCCATCCTCAGATAAATGGGAAAATAGAAGTAGTCAACAGGACTTTGGTGTAGCTTTTGATGGGTTATAATTAGAAGCAACTGAAGACCTAGGATGAAAATATGGTATATATACAACACTCTTATAATAGAGAAATCCACACTTCTATTGGTAATTCCCCATTTAAAACTTATTTTGGATATTGTTGCCTTCACCTTTAGATATTGCATATGGAAAGTAAGGAGGAGTGAGGGAGGGTATTACAGGGCATGTCTTGAGTGCTAAAAAAATTGTAGAGAAAATCAGGTAGATCCATATACAAGTACAAGAGACATTGTAGAATTCACAAGAAAAATATAAGGCTAGGCATGATCAACATAGAATATAGAAATCATTCAGGGTGGGAGACATAGTATGGCTATAATTGAACAAGGAGAGGCTATAGGGTTCTAGTAATAAACTTAATGCTTTGCGACATGGTCTCTTCGAGCTTATAGAAAAGGTGGGTGATAATTCCTATTGACTCAATCAACCACCATGCATGCACATTTACTCAGTTGTGAATGTAGAGAATCTGAAACACTATGAGCCTTCCATGCTAAATCAGGAAGAGGAATGGGTGTTACCTTCTATGGAGAAATTGGCACCAGATGTTCATGCATAGTTGACAAAAAATATAGTTTTTAAAAATAGGTCTAGAATTACGAGATAGGGGAGCATGACCTTTGGCATATTGGGTTGAAAGGACAACTTCTAAGCAAAGTTAAATGGTACACCCGAGAGAAGGTGCAGGAAAAATTTTCTCACCTCATTCAGTAGAATATTTTTGGGACCAAAAGCCTCCAAAAATTTGGATGTGTGTTTTGGATTGAATCATTATATCGTTTTCATCCATCTTGATGCTTTTTGGAGTGGAAAAGGTGGAGGAATTAGCTTAGAAAACCATTTTTACTGGAGGGACCCGATTTGGAAAATTACGGTTTGAAACGTTCTAAGAGCATTTTGAGGAATAAAATGACATTTTTTGTAGGTGAAACTTTTCCACATCATATTGCCTTTATTTCATATTCTACACATATAAACCTTTCCAACGACACAAAAATCGTGACAATCAAAGTCTGTATGCAAAATTTATACCACATAGAAGTTGACCTTCCTGTTTTCACCACCATAATTGTAAAGCATGCCATGTAAGTCCCCATTATTCATTGAAAAGGGGCTATCTACATCATTATGATGAATAATTCCCTAGAAGATTCCATATTGTAACTCTGGTTAAGAGTTGAGGTAGTTAAACCCAACCACTGGTAGGCTATCATGTTGTGTTATAACTGGGTTACAAGGAGGAAAAGGGGTTCTGTTATTTCTAGCGTATTTCTTACATAGATGAGAGAAAACAACTGAGAGAGATAGGAGATATAACATACAGAGATATTTTGTGAATTATAGTAGCCCGCAAACCACAGGTCATATTTCTTTGTACCTGTAGTCATTTTCTATTTAGAGAAAGAGAGTATAGTGACCTCACCTTCCAGATCTCTTTTCTCTAGAAAGGGTTTCCCAAGTCATAACTAGTGTTAAATCATGGTTCGTGAGTTTTTATTTCATTGTTCTCTATTTTCTACATAATTTTTGTTTGCATGCACACACAATTAATAGTAATCTACAGTTCCATAAATCTAAAGAGAAATAAAACCCTAATAGTGTAGATTTTGGATTTTTTAAATATAGTTTTACCAGATATGTTATGATGAACTATCCAGTGGAATATCCACGGTAGTTTACGAATCATATTGGTATCATAGTATGATTATTTGGGTATATTGTGGATAGTTTCAGGGGATCTATGAATGACCCTCGTGATCCTATAGAGGAGAGGTTTTCAATCCTAGAAGCACAAGTTGTAGATATAAGATGTAATATGAATTTCCTCATGTACTTAAGAAACAAGCTCAATGTGTTTAGAGAAGAGGAGGCTCTAATACAGAGTACAGATAAGAAGGGAGATCAAGATATTCGAAAGAAACAGAGAACCAATTGAAGAAAGGACCCAGAAAAGATCAAACCAATTCAAGTGTCATGAATCATTCATAGTCCCTATCTAAAATGGAAAGGAAGGTCGATATCAAGCCATAAGATGGTGATATTGATGCTCTAAATCTAAATCCTTTGTTGAAACAATTAGAAGTTTATTCCAATGTCTATCATGTTGAGGAAGAATGGAATGTATCATTTCCGTGGTTGAAATTAGAGAGTCATGCCCTCACTTGGTGGGAAAGCTACACATATATAACCCTCAAGTTAAAGGGAGAACCACTAGTTACTAAGTGGGAGGAATTCAAAACCCTCACAATTTTACCCTATTGGGTATATAGAGGACCAGTTGATCTGGTGGCACTACTTCAAGAAAAATCAAGGGAAAAGTGTATAAGAGTATACCACAGAGTTCATAAATATGGCCATAGTGTTGTGTATCTCCCTAAAGAACCAAAATTTACTCCTCAAGTATATGGGGGGTCTACAAATCCATGGGAAAGCAAGCGATGTTGTTCAAGCTTTAATTGGTGGATGCATCTTATGTACAGGCACAGTACCTGTAGAACATAATCTTGAAGAAAGGGAAACCAATTGGATTCAAGTAGTAACATGACATTTTAAGGAGGGGAAGAAGAAGTGGACAGGGGAAAATATAAAAATAAGGTTACTACAACACACCAGTGCAAATATCCATGCAGCCACTGCAACCACTACAACATTGTTAGCCATATAGAAGAGAAGTGTTAGAAGTTGCATCCAAATATTAACTCGAAGAACAAAAATAAATACAATAAGAAGAAGAATGTCTTGGCCACCGATTCGAGCAACAAAGTTGAAATCACCTCGACATGGATGAGAATATTGTTTGTACATTAGTTTAGAAGAAAGTGAATCTAAGTAACCTTCAACAACAAGAATAGAAATAAATGACCAAACTCTTCCATATAAATATAGAAGCCACGACAGAAAAGATTGATGCTCTATTTGACTTAGGATCATAGGAAAATTCATTGTAATAAAATTTGTCAACAAATTGGGATTGGAATTTTGTGGTCATCTGAGCCCATATCCATTGGGATGGGTAAATAAGTATGCAGAGTTAAAGGTAACAAAATAGTGAAAAATTATATATGTTATTATTGTTTATTTTATTGATTAAGTAGAACTAGATGTGGTTCCCCTAGATGTATGTAGAGTGGTGTCTAAAAGTCTTTATATGTACATGCCAGAATCAATATTCATGTGGAGAGCCAACCAATATTGGCTCATCAAGGATGGAAAAACATTTACCATCAACATGCATAAAGGCAACCCAAAAATTTCAATGGTGAGTGCCAACCAAGCCAAGAAACTAATAAATTCCAACAAGTATGCTTTACTGTTTTTAAGAGAAATCAAGTTTTTAGAAGACTTTATAAGCAAATAGGCATCCTTAGAAGGGTGTAATGAGAAATAAGAACAACAATTGGAAGGGTTACTACATGCATATAGGTATGTGTTCTAGGAGCCTAAAGGGTTACCACCCAACAGGAAAGTGGAGTACGAGATCTAGTTATTGTCGAACTCCCCATTGCTAAACAATGGGATGTGCAGGTAGTCTCTTATAGGAGCAATCAGATGAAGAAAAAATTGCAACAACTACTAGAACAATGTGTCATTCGATCGAGTACATCACCATGTGGGGCACCCATCATCCTTATGTCAAAGAAGGTTTGGACTTGGCAGATGTGTATTGATTATAGGGCATTAAACAAAATCACACTTAAGAATAGGTAACCCCTACACAGGATAGATGCTTTTCTTGATCAATTACAGCGAGCAAAGTACTTCAACAAGCTGGACTTAAAGTCTAGATATCACAAGGTTCATGTTAATGAAGAATATACCTAGAAGATTTCCTTCAAAATTAGGAAAGGTTTGTATGAGTAGTTATTCATGCCATTTTTCCTATGTAATGAACCAACTACATGTACGAGGTTAATGAATGACATATCGTGCCCTTTTACAGATTCATTTTTCAATTTCTATTTGGATGATATACTGGTATCTACCCAGGAGGAGCACATTTTGCTTTTGACATAGGCGTTGGAGACATTAAAGAAGCACCAGCTACTAGCAAATCTCAAGAAGTGTGAGTTTGCACATTAGTATTTGGTGTATTTGGGGTATGTGATAGGTGGAGGAGAGCTGAAGATAGATCCTTCCAAGATGGAGGCCATCATGAAATGGTTGGTGCCTACTAATGTTTCTAAGGTTAGGAGTTTCATTGGGGTAGCACAATACCTGAGGAAATTCACAGCCTCGTTTCCAGTGGTAGTAGTGTTGCTCCATGACATAATAACAAGTGGTAAGAGTTTCTAGTGGGGAAAGGGTTAGTAGAGGGCCTTTAAGGAGCTAAAGAAGAAGATTAGTCAAACACCAATTTTGGCATTACAAAAATTGTAGCAACCCTTTGAAGTGGAGACAGACACAAGTGAGCATGCTATGGGAATCATCTTTATTTAGGGAGGAAGGTCTGTATGCTACCATTATGAAGTATTTCATGAGGTATTTATTAACTACATTACCTACGACAAGGAGCTTTATGCCCTGGTGCAAGATATGAAGAGGTGGAAGCACTATCTGATGGGAAAGGAGACAATGATCCACACAGATCACCAGCCACTACATTTTCTATAGGCCCAAACTAAGCTATAACATACCATGTATTACAAGTGGATGGGGTTTCTATAGAAATTTAATTTAGTGATTAAGTACAAGAAGGGTGGCACTAAAAAGTTGTCTGACATGCTTTCAAGGCCAACCAAATCAAATATCACAACTTTGGAGACTTTGTTGCACATGGAGCCATTTACCCATGATGCATACAAAGAGGCATATTCAGAGGATGAGGACTTTAAAGAGGCGTTTTAGTAGTTGCAGACTTATGTGTAGGATGGTGACAACACCACTCACTACCACCTCTAAGATGGGTTACTCTACAAGTTGGTTAAGTTATGTGTTCCTAAAGGTGATCCCTTGCTGCTAATTGGAGAAGATCACAACTCCAAGGTTACAAGGAACTTTAGTGCATGGAAGATAGTGGCCAACTTGCAGAGGTATGTGTATTGTCCCAAGATGCAAGAACAAGTAGTTAGGCTCATAAAAGGATGCATGCTTTGTTGTACTAGCAAGTCTAGTAATAGGAAACAAAGTCTATATCATAACTTATAAGTACCCACTTGTCCTTGGGAAAGAATTTACATGGACTTTGTGGGTGGTTTACCAACAACCAAGAAGGGACATGAATACCTGTTCATGGTAGTTGAAAGGTATAACAAGATGTGAGTTTTGATGCCCTACAAAAATAACATCAATGGGAAAGAAGCAACAAATTTGCTTTTTGGATAGGTCTAGGTGTACTTTGGGATAGTAAGGAACATCATTTCAAGAAAGAACATAATATTTATCAGTGCATTTTGGACTACATTATGGGAGATGATGGACATGAAGTTGAAGAGTTCTACAACATTCTGTCCTCAGACAAATGGGAAAATAGAAGTAATCACTAGGACTTTGGTGTAGCTTTTGAGGGGCTATAACCAAAAGAATCCAAAGACCTAGGATGAAAATTTAGTCTATATACAACACTCTTATAATATAGCAATACACACTTCTACTGTTAATTCCCCATTTAAACCATGTTTTGGATATTTTTTGCCTTCACCTTTGGATATTGCATATGAGAAGTAACTAGGAGTGAGGGAGGATCCTATAGGGGACACCTTGAGGGCTGAAAATTTTGTAGAGAAGATTAAGAAAATTTATATACAAGTATAAGAGACATAGTAGAAGTCACAGGAAAAATATAAGGTCAAGAATGATCAATATAGAACCGAGAAATCATTCAAGGTGGAAGACAAAGTATGCTATAGTTGAACAAGGAGAGACTATAGGGTCTTGGTAAGAAAAGCAAGGCTCTATTGTATGGTCCCTTCAAGATACTATAAAAGGTGGGTGATAATTCTTATGACTCGTTCTACCACCATACATGCACATTTACTCAGTTGTGAGTGTGGAGAATATGAAACTCTATGAGTCTTCCATGTTATATCAAGAAGAGGAACGGGTCCTACCTTATGTGGAGGATTTGGCACTAGATGCTGAGGAAGAGCTAATAAAAGATACATTTTTTCAAAATAGGTCCAAAACTATGATATTATGGTAGCATGACCTTTGGTAGATTGGGTTGAAAGGACACCTTCTAGGAAAAGCTAAATGGGCACCCGAGAGAAGGTGGAGGACAAATTTCCTCATCTCATTCAATAGAAACTTTTGGGGACCATAAGCCTCCCAAAATGGGGAGATGTGATCTTGATTGGATAATTTTATTATTTTTCATCCATCTCAATGATTTTATTGTGGAAAAAGTGGAGGAATAAACTCACAGGACCATTTTTACCTGTGTGGCCTAGTTTGGCAAATTGGGGTCTGAAACATTCTAGGAGCATTTTAAGGCATAAAATGACATTTTTTGGGGTAAAACTTTGCCACATTAGCATCGCACCCTATATTCATATTTTTCACACATATACCTTCCCAACGACACAAGAATCATGTCAATCGAAGGCTTTATGCAAAATTTATGCCACTGAGATGTTGATCTTCTTGTTTTCACCACCATAATTCAAGAGGATGAAATGTCAACCCAAATTATTCAAGGAAAAGGGGCTAGCCATGTGATTATGATGAAGAAGACTCTAGAAGATTCCATGTTGTAACTCTAGCTAAGATTTTAGGTAGTAAAGCCTAACCACTAGTAGGTTATCAGGTTGTGTTATAATCGAGCCACGAGGAGGAAAAGGGGTTTCATTCTTTCGAGAGAATTTGTTCCATATATGAGAAAAAATATCTGAGAGGGATATGAGATAGAGCAAATAGAGAGGGTTTTTGCATTGTAGTAGCCCATAGGTAAAAGGCAATACTTTTTTTTCTCACATCCATTTTCTATTTAGATAAAGAGAGTAGCGTGACCTCACCTTCCAGCTGGGTTTTCTCCCGAAAGGGTTTCCCAGGTCATATCTTGTGTCAAATCATGGTTTGTGAGTTTTTATTTAACTGTTATCTATTTTTTTCATAATTTTATTTTTTATGCACACACAATTAATAATAATCTATATATCCATAAATATAAAGAGAAATAAAACCTTGATAGTGTAGATTTTAGTTTTTTTAAATATAATTTTATCAGATCTGTTGTGAGGAAATTTCTAGTGGAATATCCACAGTATTTTATGGATTGACATTTCCTTTATATATTATTAAGCTTAGCATTAAGACTAGTTCAATCATTGAGCTATTTATACCCATATGTTGATTTATATTTTTTTAAAGGATTAAAGCCATTATTCCCAACTTTTTTCCATTTTATTAGGATACTGATACCTAGCTTGACAAATTGGTCATCCATAGTAAGGTCCTATGCCTTTTATTTGTTAGAATATTTATCAAACCTCATGAACTTAAATTTAACCTTCAGTGTTGGCCATCGCTCCCAACAATAAATCATGTTATCATAAAAGTCTTTGGCATGAAAGATGCTCTTCCTAAAGAGTCACTTGCCTAAAAAACATGAGGACTCTATTAAGGGTTTGGCTTCAATAAGAGACAAGGGTAAACATGAAATGTAGTGTTCATTAAAGGAAAGGATACTTTGTATGGGTCCCTTTCCCAAATATGGAGCCCTCTAATGACTTCCCAATATTTCAATATGCTTTGGGTATAAATGTGCCTTGGATATGGAATTTGGCATGAGTAAGCAATAAGGTTAAAACTTGAGATTCAACTAGTTATTGTTCCCTAATAAGGCTCCTTGAAGAATATAGTTATAAAACATAACCTTCTAGTTTCCATGGCCGTCCATTGCTTTAGTAACCCACTTAGCACACAAATCATAAGTTTTGTGAGAAGAGTTGATTGTTCTTATTCTTCCCCATTCTTGCAAACTCCAACACACGGAATATTGGTTAACCCAATGAAATCCCCTTTTTTCCTATGGGCCAGCCTAGATAAAGTCACACAACATCTATTCCAATAGCTAGAAATGGACCTAGGAAAGGAGCCAACATGATGAATAATAGCCTTGAATTGTAGTAAGGAATTTTGATCAAATTTGGAATCTCACTATTAAGGATATAAGTGGAGAAACTCATTTGTTCACCTTTTCAAGGCCTAAAAAACAAAAGGTATCGCTAATAATTTAAACACTTGACTGAGATAATGCTTGGACCACCTTTGGCTAGTTATCCAATCAAGAGAAATCTTATGGTAAAGATGAATGCACTAAGTTTTGGTGTAACACAATTCTTTCACTACCCAAAAACCATACTAAGGGTAGAGGGGTGCACTCAGAGTGGTATTAGAGCACAAGGTTAAAATAATGGACTTTTGGGAAAGGAAATCAAATTTTTCTTACAAAATGTCTGAGAAAAGGTTCAAATGCTAGACCTTTGGGATAGAATTAGAGTTTTGGTACAAAATTGATAGAACAAGAGGTTTCAACTTGTTATGAAGGATGTTTGTGTTGCTTGATGTATTTATTGTGATGTATGCTTATAACATGTTAATACTGATTTGATATGATTTCATTGCTATGAATGTGCTAACTTGAGATGTAATGTTTCAGCTAGCTTTGCACCAGTTGACTCACAGTAGCAAGCCAAGGTGATGATTTACATAGTGCATTTATATTTTGTTTAATCTAACAATTATGTGTGTGGGTGTGTGACAACACTTAAGATAAGATAAGACAAAAAGATGCTAAGGAATAAAAAGGGATGAACAACATGATGGTGCAATACAACACTGACAAGTCTTAGTATTTACCCAAGGAAGAATATATCGAGAAGAGAGGAGAAGCATACTCTCTTGAATTAAGGGAAACCTTAAGACGTTTAAGATATCAGATAATAAGCTACAAAGCTGACAATGAGAAGTTTGTCAAGGCATAAGAAAGGTTGGTTGAAGCACAATGGGAGCAAGATAAAGTGAATTTAATTATTTGCAGAGTCTCTCATATTTGCAGAGGCAAAGGCAACATGAGCTGAGAGTTATCCATAGGATCAAGAAAATCTCATCAAAACAAAGAAAGCAAGAGGAAATAAGTAATGGAGTGAGTGGAAGTAGATCTAGGAAAAGGCACAGACTATCAAGTGAAGGCATAGTAAAGGTAGGTACTCTGTTGAGTACTCTAGAGAGAAGAAACCACACTCATGAGTAGTTATCTTATGATACTCATAGAACATATTATCATCATGGCAAAAGGAGGGAAAATGAATATGTACCAAAAGAATTCAAGAAGGCAAAACCTCCTACATTTCATTAGAGAAATTTTGAGGTCTAAAATGGGCCTCAAAACAAAAATGTACAACCAAAATCAAATTTATAAGAACCAATAGGATTCAAGATGATGATGTCAACCATGGGGCATTATTCACCATATTTGGAGTAAAAAAGTAAAAAGATTAAAAATAAAAAAAAATAAAAAAAAACTACTTTTTCAACTCATATTTTCAAGTGGGATCACTATGCATAATACAGTTCCTCATCCAAAGAGTACCCATGTTGCATACTTTTAATGGACCCTACTATACGAAAAATGAGACATACATGAAAAAATGTGATTGCAATCATGTTTTTAATGTATTTTTTATTTTTCATGTAGAAAGGTCAATCAAAAGTATGCAACATGGGTAATCCTTAGATGAAGAATTAAATTTTTCATCCAACAAGTTGTTGCTCCTTCTCGAAATTTGAGTTAAATCGTAGGGAGATAAGTTCAAAATACAAGTTAAAAAAGTAGTTTTTTTATTTTTCCCTCTAAAATTTGATGATGTAATATAATCTTATTTTATTATTTCCACTATTATTTTATAATATTACATAGGAGGACCACTTTAGACCTCAAAATTTTTGTGGTGGATAGTGAGGTAAAGAGAACAAAATACATTGATGCATGGTTGCTTGGGATGAAAAGTTCTTTAGAGTCCATAACTACTATGAGAACATGAAGGAAAAGGTGGCTACCTTCAATTTGGAAGGCAATGAAGATATGTAATGGGAAGATTTAAGGAATGTGAAGAACATAAGGGAGGAGGATTTGCCTTCGAAGGTTTTTGAGAATTATTTCAAAGGCACATATCTATTTGAAAGGTATTTTGATAGTAAATCTAAGGATTTCTATGAACTCAATATGGGGCAAATGTCAAATGAAGAATACACCACTAAATATTTAGAGCTATTGAGATATGTTCCCTATCTCAAGGATGAAAAGGAAAAAATTCAAAGATATATTAGTGGTTTGCCACATTTGTTTAAAGATCGAATTGAGTTTAATGAGCCACAAACTCTTGAATATGTCATCGGGAAACCGAAACACTATTATGAGCAGTCTATGCACAGACTCGAGCATAGAGAAAATTGGAAATCAAAGAGAAACAACAATTTTAAAGGAAAAGGGAAGAGAGTAGTCAAAGGAATAAGCTTGGTCCTTATCAACCAAGAAAATCAATAGAGCTTCAACACTGCCAACAAAGAAGGTTGACCTACCCAAACAATAGGAGAAGACACCAAAGGTCATGGGGGAGGAACCTATAAATTTTGGACATGTGGGGAGAGGCACTTGAGGAAAAATTTCCCACGGTGTAAAAATGTTAGCTCAAGATTGTATAATTCACAAGAGGTAGAAACAGTTAGTGATGTGTCCCATAACATGCCAATAATTTATACAGATGTGGATAATCACCAAGCGAACCATCACGAAAATGTAAACACCCCCTACCACATTTACCAAAATTCACAAGCTTGCTAGGGTAAAAATGAGAGGGGTCTCAGTATGACATGACTCAACATCCAAGTTATAGTTAAGGAAGTGGGGTCTACAAACTAAACACTTGGTGACATCCTATAGGGACTATATATCACTTAGGAGTTGAAAAACCACCCTAGGTGATCAATCGTTGAGCTAAAACACTTTTTCTCTAAACTAACACCCCAATTGCATGCACAACAAGGAAAGAGTGTGGTTATGAGGCCCCAACCACATGCACAAGTCTACCTCCATGTAGTTATGACCTAAATCCTCTAGTTCAATGCCAATGGTTCTGAGATTTGAGCCACTTTTTCAGGCTAGCCTCCATACCACTATCCCGAACTGCCCGTAACTTTCCATATTGCAATCAAAGGCAATGAAAATGTTGATCAATCAAAACTCAAGTAAGAACTTGACCTAGACATGATTAGTCCATGACAAAAAAAATTTCAAACATATGGCAAACATGTAAGCTATAGGTCATGAATGCATATATGATCATAAATTGATAGTCTTCATCTAAGAATCACCAAGAAGGCTTTAAGCCCTCTTTTGCTAGCTGCAATTTCACTTGTTAGTCCATGCATTCATGAACCATTCAAATACTTATCAAAACATGTCAAGAGTCATAGATAGAATATATCATATATTCAACATATAATCAACAAATAACCATAATAGAAACCATGGAAAATCAATGAAAATATCAACATGATAAATAGTACAAGTGCTCATAAATCACAATAGGAAAATAAATCTTATTAACATATGAAAATGACAACCAAGTTAGGGACTTCCACGTACCACCCAACCATAGATTAGGTTCAATCAAATCGCTCTTTCATTCAATCAACCCCGTGCCATATTCCAAGCATGAATGTGGGATCTCATGGAATAATCCAAGACAAAACGAACCCGGGCTTCCAGAGGCAAAACCACCTCAACCCTCAACCATATTGATTCCACCTCTATGTTTTGGAAATCACTAACATTAACTAGATTAGTCTCTATCCAAGTTGTCCAGGGCTCCAAGAACTAGTAACTCAACCTACAACCTTCCAAGGCTCTAGAGCGTTTGTTCCAACCACGGCTCCAGGGACTAGTAACTCAACCCAGCAAGGGATCTAGTGTGTTTTTTCCAACCTACGACTCCGGGAACTAGTAGCTCATCCCAAATTATTCCAACCCATAGTCATAGAGAACCTGAGGACCAATTAGAAAACAAGTGGAAAAAACCACAACACCATGGCTATATAGGAAATGGCAAGGTAAGGCTAAAACCACTATCAATATAAGAAAATCTCCATGCCAATGATAACACATAGTCTGGGAATCACATGCATATACCATGCATCCAAAAATCAGGAAGGAAATCACACATGCAACATGTTACCTGCAAAGCAATCTAGTTGTAGTTGTTAATCCAACCATCTCCTTGCACTTCCCTTCTTTTCTTTTCCTTATTTCTCCAAATCCAAGTGAATACTAGATTGCTCTAAGCATACTCCAAGAATGCTCTAAGTGTGCAATAGTTTGACAAAATGAGAAAGTGAGAGATTAAACTAGAGCTCCACCACAAAACTATCAAAAATCTAAACCTACAAAAGCTGTGAACTAATTCTTTGAACCCTTTTTATGATTTTCCCTCTATTTTATTCATCTATGTCTCTTCACCTTCCTTTTCTCCTTTTTCCCTTTATTTTCATAAATAAATGCCAATTATTGCCCCTTTTCCTTTACTAATGCCTTTGCTAATTTCCATAGCCATTAATTAATCCACAAGTGATACCCACTAAACTTTTTTTCCTAACATTCAACTTAGAACACATGTCCCATGACCTTGGTCTTATTTTATTTACATAGAAAATCTACCAAGGGTTGTTACAAACTCCTCCCCCATGGGGGAACACCATCCTCAATGTTTAATAACGCTTATAACCAAAAAATGTGTTTCCCATGGAGCTTTATAACCCAACTCAATGAAACATTTACATCATACCAAACTACTTTAAAAATGAACACCATACTACATATTGGAGCTTTATAACACAACTCAATGTAGTATTTATAACACACTACTTATTGGAGCTCTATAACACATCTCATTATAGTATATACAATACACATATTTATATACATAAACCAAAAATAGAAATAAAACTCATCTGATCAACCAACAAATAAATAAGGATACAAATCATGCATCTGATCTTTCATCTCCCATGTAGCTTCATCGAATCCAAAGTGCTTCCACTACACTTCAACTTTCTTGATTTCTTGGTTCCAAAGCATGAGCTATTTCCACTGTAAAATGCATTGAGGTTATAGATGGAATCCTCCCTCTGGTTCCACCTGCAATATATACCAATCAATCACATGATCAACACCCTAGACATACTTCTTAAACAATGAAACATGGAAAACATCATGGACTTTCATTTTTGGTGGAAATGCAAGTTTTTAGGCCACTAGTCCACTCCTCTTGTAGGGCACTCAAGGATCTCAAAAGGCCCACAATAAGAAGGTGCTAGCTTAACACATGATCTGATCCTTAAGGAGCTCCTTTTAGGTTTGATGTTCAAGTACACATGCCCCAACCCAAAACTCCTTGAATGCTCTAGGTTGATCCACATAACTCTTATGTCCATCCTATGCTACCTTTAAATTCATTTTGATAACCTGCATCTCCTATTCCATCTCAGCTAACATATCTATTCCAATCAGCCCCCTCTTCACTAGATCACTCTAACTGATAAGAGTATTACAACTCCACCTGTAAAGAGCCAAAAATGGAATCATCCTCAAGGAGTCTTGATACCCATTATTATAGGCACACTATACCAGTGGACGATACTCTTCCCACTTCCTCTATTGGTGAATGACATACATCCTGAAAATGTCGTCAAGAATCATGTTGACCCTCTCTGTTTGTCCATCTTTCTGCAAATGATAAGTTGTACTGAAAGCAACATCTATCCCCAAGCCTGCTAAAAATTCCTTCCAAAACTTGTAAGTGAAGTTGACATCTTTGTCTGATATGATCTTCTTGGGAACACCATGAAATCTCACTCTCCCTGATGAAGATCTAAGCTACCTCACTAGAAAAATTAGTAGACTTAACTACAATCAAGTGAGTTTCCTTACTTAACATGTCAACCACAACCATGATGGAATCAATTTGCTTCGATGTCCTTGAAAAAACTATAATCAAGTCCATGGAAATGACCTCCCATTTCCACTCTGGAATCAGAATCAACTGTAACAAACCAACTGGATGCTTACACTCTAATTTAACCTACTGATAGTCCAAAGATCTTGGAACAAAGCCAACCACCTCTTTCTTCAAATTCAGCCAATGATAGAAATTCTTGACTGCTATCAAAGTCTTCTAATATCCTGGGTGACCTGAATATGACTTGACATGAAACTCCCTCAAGATAAGATTCTTGAACTCATTGTTGTTTGACATATAAATCATGTTCCAAAATCTAACCAAGTCATCTGTCGTTAGGTGATACTCCTCATCTCTGTCACCTTCACCCTATTATTGCAATCTCTACTTTAGTTGTTATTACTTCTCATCATGTTTCCCTACCTACAAGATCCGCTCCCACAAATATGTCCCATAAGAAATCACAACTGAAATGTGATTCGCCTGTACTCTTCTACTAAGATCATATGCAACCTTTTTCTCCTTGCCCTTGATGTATTTGATATCGAAGTCAAACTCACTAAGAGTATCCAACCATCTAGCTTTCCTGGAATTCAGATTGGGTTGGTCAAAAAAGTACCTCAGTCCAATATGATCACTCATCATAATAAACCTCCTGCCAAGAAGATAATGCCTCCACATATTCAAGTCGTGAATGATGGTTGCCAACTCAAGATCATGAGTCACACATTTTTTCTTGTGGTCATTCAACTTCCTTGACTCATAACATACCACATGTCCTTCTTGCATCAGGACTAAGCATTTGTAAGCAAATGCTTCAAGTGCTCAAAACTAGTTGCACACTCCTCAATCTATTCAAACTTCTTTCCTTTTTGTTGCAAAGATGTAATAGGATAGGTAATATATGAGAAATTCCTTATGAACCTCCTATAGTAAATTTTTATTCCCAAGAATGATTTGACCTCATCCACATTCCTAGGATCTATCCACTACATGATAGCTTCTTTTCTGGGTCGACTGCTATGCCTTCCTTGGAAACAACATTCCCTAAGTAATGAAATTCAACTTGAAAGAAACTGCACTTGCTAAGCTTGGCATACAACTTATTCTCTCTCAAAAATATTAACTTATTCTCTCTCAACATTATTAACAATATTTCCAGGTGCTCTACATTCTCTTCCTTGTTCTTAGAATATATTGATATATCATCAATGAACATTATCACAAACTTGTCCAAATAAGGATCCAACACACTATTCACCAAGACATGAAAGTAGCTAGAGCATTAGTAATACCAAATGGAACTACCACAAACTCATAATTCCCATACCTAGGACAGAGTGTGTTCTTGTAAATATCTTCTTCTTTGATGCGCACCTAATGATATCCCGATCTCAAGTCAATCTTTGAGAACAATGTTTCTCCCTTTCTTTGATCAAACAAGTCATCAATCCTAAAAATGGATACCTATTCTTGATAGTCACTTTGTTCAGTTTCCTATAATCAATGCAAAATCTGAGAGCACCATCCTTCTTCTTTATAAGCAACAATGGTGCACTCCAAGGTGACACACTCGTCCTAATTTATCCCTTATCAAGCATTTCCTTCAAATGAAACTTCAGTTCCACCAAATATGGAGTACTCATCCTGTAAGGTTCCTTAGATGCGGGTGTTTCTCCCATCATCAACTCAATAGAAAATTCCACCTCTCTATGAGGGGGAAACTCTTAAATCTCTGCAGGAAACACATCATAAAACTGTTGCAAAACAAGATACCTCTTCAGGACTTCATCATCCTCAACATCTTTTCCTTTGTCACTGGAAAGTTACACTGCAAACAATACACACCCTTTTCTACAACTACACTTTGCCTACATAGCTATAACCATTCTCAATAATGTAGGATTCTTCTTTCCCTACAAGATTCTTCTTTCCCCATCATCATCCATGCTCTCAATAGCCTTATCATAATAGCCCACTTTATTCCTATGAATAAAAAACCAATCCATGCCAAAAATCACACTGTATGAACCCAAAGGAAGTAAATTTAGATGTAATGATGTAGGCATGCCATTTAGATCAAATGCATGAGCTCTCACCGAGTGATAAACTCTTCTCTTGGTCCCTGTAGTCAAATGCGCCAACCGGGACTCTGCATGCACTTATTTATTCAAGCAACACTTATCCACTAGGTCAGGACTGATATAACTGTAGTTATATCCAAGATCAGTCAAAATGGAAACAAATAAATCACATAGATTACCTTCCATCTCAATAATGAATGTCTGATTGTTTGCTTTCGTATTATCCACTGTTTCATAAATCTGAGGAATACTCTTCCCAACATCTCCAACTAACTATGCCTCCTGAGCACTATAAATTGGAGGTCTGCCACCCTGATGTTGTGGAAAATATTTCATGTGATTCTCTACACCACAAGTCCAACAATGCAAAGGCTTCCTGCTATCACCTTTGTTTTGCTCCTCAACCTAAAATTTGTGTCCTCTGTTAACTGCATTGAACTTCTTGTATGGCACTACATTCTCCTAGTCACCTGCATCCAAAGGTGTTCCTCACTTATTAACCCACTTTCCTTTAGTCTTATCATTACCTTTCCAATATCGCTTAAGCTCGGACTTATGCTTATACTTCTCATAACAATTCTTCAAATTCCTAATGACTTCCTCTAATGACCGAGGCTCATCATACTCAATTTGATCCTTGAATGCTAACGACAATTGATGAACCTTTTAACCTTTGTCTTCTCATCCTTAAGATATGTCACATACCTCAATAGCTCCAGAAACTTAGTTGTGTGCTCTTCATATGTCATAGAACCCATCTTCAACTCTTAAAACTCCTTAGCCTTTCCATCATAATATCTCTCGGACAAGTACCTCTTTCTGAAGTGTCGTTTAACTCATGCCAACTCAACTCTTATATCTTAATGCCTCTAACATGCTTCACATATTTCCATCGGATGTCTGATTTTACATTGAGACTGAAGATATACATCCTAACTTTTATATTCTCTGTATAATCATGCAATTCAAAGAACTTCTTCATCCCAAGTAGCCATGCTTCTGCATCTTCTGGTTTCTTCATCTCTCCATCAAGTGTAGGAGGATTTTCTTTCTTGAACTAATATAACAAGCACTTCTTCTCACTCCTCTTATAAGGACGATGGTGGTGATGACGAGGATGTCTCCCTAAACCTGAACTAGAATAGAACCCATAAACACTAACTCTCATGTAAAATGTATCCAACCATCTGCCACCTCTGACTGTGTCATCCTTATCTGACTTGTGTCTTGATCGAGACTATATACCATATGCCCCATTAGTCCTTTCCTCCTATCCATGATTAATCCTCGGTTTTCCCCATCTCTGAAAATCCTATAAGCTATGAAGGATCACTGTATTAACCTCATCTTGCTTTTCCTGAGCTTTGGCATGCTTGTCTTGTGATAGAATTATCTTTTCATTATCTTCCTTGCAACTTCTAATTTGTGCCTTCATACTTCTCAGTGTATCTACTATATCAAGAGAGTACTCATCTCGTTATTGTTCATCTGATCTATAAGGCAAGTCACATGAACTTCAATCCACCATTTTGCTTGACATATATGATCTTCTATTTCCAGCAAACATGCCATGTTAGATAAACCTAATATAGACATAGTAAAAATCATACCTTAGTGTGAAGTTTAGGGGAGGATATATCATCTGCACAATATATATATATATATATGTGTGTGTGTGTGTGTGTGTGTGTGTGTGTATGTATGTATACACACACACACACATATCAACATGTCAATCATCTCAACATCATAAGACACCAACGTCATCATGATGACACAAGACTTCAAGAATGCCCATCACAATGAATGCATAAAAAACATATTGACAACTAACATGCATGCATAACAATCACATCTAGCCCATCCAGTCCAATTGTTTGAACCTGGAAGCACTGATACCACCCTATAAACACCCCCTCCCACAGTTACCCAAATTCACAAGCTTGCCAGGGTAAACATGAGTTGAGTGTCACTATGGCATGACTCAACCTCCAAGTTCCAGTTAAGGAAGTGGGGCTTACAAAATGAATGCTTAATGACATCTTATAGGGACTACAGATCACTCAGGTTAATGACATCTTATAGGGACTACAGATCACTCAGGAGATGAAAAACCACCCCAAATGATCAATCCCTAAGTTGGGGCGCTTTTTCTCTGACCTAACACCCCAACTGCATACAAAACAAGGCAAGAGTAGTTATGAGGCCCCAACCACATGCACAAGCCTACTTCCATGCAGTTATGACCTAAATCCTCTAGTTCAATGCCAATAGTTTTGAGATCTAATCCTATTTTAAAGCTAGCCTCTAAACCACTACCTGTAACTTTCCATAATGCAATCAAAGGCAATAATAACATTGATCAATCAAAACTAAAGCAATAACTTGCACTAGACATGCCTAGTCCCTAAAAACATTTCATCAAACATATGGAAAACATGTAAGATATAGGTCATGAATGCAAATTTGATCATAAACTGATAGTCTTCGTCTAAGAATCACCAAGAAGGATTTAAGCCCTCTCTAGATAGCTGCAATAAGAACTTGTTAGTCCATGCATTCATCAACCATTCAAATACTTATCAAAACATGTCAAGAGCCATAGATAAAATACATCATATAACCAATAAATAACCAACATAGAAACCATGGAAAATTAGACACAATATCAACATGATAACCATGACAAGTGCTCATAAATCACAATAGGAAAATAACTCTTATTAACATATGAAAATGCCAGCTGAGATAGGGACTTCCATGTATCACCCAACCATAGATTGGGATGAATAAAATATCTCTTTCATCCAATCATCCTTACATCATATTCCAAGCATGAATATGGGATCTCATGGAATAAACAAAGACAAAACCAACCAAGGATTCTAGAGGCCAAACCACCTCAACCCTCAACTACAATGATTCCACCTGTACTATTTGGAAATCACTAACATCAACCAGATTGGTCTCTACCCAAGTTGTCTAGGGATCCAAGAACTAGTAACTCAACCCACAACCTTCCGGGGATCTAGAGTGTTTGTTCCATCAACAGCTTTAGGGAGTATTAACTCAACCCACCAAGGGCTCTAGAGTGTTTGTCCCAACCTATGTCTTGAGGAACTAGTAACTCAACCCAACCTATTCCAGGGATTCCAGAGCATTTGTTCCAACCCACACCCATGGGGAACCTAAGCACCAATCAAAAAACAAGTGGAAAAAACCACAACACCATGGCTATCCAACAAATGACAATACAAGGCTAAAACCACTGTGAATTCAGGAAAATATCGATGCCGATGACAAAACATAACCAAGGAATCGCATGCATATACCATGCATCCAAAAATCAGCAAGGAAATTACACGTGCAACCTATTACCTGCAAAGAAATCTAGTTGTAGTTCTTGCTCCAATTATCTCCTTGCACTTCCTTGCTTTCATTTTCCTTTTTTCTCCAAATCCAAGTGAATACTAGAGTGCTCTAACCATGCTCCAATAATGATCTAAGTGTGCAATAGTATGAGAGAATGAGAGTGTAAGAGAATGAACTAGAGCTCCACCACAAAATTGTCAAAAAGCTAAACCAGCAAAAGCTGTGAACTAATTTTCTGAGGCCTTTTTATCATTGAGGCCTCTATTTTCTTCAGTTTCCTTCATTTTTCCTCTAACTTCTCCTACATGCAAATCTATGTCTCTTCACCTTCCTTTTATTCTATTTTCCTTTATTTTCATAAATAAATGCCAATTATTGCCTCTTTTCCTTTTACTAGTGCCTTTGCCAATTTCCATAGCCATTAATTATTCCACAAGTGATGCCCGCTAAAGTGTTTTTCCCAATGTTCAGCTTGGAATATGTGTCTCATGACCTTGGTCTTATTTAATGACATAGAAAATCAACCAGGGCTATTACAACAGCGATTATCAAAATTAAAGGTATGCTTTGTGATCAAAGAATTTTGATTTTAATTTACCCCGGTTCAAATTATAGTTATATCAGTCTGACGATGGTGGAAAAACAAAATTTGAGCAAAGAAGAAAACCAAGATTTGTGGCTAGTTTAGCTAGCCACCAAGACCAAAAGAATAGTGAAGTATTTATTAGATCATGTCCTTTTATGCT
The DNA here is from genome assembly GCA_031772625.1 of Pinus tabuliformis. Lineage (NCBI taxonomy): Eukaryota > Viridiplantae > Streptophyta > Pinopsida > Pinales > Pinaceae > Pinus > Pinus tabuliformis. Next base: position 267,470,199 of record CM062820.1, read on the forward strand.
AAACTATGTGGATTAAATAGTTGATTTTAACTTGTTTCCATTGGGTGCATATGATGCACTATTGGGGATGGACTGGTTGTCCTTGCATCAGACTAAAGTAGACTATAATTAAAAGACAACCAAGTGCATTGATGAGAATGGAGAATGAAGGGTGATGCAAGGAAAAATGAAGCCCATATCAGTAAGGCAAATCACAATGATGTAAGCCAAATGAAATTGTTGAAAAGGATGTAAAATATTTGTTGTGAAAATAACTAGCAATTGTGAGAATGATAGTAGCAGTAACTGGCAAGAAAACCCAATTCAAAAACATTATGTTGATATATTTCTAGAAGAGATCCTTGGATTACCTCCACATAGGTAAGTGGATTTATCCATATAATTGTTTCCATTAATTACACCAACATCTAAAATTTTGTACTGGATGAGTACCCAAAATTAATGGAACTAAAGCTACAACTAAAATAACTTTTGGAGAAGGGATACATCAAGCTAAGTGTGGAACCATGGGGTGCACCAATATTATTTGTGAAAAAGAAAGATGGAACACTCAAACTTTGTATAGATTTCAGGTAGTTGAATAAAGTTATCATAAAGAACAAATACTCATTATCATGAAATGATGACTTATTTGATCAATTGCAGGGAGAAACAGTGTTCTCAAAATTTGATTTGAGATCTGGTTATCACCAATTGTATATCAAGAATGAATATATCCATACGACAACATTCTGGATGAGGTATGGCCATTTTGAATTTTTTGTAGTGCCTTTTGGACTGACTAATGTACCTACTATCTTTATGTGCATGATGAATAATGTATTTTGTCTTACTTGGATAAGTTTGTGGTAGTATTTATTGATGATATATTGGTATACTCAAAGACTAAGGAGGAGCATGAGAAGCACTTATTTGTGGTGTTACAATTGCTAAGAGAGCATAAGATATATGAAAAGATCAACAAATGTGAGTTCTTCCAGTCACAAACCTATTATTTGGGACACATCGTCTCAAAGGATGGAGTAGTTGTTGATTTAGAAAATATTAAAGCCACTATTGAATGCCCAACACCAAAGAATGTAACCAAGGTTATATCATTCATTGGTTTGATAGGTTACTATAGGATATTTATTAGAAATTTCTTCAATATTGGTCACGCCATAATAGAATTGTCGAGAAAAGGAAAAAAAATTCTAGATATCTGAGTGCATTGCTAGCTTTAAGCAGTTGAAGTATATGCTCACCCACACACCATTTGCCTACATTAATGGGTAATAGGAATCATTGAATATGATTCCGTTAGAGGATCTCCATGGGACTCAAAATATACAATTCCTATCATCTAGAGTGATCCAGTGAATAAGATTCATGTAGGACTTGACATATTTAGAGATATGGAACAAGAAATGGTAACCATTAGGAAGAATTTAAAAGTGGTTCAAGATAGTTAGAAAAGTTATGCATACCAACATAGATTTTATATAGAATTAAGAGTGGAAGAGCATGTCTACCTACAAGTTAAATCCAAGAGGAGTTCCCTGAAAATTGGATCTTGCACCAAGTTGGAACCATGATTTTATGGTCAAATTTAGATTTTAGAGAGAGTGGGGTCGGTGGCATATAGATTGGTCTTACCTCCTACTATAAAATTTCATGATTTTTTTCATGTTTCTTTGCTTAAAAAGCATGTATAGGATGTTAATCATGTGACTAATTGGTTAGTGCTACAAGTGGAACCAAAAGGATAGTTCCATCCAGAACCTATGTGCATCCTAGATCAAAGGAATATTGGACTCTGAAATCAAGTTATTGAGTAAGTCAAGGTGTGGTGGAGGCACTTTGGCCCCAAGGAAGCCGCATGGGAGATGGTTGATCAAATGAGGGTGACATATCCAATGTGTTTATTGGTTAAGTGAATGTATATGTATATGATTGTAGAATGTTGTGTATATAAATCTCATTGTTGTTTGTACTAGATTAAAGCATTGTTGTAATTGTGCTAACATATAGAAAATCAAGGATGGTTTTCCTCTAATGGGGTGGAGTCCATGACATACTCATTTTACAAATTCCATCTTGTAAATATTCCATGTAATTATTTATCCATAGTTAAATAACTAAGATAAAGGGACACATATTTCAAAGCTTGGGGAATGAGATTGCTTGAGAAACTTGATTATTTTAAATGCTAGTTAGGGAAAATGATTGTTGTGTTTAATGGAGCTAATTATGTTATTAATTCAACTGAAAAGAAGGATGTTCACATGTTCATGTTGTGAAAAACGAAAAGAAAAAAAAAATAATAATAATAATAAAGGTGTGGGCTCAATTGTCCAAGAAGAAGGGGATCCACGTAGACCATGAGAGGAAGAGACAATTTTGTCAGTTGAAATGATGAGGATAAAATATCCTTAGTCAGTTAGAACAATGAAGAGAAGCGAAGAGAAGGGGAGGTCAATGAAAAAACCAAAGGATTCATTCGCTCAAGCAGCGGATCACTAAGAAACAGAGCATCTCAGGATTGAGAGGATTAGCTGTGAAAATAGTATTCAAAAGAGCACCATCTGTTGATAGCTAGCCGAGGAACCCAAGAGGGCTTTTTGGGTGAACATCATAAAGTAGTGGCTTGCCTAAGGCTGAGGAAACCATTGGGAAGTTTGTGGATTGATGAAGCTACTAGCTAGAAAGCATAGACGCTAAGGTATTTGTGAGGGCTGATGAAACACCAGATGTTTCCATGGGGATGAAGAAAGGTTGCTTGACTCACTATGGATGTGCCTAGAAAAGGTGATCCCTATACTCTTATGGTATTTTATCCAATTGATGAATATTCCCATCTTCAAGTGGAATTTCTTCTTCTAAAAGTGAGTTTAATACTCTGTGTTAGAATCTGTATACTAATGCTAACTATATTCTAAAAGAATTGAATAGATGGTGGGAAACGATGGTGTAGCCTTGAGACACCATATTTCCACTGATATTACTCATTGCTCTTGTTTTGAATCCTATTGTGTGTAAATGAATATGTTCCCTATCTTCGGTGTGACTGTTTGTATAAATGGTGAGTGAAGGTGGTGTAGCCTTAGGGCACCTTGTTTAAACTGATATTGTTGGTTGTTTCTCTTAAAGCACCCATCCTCAAGATCTGAAATATGTATCCCTTCCTTTTAGCCAGTTAACTGTGGCTAAATAATTATAGGGAATATTTACAATGTTTAAAAGAGGGAATTTGCAAAACAAGTATGCCACATTTGGTTGTTTTAAGTTTATATCCCAAATCTTCATTGAATATTTAAATGCATCCCAATGTGGTTTCCATAGATACTGTACCTCTAAAATGGTGAAAAAGAAGTATTCTAAAAAGTATCTATCGACCATCTAACTATATACGGTTTAGGAAGTGAAATGCCTAGAATCGACCCATAACTAGTCCTATCATGGAGGCATTAACCAAAAGGTTAAAGAACCATAACATAGAGAACATGGGCTAAAGGGAAACTTTGTGTAATTGAGAAGAAAATCCCAACACCCTCAAAGTTGGTGTCCTTGATATAAAGACAAGCTAAGGCATTAACAAAAGAGTCTTAATGATTTGCATATATGTTGATATGTAACTTAGGGCCTGAAGCACATCTAGAATTAAGGGTCATTCCACTTGGTCATAAGCATCCTTAGATTCCAACTTTATGAAGAGTGCTTTGAGCCCAAGAAAATGAGGTTGCTCCATCCCTTCTTAAATGCAATAACATTATCTAGGATAAACCAACCTTGTATCAAGACTATAGCTTTTTTTTATGTTCTAGGGGGGTATACTTGATTTTGAAAAGTGTTAATGCCTTGATCAAGACCTTGCAAGAGACATTGAGAAAATTAATCAACCACCAACTAGTATCGAGTTCAGGGTATCTAGATTTGGGGATAAACTTGAAAAAATCATAGTTGATGATGACCCCATGAGAATTTTTACAAAACATATTTTTAAATATGGGGAATCTCATGTCCAACACAAACTTAGGTGGATTTGAGGAATTCACAAAGAAAGACATCAAGTCTTGGGGACTTATCATCAACCATCACCATTATGACTTCCATTAACTCAACTAGGTTCAAATCTTGGTCACATATTCTTTTTTTCTCATGAAAGACCTTCATCGGTATGGGGAAAATATGTGTATGGTTGAATTTCATTCATTATCTGCACCCTAAGACTTGAAAACAATATAATAATGGACCACAAGTTCTTTCTCAATGTACTCACGGTTGGTAACCCTTCCAAAAGGATTTTTAAGTGCATGGAGCTTCTTAGAAGCTTCCTTAATGGTTGAAATTTTGAAAAGATAATTTGTGGGCCAATCCCCAATCTTGAGCCAAATTAATATACTTTGAATATGGGCATTCGATGCATGCCAAAATTCATTTTCCTTCAAAAAAATCGTGGAGTTCGGCCACCCTAGCTTAAAAAAAAAGAGTAAAATGGAATTATCTAAATATAAAGGAAGCCTCTCTAAATTCAACCACGGATTCTTGGTTATGAGATTGCTAGACAACGAAGAATCACTAGTCAAATCCTTAAAGAAAAGCCATGATTCATCCTAGCACATCATTCCACCATTTGATCCACCCATCTTCTACAAAGGGTCAAGGCAACAAGTCCCATATTCAAAGAATGACTTGAATACAAGATGGGTGTTGCATATAATTATTTTTGGCAGGGATTAAATAAATTAGTAGTCATCATAGGTTCTATGCATAATGGCACTAATTGTATATAGTATTTTTAGTATCTAAAGTGGGATTATTACAATAAATAAATAACAAAAACAATCATTGGGACGCCTACGCAAGAAGAATAGATTGCACCTTTAAGATATGGAATGAGACCTATGCATAAAATGTGCCCAAAAGATAATAATGTGTTTTGATTAATAATTTATTGGACAATAATAAGGAAAGACCCTTTTTAAGAAAACCATCATCTAGCATCTTAACGGTGAGTCACGATTGCATGTAACTAACACTTTCAACTAACTTAGCCATTAGTCATAATTGTGATAACTCACATATTTAAGCAGCAAAAATTTTAAGAATAAAGTTGATCCGAATGGGATCCTTAAACATATTTCATGACTGTTTCAAATTATGTCAGATCAAATCTTATGAATAACAAGCTTATCAGAAATGACCTCTGGACAATGGCAATTGTGGCCAGCATGGAACAACGAGGACCCTCGGTCAAAGCGCGCTGACCGTTGGCCCATGGAGACCACACATGGATGCAAATTGGAAATCGAAATCCTGGATCCAGAAACAGAGGCAGTTTGTAATACGTGATTGCAGGACAAAACCCCCAGAGAAGGAAAGCCTCGAATGCTCGGTGATGAGGGAAAACAGGAAACCGTGTAGAAAACATCAGAAGGCGGGTCTCACGCCAAAAACCGGCAAGATATCACATGCACTTTGAGCGGTAAGCGGGTTTGGATGAGATCAACACGATGCCATACACTGGGCGACGCGTGTCTAGTGGATGAGAGAGAAAACCGCATACATAAGCAAATTACCCACGCGATATAGATGGAGACCGTAGGATTTGGAGGCTCCAGATCAACGACGGAGAATTAACCCGATGGATGACCGGATTCGACGGGAAAATAGAATGAGGCACATAAATATTTGAGGTCCGGCATGACTGATGAGCTGGCAAGAGAATCAGTTTTGCAGGCAAATCCTAGAGTAAGGGAAGTAACGACCGTTTGAAGAAAACTGACACACAGTTTGCAAGGTGATAAGTGGCCACCTCTCTATGTAGCGTTACACAACGATGATGACGCAGAGCAAGGAATTCCAGCAGACAGTGGTAGGCGATCCAGAGAGTCAGGAAGAAGAAACAACAGTCATGGAGCAGATTGGCTTTAAGCCACGAACAGACAAAGAGCAGAGAGAGACACAGAAGAAGAGAGAAAAAAGTGAATTGCAGAGAACAAAGAAGCCGAGATGACCTACAAAGCAAAGGCATCATTGAGCAAACAGAACAGAGAGAGTCCGAGAGTCTATGAACTCCAGAAAAGTCTTGAGAGGTTCAAGCAACTCCTCTATGTAGACCTGTCAGGTATTAAGTACCAAATTAGACTCATACCACTGAGACCAATCGAGGTCAAGATCTAGTAAGGGAGAGTCTGTGTACTCTAGAGGCTTGGGGGATCCAAGTACCACCCTCCTAATCATCATTTGATAAGTGAGACTCAAATTGAGCTCCTTATTGTAAAATATCTGCTTTAAGACACAATAGAAAAGGCCACCACTGAAGGCTGGACCAGGAGACATAGCCCAGGAGGATTGGGTGAACTCCTTATAAAATATGTTGTGTTTTTATATTTGCTTACTGTGTTTCTCTTGCTGTTTCAAGTGTCTGTGTATTTCGCAATCTTATCGTTCTGTTGCCTAAAATAACATAGACACACCCCAGCACATGAGTCTATAATACCTTCATTAATTAACTGAGATCATTCACGAGTGATTCCAGATCAAAAGTTGCGTGGTAAAATTTACCATTAATCAAGTGAAATTATAACTTTCACAAAATTTGTATTAAATTTGAAAAAACATTTCTCTAAAAAGGGGTTGAGTTTGGGTACTTATTAGTTTACTCCAATATCAATGGACTATTTATTAAATATGAAAAATTGAATTTGTCCACTTATTAATCGAATCCAATGTAAATAGACTATTTACTAGATATGAAATAATTACAATATTTATTTTCTAAGCAAGAACACCTAAATGAACCTATAGACAAAATTCTTATCAAATTTAGAGGAAAAAATCACTATAATAGAGTTGAATTTGTCCACTTATTAACTTACTCCAACACCAATTCACCATTTATTCAATGCGAAAAGTTGAATGTATCCACTTTTTAACTTTAATATCAAATGATCATTTATTAAATATGAAATAATTACAATACTTCTCTTCTCGAAAGTTGCAAAACTTATTATAAGTGACTTATCAATCATCATTGAAAATAGTTATCACTTACTGCTATCCATTTATGTGTGTAAAGAGACTCATTACCCTTATTCAAGGAAAATCATGCCACCAAAAAGAACCCATCAATTGATGATTTTGGGTATTAGGTCATTAACCCATTTTTCTTACATCCAAGGAGAACAAGTTTATAATCAATGAACTAATTTTTTTTTTTGAAGTTAGGCATCTTGCATTACGTTAAATGAAAATTAGATAGGCCAACAATTTTATGCTACTGGTCTACCCAAAGGGAAATCAACCCAGTAACATAAGTTCAAAGTCTTGAGGTTTCTAAGATGTAGTCTATCTGGAGCATCTTTTAAATATAAACTTATAAAAATAGGCTAGTTGTGCTAGATCCTACTATACATTGACATGAGAAGACAAGAATGACTATTGGTTCTTCAAGAAAAAAACTAGTGAGTCATAACAACTATTGGGTAGAATCTCTAGGCATCTGCAGTAGTGGGTCACTACCTTCATCTCAGGAGAATGAGATGTCAGTTGATCTCTTGGCTAGAATGGTCAGCGTGTGGTCTATTGTCAAATTTTCTACCAACTTTTCCAATCTAAAAGATTTCTCTTGTTGAGTTGTTTTGTACCTCCATATGTGGCCTGCAATATTTAAAAGAAGTTTAACCTTGAGTCGTCTTCATGCCATGATTTATGAAGTGATGGGAATGCATGCACTGTGCCAAGTATGGAGGGCGCCACAACCCCATTTTGTCTGCATTAGCAACATATGAAGGTGAGGTGTAACTCCCACGAGTCATCATTGCAAGTTGGTGAGTCAGGCACACCAATTGAGCGCGTTTAACTGACAACTCAGCATGAGTCAGCGTGGGCGCATGGAGGCGAAACAAACTGGATGCATTTAACCGGCGAGTCAAGGGCACGCCTGCATGATGCGATGAGCTGACTGAATGAGCCAAGGAGTGATCGCACAAAAGTCGTTTGCGAAAATGACTAAGTGTTGGAGGGTTGGCGAGTTTATATGGGTGGGAGGTCCCACACATGGGTGCCGCACACCATGGCTGACATAGTAAAATTGGTGAAACGATGGGTGAGAGGTCAGCTTGACTAAAAGTTGAAGCCCATACTTAGATTGAACCACCATATATATTGGCAGATGGATGGTGGCGAAATGGGAGAAGTCATCACACTTCAACGCAAAGGTGTTCATGGTTTATGGGAGAACCACACGAGCGAAGAAGTGGGAGGATAAGCCCACTAGACAGGCGGAGTGAATAGAACAGTGCAGCAACATAGTTCATGGCTCGGTTAGTAGAGTTATCCACAGGGCAGGACGGACCAAGTGGACAAGTCGCAGGTCGCCACACGGCCTAGGAAGCAGAGTTATAGCGGCGGACGACCGAACAAGTAGTGCAGGGTTTGGGTGAACGGACTCGTGGGTAGGGCGACATGGGGTAAGGGTGCCTGCGGTTGGAATGACGAGTCGTGGCAGGTGTGCCCATGGTGAGACAACACTAGTTCACAGGCAGGTGTGCCCGTGGTAGGGCAACGAGCTAGTGGTATGTGCGACAGGCACGACGGGGCATTCGGTGGGAATGAAACAAAGTGTGCGGTGTTGAAACTCGAGCAGGCCTACATGGTGCAGCAACCGGGTCGGTGGACTGACCGAGCTGCACGGAGGCCTCCCTTTGTAAGTTTTTAAAAGACTCAATTGAGCCATGCTCATGGGGAAATTGTAAAAACAACAATTATATGTTATTTACTTGCATACAATGTGTATTTCATCTCTTGCATGATTTTATGGTTATTAATGTATTTTGCAAATTAAGAAGTTTAAGTGGAAAAATATGTGAATGTTAGGCATAGTCCAAAAAACAACTTAGAAATAAAAAAGTTTAAGTGTTTAGCTGGTTCCGTACATTGTGCAACTCGTGAAAACTGAGTTCGGGGTGTGACAGATGGTATCAGAGGAAATTGCAGAGACTAGGTATGTATGCAGTCTGAAGTTTTGAACAGGAAATCTTGGATTCATAGTTTGGGTTTCTTGGAATTGGTGGTTCATGGCAAGACCATCCAAGCGTTGGTGGACATGGGTGCCACACATAACTTCATGACTACACGTTTAGCGAAGGAAGTTGGGTTGTAGATTTTCCCATCAGATGTGGAGGTCAAGGCAGTGAACTCAAGGGCTAAAGTGGCAGGATTGGCACACGAAATGCCAGTTCGAATCAAAGACTAGCAGGGTCAGTTGGACTTCACAGTGATGGAGATGAACTATTTTGATATGATATTGGGGCAGGATTTCTTGAAGGGAAATAGAGTGGTTATTTTCCCCTTCTGCGATGAGATTATGCTGATTGGAGGATCACAGACTTGGACTTTGCCTACTCATAAGCAAAGGAAGGAAGTCAAGGTGCAGCATGTTTCTACACTAAGTTTGGAGAAGGCTATGCGGGAGTCAGATGTAGAGACATATACGATGGTCATCAGAGAATTTGATAGTGATGATGGAGTGGGATGCCTGTTCCAGCTGAAATTTCTAAGGTGCTGGCCAAGTATGCAGATTTGATGCCCGATGAGCTACCAAAGAAACTTCCACCAAGGCATGCAGTGGACCATAGCATTGAGCTAGAGCCAGGGAAGCAACCTCCAGCCAAAGCTCCTTATCAGTTGTCAAGACTGGAATTGAAGGAGTTGAAATGACAGTTAAAGGAGTTAACTGATGCAAGTTTCATAAGACCTTCAAGGTCCCCCTATGGAGCTCTAGTATTATTCCAGCAAAAGAAAGATACGAATGAGCTACGGATGTGTTGTGATTATCATGATCTCAACAAGAAAATGATAAAGAACAGGTATCCTTTTCCATTAGCTGCAGATTGCTTCGATAAGCTTGTGAAAGCCTGAGTGTTTTCCAAGCTAGATTTGAGGCATGGGTACTATCAGGTGTGGATAGTGGAAGGAGATGAGAGGAAGACCGCGATTGTGACAAGGTATGGAAGCTTTGAATTCCTTGTTATGCCATTTGGGTTGTGTAATGCTCCTGCTACGTTTTTCACTTTGATGAATGATGTACTACATCCATACTTGGATTCGTTTGTAATAGTATACTTGGATGACATCGTGGTGTACAGTGATAACATGGAGGATCATAAGAAGCACTTGGTTTTGGTGTTTGAGGCACTGAACAAGAGTTAGTTGCACTTCAAGAAGTCGTTTGCCCAAACCAAGATTCTGTTCCTTGGACACATTATGGGTCAAGGGTACATACAGATGGAGCTGAATAGGGTGAAGGCGATAGAGGACTGGGTTGAACCGAAGAATGTCCATGATATGAGGGTGTTTTTGGGCATGACCAACTACCAACGAAAGTTTGTAGAGGGGTACTCCAAAGTGACCTCGTCACTGACAGAGCTTTTGAAGAAGGATAAGCGATGGAATTGAATGGAGAAATGTCAGATGACATTTGATGACTTGAAGAAGAGAATGGTTTTAGAACCGATACTGAAGTTACCTAACTTTGAGTGACCGTTTGAGGTACACACAGATGCTTCAGATTTTGTGATAGGAGGAGTTCTTATGCAGGATGGGTATCTTGTGGTGTATGAGAGCCAGAGGTTGTAGGATAGAGAACAGAGGTATCTGATTCATGAGAAGGAGATGATTGCGATCATCCACTATTTGCAAGTATGGAGGCATTACTTGATTGGGAAGCCTTTTGTTGTCAAGACTGACAACGTTGCAACAAGTTATTTTGCATCACAACCAAATTTGTCAGTGAAGCAAGCTTGTTGGCAGAGTTTGACATGACTATTGAGTACAGGCCGGGTAGACTCAATGCAATTGCAGATGCCCTTAGTAGGAAGGGACAATTAGTAGCATTGGAGGGGGAGGAAGACCAGGCAGCATGAAGTAGAAGTCGGTTACAGATGACAGAAGAGATGAAAAATAAGATCAAGGAGAGCATTGAGACTTATACTCAGGCGCAAAATATTGTGAAGTAGATAAAGGAGGGGAAGACACGAAAGTTTTTTCTCCAAGATGGACTCTTATTCTTTGGGAACCAACTCTATGTTCCAAAGACATCTGGACTTAGGAGACACCTTTTGAAGGAGTGCCATGATTCTCCATGGGCTAGCCACCCAGGGCAACGTTGTTCTTTGGCATTGTTGGAGAGAGGATTCTTTTGGGAGAAGATGAGGGAGGATGTAGAGGAGTATGTGCACACATGTATTATTTGTCAGCAGGACAAATCAGACACCCAGAGGCAGGGAGGGTTGTTGTAGCCTTTACCAATTCTAGAGAGACCATGGATGAGTGTCTCGATGGACTTCATCACTCAGTTACCGCAAGTGCAGGGGTGCAATGGAATTATGGTCGTGGTTGATCGTTTTTCAAAGTATGTTGTCTTCATTCCAATGAAGATACCTTATGGAGCTGAGAAGATTGCAGAGTTTTTCTTCAAGAAAATAGTGAAGTATTGGGGGATGCAATTGAGCATTGTGTCGGATCGAGATCCGCAATTTACAGGCAGATTTTGAACTACATTGTTCAAGCTAGTCGGGACAGAGTTATTGATGAGTTTGAGTTACCATACACAGACATATGGGTAGACTGAGCGAATCAATGCATTACTGGAGGACTACTTGAGACATTATGTGATGGCTGATCAGAAGAATTGGCCTGAACTCTTGGATGTGGTTCAGTTCAGCTACAACATGCAAAAGAGTTTCACAGCAGGGTATAGTCCATTTGAGTTGGTAAATGGACAGTTGCCAGTCGCTCCTCACGCCGTATTGATGAGAGGTTTCTTGAGAAGTCCTCATGCGAAGAAATTTATGAAGGCATGGGATGAGACCTTCGAGTTGACACAGTTGCGCTTGCATGAAGCTGTAAGGAGGATGAAGAAATTGGCAGATAAGGATAGGTGGGATGCACACTTCAGTGTGGGAGATATGGTTTTTCTCAAGATTATCGAAGATCAATTTCAGCCACCTAAGGGGACTGTGAGATCTTTGACAAGGAAGTATGAGGGGCCATTTCGGGTTAAGAAGCGAGTGGGAGAAGTTTCCTATGAGTTGGAACTTCCACGCCACATGCATTCAAAACATCATGTTTTCCATATCAGTTAGTTGAAGAAGTTTCAACTTGATGAAAAACATCCAGACAGGGTGGAGCCACCAAGGGGACCAACCATGATTGTTGATAGACCGAACCTTGTTTTGGAGAAGATCCTGGATCTTTGAACAACAAGACTTGGGAGTAACATGAGACGGGAATTTCTCATTAGATGGAAGGATGCACTGGAGGAGGATAGCTGGGAGACAGAGGAATCACTGTGGAGGTGGAAGAAAAAGATTGTGAAGTACGACAGGGAGCTACAGAGGATAGCCGGATTGCCAAGGACGAAAATGTCTTTAAGGGGGGAGAATGTAACACCCACAAGTCATCATTACGAGTTGGTGAGTCGGGTGTGCCAACCGAGTGTGCTTAACTGACGAGTCGGCACGAGTCAGTGTGGGCATACGGAGGCGAGATGAGGTAGACACGTTTAACCAACGAGTCAAGGGCATGCGCCACACGATGTGATGAGTTGACCGAATGAGCCATGTGTTGGGTGGTCCCACACATGGGTGCCCCACACCATGGGAGACGTAGTAAAATTGGTGAAACAATGCATGAGAGGTCGGCTTGACTAAAAGTCGAAGCCCCTAGTTAGATCGAACGACCATATATATTGGTAGAGGGATGGTGGAAAAATGGGAGAAGTCATCACACTTCAACACAAAGGTGTTCATGGTTTATGGGCGAGCCACCCGAGTGGAGAAGTGGGAGGATGAGCCCGTTGGACGAGTGGAGTGAATAGAACAGCGCAACAGCACAGTTCGTGGGTCGGGTAGCAAAGTTAGCTGCAGGGTGGGATGGACCAAGCGGACGAGCCGCAAGTCGCCACATGGCACAGGCAGCAGAGTTATAGTGGCAAACGACTGAACAAGTAGTGCAGGGTAAGGGCGCCTACTGTCACGCCCCTACACCTGCGGTAGTCTTCCAACCGCTTGTAGCAAGGTGCGGCACCACCGAACGCTTTCTTTTCACCAATACTAACATTCGTGGACTACATCTACTTTCACATTAACATTAGTTAGCTTGTGTTTCGCAACCAAGTAAACATACAGTTATCCTTTATACTTAATGAAGCCCATACTCATTCATTATCATCATGCAATTATACCAAGAACAACAAGAATTGCAACAAGTATAAAGGGGAGGGGCAACTCCCCGTAATGTGAGTCTGCCCGACAATATATTAAGAATATTAGTTTTACAATGTACAAGTGTGCCTTGCCAAACCAAGTCTACACTTAGCCAAATATTACAATAGAGAGGAAACCCTACCTTTTACAATACATGTGCACCCTTGCACAAAGAGTAGTGCTCACCCGAGCCACTTAAATCCTCTTCACCAAGTCCTGCACAAATCCGCACATATACCGAACCTCGGGCACACTTGCCCACACCTCAACCGACACAAGACAAGTCCAAATTGCACCTTAGATAGTGCGCATGAGCTATGCGTAGCTCCTATCTAAATCTGCGCAATTCTCCTTTACCCTTTCCTCTTATGCGTAGAGAGTGATGAGAGTTCGATTGTGAAATGAGCTCTAAGCTCCACTTACTTATATCCATCTTAGCGTGGGTTTTACATGGGGTGTGCAGCCCCTTGGCCGACCCCCAAAACCACTATCATGCGCCCATAAGACTTTACACAAGTCGTCTTCAAGTCTTATCCATCGCATATATATATTATGTTTTTTCAACACTTAGTCGCATAAGTGTCTCGCCCTTTTTTCGCACCAATCGTCGCATTATGTCTGTAGCCCGTCACATTGTCGTTTCGTGTGCGCCCGTGCGCCTGCGCGCTCGCCCGCGCCCTCGTGCACGATGACTCGCCGGCGCCCGTCGCACCCGCAACTCGAAGGCCTTACATCCTCCTCCACCTAAAATCGTTGTCGTCCTCGACAACATACCATCCCGGTAGCCATCCACCAAGATCATCATCATCCATGATGTCAACTCCTCCACATAAGGCAAACATCCCTGCAACATATGTAGAGCCTCATCTCCATCATGCCTCGACTTAGTGACCAACTGCCACCAAGCTCACCATACCAAGGTATGCACCTCAATGGTATGCTCTCCATCAGATATCATCTCGATCCATGATCATCGACCCCTCTGCCACAATCTCTACTGCAACATCTCGTGTCGACCTCATCATGTGTCTCCATGTGAACCTCTGCCATGATACTCCAGCACAATGCCAACACATCTCTGTACACTACGCGTCCCCATGTCTGAACTAGTTGGGTAGCTAATCCAACCATCACGCTCAATCCATGAGAGTGAACATCCTCATGCCATCATCAGTTGTTCCTCAAACATCTGCCACATCCTTGACTCCTCCAGAATCCATCTCCATAATCCATGCTCAGCTCCATGGAAACTCCATCCATCTGCAACATGCTCCATATAACCAACCTGATGTCCATGGCTTTAGTTGTCCATGATGTCCAACTCATGTAGAATCCATCTCAACCTCTGGCCATTTTTATCCAAGTCTGCATCTGTCATAAGGAAGCCTCCTCCATGTGAAGAGACCATCTCATCAAACCGACTCTCGATGTGCCACATCTAGGTCCATGATGCAATCCTTTATCATCTCTACAATGTGCCATCCCTCAAGTCACCCATAGAAACAAGTATGCACTTGTCTCACCTATCCATGTGCCAAAAGTAGTTGAGTCTCGGCTCAACTCATGCCCAAGTCAAGGCATCATCATCATCGTAACTTCATCACTCCAAAGTGTCTCATATTGATCCTCCACATCAAGTCACTCTTCCATGTCATGCCCATACATGTACTTTGGAAGTATGCATCCCATACTGCATCAAAGTCTCCTGACCTCAGTTCCTCAATGCATCAGATCCTCTAAGTCCACCATATATGAAGTCCCTAAAAGTCACAACAACTCATGTCATCATGAGCTCCATAAGTCATCTCCAACCAACATCTCCATGTAGTAGGAATGCTCCATAATCTGCTCACAACTCCATCCAAGTCCATGGCCTTGTTTTACAAGAGTGCACAACCTCTCCATCGGCTAATAAGTAAAACATCTCCATGTCACATCAGCAAATCCACCTGCACAACATCCCTGCCTTGGCACTCCTCATTGGATGTCCATGACACCTCTACAAGTGCTCCCACACAATGTCCCTGCATAAGACTGCCATGCTCCATGCCTCCAACCTGATGTCCATGACTAAGTTGTCCATGTAGTCCAACCAAGTAGACCCATCACAACAATCGGTCATCCTCATCCAAGCTGCAATCTTCGGTCTAGTGAACTCGGTCACCCAACCATATCATCATGTCATGAGTCCCTCCATCATAGCTCCTCCACCAAAGTGTCCACCAAGACTATCTCTTGGTCTCGGCCATGAGAAGTCCACCCAAGCATCATCATGTGTGCCCTCCAATCTGTCCATGAGTCATGTCGGGCACTTAGCCATGTGGCTAAAGCATGACCCAATCATCCACAACGATCATCAAGTTCCACCCTTGTCAAGGGCCTTTGTACCTTCTACCATAAGGTCACAAAAAACCCCAACAAGTCCTGCAACAATCAACAATCCTTGCTTCTCCATACAAGGTTCCATCATAGTCATCCATGGCAAGATCCTCCATAGCATTGGCAAACTGGTTTTGCCCTTCCCTACATACGGTCCATCTACCAAATGCCCAAATGAACCACAAGTATCAATACTTACTTCATCATCATGAGGCTCTTCCTCATTCATCCATGTCTGCAAACTGCACGATCCTGGTCCAACTTGATCATTCTCAAGTTCATCCTCCATCATGGTCATGTCTGCAACATCTTCAAGCATCACGGCTTCCTCTTCCTTGATAGCACAATCTGCAACTTCACCTTGCTCCATTGTCCAACCAAGTTGAAGAAGCTCGTCTTCAACATTCTTTTCCAAGACTTCAAGTTCCTTTCGAATCCGGGGATTCTCTTCTTTCAACCGCTTCAACCTGTATAAGGTAAGCAAGAGCTTCCGTTCACCTTCTCCCAAACTTGCTATGCCTTGTCGTTCAGCTTGGTCCAAGCACTAGGCTTCACCTCTGCTAAACCTGCTTCCACTGTCACGAGCAACCGTGCTCAAACCGAGTCTTGAAACTACCTTCAAATGCTTCAACACCTGAACCTTGTTCAAGTCTCAATATCACCTGTCAAGTTTCCAAGTGCATGCACACTTGCTTCACCCAGCTTCCTACAAGACTTCTCCAAGTCTTCAGACTTGCTCTGATACCACATGTCACGCCCCTACACTTGCGGTAGTCTTCCAACCGCTTGTAGCAAGGTGCGGCACCACCGAACACTTTCTTTTCACCAATACTAACATTCGTGGACTACACCTACTTTCACATTAACATTACTTAGCTTGTGTTTCGCAACCAAGTAAACATACAGTTATCCTTTATACTTAATGAAGCCCATACTCATTCATTATCATCATGCAATTATACCAAGAACAACAACAAGTGCAACAAGTATAAAGGGGAGGGGCAACTCCCCGTAATGTGAGTCTGCCCGACAATATATTAAGAATATCAGTTTTACAATGTACAAGTGTGCCTTGCCAAACCAAGACTACACTTAACCAAATATTACAACAGAGAGGCAACCCTGCCTTTTACAATACATGTGCACCCTTGCACAAAGAGTAGTGCTCACCCGAGCCACTTAAATCCTCTTCACCAAGTCTTGCACAAATCTGCACATATACCGAACCTCAAGCACACTTGCCCACACCTCAACCGACACAAGACAAGTCCAAATTGCACCTTAGATAGTGCGCATGAGCTATGTGCAGCTCCTATCTAAATCTGCGCAATTCTCCTTTACCCCTTCCTCTTATGCGTAGAGAGTGATGAGAGTTCGATTGTGAAATGAGCTCTAAGCTCCACTTACTTATATCCATCTTAGCGTGGGTTTTACATGGGGTGTGCAGCCCCTTGGCCGACCCCGAAAACCACTATCATGCGCCCATAAGACTTTACACAAGTCGGCTTCAAGTCTTATCCATCGCATATATATATTATGTCGTTTCAACACTTAGTCGCATAAGTGTCTCGCCCTTTTGTCGCACCAATCGTCGCATTATGTCTGTAGCCCGTCGCATTGTCGTTTCGTGCGCGCTCGCGCGCCCGCCCGTGCACCCTCGCGCTCGCCCGCGCCCTCGTGCACGATGACTCGCCGATGCCCATCGCACCCACAACACGAAGGCCTTACACCTACAGTTGGAACGATGAGTCGTAGCAGGTGTGCTGGCTGTGAGACAACATGACCCTGCAAGCAGGTGTGCCCGCGGTAGGGAGATGAGCTAGTGGTATGTGCGTTGGGCATGACAGGGCGCTCGGTGGGAACGAAACAAAGTGTGCGGTGTTGTAACTCGAGCAGGTCTTCATGGTGCAGCGGTCGGGTCGGTGGACTGGTCGAGCAGCACAAGGCCTCCCTTTGTAAGTTTTTAAAAGACTCGGTTGAGCCATGCTCCCGAGGAAATTGTAAAAACAACAATTATATATTATTTACTTACATACATTGTGTGTCTTGTCTCTTGCATGATTTTATGGTTATTAATGTATTCCACACATTAATAAGTTAAAATGGAAAAATATGTGAATGTTAGGCATAGTCCGAAAACAACTTAGAAATAAAAACATTTAAGGTTTAGCCGGTGCCGCACATTGTGCAACTTGTGAAAAAAGAGTTGGCGGCGTGACACACGGGGAGGAATGCCCACTCCTTGGCACCTTCCTTCACAAGAGAGCCAAAATTCCTTTTTTTCATTACTAAATTTTAGGGTTGTCTACCCAACCTTCAAATTTGCTCGGACAGCCAAAAATGGTTGGAATCCGACAAAAAGAAATTAGAAAAATCTAGCAGTGGGAATGTTTGAATTGAATTTTTAATGGTGGAAATGGATTCAACACCATCAAAAACCTCTGGGGCACCCAAAATATTGAAGTTTGACAGTTGTAACCTGGATTTACAAAAATTCCTACCATATTTTATCAAAATCTCGCTGAAATTTCCATAGTATTTTGGGTAAATTTAAAGGTTGGGTAGACTATGACCTAAATTTCCATCAACTAAAATTATTCATTTTTTAATATTATTTAACAATAATCTCATCCATGATACACAATTTGATCTCTTATTAAACTGGTTTTTTATTTTATTTTATAATACTAGTTTGAATTGATTTCTTTTAATAATATTAATTTAGATCTATTTCTGAGATTTTTTATTTTTATTTTTTATAATACTAGTCTAGGTCCATGATCTAC
This sequence comes from Pinus tabuliformis, assembly GCA_031772625.1. Lineage (NCBI taxonomy): Eukaryota > Viridiplantae > Streptophyta > Pinopsida > Pinales > Pinaceae > Pinus > Pinus tabuliformis. The sequence continues at coordinate 267,488,614 of CM062820.1, forward strand.
CAAGCATGAGAAATCTCTTTTAACTCTTAAAAGAGTTTGAATCTCAGAAAATCTAAAGTTATAAAATAGATATAACTTAGTTTAATTATTAATTATAATTATAATTATATTTTTTTTACCCAATCAAAATGTTAAAAAACCATTACAACATTTCATGCCAGGAAATTTTATATATTTTAAAACCATTACAACATTTCATGCTAGAAATTTTATATATTTTAATTTATTTTAACCAGGGAAATGTTTAATAAACATTACCACTAAACTGGATATCACTAACTACCATTATTAGAAAATAATAAATTTCCGGCCGGAGCACCCTGATCTGACTGAAATTCCTTATTATACGTCCTCAGGGGTCTACAACACCACTCCGGATCGGACCATCATTTTAGAGGGGCAAACGTATATATTTTTTATACATATACTTTTGTTTTCATATTTAGATTTCAACCGACATTAGACCATTACTGAGACGCAACTCCATAAATAGAGAAGAATTTGAAAGCACGGGAATTCGGACCGATTATCTCCACCTGTTTATCTCCACCTGTTTGCCTTTCTATTCTTACTCCAACGTGAACATCCTTGAGCGCTCCGCATTGTTGGTCTGACAGGTGTGGACAGGTCGGGCCTTTGTTTTGTTTGATTGATTTTCACAGTGAAATATGACTGAGTTGTACTGTTGAAGGTCCGAGGGCATTGCCGATGTATTTACCCTTTAATATCTATATATGGTCATAGATCATAAACGATTTATTTCTGAAACATGACAGCCATCACAATGTACTCTTGAAGGTCCGAGGGCATTGCCGATGTTTTTACCCCTTAATATCTATATATAGTCATAGATCATAAACGATTTATTTCTGAAACATGACAGCCATCACAATCAAAACTAATTGAGTCATCACTCCTTACCTTTGTAGCGATGTTAGTGTTTCTTGTATAATTTTCAGAAGATAGTAATCAGAATACTCTGTTTATGACTTTTCAGAGACAGAAATCATATAGTAATCAGAATACTCTGTTTATGACTTTTCAGAGAAAGAAATCAAAATACTCTGCTTATTACTTTTACCTATTTCATTGATTTTTTTGTTTGGATCATCCATGGCTATTTGAACACGCGACCTACTTTTCATGAATTTAATAAACAACCAGAAAACCAACTAGGAAGAGTTGTTGTAAGCTGATGGGTACTAGGAATAATTGTTGTAAACTGATGGTTAATGTCACTGGATGTAATCATGTAAATTTTCAAAATGGTTTAGCAAAGGCAAAGAATACTGAAAAGGATGAATCCTTAAAGCTAATTAGTCAACCTCTTTCTGCTTTGAAAATAGGGCAAACACTACCAATGATTTGATGCCTATTTCAGTTTGCTAGAGAGTGCTTTTGTTGTATCAGAAATAGTGTACTATATGTTTTAACCCTAGAACATGACACAGCATGATTTAGGTTGTGGTTGGTACAGTGATACTTGATAGTTGTAAATATTTACTTGGACAGGTGAAAAGATTCAGATTTTGGATGCTTTACTAATGCTTCAGACTAACTTTTAACTTCTCACACTAGGTATAGTCTACTTTGACATGGAATATCTCAACTCTATGCAAGATCAGTCCCACCAAGATATCATCCTTGATATATTTGTTTTTGAGTTTTTTTAGTGTCTTAGATACCTCTTTAAGCTGCAACTTGTCCCTATGTCTTTCACTTGGTTATTTTATTTGAATAAGAATCTCAAACCCATTGACCCAAGTTAGCTTTGCTTTTCCTGCATCTTTCATTGTTGATGTTCTTAGGCTGATGACATCTTTTATTATTGATGTTCTTAAGCTGATACAGGCTAGGAGTTCTTTAGTCTTTTTCGATTTTATAGTGTGTGCTCTTTTCAGGCTATGCTACTGTATTCTCCATACTATTCTTCACAACTCTCTGAAAAATATTTGAACAGTAATAAATTCTCTTTCTTCTCATCTTGCTCAATTTCCTGTCATAAGCACATTTAGCTTTGGATACTTCACAATGAACAGTTGGATGATTTTTCTAACCAGGGCATGGGTTTCAATAGTCCTTTTTTAATGCAGTGAAATTACTGCTGGTCATAGAGTTTTATTCCCGTCAATCTTGAATGGAGAGTGAAATGAAAAGCTTCTTACTTTTGGTTACAGAATGATTAATATTATTAAGATAAAGGATAAACAAAGAGGAGCCGTTGATGGCAGACCACCAGCAAAGAAGCAGAAGCAGAGCCCTGGTGAATTGAGGTTGCATTCAGGTTGGTACATATCTCAATCTATTTCTTTTCCTGGTATATTTTAAAATCATCAAGCGGAGAATGCCATTCTATGACTCATCTTCTTCATTAGACTTAGAAAAAGTCATCCATGGGACTGAATGTTTCCTCTGTTTGAGTGCTGGCCTATATTTTCGAATATGGTGTCCTTAGGTAAATTAGAATACAACAGAAGCATTTCCTGATTATAGGCACAACGGACCAGTATATATAATCATTGGGCCTTCCCATTCTATTGGATAGAAAGGGAAACTTCATAGTAGTCTTGAGAGGATCAAAATTGGGCCTTCCCATTCTATTGGACAGAAAGGGAAATTTCATAGTAGTCTTGAGAGGATCAAAAACTTTGTGACTAAAATCGGAGGACAATCTGTATGTCTGTATCAACTGGAGGACCTGAAATATGTTGTACTATTAGGCTATTGAGTTTGACATTATTTAATTGTTTTCTCTCATTTCTTGTAAGCTAATTGATTATTAGGAAAATTACAGATATCAGTGAATTGAACCTGCCAAAGAACGCCAACATATCATTTCCAAATGGAAAGGATGATCTCATGAACTTTGAAATTGTGCTTCGACCTGATGAAGGATACTATAAGTAAGCCAAATATAAACTTGGGTTTCATCTGAATTAGGTTTTGAAAGAATATTATTAATCTGAATGATTTCCTGATATTGAATATTGTGTAGAGGTGGCTCCTTTTTGTTTACTTTCAAGGTATCTTCACTTTACCCCCACGATGCACCAAAGGTGAAATGTAAGACAAAGGTACGAGCATTGGAGATATTTCCATGAAAATATTTTTCTTCTAGGAAATAATTTTGGGAAGTTCTAAATAAATATATGGATCTCAGCTATCTATTTCTTAGTTTATCATTTTTAATCTCTACTCAGATTTATCACCCCAATATTGACTTGGAAGGCAATGTCTGCCTCAATATTCTGCGTGAAGACTGGAAGCCTATTCTGAATATCAACACCATCATTTATGGGTTGTATCATCTCTTCACAGTAAGCTGCCTGATTTCTGAAATTTCTCAAATCACAGCGTATTATTGATTGTAATATATGTAGTTACGAAGCATTTGCACTTAGATTTTGAAATTGTGGTGGCATTTGCAGGGAACTGTGGTTTAGCTTGCAGCATATATCATATTTATATTAAACAAAATTTTGCCCTGATGAGCGTTCTGTCTTAGTCATATACACCCATTACATAATCAGAGATCTTTCATCCACAAGCTTAAATAAGACGTGACAAAGGATGTTATTTTAAGTTTGGGTTTATTTTCCTCTCTAGTTGTTTAGTATGGTTCCTGCTTTACCGAAGATTAAATAAAAAGAGCTTTTAGTGTTGCATGAAAATGTTAGGTTGGATTTATCTTTCAGTTTTAGGTTTTGGGGCTACCTTCGCTTACTATATCTCTGGTATAGGGGATTTCTTTTAGAGTTATTGTTTTTAATTCTATTAAAAATTTGTATTTATGTTAAAATATAATTACTTACCATAGTAATTGTGATATTGATTGCAGCAACCAAATCACGTGGATCCCCTTAACCAGGAAGAATTTGTGTTTATGTTAAAATATAGTACTTACCATGGTGATTGTGATATTGATTGCAGCAACCAAATCACGAGGATCCCCTTAACCAGGAAGCTGCTGCTGTGATGAGAGATAACCCAAAAGCGTTCAGAAGCATTGTCAAAAAGGCCATGGCAGGGGGTTATGTGGGATCTACTTATTTCCCAAAATGCATGTAATATCAGTAAATTTTTTAATGGGTTCGAGCTTTACGATGTGGCTTTGAACTAAAGAACTGAGCTATGAAAATTCTTTATTTTTTTGGGTTATAAAAGGTCTTCATAGTCTTTGAGCTATAAGAACTTTGTATTTTTTCATCTTTTAAAATGAGCCTGAGCTATGAGAATTTTGCAGAAAATGTGTGTTATGAATTTTTTTCCTTTTGTTGGCCTAGCATAGCAAGAGTTGAGTGAATTCACTTGGATTCCAGAATAAGTAATAGATCTTAGATGTTTGATGGTTGTTCAGGGAATAGTAATGCAGATCTTGCTGCGACCATAACTCTACATCTATCTCAGTGTGTTGATTGTGATGATATCTGTGATTCATCTGTTTGATAGTATTTAACTTATCCTTTTCAATTTAGTTGTCTTGAAAGATTTAAGCCATAATGCTTTGCTCAATGAAGATCACCCAAGATTCAGTCTTGAATTTTATAAATTAATATTTGAGGATTAGATTGTTTAGTTTTGATCTGAAATGAAGTCATATAGATTTTCATAAATAATCCGAGTTTTCAAGGTTAGAATTTAAATTTAACAAAGTTCCATTGAATTGGATTAGCTTCTCTATATTCAATAGAAAAAGAAACATTAGCCCCAAAAAAGAAATATTAGCCTCATGTTGGAAATAATACTGAGAGGGGGGTGAATTAGTATTAAAACTTTTTCATTTCCATACTTAGATACATATACGCTACTTCATTCAAGGGAACTCGCATGTATACGCAGCTGTGTCTAAAGCAACTAGCATATATCCAAAATACTTATGATTCAGTTAATCCATTAAATGTTGATCTTTAGTTAGTGCATCAGAACTTCATTGACCATATGAACAGTAAGCAGGTGCAGTAAAAATAGAATAGATCATCACACACAAGAAGCACACATGAACACCATGATATAAGGTGGAAACCCAATGCGGGTGAAAACCACCTGCTGCAATTCGTTTCTATCTTCCTTTATTAAGAAACTTCTTTTACAATGTACTGGTGCAGTCCTTTACCACCACGCAGGCTACAACCTGCAGAAGGCTACAACCTTCTCTCGTTCTCCAAACTCTCCTGGAAGGGAGCTCCAACCCCCTTTTTTCTTGTACTAGCTAAGATACTAGTACGTAGGCGCCGGCCTACAATCTTCTCTCCTCCAGGTACCACGTTTCATACATTTTCAAACTGGATACTCCTGAAGCACAACACATAATCTGAAGGCCATGTTTCATCCAATTTTCATACTGGACCCATAAATATCACTGAAGCACAAAACAATCAATACTAGCATTATCAATTTCTGAATCACTGAAACACTGAAACCCTGTCAATAACACAGTCACCAGAACACAGAGCAGATAACAGAACTCTGCCATAACCATCAAATCCATCTGCAGCTTCAAATATTATCCTTCATAATGTATACGCTACTATAATGAATCAAACTCGCGTACATACGCGCTTTTGCCAAAGACAACCTGCGTACAGATCTAGAAATTATTTCTTATAACTTGCAGCTGTACCAGACATCACTCATACTCATAACAATACATGCGTCAGTATGTAGATCTAGAATAAGCATCATAAAGATAGTTCATTTCAAACCATTTGATCCCGATCTCTCCTTAGATCTTGTTCTCCATCAACCGGTGAGATCCCTCCTTAGCTTAGATCAAGTAATGCATCATCAACCCATAACCTGCATCCTAGATCTCATACTTCTTCAGATATTCAAGACTTTTCAGATACACTTACCTAATGATCTTCTTCTCCTTTTATAGTCTTAGGCCTTGCTCAATACCACGGTCCAAAACCATAATAAATCAATACCAAGAGCCCAATACGTGGGATCAACACACTTGTCGAGATACCATGGTTCGAAACCATAGGTTCAAATACCGAGGACTAACTACCACGGACCAAAAGTAAGCTTTCCGACATGTACGCGTTTTTCCGTGCATGAAACTGCGTGTATACCCTACTTGGTATATAGCGAACCTGCGTATACGCGACTTGGTATATAGTGAACTTGCTTGTATACCCTACTTGGTATATAACGAACCTGCGTATACGTGACTTGGTATATAGTGAACCTGCGTGTATACCCTACTTGGTATATAGTGAACCTGCGTATATATATTTTCTCTTCATACTTGTAGTCTGATCATCAATTCCTTGCTGCTATCCTTTTGCACTATGATTTGTCATCAGTGTGATTTGCCATCAAGGACAACACTTGTCTCATAATGCCAACAATCTCCCCCTTTGGACTTGATGGCAAAGCTAACTTGTCACACTTAGAACTTGATCTTCTTATTCCTTTGAGTTGTCCTGCATCCCATGCATTTAGTCACATCTGTAGATTGATCTAGTTATATGTAAGAGGGTTGCCATCAAGTACAACACATGCATCATAATGCCAACAATCTCCCCCTTTGGACTTGATGGCAACAACACCAAATCACTCTCCCCCTTTGACATCAAGGGCAAAGGGTGGACCAACATATTCTCTTTCCTTGATAGACATTCTGTTGTCCATACTCCCCCTGAGTACTTGCTAAAATCTCCAAATGTGCTCCCCCTTTGTATATGCCAAAGTGTACCAATCTATCGATGCTCTCCCTGAGTACATGCCAAGTCTCTGTACTGTTGAAGTGTGCTATTCATGCTCTTCCTGACTGAAGGCAAGATCTGCAAAAAGATGTTCTTCAAGAAGAACCATGACTTATACATCATAAGAGACCTTCCTATCACCAAAAGACTCAATACATACATCCATTTCCCAACCACGTGGGGATATACTAGATTTGACTCATCCACCCAACCAAGTGGGGATACATCAAAAGTTTACACATGATAAAGCAAGAGCATTACATTTTCATCCCAGGCATAGTGGGGAAACCAATATAGGCCATTACATGACCTTGACATCATGAAAGAGATATCACAAAAGAGATATATGACCGAAATATCTAGAGCAAGACTTTATGAAAGTCACCAATAACTAATATCGCCAGCATCTGTCGATTCAGATCAGAAACCAAGGGATCCTTCTGCCTTTGTTTCACCTGAAACCAACAACAACCGTGAACTAGAACCAAAAGCTTCTAAGATAATGCCAACAATGCATCATTGGAAGATTTTTTGCTCCCCCTGAACCTGTGCCAGATGGTCTCTGTCAGACCCATATCAGACTCTCTGCAACCAACATCTGTCCCTGCTGATTTCCTTCAAAACTCCATATACGCGTCTGCATCCACATAAACAAGCGTATATACGTGGATAGGCCTTATGAAACTCGCGTACAACCATTTCCATATTAGCAACCTGTAAATGTCCTGCAACAAGGTATGTCTGAACATAGATGTCAACTCCTCCTTTTAAACATCATCATGAAATCATTCACATCATATGTGAAACAACCATAGCCATTACATCAACATCGAGCTCTACATGATTCAAGTATCATTACTTGGGAACATCTGCATCAATCAACATATGTAAGTATCAACCTATCATCATATAGATACGAACATGTCTCCAACAAAGCAACTTTGAGAAGTCATCCATGTATCAGCACTATGTATCTTGAGCTCAAGCTCTTTTGACAAAACTTCTTAATATCATCAACAGCAACAATCCTTATCTACATGAGTGCCTGCATCATAACTGTATGATCTTTATGCATATGACAACAGCAGTATATGAGTGACTCATCATCAAGTGAGGAAGATGTGTATTCAAGCTTTGTACTTCTCCTTATCCTTATGAAGATTACCATGCAAGCACCATATATGCATCATCAAAGAGTCAACCATAAATCTGATCTGAACATTTACTATGTGACCCCAAGAATCATATGAGATTTTATCATGGACAACTCATAACCACATTATAGCAAGATATATCATTTAGCCATGTAAGCATCATCACCAAGGACTATTAACCATAATGCCAACAATGAATTATTAACAGCATATGCTCCCCCTCAACCTGTGCCATCTATTAGATCTGATCATGCACATATCAGCAATAAGCATCAAGACATCATCATCATCAAGTTAGGATCTAAACACTTCTAGACAAGTATCAAAACATTTCCACTCATCCTCAGCAGACTGTAACTATTAACCAATAGAGCAGATAATAGACTGAATCATATCAGGTTCCTTTTCTGAGCCTGTCCCCACTGCTTTTCCTCAGATTGACATATACGCGACTTTGCAGTGTCCAACTCGCGTATATACGCGACTTCCCTTTATGGAACTTGCGTATGAGATTCAGGACACTGAAGTGCTACACTTTCATCTCCCCCTGATTCTGTTATGTCTGTGCTGTGCTGTGTCTGAGTGCATTGTGTTGTGCCACATCTTTCTGACTGTACTTCCTTCTTCTTCCATATCTTCAAATGTGATGTTGTTTTCTCCTTTTGGTGTGATGTCCGTGCTTTGTTCCTGCATTCCTTTGCTATATGTCCAAGCTTGTTTCATGCATGACATCTTACATGTTTCATATTTCTCTTGTAGCAATCAGTAGCTTTGTGGCCATACATATTGCAAGCAAAGCAATATCCATTAAAGTACCTTGAATGTGATGATCTTTCTGCATGATGGTCTTGAACTCTTCTTCTTCCACATCTGGCTGCAACATGTCCAAGATTATGACATACATAACATTCAACATTATTCATAGGAGGAGTAAAAGATTTTCTTTGAAGCATTTCTTTCCTTGGTTGATGATGAGATTGACCTTTCATCTCCTTGTTGATCATTTTGGATTTCTCTTTATAGTTCCTTGCCTCAACTTGTGAACTAGATTCACCTTCAACAGATTCATGAAAACCAAGACCAGTCTTGAGGCTTTAGTACTATCTTGAAATCTCAACAGTTTATCCTTTTCTTCTAATTTACCTTTCAAGATATTTACCTCAACTTGAAGTTGTTCCTCCTTTTCTAGACATTGCTTCTTCATGTCTTCTTCAGCTTTCCTTCCTTCTTCCAACTGATGCCTTAGTTTGAGAATCTCATTTTCTTGCTCTTCATTCAGATCCTGCTGCAATTGACGAATTCTGAAGGCACATTCCAGTTGAGATTTTAAGCTGATATCTTCGTTTACCTGTTTTTCAATAGCTTGGAGTAGATCTTTATTCTGCTTCTTTGATTCTTCAAGATCTTCCTTTAGCGAGCGGATCGTGGCTTCAAGACTTTCATAGTAACTGGATCTATCTCTGAGTTTCTTGATTGTTGTGCTTCTTTCATTGACTTCATCTCTTAATGATGTCACTTCACCCTGCAACTTTTGACATTGATTTTCCTTGTCCTTGAGTAACTTTCTTACCTTGTTTCCTTCCTCTGATTGAGCTTTTAGTTTGGTAACTTCTTCTTTCAAAGCACATTCCCTTTTGTTCAATAGATCTTGTTGATCTTTAATTTTGTCTGTAAGCCTTCTAAATACTGCCTCTATTTGATACTTTTCTTGCTCACCCATAAAAGAAAATTTAGTTGCTTCACTATCACTTTCATCTTTTCCAAATGGATAGATAGCTGGAACATCAGAGGATAGCAAATTCATACCTGATAGTTCATCTTCATTCTGAAATGATTCTGAATCTGATTCTGAATTTGAAGAGCTTCTTATACCTAATCCCCAATCGATTCTCCCACTGTCATAGTTCTTCTGAGATGTCTTCTTCTTCTTAGGTGCTTTCTTCTTAAGCTTCTTTCCCATAGTTCCATGGATCTCCTTCAAGCGATCAAGCTTCTACCAAAGGACCTGCTCTGATACCAATTGTTGGAAATAATACTGAGAGGGGGGGGGGGGTGAATCAGTATTAAAACTTTTTCATTTCCATACTTAGATACATATATGCTACTTCATTCAAGGGAACCCACGTGTATACGCAGCTGTGTCTAAAGCAACTAGCGTATATCCAAAATACTTATGATTCAGTTAATCCATTAAATGTTGATCTTTAGTTAGTGCATCAGAACTTCATTGACCATATGAACAGTAAGCAGGTGCAGTAAAAATAGAACAGATCATCACACACAAGAAGCACACATGAACACCATGATATAAGGTGGAAACCCAATGTGGGTGAAAACCACCTGCTGCAATTCGTTTCTATCTTCCTTTATTAAGAAACTTCTTTTACAATGTACTGGTGCAGTCCTTTACCAGCACACAGGCTACAACCTGCAGAAGGCTACAACCTTCTCTCATTCTCCAAACTCTCCTGGAAGGGAGCTCCAACCCCATTTTTTCTTGTACTAGCTAAGATACTAGTACGTAGGCGTCGACCTACAATCTTCTCTCCTCCAGGTACCACGTTTCATACATTTTCAGACTGGATACTCCTGAAGCACAACACATAATCTGAAGGCCACGTTTCATCCAATTTTCATACTGGACCCATAAATATCACTGAAGCACAAAACAGTCAATACTAGCATTATCAATTTCTGAATCACTGAAACACTAAAACCCTGTCAATAACACAGTCACCAGAACACAGAGCAGATAACAGAACTCTACCATAACCATGAAATCCATCTGCAACTTCAAATATTATCCTTCATAATGTATACGCTACTATAATGAATCAAACCCGCGTACATACGCGCTTTTGCCAAAGACAACCCGCGTACAGATCTAGAAATAATTTCTTATAACTTGCAGCTGTACCAGACATCAGTCATACTCATAACAATACATGCGTCAGTATGTAGATCTAGAATACGCATCATAAAGATAGTTCATTTCAAACCATTTGATCCCGATCTCTCCTTAGATCTTGTTCTCCATCAACCGGTGAGATCCCTCCTTAGCTCAAATCAAGTAATGCATCATCAACCCATAACCTGCATCCTAGATCTCATACTTCTTCAGATATTCAAGACTTTTCAGATACACTTGCCTAATGATCTTCTTCTCCTTTTATAGTCTTAGGCCTTGCTCAATACCACGGTCCAAAACCATAATAAATCAATACCAAGAGCCTAATACTTGGGATCAACACACTTGTCGAGATACCATGGTCCGAAACCATAGGTTCAAATACCGAGGACTAACTACCACGGACCAAAAGTAAGCTTTCCGACATGTACGCGCTTTTCTGTGCATGAAACTGCGTGTATACCCTACTTGGTATATAGCGAACCTGCGTATACGCGACTTGGTATATAGTGAACCTGCTTGTATACCCTACTTGGTATATAGCGAACCTGCGTATACGCGACTTGGTATATAGTGAACCTGCGTGTATACCCTACTTGGTATATAGTGAACCTGCGTATATATATTTTCTCTTGATACTTGTAGTCTGATCATCAATTCCTTGCTGCTATCCTTCTGCACTATGATTTGTCATCAATGTGATTTTCCATCAAGGACAACACTTGTCTCATAATGCCAACATCCCAAACATAGTATGATCTATTGCATTGTTTCAAAATATTTTATTGCGTCAAGAAACCCTCTCTAGTCCAGTATCATGAGATGTTGTAATGTTTAACATTTTGACTTAGTCAAAATAAAATAAAATAAAATAAAATAAAATAAAATTTTAAAAATAAAATTTTCTAGCTTTTGTTTTTTCCTATGGTGTTCTCAAATCTCTTTTTTGAAGTGCAAACCTCTTTTACAGTAGAAATTTGATCTCTGGCCTGCCCTTGGTAGATCCCGGATTAAGATGAATCTAAACTGGTTATAAACAATTGAGAAAAACTTGTTCATCATAAGTTCCTATTGTATTAGAAGTGCAAAGGTTACAAAAATGCAAGGAGTTTTTGGCCTCCCAACCATGGGATTAAATTTCTGCCTGACGAATCCACATTTAGCCAAGTTGGATTTCTTATCCCCTTGAGAGTAAACTCCGCTCTTTATCCCTTTTGGATTCTATAGCAATTTGAAAATAGATCAACCATTAGAAAAGACAAACATTATCCCTTTTAGATCTTATAACAATTTGAAAATAAATTAAACATTAAAATATAACAATTTGAAATTAGATTAACCATTAGAAAAAAACAAACATTATCCTTTTTGGATACTATAACAATTTGAAAATAGATTAGCCATTAAAATATAACAATTTGAAAATAGATTAACCATTAAAATATAACAATCTGACAATCTGAAAATAAATTAGCCATCAGGAAAAAAAAACGGATACTATAACAATTTGAAAATAGATTAGCCATTAAAATATAACAATTTGAAAATAGATTAACCATTAACCATTAAAATATAACAACTCTGACAATCTGAAAACGAGAACTTTCTAATACAAAACTATATTTCTTAATATGTGAGTTGAGAATAATGAGCAACTTTCTGATACAAAACTATACTTCTTAAAACCTTGTTACCAAATTTGGATGCGGTTTCAAATTTTTCATAATCACTCGCACACCCTTATTAAAAAAGGTGTTCTCATCATTGCCTTTTCCTTAATGCCATGAGGTTTCCCACTTTCTTCATATGGGCACAACTAATTGAATATATGACTACTATCACCACAATCCTTAGTATTGTGTTTGGCATTGTAGCCCTTTCAACATAATTGTGTAAAGGCAGCCTCCACATATGCTTAATGGCCCTTGGTGACAATGAAAAAATACAAAGCTTTATTTATCTTCTACAATATCCTCTCAATTTGGAATATCATGTTATCTTTTTTGAATCTATTATAGTACCCTTCCTCAAAGTATGATGGTTTGAATTACATCTTGTGGAAAATCATTTTAAGCATATTTTAATGTGTTAAAAAATATTATGATATTAATTATATATATTTATGAATTAATATATGTTATTTATGGGTAAAATTATTTTGTGTTTTTTTAATGTATGCATGAATGTGATTTTTTTTTAAGAAATATTGTTTGTTCATTAATAAAAATATTAATATAGAAAATTAATAATAATAATAATAAAATACTATTAATTTACATTTATATTAATGTTAAAGATAACTTTGTTTTGCTAAAATTGATGAGTAAGAGTTGTTGCATACAAACAAATCAATTGATATTAGAAAGGGAAAACAATTAGAAATAATGAAATAAACTAAAATAAATGAATCAAAATTCATTTTAATATTGAGTTTTTTCATTAAAGAGTCCAAGGTTTAGTTCAATTAATTGTTTAGTATTGGTGTATATTTGGCTAATTCACTAGAAAGCCAAAACCTAGGTGTAAAGGATTCACTTCCACTTTGATAAATGTTTATGTACTTTACTAGAGAATCTAAATATTATGCATTAAGACCATTTGAGTTTGGTTTGATGGCTGCAAAATGATTTTGCACATAAAGTTGGGGAAAAGCATGAGAAAGCATTACTATGCACAAAAATATTTCTTTGAGGAAGGTGCCTTTCATTCAAATTTTACATAATGGTAGCAACCATCCCTTTGTTTGTCCATAGATTGAAGCTTGTTGGGAAAATATGACTAATCAATTGAAGGAAAATGCATGGAGGAAGGATGAAAAGGATGTAGAAGCCTTGGAAGGAGTATATATTGGTGCATGTGGTTGTAAATTATCTAGTCTTCGAGTACCATATATATCTCTACAAAATTATTTGTGAATATTTTCTTTCAATAAAATTTGAGATTGTTTAAAAATATTTTTGTGAGATCCAAGAAATCACAAGAATGATCCACCTATGATAATATTTATATGTTGGGATTAACTGTAACACTCGAGGATGCTTTTCATTCTTTTGAAATCAAAGGGAGTGCTTGTGTCTAGTTTGTGGTCACTTTTGATAGGGTTCTTCTTTCTTAGTCTCGAACAAAATTTAGTGTTGCAACTAAGTGGCTAGTTCTTTGAGACTAATTTATGAGTATGACATTAGTTCTATAAAAAGAAGAATCATCCTAATTTGGACTAGTTGTATGATTGAGTTATCATTGTCCAAGATTTCACTCCAAATTATAATTAGGCAATTATAGTTCACTCCATTGTTTTAGTTTAGTGTGCCTTCTCACATCTAATACACTTGCAAGAATCTCATTGTCTTTGATCAGGTTTGTGTATCAGTGTCCATTATTGGCTAAAGAAGCTATTGAATGGGGATTATATCATAATTATAAATATCTACACAGCGGGCTTATTCAATTTTCTATTAATCCACTTGTTTTTCTAGACTTCAATATTAGTGGCCTCCATTATATCACTGGCTCGTGTATGATAACAACTTTAATGATTCACTTGTTGAGGATTTGAAACTCCACAACATAATGGAGTTGTTTGGTTCTCCATGGTCCCTAGATATGCAATATCTTTTATTAATCCATACATATTCAACTATTTGGTTTTAATATGGCAACTAACAAGCAACCAACATGACTACATGCATCCACAATTCATTAATTTATGCCATTCATAATTCCTTCTCTCTAGCACCAAATGGATACCCAAACTTGTATTGAAAGCATGGCAGTAGGTCCAAGAAACACCATTCCCAATATGCTATATTTCATTGACCTGACTTGTCCTACTTAGTGAAAACCACAATATGTGCCTATTAGTGGTATAATAAAACAACTTTTCCCAAGAGAATAATCCTACAATCCTCTAGGAAAGGATAGGTGGGCCTAGTTATCAAATTAGAAAGCCCAATACTCTTGATTTCCTAAGCACTCATGATGGGATTGATTTGAATAATGTTTATTGTGAAGCCACAATAAATCCAGAAAGACCTATCCTACCTAAATGACAGACAAAATACTATGTCATATGTATTTCCACTCCTATTTCTCTTCCACCTCCCACCAAAGAAGAATTCCATACTAGGTAGCTTTTCATGTAAATATTGTCTACAATTCATAGATTGATACTCTAACCTTCTCTCTTCCAAAATATTAAAGTCACCTATTTGAAGAGAAAAAAGTTATTACCTTCAGGAACATTGCTTGAAAGATCCCTTTGGTCTTATATTCATATGTTTAAAGTTGGGACCATGATTGTTAATTTAAACCATCCATTATATGAAGCCATAAGATGAGAAGTCTACCACTAAGATCTGGCTACACAATTATAGTAATTATAATATTTCCTATTTAATTTAGAATGTTAATGACCTAGCCAAAGATGCCCTAGACACAAACTCACATGTTGTTGAGCTCCATATAGATTTTTCTAAGGTCATAGAATTAGATGCACCAATTAAATAACAAACATCCAAACTAGAAGAGCTTTGCAACACATTAGATAGTGTCATAAAAGAAATCATGTATGTAATGTTCTAATTGAAATATTCTTATGCTAAGCCTTTTGGTCTAGATGACTTCAAAGAATCATTTTCGATATTACATACTCCACAAAGGAAAAAATATTGGAATTTGAAGTGAAGGGAATGACCGACCTAATAGAAATATCTAGAGAAATGGATCTTTTACTTGAAAGAATGCTATAAACCTTGCACCTATTATTAGAATTATAAAAGAAAATATGTTATTACTAAACTCTAGGATACCTGAGGTAAAGATGGTCATGAAGGCCCCCCCTGTAAAAAGTCTTTGTATGAAATGGCTAGGCCAAATAGACAATTTGATAATCCTAAGTCATTTGAAAGAAGGGATTTTGGTTATTCAACTCCACCTACGTGGGTCAAACTAGAATCTAGAAAATAAAAATTTAGCAAGAGAAAACATAGACAACATGAAAGGAAAAAAAACCAATAAGTCATTCACAGATTCCATCAACAATGTATCTTAGGGATCAAGGCTCTATAATGAATATTTATTGCAAAGAACCTTATGAAATATTAAAGCCATATAATATTACGAATATTGGGATAACACATAGAAGGCCATACACTAAAACATTAGATGATGAGAACTAGCCTTGAGTGTAGAAATATGGTGATAGAATTGCAACTTCTCAAGAAATTTAATCTAAAATAAAGAGACACAATTCTACTCTACTGATTTGCATAATTTAATTCAAAATTTAGAACAACATTTGCAAACATGCAATAAGAAAAACCACACATCACAATATTTTCTAGGGTAACCTAATTGGGAAAAACCCCTCAAGCCTCTTTGCATTAATTTTATGAATAGAGAATGTATTACAATTGCTAGCCCACTCTAAGCACAACTTGCAAGTGAATGACCTGTCTTCTTAATGAGAACCTATGACCTAGACTTAGTTAATTTCTACCTCTGCTTCAACCCCTATTTCCTTGTGCAATTCCTGAAGAATTATCCCCCTATTTTGAAGAATTTTCCTCTAATTGATTGTGCAATTCCCAAGGATTGATCATCTGATTGCATGCAACACCTGTACAATTAAACTAGTTTAAAACTTCTTGTTACACTATGTTAGAATCTCCACCATAACTGAGCAACTCGAATTCCTTTCATGCACTAGCTATTTTGAGTTGATTGATGAGTTAATCGGATGATCATTGAGTTAGATTGTTGTACAACTACACAAATGACCTTCCACTAGTTCTTATCAACAATTGAAATTAGTTTAATTGAATACAACTAGAAATAATTGAATTGTATTACTAAAATTTAGTATTCACACATGCTTAATTGAACTCTAAGCCCTCTAACTTGAATTCACTGAGCTAACTGAGTGACAAGAGCCATGTCACACAAGTTAAGTACCTCCAAGTTATCTGCTAATGTGGAAATTTAAATTAACTACCTCCCTCATACTTGCAACCATGTATTCTTCTTCTGTCGATCTGAGCATCACAAATATTTTCTTCCTATTGTACTAGGAAACCGTTACAGAACACTGAAAATTCCACCTGATGTATTCTTTTAGTCAGATGGACTCCTTGCCTAATATGCATCCGTGAAGCCACACAACTTCACTCCCTCTATCTGTCTATGCCATAATCCATACTGGGTAGTTCCTCTAAGGTACCGTAAAACATGCTTAATTACCTTCCAATAAAATTTGGTCATCCTAACCATAGCTTGCCTCAGTTGGTTGACTGAATAGAAAATTTCTAGTTATGTGTTCACGAGATACATCGGTGAATCCACTAGCTATCGGTAAACTGTAGCATCAAGATCTTCACCTCTCCCATTGGTCGCTAGAGGTGTATCCAAGGGCTTACAACTCTCCATGAAAAATCTCTACAATATCTCGTTGTCATACTTTCCTTAAGACACAATCAATTCCCCATCTCCTTGCCATACTTCCAGCCTGAGGTAGTGCACGAGACCCATGTCTTTCATCTCAATTCCCTTGCAAGGTTCTCCTTGCAAGATCTGATTAGATGCTCATCACCTATCAATATTAAATCATCAACATATAAAACAATGATAGGAAATTTACCTTCTACCAAGATATGATAGAGGTTTGCATCCACTTCACTTTTGGTGAAGCCCAATCTAGTGAGATAACTGTCAATTTGAGTGTACAAAGCTCGGGGTGCCTGTTTGATACCGTACCATGCTCACATGAGTCTACACACTTGAGACTCCTGATCAAATGTATCAGAACCCTATGGTTTCCCTATGTACACTTCCTCCTTAATGAAACCATTGTGAAATGTTGTTTTTACATCCATTTAGTGGATCTTCCACCCCATTTGTGCAGCCAATGCAATAATTGATCTAGTTGATGAATACCTTGCTACATGAGCAAAGGTTTCATCATAGTCAATTCCCTCAACTTGAGAGAATCCATTGGCCACAAATATGGCCTTGTACTTCTCTATGCTTCCGTCTATTGAATTCTTAACCTTGAAGATCCATCTTGAACTCACAACTGATTTATTTGTTGGTCTTTAGACCACTTCCCAAACATTGTTCTTCATGTTGGATTCATATTCTTCCTCCATTGCATCAACCCAAAAAAATTTCTGTATTTCTTCCTCAAAAAAGGATGGCTTAGTCTATACAGGCTCAATCATTAGATCCATGTAGCTAGTGTACCTCTCGGGTGACCTCCTTTGCCTGCGGAGATTTTAAGGAGCTCCCACATTCTCCCCCACATCTTGCACCAATCTATCATCTTCCCTGGTTCTTTTTCTACCTTCTCTGGATGGTTCCACTTGAGTGGATGTCTCCACTCTACCTCCTCTCTGATCCTCCATTTGTGGTTGCTCTAGAACTTTCTGAGGCTCCTCCCTTGGATTTAAAAACTCCTCTTCTGGTGGGATCTGAAGCTCCCTTTGAAGAGAGCACCACATCACTTTCTCCTCATCAAAATTTACATCCCTTCACGCAACTGTCATTCTAAGGGAAGGTAAGTGTTAAGCTTACATGGATAGTAAACACAATAGGAAAGATAAATCATTGAGTTCATTTTTTATTAACATAAGATACACATTTATAGTACAATAGGTGACTCTTGGGATTCAGATCCCAAGGTCTCTTGGACTGCTTTTGTCCATTCGAATTCCACACTAACCCTTTAGGATTAGGTGTCCAACATTCCCCCCCTTAATCCGAAGGGTTATGTATGAGTCCAAGAAAAGAGCTGTAATACAAAATGTGCAAAAAATGCATGGCAGCACTAGGTTGAATGTGCTCTATGAAATGTTGGTAAAAAGGGGCGGTGGTTTAAGGATGACCACCAACACTGGAATGCTTAGTGCAGTTCCCGGAACTCTTCCAAAACTGGCAAGAAACTGAAGTTTTCTGCTAGAGGAAGTGATCCTATTGTTTCAAAGAGGGAAACCTTCAACCATAAAAGGGAGGTCTCACCCCGCATAAAAGGTAAAACTTCAACCTGAAAAGGGAAGTCTCAACCTGTGATGGTTTAAGGATAACCAACAACTCTGGAATGCTTAATGCAATTCCTGAACTCTTCCAAATCTGGCAAGAAGCTGGTGTCTTCTGCTAGAGGAAGTGTTCTCAATCTGTGATGGTTTAAGGATGACCAACAACTCTGGAACTCTTCCAAAACTGGCAAGAAGCTGGAGTCTTCTGCTAGAGGAAGTGTTCTCAATCTGTGTTCACGGGCATCTTTGTCTATGGCTGCAACTCTGAAACTGGTGTGGCAGGTTGTGGCTCAGGCTCGCTTGATGTGACTTTGAAGCTTGTAGATGACCATCATTTCCCCTCCTGTCAGATACAAGGTGAGAAGATGGAGAAAACTCAGCTGCAAGACTGTTCAATACTCTGGAACAAGTTCTAACATGTGTTTGGAATATCTTCTTGGCTGTTGATGCCCATTGCCAAGAAGCGATCCATCCAAGATGAATCTTTGTTCTTGCAGGACGTTTGTTTTTGAAGCATCTGTGTGAAGAATGGCTGGTTTTATGACAGTGCTTACATGGATGAAGATCAAAACAGTGATCTTTCAGATGGCCAACTCGATCACAGTGTTGGCATTTCTCAATCTGTTGTTGTTGATGTTGCTGTGGAAGAGGGGCAGAATCTGGAACAGCTGAAGCTGAACTGTCATGAAGAGCAGGTGAACTGTCAAGAATGAATCCAGCACTCTGAAACTGAATGGGCTTGGTGTAGTCTGGAATATGAAAGGACAAGTCCTTGTCATATCCAAGACCAGTTTTGTGCTTGTTGTGGACAAGCTGTTCCCAAGGTCTGATGATGGGATTGGGAGGTGCAGACTGAGTTTCTGCATCTGCATGTACACTTGCTGCTTTATTGGGTACTGAATCTGAATGAACTTGAACAATATTGACTTGTTGTTTATGGGAGTCTGCTTCATTGTTCTGAACAGAAACAGGTTCAGAATGATGACTCCACTGCTGTAATTCTTCCTGCTGTAGCTGTGATTCAAGCTGCAAAAACTCTATCTTTTCCTGGGCATTATATAAGCATGTCTGAATTTCTGAGAGAGATTCTTTGCTGATTTTTAATGTGTCATCAACAGTAGATTGTATAAGAGTTTTCATGAACTCTAATACTTCACTGATTCTGGCCATCTATCTTAATGGAGAAAAATAATATCTACTCACAATACACAGCAATATCCTTTATAAATGTCATCAAATGATCAGTGTGCAGCATAAAAGATTACAATCAGCTCACCAAAATCTTTATGAAGCAGTTGAATCAAGGAAACAATGCACTATAATGAGTTTTAAGTACAATGCCACAATTAGGGCAGCAACAACTGCAAACTTGCTTGGATCCTTCAAATACTCCTTCGCTTTTGAATCAGAAATGATGGCTAACAAAACTCCAATAATTATAACACTGTCATGGACAGGACTTGAATACTCATATGCTTTGACAGGGGTACAAATTAATATTCTCTGATCTTGCCACTAGTTTGCTTCAGCATTGGAGATACCAGCTTCTCGCTGGTCCGATCTATTGGCTGGAATGGCTGGAAATTTAGTGAGCTCAACCTGTAGCAGAGTCGGTTTACAGAGGCAAAGTCATTCGGTCTTCTGCACGGAGATCAACGCACAGACCAGCTTATGCACAGTCTCACAGTGAGCAACAATGCATAAAATCCAACAGTTTATTACAAGAAAGAAAGAGATGTTTTCCGTATACAGTGAAAAACGTTTGACAAATAAATTCCCACTGAGAGCTGAGAAGGTAGACTTTATAAAATTAGAACAAGAAGTTCAATTGCTGAGCATGAAGTGTATGATGCAGTGATATTGAAGACAGTGTAATACACCAATGTAATACACCAGAACAGTGCAAAAGAATACAGCCACAATTACGATTTCCCAGGAAGACTATAGGACACTTCAATATCAAAGAATCCAGAATGCTGCACTGAAGAGATAAAAAAACTCGCAAATCATTATGATAATCATTTGGATTTGCTTTACAGAAAAAAATCCTCTTCACTGATCTGTTATGTAAATATCAAACAACACTGAAAGCCGAATGAATTGTTGATGAAACATGCGAAGCAATAGTCCGAGATGCAAAATTTTGATCAAGAAATCTGCGATTCGGCTCGACAGACGCGTTATTAGAGCTGAAAAAGAAGGTCTTCTTGCCTCCGTAGACCGTAATCAAGTTAAGTCCGTCCTCAGTACCATTGATATAACTGTAGTGCCAAGCACCAACGTACTGTCCTCATTTTCCCCAGAGAAGAGTGACAGATTGCATCATCATCCCATGGTTAATGTCATTACCACAAGGAGTAATAACACCGACGACACAAACAAGACTTCAACCCAGCAAAAGAAATTACGCATTACGACTTCGACATAGAGAGGGAAAACGGTAGTGGAATTATAAAAAATAGAGAATTTTGTGTGAGGATCTTCAAGGAACTGCACAAACGGATTTCTGGTGCTGAAACGTCGATTTCTGGCGCTGAAACGTCTATAGTTCACGATGGAAAAAAGAACGTGCACAGTTCACGACCTTTAAAGCATCTGCAGCCATCTTACACAGTCGCACTTGGAGAAGGGGATGAAACCATGTTAAACACACATACAACGCCAACACAATAATATGAATCCAAGCTCAATGCACATGTTATATATATATATATATATATATATATATATATATATATATATATATATATATATATATATATATATATATATATATCGGTCGGCTTCCCAAAGCAGTTTTGGTAGATAATGAAATTATTCCCTGAGCGAATTTAAAATACCTGGTCCTCCGCTGAGTTTGAACTCCTACAGTTTCATTTCAACTTACAAATTTTCGGCAGCTTCACGTTTCACTGCACTAAGTCGAACCACTTATTCAACTGCGTGTTTGGTCCATGCAATTCGAGCAGAGAAATTCTGAGCATATATCTCATTCTCAATCACATTCCCTCGGCTATAAGAGGTCTTTCTCCGCTGCGGGATTGATTCGTTGCGCCTCTACAAGTCAAACGGAAAGGGCTTTGTGCACAGGAATCACCATATCCGTGATGCCCTAAACCATTAGAGGAATTGTGGCCGCATCTTGTCTCAATTACCAACATATATATATATATATTAAATCAATGACAGCAACCTTGGAAGAAAGTTGTTGACACGCAGATCACTGACTAGTCAGTTGGAGAAGAAGCAGTCACCTATAAATTCCACGCCTCGGAAATTGAAAAGCTCGTCACACGACTATGCAGCTGCTACACAATTTAAACTCACATAGACAGCAAAAGAGAATATGCGATAGAAGAACAATAGTCGATGTGCACCTATCAAAACCCGCAATTGAATGACAACCAATTGCGCTGATCGATGGCATCTGCACGAGAATACAACGGATTTTTTTTTTTTAGAGCCATGGCAAATACAATGAATGGATCCTCATGAAACCCGTCACTACCCTCGAGAGCTGCCGATTTCACTAGTCTGTTTTCTACTCCCCTAAACACATACGGCTCATTTCAATTGCAGTAGCCAGTTTCTATTTCACTCTGCAACAGACCCTATCACATATACATGACATATAAATATATATATCATATTTAGGTATTTACATATATTTCAGAGATGGAAGAGTCCGTCAAGCGGAAAGAAAGGCTGCAGGCGATGCGATTGGAAGCGGCCCAAAATGGCTCGGACGACAACGAAGACCAACATCGAGAAAGCTCACATTCAGCATCTCGGCTTCTCGCCAGTAAACAATGTAACGTCAAAACGTATGGGTAGGTCTCGTGAAGAAACTTCGGCTTCTAACGGGTGTCTTTATCTCCCACAGTAAATGGCCTGACAAAAGACGTTTAATGTCATGATCACGACGCCATTGAATGTCAGAAATCACCCTACTCGGCACTCTCATGCAATCCAGGCAGGCTGTATTTGACCCGTTTTCAGTGCTTCTGACAAACTCAGCGCTTTTCAAAAAAACGTTTATAAACAGTCACGAAAGCCAAAGAAATTTTAAATTGTCAGGACAAGAGCGCAGGCATAATTTGAAGGACAGAGGGCGTAAGTAACACACAAGGGAGAGCGCAGGTATAATTTCAAGGGTCAGACAGAGAGTCTTAAAATAGCCGGAGTCAGGCAGAGGTGCAGGACTGACATGCACATAACAGGCCACAGAAACACAAGTGGCTCCGATACCATGTTAAGCTTACATGGATAGTAAACACAATAGGAAAGATAAATCATTGAGTTCATTTTTTATTAACATAAGATACACATTTATAGTACAATAGGTGACTCTTGGGATTCAGATCCCAAGGTCTCTTGGACTGCTTTTGTCCATTCGAATTCCACACTAGCCCTTTAGGATTAGGTGTCCAACAGTAAGTACACACAATAATTGTGTAGAGTTTTGTTGTAACCCACAAAAACTCCCAACTATGATATTGGCTCAAGATTATTCCTCGAACATTTGGAAACATGGTAGTAAGTAGAGGCTCCAAAAATTATAAAGTGAGACACATCCAACTTTATCCCCAAGAAATCCTCCCCCGGTGTGATTATATCAAGAATTTGATGAGGACTCCAGTTCTGTAATTAGATTGTTGTGTTACATGCCTCTTCCCACAAATGCAAAAGGTAGGCCTTAGTCATGTAGCATAACTATCGCAACTCCCACAATGCTCTGGTTCTTCCTCTCAGCTACCCCATTTTGTTGTGGGTTGTGGAGTGTTTCCAACTCTCTTTGAATGAATTATTTCACATAGAACTCCTTGAAGTCATTTGAAACAGACTCACCTCCATTATCGCTCCTAAAAGCCTTTACCTTCTTGTCGGCCTCTATCTCAACTAGTTCCTTGGATTCGTCAAACTTTGAGAATGTCTCATCCTTCTTTCTCATGAAGAATATCTAGCACTTCCTTGAGAAATCATCAATAAAAATAACAAAATATATGTCTAGTAGTGGAGGCTATCGAGAAAGGTCCACAAACATTGGAATGGACTCTTTCCAAGGCCGCATGTGCTTTTCTATCTCGATCATGGAATGTGGACTTCACATACTTCCCTAAGGTATAACAATTGTAGACGTTTTGCTTCTCAAGTGCTCCTTTTGGGAGGCCAGTGGTTATTTGTTGCATAATTTTTAGGGTGCCATGATGAAAATGACACAATCTCTTGTCTCAGAGTTACCGAAATCGTAACTTTTCACTTTCTCTGCCTTACTACTTAATGCAACATAATCTTCCACATCAATTTTCTATAGGTTCTTCACACGAACTCTGATTTGCTTCACCTACCCAGTAGCTATGTGCCTCATAAAGGCTTTACCTTTACCGAATATTACATCATAGCCACGATCTTCCAAAACTGCTACAAAGACGAGGTTGTTCTTTAGGCCTAGAAAAAACAAGACATATTTGAGGCAAAGACAGGATCCCAACTCCCTCTTAAAGGTTATTGTACCAATACCAGTAGCACTGTACCTTCTGTCGTTCCCGAGTTCTATATGCATATGAAGATATTTCTCCTCTAGGTCCCTAAAAAACTCTCTACACCTTGTCATATGGAATGAGGCACCAAAATCCAAGTATCTCACACTCCCCATCACAAAACTGCCCATGCATGTGATAATGGTGAAGTAGAGCTCAAACTGTGAAGCCAATGCTTCACCTATTTCTCCTCTTTAGTTCTTCTTGCTAGACATATTGTGTGGACACTTTATAGCATACTGCCCAAATTCATGACAATTGAAGAATTTTATTTTGGGTATGTCCTTCTTATTGTCCCCTTGGTCAGATTCTAGTTTAGTTTTAGATTTCTTCCCTTTACCCTTCTTTCCCTTTCCAACCATGCAACATTTTCTTCATCCTCTCCCTTGGATGAGGTTTCATCTTTGGTATTCTTCCTGATCTCTTTTTGTACCAAATCAGACCATAAGCATTCCTAATTCGATAGTTTATCGCTCCTGTTCACCGAGTCTTGGTAGCTATGAAAACTTTTGGGAAGGCTTAGAAGAGCTAGGCTCACCCGGTCATCTTTTGCAACATTCACACCAACCGCTCCAAGCTCATCTCGAACTTGTGTAAATCTGGTGAGATACTGCGAATAATGTCATTCTTCTGCATCTTAATGTTTCAAAGTTTGTCTTTGAGGGCTAGTTTTCTATGGTCACCATTATTCTCGAATAGCTTTTTCAGTGCCAACCAAATTGTGAAAGGAGTTTCTTTCCCATGGTGATTTTAGACAATGTGGTCTCACACTCCCTCTAAGATTATTCTCCTCGCCTTGGCTAAATATTTATTCCATTGGTCTAGGTTTTGGGCATTAATCGATCCTAGTTTTGGAATGTTTGTCTTGACATAATCTGACCATCCATTCTCATCAAGCACTTCCTCCATGTGATCCTTCCATGCAATGAAATTTGAGTTGCCTTCCAAGGCATACTCTAGTCTCAGTCCATTGAAGGTCATTTTCCCGATCCTGAAGAAATCCTACTATATTGAAGCCGCAAATTTGAACCTCCTGAGAAACAAATCCGAAATTATTTTTCTATTGTGAATCTGGCTTTGATACCATGTAGCAATATGGTGATATAATTGCAACTACTCAAGAAATTTAATCTAAATTCAAGAGATGCAATTCTACTCTATTGATTTGTAGAATTTAATTCATAATTTAGAACAACATTTGCAAACATGTAATAAGAAAAAAACACATGCACACTATTTTTCTTGGGGAACCCAACTGGGAAAATCCCTTCAAGCCTCTTTGCATTAATCAGGAGAATAGAGAATGTATTACAATTTCTTACCTGCTTTGAGCACAACTTGCAAGTGAGTAACCTATTTCTCTGCTCAATGAGAAATTGTTACCCTGACTTAGTCAAATTTTTCCTTTTTGCCTCTACTTGAGGCCCTATGTCCTTGTGTAATTCTTGAAGAATTATCCCCTTATTTTTTATGCTTTTTCCTCCAATTTATTGCACAATTCCCAAGGATTTATCATCTAACTACATGAAACACTTGTACACTCAAACTAGTTTATCATTGCTCGTTACACTACCTTGGAATCTCCAACACAATTGAGGAACTCAAATTCCTTTCATGAACTAGCTATTTTGAGCTGATTTTTCAGTTAAATAGATGATCACTGAGTTAGACTGATGTCCCATTGCACAACTGACCTTCCACTAGTTCTATCAACAATTGGAACTAGTTTAACTGAATACAACTAGAAATAATTGAATTAAATTACTAAAATTTAGCAATCACACATGCTTAATAGAACTCCAAGCCCTCTAACTCAAATTTATTGAGAAAAATTAGTGACATGAGCCATGTCACACAAGTTAAATGCCTCCAAGTTGTCTACTGATGTGGAAATTCAAATTTTCTCAATTTGACCAAGGAAAAGTCAAATTGAGCCTTTCTTGCTACATTTCTCAACATTGAGAATTACTCAGGGATTCATAGGTATACTGGGAAAATGGTGGTATACTATTCCTATTGGAAAAGAAATTAATTTGATGATGATAAAATGTAATAGACCTCAAAACCTGTTGTAGCAGCTACAACCACCCTCTAAAATTTTTCCTTAGCTTCATTTTGGAGCCTCCCTACCAACTTTTCACAACACCTTGTCTTGCTTCGTCAAGTACACAAGATTCAGTGTTTCTCTTGCACAAAGACAACCTGCTTATCAAAAATTGATGCATTCCCCTCATAGGCTATTCAGCCGGACTTGGTCCAGCTGTAGGTTGAGCAGCTCCCCCAAGAAATTGTGTAATTCTAGAGGGAAATATCCTTCCCTCCAAAAAATGCGCAATTCTGCCTGGCAGACTAATGGGCTCCATAATTGTGCAATCTTGTCAGCTAGGCTTCACCCAAAAAACTATGCAATCCTTCCCAGCAGGCCTACTTAGCCCAATAATTGCGCAATCTTGGGCAGCTGTCAGCTGCTATGCCCAAAAATTGCACAAATATCCTGGGAAGACAACCCAGCTCCCATCCAGAAGTGCGCATTTTCTCCCAGCAGTTGAGCAACCTCATGCATGAGCAGTCAGGTTGACTAGTTCCACCTGGGACTAAGGAAACTTGACTTGCATGCATGACTTTCTTTTTCCCAGAACAACAAAAGGAAACATGCAAAAAACATCCCATGATTTAGGGAGCTATTTTTAGCAGCCGGCGGTTACATGCAAAGTTTGTCTTAAAAAGTTTCCTCCAAGTTTCACTTTCTCCTAAATTTGTGGCATGCGCGTCATGAGCACAAACTTATTTATTCGATGCATCAAAGCCCATTCTTTCACATCAATCTTGGAGCTTTGACATCCCACATCACATCTAGGAATCTTCGACACATCTAGCGCAACTATTCACGGGTAAGTGGTCTTAACTCGTCTTTTTCAACATTTCTATCAACTTTTGTGTTTTCGCTTGTGTGAGTGATGTTTGCTTGATTACTTTGAAAACTTGCTGTCATTTACATGCATACTAGCTTGTATTAACACCGTTTTAGTTTTCGTTGCTATCTCACTGTTGTTGCATGCATGAAACTGTTTTGCACAAATGGTCGCTAATTCGGAAACTCGCTTCACTCACATGCATGTTGATATTTTTATTGAATATTTCATTCAATATTTGCATGCATGATCAATCACTTATGATTTCACTTAGTGCCACCATGCATTCACTTTCAGATTTTCTTTCAGTTGCCTATTGGCGAGTTTGGGCAACCTTGGCCTGGACTTTGCCTCCCCAGAAAACATTGCGTAATCTCGAGAAGGAAGGCTCTATCTTCCTCTCCAGAAATGCACATTTTATCCCAGGCACTGTCCTCTAGGACTGCTTTGTGCAATTCTAAGGGACAATGACTGTTGGGCCAGAAAATTGTGCAATGCAATCCCTAAGCCTGTAGTCATTGCCAGCTGGAATTGCACATTGCACAATTCCAGCAGTTAGCAGTGAGCCTGGATTGCGTATTGCACAAATCCAGTAGCCAATCTTGCCTCCCAGACCACCTAGACTTCCTTTTGCCACAGTTTTGGCAGCCAGTCAGCCAACCTCCCAAAGAAAATTGTACAATCTTTTCCTATCATTCCCCAAGTATGTCTTATGTCGTTCCCTGAATTTTCTTTGGTTTTTGCTGTCAGATTTCATGCCATGCATGTTGCTTTGTCTCCAGATATTTCAGGTGTTCATCCACCTCTTAGAAGTATAGGATCAATGGCCTCCAAGAGAGTAGGATCAAAGGACACTGATGGAAGTGCAACTGGAGCAATAGTTGAGCAGGTGTCCGCATGTCTACCGATCTATGAAGATACCAAGTTTTTTCTACACAAGGACATCAAGCTGAAATGGCAAGAGGTCAATGAAGAATTTGCAAGCACTTTTGGGGAAGACCTCAAATACTGTCAGGTATACGTGAGCACTCACAAGTATGGCTTGTACCAGATTGCATGTAGATATCCCTCATTCCCATGCACAAACATGATACACTAGATCGTCTCACACGCTGATCCCGAGACAATGACTCTTAGTAGTGTCAGCGGGACGAAGCTTGGCACGTTTTGGGTACAAGACTATGATGAGATGTATCAGATTTAAAAGCCCGTGACTATCATGGAGACTCCTTTCAACTTACCCAGTAGTAGTGCCAACTCCAGAGACATTCTGAAGAACTGGGTAAAGGAGCCGGCTAGATTCAGGATGACACCCAACCAAATTTATAAGACAAAGATACTGTGGAAGGCATATCAATATTTGGTCATATTTGCATGTCGACTATGTGGCCAAGAAAGCATTGAAACCTTCCCACAGAGTTGGGTGATCGCGCTGGACCAACTAGCCAGAGAAGGTAAACCATGTAACTGGTTTGACATGTTGGCTGTTCAACAGAAGGAACATGTAACGAAGGCTTGATAGTCACCCAGAGGTATGCAAGCAGAGATCTACATGTTTGTCTACATCTTAGATGAAATCTGTGCCTGACAGTAGTTCCCAGGCTTGGAGTGGGCATGGTCACTTACGGAGACTACTATGAACACATATTGTAAGTTGTTATTCGAATGCAGTTTCAGAGGAGTAATCACACGATTTTCCGATCATTTTGTCACCCTAGTTTACAAGATGATATTCGAACAAGATCCACCCTGCATGTTGAAGGCACTGATGGACATTGTTGATTGGTATGCCTCACCATCCGAAACCTTCATACAAATGTTTAGCACAAAGAAGCCTCTACATGTTCTATCGAAGTTTGGCTTGGACATACTCATCATGCAGGAAGTAGCATATCAAATATCAGTAGGATTGACATCTAGACTACACTGGAAGAAGAAGGCCTCTTGGCCCGCTCTTCCATTGCGGGTTGGGTTATATGAGATCCGAAGTCTCAAGCAAGTAGATGCCGAAGCAAAACTAATGGAGAAGTATTCATTCAACCTCCAAAGCTACAATCCATATGACCCACATTGTATTATGAAGGATAACTGCATGAGAGTACAATTCAAATAGATCCACGGGGCATGTCATTGGGACAAGGTGGACCAACGGAGATATTGCTATATTTTCTCCAAACCCAATGAACAGGTCGGCTTCACTGTGGAGTGGTTAGTGAAGCGTTGTGAAGTAGCATCTCAGAGAGAACTAGCACCAGAAGCAGCATTAGCAGCAGAGGCAAGCATACCAGTGCATGACAAGGGAAAGAGGAATATTGTCGATCACATGGAGGAAGAGCAAAGCTGCAAGTTCCGAGCAAATCCATTGGTAGAGAAAGCAACTATGGCTATAGAGGCGAAGAGGAAACATCGTGACAAGTGAATTGCACAAAGGCAGAGGGAGAAGAGAATAATGGAGGAAGCAGAGAAGGAGTTGCATGAGCTACAGGAGAAACTCTAGAAGGAACAAGAGCTGTGCAAGAAGGAGAGGGAATCACAATAACAACAGATACATCAAGGGGCGCAACATGTGCAAACAGATGAAACAATGCTCGTACTAGTAGTGGATTCATTAGAACATTTGGCATCAGGCAGAGAGAGTGAACAATCGCAGGAGTAGGACTTTTCTTGAGAGATAGAGCAAGCACTTCAATAGTTGGATATAGATATGGAGCAACGAGAATCAGAATAGGACATCAATCTTATGCCTCACCACCAAGAGGTTGACTTACCTACTTCACCGCATCTAGATGATGAGCAAGTCTCAAGTGAACGAGGAGGCACTGAGATCCTTGGAGATCATCCAGAAGGAGAGATGCACAACATCTCATTCAACGAGTCTCAACATAGAGTTCTGCAGTCTCGTAGAGTGTTGAATATGGATGATCTTACATCTCCTGCGCATTTTGAGGAATGAGTGATCATGTCTGACATGCGCAAACATACAGTAGACTTGGATGATGCAACTAGAGTGTATGCTAAAGCCACTAGTTCAAGCGTTCGCTTCTTGATAGCTAAAAATGAGCAAATGGCTAAAGAACTTTAGATGACCAAGCAAGGACGAGAGTTGGTGTCAGCGTCTGCCCAAGCTGAATTGAAGAAGGAAATACTAGATGAAGTATTGTCCCTTGACACAATTAAGAAAGCCTTGTACTCCAAGTTTGGCACCGTGCATAAGGAAATCTTCCATCTCAACGAATGGTAGCAGCGATGTGCTAGAAGAGCACGTATCTTAACAAACTTGCATGCTGTTGTTGATTACATGAAAACATGTACGATGAGATACAAGGGAGCCCCGCTTCACTTACCTAAGATGATGAAGGCTAGTGGTGATCGAGCTGAAGGCATGTATCCAGAGTCAGATCTGGAACTATAAAGAGCTCCCGCAGCTCATCACTAGTATACAGGCTTCCCATACATGTGTGTTCAAGAGTACGGATGTTGTGGTGCGTGCACATGCGATCCCATCTATTGGGACTCTCACCCAGGCAAAGACAAAGGCACATGTCTGACTAGAGCTTGACTCGTACGTCGATGAGTTGATGCACATTGCCACTAGCCCAGACTTGTCCATCAGTGCAAACAACATGCACAAGTATGTTGCTGGTCTGACCGCATTGAAGACAATGATGCGCATGCTTACAGACGAGTTGGAAAGAGGAGCCCGAGTAATGTACTCGAATGCTATGGAGGCAAGAGTTAGGTTCCAGAAAGATGTCACCTTGGATCACACGGACACCATCAAGGACTATCGATCTTGGCATCAATATGTTACTGTTGATAATTGCGAGGATGTTGCGGAGTTGGACTTCCATGGTTGTCTAAGTCATAGTGATATCTATCATGGATTGCTCAAGCCATTTTGTCTCACATGGGTACATGTGCATTGTAATGTAACGTCATGTCAAGTGTAAGTCAACTATTGATAGTTGGATGTAACATCATAGAGTAGATGAAGAGTCATGAGGGTAGTTGAACTATCACAAAGGGGAATGTCAAGGGTCACCCCACCTTTTGCTATAAATAGTCCCTCATAACTCATTCTAAAGGCTTTTGGTCAGCCAAGCTTCCGATAAGACTATCTTGGAGAGAGCTTGGACAACATTGTAATGAGCCTTCACTTATCCACTGTGCAGAGCTAGTACATCTCTTTGGAGAAGCAAGCGGTTGTGGCTATAATGTTCCACTATCAGAACTAGTGGTTGGACATGGATGTATTGTATGACTAGAACTTACACTTCTTTATATAATAAGAGCCAGTAGGTTTCTTTATATAACAAGAGATTTCTAACTTGCCTTCCATGTTGTGATGTATATTTTCTCATGTGTTCCCTTCTTAACTGCGTGCTATCACATGATTCTATGGGGCACATTCATCTCAATCCCCATGTGTTAGAACCTCTCATGCACCTTCCTTTGCTTGCCACAGCTGTCACACCCTTGCTACCAATAGAGTTATCTTACTTGCCTCTGTGCAAAATCACGGTAAAGGCATTACCATATGACCCACTATTGGGACTCCTACACCAAACAATCTAAGGTATAATTGGGACTTCTTACTAGGGAGATCCCCTGACATGTTGGCAGGTCCAACATTGTCAATGTTTCTAGTGCTAGAAGGAGGGCTAGATGACAAGATGTGTCCTATCATCCTGTCTTGAACCTTTTCATATTTGTCATGGATTCTTGCACTGATCTCCCTCCACGTTGTTTTTCGAAATTATGAAGATGTCACCATCGTGAGGGAGTTCTTTGATCTCTTGTCCACTTACATGTATGATGGTGAAGGTGAAGTGGTCTAGCCTAAGTTCTTACATGACATTCTTTCCATGCTTCATGAGGAATATGGGTGTTCTAGCGAACAGGCTAGCTTGCTTCTTGCATACCAACTTCGCGAATCTCCACTTCGATGGCTATGCAGCCTAATGGATGATAGCATGCACTCACTTGAGCACTTCTGTGATCTCATTGAAGATACTTTCCATCATTTTGATCTAGACCATCTTGACCAAAAACTGTTACAACAATGGAAGGCTCCACATGAATCAACTATGGATTTTTGGCAACACTTCCGTGACTTACAGTTTCAAGCTTTGAAGAGACAAATGAAAATTTTCTATCTTTGGGACTGGTTCGAGTATTGTGTTAAGAAATCTACTCGTCCCAAGAAGAAGTTTGAAATCAAGCCTCGCTCAACATTCTTTAGTGATGGAGCTATGCAATCATAGAGGGATGCGGTCACTGTCACTAGTGATTGTCCACCATCCCTGCATCAAACAACTACACCACTATAGAGTGATGTTGAGGATCACGCTCACACACTTGTTCAACTATCACATCATCCCAACATCACTTTGCTTGATTTTCACGTAGATTTTGTTGTGAGTCCATTGAATTGTCATATGACTTTTGTTCCACAACCTCTGTCTTCGCACTTGGTTTTCCCTCCAGATGGTATTGTCTTGCCTTCTTCCATTCCGAACTCTACACTTGTTGTGAACGAGGAACAAGCCACTGATGGAGTTGGTGTTGCACAACCAACATGCCCTGTCATTCATGAAGAATATGAGTGGGAGCTTAAGAATAAACACTTGGCGAAGGATTACTCCCTTCCATACGAGTCCCCTTCATTCTTTCTTGACATATTTGGTGAACCTGCCATCCATGATTTCTCATGTGTATCTTCATCCACGGATGCACCCATTGTTGATCACTTGTAGGGCACACTAGATGTCAGGCCATCATTCGACAATGGAGAGGATAAGTTATTCATTGAAAATCCACTTGATCTTTCATCTGCCTTTTCCAGAAACACAAAGGATGAATTTGTCCGCTTTTCATCTACCCCTCTATTTGATTCATCAAATCATGAGGATGCCGATGAAATCATTGATTTTTTTGATCATGGATTTCGTGATCCATTTTCTCCCATATTCGATCACGATCATGTTTCTATCGTAGTTGATTTTTCGAAGCCACCAGTCTATGATGATCTATCTGATGATGAAGTTGAAACACCCAATACTATCAAGGCACTTCAGCTCGAGCTGATGGTTATGTCAAGACCTCGCTGCCTTGGTTAGTCTCACTTCTGATCAGGAAACTGTTCAATCACCCAAGGCTCCTCATCACTCAAATGTATGCATTGAAGATCAATCTCACACACAGATCATGCTTCCTCCACTCGAACTACACGATCCTACTTCTCATGCATTGGAGGAATCTTCCATTGCAAGCATGCATGCACGACGCAAGTTGTCTTTGTTTCTTTCGTTTGATTGCATGTCATAGTCAAGAGTGTGCATATGCTTCAAAGCTGCATGCAGTGTTGCACAACACCGTGGTAAGTCCACGAACTTCTCTTCATACACTTGCACTCACTTATGTCCTGTGGGCACTTTGAAACACAAAGTGTGCTTATCTTCATTGTTATATCTTTCTTGCTTGCTGGTTCGCATAACTGGGTTGCTCGCAGACCAAGCCTTCACCAACATGGGTCAACCAATGCACCAGTGGCTACATTGGAAATATCACTTCACGTGATCAGGCCCATGCACCGTTAGTTTAAGAGTAGGAGTAGTGCTTGCTTTAAGTGAGTTTGATTGCATGCTTGTTTTCTTATTTGCTTTGTTCACTTTCTTGTTTTCCTGCTCGTTTGCTTACTTTTCTTTTGCTTTTGCTTCTTCACTTGCTTTGCTTTGTTTTTTATTAGTTTGATTGTTTCGTTTGTAGGTTGGTTTCACATGAAACAATGTATGACTCTTGAAACAAGATTAGTAAAGTACACGAGGCCTTGTGCAGCTATCACTACTTGGTTATTTGTCATCTTGCCTCTGTATGAAGAACTTGTTACCTTTAATCCATGATACATCGAAGGAAAATACATATTGTTCGAAGTGAACCTTGGTGAAAACACAACACTTGCATGCTAACTAGTATCACCTACTCTAGTCGGTTGTTTTTGGGTTAACCCTTGTCAGCTCAGTCAAGTAGAGTAAGGTGAGGGGGAAAACCTTAACAGACATTTAGAGGTATAATAAACTAATTATCTGCTGGAACAACCTTTTCTTCTCTCAATAAGTCAGGATCCCTCTTTTGCCTCTGAAATGAATAAGTGCTATGCATAGTTATGAAAAAATGAAATTGAAAAAAATGAAAAGTGAAAAAATTCAAAATGAAAAATGAATAAGGAGAGAGAAGAGAAAGGCTTCCTGCGTAGAGAGGTGATGCAAGTAACTTTGTTGGGGTACTGAATAGGTTCGCTGGCAGCGGAGCCAGGCTTGTGTTCCTATGTGACTCCACCAGGGTACTGTTCAAGCCAGCTAGCAGCAGAGCAACACTAGAGATGAAACTAAGAGTCTGACGACTATACTGCTTATGCACCAATATATCCCTAAAGCCCAATTGAAACAACTATTTTTCCTTTGCTTGGAATGTGTGTCAATCAACCAAGATCTTGGCAGATGCTACATCCTACAATCAAGCTAGTATGAAACCAAGACGAACTAAGAAATGAACAATACTTCTGGAGGTGTTAGACTTTATTTTCATGAACAAGGTCCATTTAGAGAGCTGGAGTTCTACTAGTGTGTCGCCAAGTGTTGTAGAGACTACAACCACCCTCCAAATTTTTTCCTTAGCTTCGTTTTGGAGCCTCCTGTTGAAAAGTGTGCAACAAGAAATGCTTGTTGCAAATGCAACAAGATGATGGAGCTTAGTGGAAAGGACTCGCCTTCACTAAGTGGGCCCGCAGGAAAATTATGGCGCAAGTTCTATTTTTGGATCCCAGCAGGGATGATCACAGCAGGAGTGACCACAACAGGGATTATCACAGTATGGGTGATCACAGTATGGGTGATCACAGTATGAGTGATCACAGTATGAGTGATCAAATTCTATTTTTAGACTGGCTGTCAAAAATAGAAAAGTCAAATATTATTGTCTCATAATAATATTTGGACTATAAACTTTGTCTTATTCTCTTGGAGCACTTCAGGATGAGCTACGGATGTGGTACATGTAGATCCCAGAAGGAAATACATGGTTACCTATGGGATGACTAATATTTGCATGCAGGACTTTAGTTAGAACTCAAGTGAGTTGAGTTTAGTGGACTGTAGGTGCAGTTGATGGAGTTGTGTTCAGTTTAACTTTGTTAAACTAGTTGTATTTAGTCTAACTGTTCAATAGACTAGAGATGAGTTGGGTGAATTAGTTATTAATTAATTCACAAGTTATTAACTCATAATGAAACTATAGAATACATCAGTTAACTCAGTTGCACGTCAGTGCATGTTCAGTTCAGCAGGGACAGGTGTTAGAGGATTAGATTGCTATCAGTTGTGACTATAGCTGTGCATGATGATTTGCATAATCAGAGGGATTGAGTATGCCAATGAATTGGCCAATACCAAGAATTGTAGCCTGTGCTCACGTCCAAAATAGTGTGAGTGATTATTTGCAGGTCAAATACGAGTTTGGTTAACCATTCTCATCAATTCTTGAGCAGGTATTGAGCTGTGGAGGCAGGCAAGTGGTGGAATAGATTTGGAGATCAGATCTGAGCTGTATTGTGTGTACCAGGTGGAGCTGGTACTGTATTTCTTGTGATAAGAATTGTACTTTGTAATGTTACATGATTCAATCAATATAATATACAGATAGTTGGGGTTTTTAGCGAGATGCTTTCCACGGGATACATACTGTGTTAATGAGTTTGATTGATGCTTCTATGTATGCCTGTGAATGTTTCTGCTTCTGTAAATTGATGATCAACGTAGAGGAGGTTATGTATTATGCATGTTTTCTGCAATAGTGTATAATCACGATAATCTATGTTGAATATGTGTTTATTATTCAAAATTTCTACATGGTATCGGAGCTGCTTGATTTGTAGAAGAGATTTTTACAGGATATCAAGCGAGGATTGATCATCGGATCTATTATTCAGAAAGTGTTTACATTTTATTTCTTCAGGCAGAGTCTGTAATCGGGCCAGGTAGCCTCTGGATTCATCCTTCTTTTGGAAGGTGAGATATCCGGTGAATGCCCAGACAGTCAATCTCTGTACAAGAAATACTTTGTTCTCGCGAATTCTAGATCGGAAGTGGTTGAGTTTTTGAGCTGGTGGAATTCGAATTTAATTCCAAAGCAAGAGACAAAACTTAGAAACATTAAGTGTGAGAATGGAGACAGTATGCCTCAGTATCTCACGAAGTTCACCCAATGTCGGGATGAGCTGGGAAGTGTGGGGGTGATTGTCGGATGAGGATGGTGAGTCTAGCACTCCTTGACCTTCCTAAGAGTTGGCATAGCTACCAGGACTCGGTGAATGGAAGGGAGAAAATGCCAAATTGGGAACGACTATGGTCGGATTTGATGTGGGAGGAGATTAGACGGAGCACCAGAGACGATTCTTCATCCATGCAGGATGAGGAGAACTGTGCCTTAGCGAGTAAGGTGAAGAAGGGGAAGGAGAAGGTTTCTCTTTCTGAATCTTGTTCTTCCAATGATGGGAAGAAGGTTGATAAATTGAAAGTGTGATGCTTTCGTTGTCATGATGGAGACTTGGTGGTTGAGAGGGAGCATATATTACCTCTCAACATGCAGAGCCAGAAGAAGTCTCAGACGATTGTGGAGGAGCCACGATTGGTGCAGCAGCTTCAAGAGGTTGTGGAGGAGCCACAACAGGGGAAGCTGAGAGGAGATCGAGTAGAGACATCTACTCATCCAAAGACCTCCAGTAGGGGGAAACTTCGAGCCAGGTGGGCTGAAGGATCGCATGCAGCCATACCTCCAGGTAAGAGGTGGGGTGATGTGGATTGATCGTCCCGAGGAGGAGGGGCAGGATCCTTGAGGTACCCAACCTCTTGGATGAGACCTTTCTACGGGAGCCCCAATGTGTAGTAGCAGGAACTGACTGATTGGGTAGAGACAGATGCGGATGGAGCGGCAGAGAGAGCGACAGTGCAGGGAATCCCAGGACATCGCATAGCTAGCAAGCGGCATCAATGCGAGAGGCACAAGTGTTTTGCACAGTGCTAGGTGGCACAGAGAGGTGTGCAATGGTGTGAGATGCATGGAGATGTTGCAGTAGCGCAGATGTCAAAGAGGGAGCACTTGTCAGCAGCAGGTAGAGCTTCAGCATCAGAAGGTGTTTCTAGCCCAACAGGGAGGTCAGTTGGGAGGTGCAGTGCGGACGCAATGCTGGGAGATAGAACCAGCGGCAGCACAGATGTAGTAAGAGATCAAAGTGACAGAGGCTAGAGCAGTCAAATACTGAAGAGCACAGAGATGTAGAGTCTTCAGTCGACAGAGCCAATAGCAGTCAAAGACTTTGATGACAGAGCAAGTGGACCGGCCAGATGTGTTGCATGGAGAACATTCCAGAGTTACAGGATCCGGTTTGAGAGGAAGCCTTTCTTGTTGAGAGGGAGTGTTGAAAAGTGAGCAACAAGAAATGCTTGTTGAGAATGAAACAAGATGATGGAGCTTAGTGGAAAGGAGTCGCCTTCACTAATTGGGCCCGCAGGCAAATTATGGCGCAAGTTCTATTTTTGGATCCCAACAGGAATGATCACAGCAGGGATGATCACAGTATGGGTGATCACATTATGAGTGATCACAGTATGAGTGATCAAAGTCTATTTTTAGATTGGCTGTCAAAAATAGAAAAGTCAAATATTATTGTCTCATAATAATATTTGGACTATAAACTTTGTCTTATTCTCTTGGAGCACTTCAGGATGAGCTACGGATGTGGTAAATGCAAATCCCAGAAGGAAATACATGGTTACCTATGGGATGACTAATATTTGCATGTAGGACTTCAGTTAGAACTCAAGTGAGTTGAGTTTAGTGGACTAGAGGTGCAGTTGATGGAGTTGTGTTCAGTTTAACTTTGTTAAACTAGTTGTATTTAGTCTAACTGATCAATAGACTAGAGATGAGTTGGGTGAATTAGTTATTAATTAATTCACAAGTTATTAACTCATAATGCAACTATAGAATACATCAGTTAACTCAGTTGCATGTCATTGCATGTTCAGTTCAACAGGGACAGGTGTTAGAGGATCAGATTGCTATCAGTTGTGACTATAGTTGTGCATGATGATTTGCACAATCAGAGGGATTGAGTATGCCAATGAATTGGCCAATACCAAGAATTGTAGCCTGTGCTCACGTCCAACACAGTGTGAGTGATTATTTGCAGGTCAAATACGAGTTTGGTAAACCATTCTCATCAATTCTTGAGCAGGTATTGAGCTGTGGAGGCAGGCAAGCAGTGGAATAGATTTGGAGATCAGATCTGAGCTGTATTGTGTGTAACAGGTGGAGCTGGTACTGGATTGCTTGTGATAAGAATTGTACTTTGTAATGTTACATGATTCAATCAATATAATATACAGATAGTTGGGGTTCTTAGCAAGATGCTTTCCCCGGGATACATACTGTGTTAATGAGTTTGATTGATGCTTCTATGTACGCCTGTGAATGTTTCTGCTTCTGTAAATTGATGATCAAAGTAGAGGATGTTATGTATTATGCATGTTTTCCACAATAGTGTATAATCGGGATAATCTCTGTTGAATATGTGTTTATTATTCAAAATTTCTACACCTCCCTACCAACTTTTCACAACACCCTGTCTTGCTTTGTCAAGTACACAAGCTTCAATGCTTTTCTTTTACAAAGATAGCCTGTTGATCGAAACTTGATGCATTCCCCTCATAGGCTATTCACTTGGAATTGGTCCAGCTACAGGTTGAGTAGCTCCCCCAAGAAATTGCACAATTATGGAGGGAAACCATCCTTCCCTCCAGAAAGTGCACAATTTTGGAGGGCAACCATCCTTCCCTCCAGAAATTGCACAATTCTGTCTGGCAGCTTGCTGGGCTCCAGAATTGCGCAATCCTTCCAGTTAGAATTCACCCAGGAAACAACACAATCCTTCCCAGCAGGCTTGCTCAGCCCAAGAATTATGCAATCCTGGGAAGTAGTCAACTGCTGTGTCTAGAAATTGCACAAATCTCTTGGGTAGCTAGCCCAGCTCCAATCCAGAAATGTGCATTTTCTTCCAGTAGTTGAGAAACCCCATGCATGAGTAGTTGGGTTGACCAGTTCCACCGGTGACCAAGTAAACTTGACTTGCATGCATGACTTGCTTTTCCCCGGAAAATCAAAAGGCAACATGCAAAAAGCATCACATGATTCAGGGAGCTATTTTTAGCAGTCGGAGGTTACATGCAAAGTTTGTCTTAGAAACTTTCCTCCAAGTGTCGCCTTTTCCTAGATTTGTGGCATGCATGTCATGAGCTCAAAATTATTTATTTGACATATCAGAGCTCATTATTTCACATCAATCTTGGAGCTCTAACATCCCATGACACATCCAAGACTCTTCGACACATCCGGCTCAGCTATTCATAAGTAAGTGGTCTCAACTTGTATTTTTTAGCATTTCTGTTGTTTTTTGTGTTTTCGCTTGTGTGAGTGTTGTTTTCTTGATTTATTTGAGCTATTTCTGTTGTTTACATCCATACTAGCTTGTACTAGCACTATTCCTCACTCGATGTAATAGGAGAACCATATATTTAAAGTTGCTCTTATCCCTAAGTTTTATTAGGTCTGCATGTTGGTTGCGGAGTATAGGGTTTTATTCACCTTAAATTCATGTTCACGAAGATATTTTTGTTAATGTTTTGGTTGAGGGTTTATTGCAAGTTACGTTCACATGCCTGAATTCATATATGTGAAATATATTTTAGAAGCTAGAGCTTCATTTACAGGTCGAGGAGGATTTTCTACGGTTTAGAATTTAGTCATAAATGGTTTACCCATATTTACAATAGGAATTAGATCAAGAAATAATTTATTTGAGAAAGAGAATAAGGTATGAGGTTTCACCCAATTATTTTCCTTATAGTGTTTTGTAAAGTCCTTTTAGAAATAAAGGTGTAGGAAAAAGTTATAGTACAGAAAATGTTGGTGAAGTGAAGAGAGAACATTTATTGCTTTTAATTATGAGTTGTTATCTAATTATATAAAGGGTTATCTCTAATTTTTTTTTATGCAGGAATTAGTTTACAATGCATTAGCACAAGACAAAAGGCGAGAAATGATTAAAGTTTCAAAGTTAATAGATATAATTTGTTTTCCCCTTTACATTATGATATTAAACAAATGGTTATGTAACCGTTATGTGAGACATTTAACAACATTTTGTATACAAAAATCCCTAATTTCGCATTCGAAGGGGGGGGAGGGATAATTTTGGAGGCAAGAAAATACTTATAATTATGGATAGTATGACTTCACTTGTTGCACAGACCGACCATTGATGATTTTATAACATTTTTCTATGCAATTTGAAAATCTCATTTCTTAAATTTTCAATTTTCATTTCCATTCTATTTTCTGTGCGTATAAACCGATGCATTTTTCAGTTTATATAATGGACCTTATCACTTGTTTATATTGCATTATTGTACTTTATTCATGATCCTCTAAGATATTAATATTATAAGAGGTATCAAAGTTGGGATATTTGCATGTTGTATTGTTTTATTGACAAAAACACTTGTTGTTGGTTAGTTTTATTACAATATTTCATGCATATATACATATTACAATAGTGTAGTTTCCTCTTATTCATTTTTATTCTTATAATTTATGTGCTTGAATCTAGATATCTATTGACAAGATTGGTAGTTGACTTGATTGGCATTAGTTTGTCACAAAAATTAGAGGATTTGTTTGTTTTCAGGTATTTATACTATCAGTAAATGAACATGTATTAATGCTTTTCTGTTTAGGGAGAATGGAATGTAATAACACATGATATTATTCTATTTTTTTCTTTTTTCATCATGATGAGAAACCAATAAATGGGGATCCAAGTACAACTAACACTTCACTCATTTTCCTTTTCTATCATATTCATCTCTAATTCATGCTTTATCATTTTCTCATTGCATACTTAAGGTTTTAATTGTAATTATTGATATTTTAATTATTATAAGTCCCCTTTCCCAAAGTTTAACCCTCTTCTTTTTAACAACACACTTTCATATCAATGACCTCACCATATTTATTTATGTAATTTGAAAATCTATTTAAATTACATTACTAGGGAATATCTCCTATGGTGAAAGGGAGGCCAACCCTTGCCAGTGGGAGGGTTTCTAACCCTCGATGAATGTATTCTTAGGTTTTTTCAGTTACCAGGACAATCATAGAACCAAAGGATACATTGCAAAAGACTTGATTTGAAAATTATGGAAAGATTATTTGGTTTCCCTCTCCAAGGGAATAAAACCTCAATGGGCGATGGACAAAGACACCCCAATATTTTTTGCATGTACGCTATGTATATTTCCATGTTAATATAATGTGAATCTTTACAAAAAAAACACACAACACCATAATGACCTTAGTATTGTGGTGTAATAGTTCCTTAATGGGCCTCAGTTCTTGGTTCTGATAGTGACCTCTTTGGGCCTTCATATCTGTTATATGAGAAAATATTATGACAAAGATATAAAGGAGATATGTTGAGCCCTATGACAGAGATCTCATGAAATACTTATGACTATTCCACTGCATTGTTATTTCTAATGTTCTCTCTACATAATTACTTATGATGATATTGGGTGAATGAAATGTGAAAATGTTGATTTTTTTTCTAAATGCAATTACCTACAATAGAGACTGCTAGCCCTAAAAAAATTAACATTGTTATTACTCTACTACATAGTAATTATATAAAAATGCAAAAGTGTGTAAAATAGTAAAAGAAACAATCTAGAATTTCAATCAATCATATTGGCCAAGAAGTGAAACTTGGGCGTGCATTTTAGTGAAGCAAGGCAACTTTTTCCTACTTCACAAAAACTCACGTCCAACCTTCATTTCAAGGTAAAATTGAATGATTCAACTGAGAGAGTATTTATTTACTCATAATTAACATTAATACAATTAAATATTTTTAATTTTTCACATATATATTTATGTTGTTCAATAATACTACAAATTGCATGGATTTCATATGGTAAAAGGCAAGCTTTATGTGGCTCAAATAAATGCAAACCAGGACTTGTAATTAATTAGCAGTGATATAATGATCGTTCCATCATATGAGTCTATGAAATCGTATCTCAGTTTTGTGGTGTAACAATTTTCTAATGGGGCTCAATCTTGTGGTGTGATAATGCCCTAATGGGCCTCAGTTCTTGGGTATGATATCAACCTTTTTGGGCCTTCTTATCTGTGATATTATAAATGATAATGATAGAGATATGGAGGAGTTATGTTGAGCCCTATGACAGAGACATCATTACAGACCTATGACAAAGATATCATGATAGACCTATGATTGTTCCACTACATTGTAATTTCTAATTTCCTTTCTATATAATTGCTTATGATGATATGGGGTGAATGCAATGTGAAAATGGTTTTTTTTTGTCGTTAAAAATGGATTTCATTATATTTTTAAAATGTCATAGCATCCAAAAATGCTCTCAACATCTCCCACTCCCTCATTCTGACCTGACTTTTCGAGATTGTGGGCTGGAGAATACCAGGATAAACAATTTGCATACATTATTTCTGGAGGGCCCTATGGCCTTAACATACTATGAGAGACACAAAAGAGACCTCAACTGAGAGTAACATATCAAGGAGGGGGATGAGGGGGTATTACAGGGGGAGCTACAAAGTAACAAACACAATCGTGAATTTGGAAGTCAATGAGATCCATTTGTGCCTCCAAGCTACAGAGGTGGTCGTTAGTTCATCATTGACTGCACCACAGGTTGTCCAATTGGTCTAGAGTGGAATTCTGACTGTATTGAATAGCAGTAAGGTAGGATACAATTTCATTGTGGTATTCATACCTGTGATCCCTCAGAATGTCAATGTGAATTTGTAGCTCAACAATAGATCCCATGGAGGTGAGAGCCACTAGGCAGCCTGGCAAATTATCTGGAGAAATAGCCTCTGTGTCCTTTGTTTCCTGGCAAGATGAGGTGGTAGAGGAAGAGTGATGGCCTGGATCGAGATGCCTAACCTGGGCTTGCTTCCCTCGCCCGCGATGAGGATGACCCCATTGTCACGACATCTTGATGGTCACGGTGGTTGACAACTCACGATAAGGGGAGCCTGCAAAGAGACCTTGAGAGAAATTTCACAGGAAATGAAACAGACCAAACCCACATGCCCACTTTCCTGAGCAAGGATGAAGCACCGTACAGACACCCCTAAAAGAAAGGTAAGACAGACACGCGTTTAACCATACCGGGTGAAGGAACAGATAAATTCCCAACAACCACCCTGAATATTCACAAAAACAAAACCCACAACCCTGAGTGCTAACCGAGAGACTTTAAGAAACTTTAGACCAAAAGCAAGACTCAAACCCAGAGCACAGATGACGAAAACCCATATGAAAACCAAAGCATATGTGAAGACTAGAAAGGGTCCTCGCAAGTGGGAGAGCAACCAGAAACTGGCGTAGGAGTGAAAAAGAGTTGTAGCCAATGGTGGCGAGGGAGAAGTACCAAACCACAACTATCTGAGTACCTAGGTCCCAAGGGTAGAGTAGGAGACATATCCCAATCCACACCAAGCAACTATAAATTTCATCTGCCCTCCTTACTCAAGGTCAGAACCTTAATGAGGCGCCATAGACATAGACCCAGATGGTACCAATCTACTTACCTCCCAAATTCATTGCAAAAACTACCAAACTAAAGCAATTTTATTGCTAGGCTTCACATTTATCCGTAGAGCTTATGAGGAAGATCATCGCATAGGAGGAGTAAATGTCAAAGCGTTTCA
Organism: Pinus tabuliformis; assembly: GCA_031772625.1. Classification (NCBI taxonomy): domain Eukaryota; kingdom Viridiplantae; phylum Streptophyta; class Pinopsida; order Pinales; family Pinaceae; genus Pinus; species Pinus tabuliformis. Next base: position 267,532,740 of record CM062820.1, read on the forward strand.
TCGATAGGAAGTTAATACTTACATGGAGGAGGAGCAAGCCCATATGGTCATTCACGCGCCACTTGTACATCCACATGTGCACCCCCATCAGGGAGAAAATGTTGAAAATGTTTTAAAATGAAATTATCTACAACAATGACTTCTAGCCATAAGAAAATTAACATTTTACTACTCTACTAGTTAGTAAAGATATAACAATTTAAAAGTGTGTAAAATAGTAAAATAAACAATCTACAATTTGAATCAATCATATTGGCTAAGGAATGAAGCTTGGGCATGCATTTTAGTGCACTAAGATAATTTTGGTCTGCTACACAAAAATGCACGCCCATCCTTCATTTCAAGGCCGAATTGAATGATTCTACTTGGAGAGTATTTTTTTACTCATAAGTAACATTAATAAGATTATATATATTTAAATTGTCACATATATATTTTTGTTGTTCAAGAATACTCCAAATGGCATGGATTTCATAGGCTAAAAGGGAGGGTTTTTGTGCCTTAAATAAATGCACACGAGGACCTGTAACTAATTGGCAATGATATAATGATCATTCCATCCTATGAGTCATCGAAATCATACCTCAACCTTGTGGTGTAACAATTCCCTAATGGACCTTAGTCTTGTGGTGTAACAACGCCCTAATGGGCCTCAGTATTGTAGTCTAACAACCACCTAATGGGATTCCATTCTTGTGTGATATCCCCAACCGAAGTTTTCTCATGAAAATTCAATGTAAATATTTTAGAAAATATAAAAAAGGGTTGAGTCAAAAGGGACATAGATTCCAGAGCTGAGGAGATGCGTATATGTAAGGTTTCCTTATGCAGGAAATCTGGATGGTTTGGATAACCAATAAACATGTGTTTGCATTTATTGATTGAAATGGTTTTTATTAAAGTAAAGAACATGTACCATTTTTGGGTTGAAATGATGTGGTTATGAAATATGTGAATGTGTTCTGATATGAAAAATGAATCACATACACTACAAGCCTTGAAGGCATTGAAAAGATATGTAAAGATCAAAACTAAACCATAACAATACGTAATATAAGAACTCTTTCAATTAATATGTAATGGTTACATTAGAGACAACTTGTTTTAACAGGGTCGATGTGCATATGTTGGTTACAAGCCATACTACAGTTATGTGGCATTGTGTCGATGCTAAGAATGACTTTCTCTCCTAACTATGTAACTTGTGATATTTACATAAAGGCTTCCCAACCTTGCATTTTCAGTAGCATGCACCCTTTCCCTAGGGGAATTATTTCTAATGGAAGTGCATCCCAACTAATAGCCAAATGTCCCTTAAGCCCCTAACTGGTGCCATGGAGATTCTTACAAACTTTCTTTGGAGTAGGGAGATCCTAGTGTGTGGCAGGAGAGGTGGGGGCCTTTCAAGAGTTCATTAAAAGTCCTTAGCCAAGGTATGCAAAAAGATCATTAGCATGAGCATGCCTATAATTCCCTATCCCTATATGGGGAATATATGAATTCCATGAAGTCATTGGATAAAATTTGTAAGAAGATCAGGAGGATAGCACCAATGTGTGATTTATAAATCCTTTATTGGCCATGACATAATGTTGGTGCAATTGTAGTGTTTTCTGATCCACCACAACAAGCTGTGGATGAATCCATGCTCGAAGGACGAAGTACTACACATAGTGAGTTGTGGTGAGGTTGGGTAGAGACTTAGTGTTATAATCTATTTAGATAACCTTATGCAATAGATTTTATGGAAGACCTAGTCATGGTGGCCATAGATTGGCTACTGAGATTGGAAGCCACGTGGCTGATTAAAAGCAATAACGCTTAGAGGGAAGTTGTAACACGTGTCATAGGTACTAATGGCAGTTGTGGGAAACTAAAAACTTCCTATTCCAAGGGGTTTCCTTAGTGGTTTTGAAAATGGCCTTGACCCTGTTGGAATGAATATAGGTTGTCTATCTAGTGATCATTGGTTTCCACTTATCATGCATTCTAAGGGGTGACCTCCTATTAAATGTTGTTCACTTTACCTTGTCGGAATTTCTTTTGATGACTTCATTTCTCAAGAGAGTGGGGATCCACCAAGAACTTGCACATCTTTTAATAAGAAAGGAAATAAATTCAGGTGGAAGTAGAGACAAAGTAGGTGGCATGGCAATTTATCATTGGTTGAGAATTAATGTATGGTGGGACCCTTTGGAGGAAGGCACATGGCATATATTATGCCTATGTAAGGTATTAAGTTATGAAGGAATATTTAATTATATTCATAAATATTTATTGAAATAGGATCCCAACCATGCAATGATAATGGATGGATATATATATCTATAGTATTTGTGAGCCTTGGTTAAATGAATCCCTTCAGTAGGATGAGAGATAAGAAGAATGAACCTAAAGAAAAAAAACTACTACAACACAGCTCTATGCCAAACTTTGTCCTTTAAGCATGGGTTCATTTCAGGTTTAGTTGCAGAGGTTTTGCAACCAACTAGATCCATTCCAGCATTCTGCCATGCCCTCTATGGGTTGCTAGCCCTTACTGGCACTACCACTCTTGAGCTTACAGCATAAATTCTCCTCCCGAGCCCACAAGAGTTGTAGAATACCAAAATGGCCTTGAGGAGATCAATACTCCTCGATGATCAGCAGGCCAAGGTGCACCCTCAAACTTGAAGTTCCATACCCAACAACTCTACAAATATTATCGAAGACCTCCAAGACTGTTAAAAATGTAAGGATGCAAGAGCCTCTAATGTAAAGTCACCAGTTAGTATAGTTAAAAGAGGAAGTCATCCTCGGCATCAACACATGCCTCATAAACTGATTTAAAATATTGTAACCAATGTATGCATATACATCCATCAATATATGTATGCACACACCCTATCAACACACTATCTTCATTGTAATTTTTACTCTGTAATAAAAGTATTCATATACTAAATACTATGATGGTTGAATATGGTTATTATAAACCATTCTAATGCATTTAATTTGTGTACATTTTTATTTATTATACATATCGATAACACAATCAATTATTTCATAAGGCAAACCATTCCAAGCCAAGAATGTATTATACTCATGTTCACCACATTGTTAAGCACTATTTTAGTCTAGAAATGCAACACCTATTCATCTACAGTTGTAAGCACCATTTCAATCCAAAAATGTAAACACATGTTAATTAATATTGAAATCACATAAAAATACTTATATTGGAATGTTATGGGTAACTGAGTATAGAACAAGGACTCTCCACCCAACTTTAGATAGTTGCAACCAAGATCACTTGTAGTTGTCACCCTTGAGCAAGATTCCAGAGACTGAGGGGCTTTCTTTAGGGATAAAAGCAACAACTTCCAGCTGAAACATGGACTCCATAGGACCTCCTTCCTCCACCCAGTAGCTACTCAATAGTCAAATATAACAAAGGGATTCCATAGGATAACTTCCTCCACCCCAAAGATACCAAGGGAATCCAGAGCGTAAATCCACCCTTAAAACAAAAAAAAATAGTTCCACCCAATTAGGGGAATCCATAACCCACTATAAATCAACGAAAAGGAGGTTTCAGAGGTTCTCCCTCCAAGAATCTAAGGACACAATCCTCCACCCACACCAACAAGTCAATCTAAGAAAACCATCTCCATCCTCTAGCTTTACAAGGATCGAGAGGCATTTTTCCTCAGCAAGTAGAAACAATATGTTCACCAGCATTTCCAATCGAAAATGATCACTGAATTTTGTTATTTTCTCTTTCCATTACTCCTTAATTTTATGTTATTTAATGTTGATCAAGTCTGAATGGATGAGAGAAAGTCTATGGATGCCTGCATGAGTGAAGTGAATGTGCTCTCGCTAGAAAATGATATCAAGCTTCCTTATTTTCCTTTACTATCTTTTCTTCTATGCGGGGATTAACTTTCTGTCCTTGCTGCCAACATAGTTAGCTTCCTTAATTTAGTCCTCCTTTTCTTTTGAGTGTTTCTCAAGGAAATATGGTCTGCGTACTTCCCTACAACCAAAATTTAAATTCAAGACCAGTCCATTAAGGCTCACCAACTAACCCTTTAATGGTTTTCCCAAAAAAAATTCAGATTTATACACATGAAACACATTGACATCCCAATCAAGTAACCTACTCTCAGCTCTAGAATCTGTGTCCCTCGACTAAGCCCCATTTTTTTAAAATTTATTTATGTAAAAAGATTTACAATGTATTTTTGTTTATGAGAGAAACATGGTTGGGGTTGTCACAACCATAATAAAATTAACAGTATTACTAATCTATTGGTTAGTAAAGTTATAACAATGCAAGTATGTACAATAGTAAAATAAACAATCTACAATTTGAATCTCAATCAGATTGGCCAAGGAATGAAGCCTTGGTGTGCATTTTAGTGAAGTAAGCCAATTTTGACCTGCTACAGAAAAATTCATTCCCAACCTTCATTTCAAGGAAAAATTGAATGATTATACTTGGAGAGTATTTTTTTTACTCATAAGCAACACTAATCCAATTAAATATTTTTAAATTTTCACATATATATCTATCTTATTCAAGAATACTCCAAATGGTATGGATTTCATAGGGAAAAAGGTAGGGTTTGTGTGCTTCAAATAAATTCACATTAGGACGTATAACTAATTGGGAGTGATATAATGATAATTCCATCCTATGGGTCTGTGAGATTGTACCTCAGTGTTGTGTTGTAACATCGCCCTAATGGGCCCAAGTCTTGTGGTGTAACATCACCCTAAAGGGCCTCAGTTCTTGGGTATGACAACGACTTCCTTAGGCCTTCTTATTTGTGATAACACCACAGCACCCTAATGGGCCTCAGTCTTATGGTTTAGCAATGCCCTAATGGGCCCCAGTCTTGTGGTGTAACAACACCCTAATGGGTCTCGGTCTTGTGGTGTAATAATGCCCTAATGGGCTTCAATTCTTGGGTATTACAACGGCCTCAGTTCTTGGGTATGACAATGGCCTTCTTGGGACTTCTTATTTGTGATAACACCACAACACCCTAATGGGCCTCAACCTTGTGGTTTAATAGTGACCTAATGGGCCCCAGTCTTGTGGTGTAACAACACCCTAATGGACCTCAGTCTTGTGGTGTAATAATGCCCTAATGGGATTCAATTCTTGGGTATGACAATGGCCTCCTTCAGTATTCTTATATGTGATATGAGAAAATATAATGACAAATATGAAGGGGATATGTTGAGCCCTATGACAGAGATATCATGGTAGGCCTAAGATTGTCATCAATCCACCTCACCCCTCCATGTCATCTCTCGTACATTCATGTCACCCTTATGTACCCCTTAAATCATATATATTTTTTGTTTTTTAGGCTTAGTACCACCATGACATTTGGAAACATTTTTTCGTAGGAGGATATTTTATCTTGAATTTATAAGGTGGGGACTAAATTTTGACCAAGTTCATTTTCTTCCTACAAGCAAACAATATAATTTTAAGTTCGAAAGAACTATTATGCCATTCAGCGTGAATAGTATACAAGCCCTAGAACAAGTTAAAGAAATGATGAAGGAGTTTGTATTTGATTAAGGAGAGAAGTGGAAATATGACCCTCATGATATAATTTCAAATAAAAGAGGGGATATCATTTCTGCACCTTATATTCATGAAAGCAAGCCAAACTTGAAAAAATGGAAAATCAAGAAACATGGTGACACAACAAAAAGAAACAAATAATAGATATTCAAACCCTTGTAGTGAGGGAGAAGAAATTGAAGAGAAATATAGCTAAAAAAATTGAGGTTGAGATATAAGACTCACAATTGCAAAAGGGAGAAAAGGTTTAAAGAGAAGAAGAAGTAGAGGTACAAGTTAAATTAATAGAGGGACCTTCAAGGCTCAAATCAACAAGGTTTTCAAATGCAGTTTATTAGTGCATGTCAGTCACCAGTGATAAGATGTGCTCTTTCAAAGTTTTTGTTAGGGTCTTAGGTCAAATTTTTATATTTTCAAGTCATTCCTCAATAAAAATTTGGTCACTGGATGGTGTTGATTTAGGTCATCACCATTCCCTTGGTTTACAAAGTCACCACCCTAAGCATGGTTATGTCATTATTTATTATCATAAGTCTAAATGTTGGTCTAGGTAATCATTGTGGTCTTGAAATCATTTATGGTTGAAAAGTCCAAAGTTTCATAAAGTAGTTAAGAGTACACCTAGTCTCATCATTTTATCATGTCATCCATATCCAATGAGAGTCATGTCATCATTCTTGTCACTATCATGGGAGTTAGTGAATTTAGGAAATCAAGTGTTAAAGTGCAACAATTCACATTGAGATCTTATTTTCCATTCAAGTAAGATTTCTGCAAGTAACTTTTAGCTACAAGTTACTCTAATCAAGTACGTTTGATGTCACCTATCAAATCAAGCCTCAAAGTCTCCAAATTCGATTCTACAGCCTAAAAAGGCATTCAAACTTCATTTGAAACTTCATTTCCACTCACAAAAGCTATCCTCATTGTTATAGACATATTTGGGCACTTCAACCCCAATCACATATGTCATTAAACCAAGGGCTCTAAAACCCCTAAAAGTGTTGTTTCATACCCTAAAGGATCAAGGTCAACTGATTGCATCATTTCCTAGAAGTTCTCCCTGAAAAACTGCTCAGAATTGGTCAAAATTGGACCATACAGACTGCTCCATGCTGAGGGTGCGATGCATCTCACCTGCTACACACAAAGGGTGCGATGCATATTGAAAAGCCCTTCTGTAGGGTGCGATGAGCGAGAGCAGACAAATGGCAGAGGCAGTTTGTTAGGTGGAAACTCAAAGAATCTTCTAGAAACTGCTCATATGACACTTGCCTCTCTGAAGTCGCCCAGGGATGAATAAGAGATCATGAAATCTCCAAGTGGAACCAAGAACTATCAGTGAAATGACACTAATAAAAATCCTAGAAGTTGACTCACTCTCCTACAAACATCTATATATGGATCCCTCATCCTAGAGATCTAGGGGCTAGAATTTTGTAATTTGTAAGGAAGTGCTCTTGGTTTCTCTTTGAGACATTGTATTGTTGGATGATCTTGATTTTTATGAGGTGAAGAGCGCTTTCATGTTGGGATGATGATGCTGGATCAAACAGCTTGGTTGTAATCCTCTCTTCTACTACTTCTATCAATAAAGCTATTTGAGTTTTCCTCCATATACTTGTATATCTCTGAATATTGTATTTATATATGCATTTGTATGGTTAATGTACATCTGATCCTATATTGTTTATGGTTATAGATCTCTATGCTTTGATGGTATTTTGCTGCTTTGACTCTACAGGTGTTCTTTGAAGCGGGACAAGTGAGAAAGGAGTGGTGAAAGCTCTATCAAAGGAGAGAGGAAACAAGCAAGGAGACTAGCGAAAGACTGAGGTTGGTACTCTCTGATTCTCTCTCATCTATCTCTCATAAAGGAAAACACAAGTAACTTTTGTTTGTTTGTTTCTAAGATAGCCGCCCATCTTAGTGGGACTAGCAGCTCTGAATAGACACTAGTTTTCCCGATAACACTCATCATTCAAATACATTTTCCCTAAGCCTCCCAACACATATAACTACCTCCTAAATCCTATCCCAAGATTTTCCCATGCCCATTCCCCTCATTTCCTTTACTTTCCCACAAACCCTAGCTTATTGCTACACTTTTGACACTTTCCTAGGCTATGAATTTTTTTTCCAATTTTTCACCCTTTACCCTCGCCCATTCCCTAAAATTTCACTTCCCTACATTCCCTAACATCTATCCCTACCCCCCTAATTTTTCTCAAGAATTTAGGAGCCCCCTAACCTCGTCATCTCCCTTCATTCCTAAAATTGCCCTAAATCCCCTTTTTCTAAAACTAAACCCTAATTCCCTTTCCTAGTGAGCTAGGGTTACATAATGGATGGAGAGACCACACCCACTGATAAGAGGAAGTATAAAGGAGGGAAAATTTCCATGTATGAGCCCATTTAGGCACATAACATCATGTCTCCACCATTTCTCAAGAAAATAATTCCAAGAGACAAATCATTTGGTGCACACAGGGACAATTTTGCTTCAAAGTATGTTTCTAATGAAATGGAGATGAATTTTAGAAAGGTGAATGATTTTTTAGTTAATCATAGATATGGAAAATTTTAGGGGTTAATATTCGCAGGTGGGCTAATTTTCCATGATTTTTCCTAAAAAAAAGTTTTGCCAATTTCCAATTCTTATAAAAATAATTCGCCCAAATTTTACAATATAAAATTATTTTACCTTAAAAATTTCCAACATTATATAGAGAGTATATATAAAATCATTATAAATTTGAATAATTTTACAAATACATCAATGAGCATTTTATAGTTTTCATAGTAGGGACTCATGACATTTGCCAATGTTTTTAAACTTCAAGATAATTTTCCATCATTAAAATTTTCCCCGATCATAGACCAAAGAACAAAAACCTCCTTTAGTTTATACACATGTTTTATGGTTTAGGAGAAATGCCCAAAATATAGTTGCTACAGGAGAGTTGCTGCATTTTTGGAGTGACCTTGGGAGAATTCATTTTTCTTAGTATTGGAGAAGCCATTTTTCATGCTTAAGTACTCTATTGACAACTAGAAATCCTAATATTTCCAATGGTACCTTCATATCTGCATTTGGAGCTTAGGAAGACAGTCAAAAGTTCCCTGCTAGCTGGCGCTGCGTTTTTTCTGCACGTTTGGGAGTAGTCTTGGGAAAATGAAATTTTCTCTATCATGGAGTGTCCAAATGACTTTATTGATGAGTCAAATGATAAATATACATCCACATATTTCCAATGAGCCATCAATATCCTTATTTGGACGTTGGGAAGACCTCCAAAAGTCACTTCTACCAATTTCGCTACGTTTTCTCCTGGCACATTGTGCTTTTGCCTGAATTCGCCGCTTTTCACAAGAAAGCCACTTTCCTCAGTTGACTTTGTCCAGATTCGACCTCTACTAATTTAATTTGTCATTTTCAATGTTTTTATGATGTAAAGAGGTGTAAATAGGTTGGTTATAGTGAATGTGAAGTAGATACATGATTGTAAATGTATTTTATTCAAATGTATCAGTTTTGATATGAAGAGGAGAGTTTGTTAACCTCCCTAGCGATTAGGTTATGCTTAGAGATATTTTGGGAACTACTCCACCACTCATGGATTCGAGCCTTGAGAGAAGGGATATGTTTTTTTGGTCTATATGTGCTGGACATCAGAGGAGAGAAGACTTGTAGCTTGCACTTGGACACTTTATTCCGAAAATGAAAGGAGCAGTTTGCAGCTATTATCTAGGAATTCATGTGTGATGAGTTTGTGATGATGTATTTTATATGTTTTAGTTTTATTTGAATGATATACATCTTTCCTTTCCATATCTTATTTCTTCAGTACTTTTCCTTAAAGTTTATAAACAAAATTCTTTGCATAAAGCTCTGTTTTTATGGGAATATCATTTTGTGTAATATTCCTCTTTTCTTAATGAATTCATGGTGCCACATGCTCATTAAGACCCTTTTCTTCTTTCAAACACTACACTACACTGAAAAACCCTAAAGCCATCACAAAATTATTGCTACCTTGCTCCTCTATATCTTTGTTGTTTTAACCCTTTGAGCCTTTGACTTGACTACCTGGTTTTCATCACTTGTCCAACATCAAAACCTAAAACTTTCAAAACCCTACCTGAGCCCAACATATCTAGCCTAAATTACTTTCCCATTCTAGACATTCATTGGCTATGAATTCATAGAGAGATCACTTTCTGATTTAGTGGGGCTAGCTGCCAAATCGCAAGTGGTTTGAGGTTACCTCCTTCGGTCTCCCTTCTCAACCTTAGGATATTGTGGAGGATAACACAATTGTGAAACCTAGAGTGCTTTACCTCCTCCTATGTTTCTACTAATTTTTTAGCATTGTCAATTGAAGAATCTCCCTCACCCACAAAGTGTTACAAAGGAATTATCAACAGATTGAAGAAATAAGTCATAAGGTGAGAAGAAACATGGAAACTCAGCTAGCATCATAAGAAACTCCACTACCGACAAGATTAATTTGCATAGACGAGCAGGGGAAATTCTCTAGAATGACCTAAGAAAAATATCTTTGACAGTAAGTAAATAAAAAAGTATTTTGGATAAAGTTTCAAATCAATTCCAGCAAGAAAGGGAAAATTCTAGAACACTGCATATTCAAAATCAGGAGTTTAAGAAGCTAATTGTTAAATTGGGAATAGATCTAGAATACATGGAAGCTATCAAAACCTTGATGAAAAATGTATAATATGAGGTGTAGTCACTAGGGAGGAAAATTAAAATGCATGTGACTAAAGACACTCGAACAACTGAACTACTTCAAGTTTAGAAAGAGAAGGAAGTGGTGATGAGAGAGTTAGTGGATAGAAACAAAGAAATTATAATTTTGTAGGAACAAATGCAAAGCTTAGAATAATAAATCAAAATCCATGTTTGAATTATTGTGGTCCCAAGTGAGTCAAATGATCCCTCAGAGAAGCTTACAAAATTTATGGCAAAGATCAAAATTTCAAAGGTTGAACTAAAGAAAATTCAAGACAACCTAACTCAACTAAAGGAACATCTTGATATCAAGGGGAGGAAGCTAAATATAGAAAAAGAAAGCAATGATCAGTTGATCACCAAGAACAAGGCAACACAAGATGAGATGAAGGAGTTAAAAATCAAATTGAAGGGAAACATGTCTCTAATTAAACCTAGAAAAATTGTTTAGATGATATCTTCCAGGAGGTATGTTCTATATGGGAGTATATTCATATAATTTCTTAACAAAAGACTATGATGAATGTGTGTGATTCAATGATTGATGAATGAAATAAAAATGTAGAGACACAAGTAATGAAGGCTAAAAATATGATCAAATATTTAAATGGAAAATATTCAATTGAACTAAGGGCCTTAGATATCACATACTGAGTTGGACTAATTATGGAAATCAGTAAAATGAATGAGGAAAACGTACTTCATATTTAGGCTGAGAACATATTACAGGAGGTTCAGAAGTCAATATATTTTTTTGATTCCAATTTTTTTTCCAGAGGAATAGAGCTGGTCTACCTAGTTGTTGGGACTAGCAAGGAAATTTTCTTTATTAGGAACTATATGAAAATGAACTAGTGGATGTTAATAGAAGAGAAGATGTAACACATGCAAAGACTACAATTCTGAAGGGAAGAACTATAATTAAATAATCTGAAGAGGGAACTCAAACTTCTTTGGTTGATGAAGACACTATTTGTTTCAAAACTTGATTATACAAAGATTTCAAATTTGAAAATTGCATTCTAGAAAATGATCTAGTGACAGCTCCAATATGAAGCACTTTGGAAGAAGTGTGAAAGCTTGACTTACTCCTATTGAAAGAGAAGTTCAAATCGCAGAACAAAGCACCAATCCTTAACGCAATGTTCCACTAGTCATATGGCTACTAAAAAATGAGAAAATATCATTTTGTAACGTTGTAAAATACTTTTTAGTTACAGATAGTTAAGTAGTTATAGATTTTTTGACAGTTACCATTGTAATTGATTTTGATGTAATTTTTAAAAGATATGAGAACTAGTGGAAAAATGGTAAGATTTTTTTTTTTCATTTTGAGTACTTGTGTAATCATTTTGGCTTCCTCGGAGAGAATAATAAAAATCATCAGGTTGATTCCAGTATATGTTGGTACATTATAGTATGTGTTGTTTCTTTTATGCGTTTTCCATATTCATTTTCCTTCTTTGAAGCACGTGTATGAACGTAGCAGATTTATTTGTATTGTGTCATTTGATCTATGTTCCCTGAGCTAGTTGTATGTCCCCTCTCTCATTTTTTGAGAGCATGTGTTTGAAGGTGGGAAATCCAGTCCTAAGGGTATGTTTTTCATTATGGAATAGGGTTCTTAAGTTTGCTTCTTCTTGGGCACTTTAGGCATGGATTATTGGGTGACATGGAAGAAGGAATGGTTTTGACTGCAGCCTTTTTCCCTCACCTTAGATGGTGGGTTAATCCTCATTCCTATTGATATGGGATCTCCCCTGATGGATTAGATCTTCAGGAAGGGTAGTGCTTGGAAAACCTCGATTTTGGTAGCATAGCCCTGGGATTCCTCTCATCAATGAAACTTTGTAAAGAGCATGGTACCTTTACTAAAACAATAATGGGCCATTGTCCCATTATTGTAACTTACTTTAGTAGTTGTCCCTTAGGTTTTCCCTTAGTTAGGTCCATGCTATATTGTGGGGTAACAAACAACATTCCATCAATATGGTGGGAAAAATTCCACTGTTTACCATAGGAGGATTCTATTTATCCTATCATGTTCCAACCATCTTCTAACCAATTTTACAATTAAAATGTACAAATTTTTTATTGGTTAAATATGGAAAACAAGGGTATGTTGTCTATTCTATGTTTCAAGAAATGAAAATTGACATATAAATATAACAATATCTAACTACCTTATTGAAATTCACCTATTGATACCTTGTTCTCCATCCAGATAACCAAGTTGGCCAACTTTTTGTTTTTTCACATGTCATTTTTGAATTTTGTTGGATGACAACCATATTTGTCCTATTGTCAAAACATGGCATATGGACTAGTTAAACTAATTAATATGAAAGAATTTTTTTTTTTTATAGGAATTAAGAAAAATATCATTTCATATATTAAATATACTTACAAAGGTACAAATCAAGTTTTGTATGCCTTTTTGGCCACTATGATGTGTTGCACTTTGTTTTGCAAGCCTAGTCTTGGAGACCTTGTCCTGAAACATATACTAATTGAATTTAACTATGCACAAGTAAAATATAAAAATCATTTAAGAAAATAGATATAATCTTATGATAAAATTCAAATACCTAGATACTCTCCTCACCAGACTTCCTTCGTTCATCCAACTTCTCATATGTTTTTGCAAGTTCTTTCCATACATTTATACTTGCATCAACTAGCCTTCTTTTGAGCCTTTGATCGGGTGGGAGTTTTTTTATATCTTATTCTTTTGATTGCACCTAAATCTCTTATAGTTCTAAGACATTTGTACTTTAATCTTTTTTATTGACCAACCTACACCAAATTTAGTCTCCATGTCATGAATTACTGCTTTCTCTAGGTGCAACAATATCTTTGAGAATGGAAAACGAAGATGGTCTTTGAACCATTGAAGGCATGTTCTTTCAACCTATTCACAAAATAATTCCCAACATATGATCTAGGGATTTTCCCTAAAACCACATCATATTCTATCCTAGTATCATAGCTACTAATGCAATATTCATAATGTGGTGTGGTGGAAGGAGATATTTGTCCTAGGAGTGGATTGGGCATTGGAAGTATTTGCTTCTTAGTGTTTATGCTTAATTATTTCCTTTTGATGTTTTTCTTGATCTAGGAGTGGTTGGGGAATCAGCTGATTCCATTTGTGCTAGTTGATGCGCTTGCAATGTTTCATTGGTTTTAGTTGATAATTTTTATTTGTATATATCAAGTGTTTTCAAGCCCATGCTGTCAAGTTTGTTTACAAAATTCATCCCCAAAATCAAAGCCAAGGCTTCCTTCTCCTGGTCTGTCTCATGTTGCTATATATAAGATACACATCCAACCATCACATACGCACAACCTGCCTAAATGTTTAGCAAAATTTACAATAATCAAGCCATTCTGAACCAATACATGAATACATATCCCTCGATTGAACCCTAAATCCACCCTTTGTTCACGGAAACAACAATTCCTTTGCAACTCCAATTTATGGACCAAAAAGAGAGAAAAATACAAATATTGTATAAGATCTATTTGAATCCTTAATATCCTTTAAAATGGAAATAATGGGAGGAATTTGGATCAAAATCTAGGAAGGGGTGAAGGAGCCTCTTCTTATCTCTTTGGGTTTGCGCCTATCAACACTAAAAGAAATTCTTAGGGGATAAAGAGTCTAGAATTGTTTTTAGTTAAATAGTTGGTGGGTATTTAGTTTCAAAGTTTTGGCCCACAACATTTTAAAATTTTGACTCACCCATCACCAATTTTTTTTATTCGACCATCACTAACGTTAGAATTGATTTAGGTCAAATAATGTGATCATGCTGAGGCGTAACATTCAGTGTAAATTCCTCCTAGTCTAGTGCGATCAAGTATTTATTTTCCATCGAAAATTAAACATAAAAATGATATAATAATATAACATTGTTCTCAAATAAAATCAAAGATTAATAGAATACATTCAAAAGAAATACAAAATTTCAATAATCCACTACATTCATGATAGAGTAATTTAATTTACTCTAAAATGATCGCATAAACTAAGTTATAAATGTGGAATTAAATAAAATTGATAGACACACTAGTGGTAAAGTGTGTTACATGGAAAAGAAATGTTAATCTCAATTAATATTTATTTAGTAAGGAATAATTATACTCTATTCAAAATATAGTCTACCAATAATTCTATGCCTACACTTATTGTTTACATTTTAGTTTAATTGATTCCAATTGTAGATTTTATTATTTTATTGTTTTACACACATTTACATTGTTGCATATTTACTAACTAGTACAGTAGAAACAATGTTAATTTTCTTAGGGCTAGAAGTTTCTATTGTAGATAATTTCATTTTAAAGCATTTTCACATTGCATTCACCCCATATCATCATAAGAAATTATGTACAGATAATATTAGCAATAAAAATGGAATAGAACAATCATAAGTCTCTCATGATATCTCTATCATAGGGCTCAACATATCTCCTTCATAATATTTTCTGATATCACAAATAAGAAGGCCCAAAGAGGTCATTGTCATACCCAAGAACTAAGGCCCATTAGGGCACTATTACACCACAAGACTGGGATACAATTTTGTAGATCTATAAGATGGAAGTATTATTATGTCATTTCCAATTAATTATATGTTTTGGTGTGAATTTATTTCACTACAAGGAAAATAACTTCTAGCATAGGTAATAATGAAGGTTTTTAATGTTAATAAATTGGAAAAAATTGTCAAATTTTTTTTTTCTAAAACATTTGTTTGTGATAGCAGATGTTTCAGCAGAGATTTTAATGAAACTTCATCACAACTGAAAAAGTTTGGGCCTCTAGAGGTTTCAGCAGATGTTTTTTTCTTGAAGCACTTCGTGGAACAAGTAGAACCAGTGCACTACATATATAAATGCACCAGGTTGCATACATAACTAAAAGAACCAAGGTATTGAATCCAAAGAACATCGGTGTGTAATATATACCGCACTGGTGCTAATAGATAAAAAAATCTAAGGGGTATTCATGTAAGGAATGACACCGAGGCATGCAAAAGATAATTGTTGTGCTGATGCTTTTGTTTAAACTTGTAGCACCAATGCATATAGTTTGTATAAACGCCTCGGTGTGTTAGTTATATAAAAGAATTGGTGTTGTTGTGTTCATAATGCACCAATGCTAATAGACAAAAAAATCCTAGGGTGTTTGTGTAAGGAATGACACCAGGGCATGCAAAAAATAATTGCAGTCTTGGTGCTTTTGTTTAAACTCATAGTGTCGATGTGTTCTATTTGTATAATGCATCAGTGTGTATGTTATATAAAAGGAATGGATTTATTAATTTTAATAATTCACCGGGGTTGGAAATAAGATTTTGTAGGATTGAGGTGTTAGTTCAATGAAAGCATTGATGTGTTAAGAATTACAATGCATTGAGGCATTAATTGCGAACAATACTGGTGCTTTAAGAAATAAACACCTCGATGTTTCTGTTTTCCGAAAAGACACCAGTCATGAAAAGTTATGCCATCACAGTGCTTTTATTTAACATAATGCACATGTTCTTTTTTATGTTATGTACGCACCTGTTTTTTTATAGATTTTCTCCTTTTTAGAAACGTCGATCTGTGATAGTGGAATTATTGTAATTTTTGAAATCTTTTATTCAACAAAAAATCGACATATAACTCTTAACATTATTCATATAAATTAAAATTTTATTAGTGCATTTGTATATGATGTTTGGATACATTTGTTACATTATCATATTTCACATCTCTTCATTATAATATTTAATCATCCATATATTCATTCAATGGTGTAACATTTCACAACAAGATTAGATAACACAATAGAATTAATTAAAATATGTTTTATTATATATCAATAAGAGGCTCTTTGTCATACAAAATGGGATTGTTATTTGTAACCCCTTGTCTTTCAATTGCGACACTATGACCATTACATTAAGCAAAATGTCTCATTTCAATAGATAATTATTTCAAAAAATACAATAGGTTGCATTGATATCTAAATACATAATAATTCTTCGTTGGAATTGCTGTCAGTGCTCGAGCTACTTCCATGACTTGGGTTATTTGGAGGAATGTTTTATTGATTACATTGATTGTTCTTGTCCTCTTCAAGTTCCACTTGTAAACATAAAATTAAAGTGTAATGAGTGTATCTATATTAGTGAGAATAATGAAAATTGAAATAAATAATATACATCATTGTAAATTGAATAGAAATGTACCATAATAAGAAGTGACTCATCAAATGTGCACATAGTTTCAAAACCAAGTCTCATGCCTTGTGGCAACAAGTCTTCTGCTAGCGTAGTTCCATACTTTGTTTCCTGCATGTTTTAAACCCCATTATAAATCATAGATTTAATATAAAGGATTTTTTTTATTCTATTAATTATAAATTAAGAGAAGAAAAAAAACATAAATACTTACAAATTACGTAATTAATTTTTTATATGCCAACATATACTCAGAACCCTTATTTAACCCAATGTCAATCAATTATTTTGATGACTCTTCTTTGTATGTTAGCACCTATTTGAAGACATTCAAGGATGGTCATTGTAAAACAACTTAAAATATACAAAAAATGAAACTTTTAGTTGTTATAAGGAAATATTAACAATTACTCACAAAATTTGAAATCAACCATTTTCTTTGTTGTCGTCCTGTTTTATGTGTTGAGTGATTGAATTTTATATGTACAAAGTCAATCATGATTACAAACATTTGAAGCATGTTTTTGTTGGGATGGCTCCTCCTATGATGCAATTCTCTCCATTTCTTGGACAATCTACTTTTACACTTTTTTGGACATTCCTACTGGCATGTTTCACATATTAACTCGTTGACCATTTAGGATTTTCATAATCTTCCTAGAAAAAGTAATAAACTATTTTCATATTGATATATGAAAACTAAATATAACAAAATTGATATTAATAAATGAATGGTTTGTGGTAATATATACATATAATTCTAGAAAATAATTTTAATTAGGAATCTTACATTTTTGAATAATTATTTTTTATTGTTGTATGTTTTTTCTATTACAAGTCTGACATGTCTCATTGACAATTGCTCTAGAAACAATTCTTGTAGTTTAGATATAATTTGGTTCTTAGAATCACTGGATTAATTTTTGTATTATAAGTGGAAAGTACCTCAATACGTTCATTCCAATATATCCTTGATAGTTTTGTGAAAAATTCATCCCCTTCCATTAACCTCCAGCACCACTCTAGATAAGCTAAGGACCTATTCATCATCATTTACATGTTCTATAATTTTTCTTTTCATAGAAGGACATTGATCTATTCCTTCGTTGTTGCTCTCTATATGACATTAAATATATATGAATTAATAGATTGTTTGAAACATGTTATCTAATATTCTTATTTATATTATTAACGAAAAAAATGCATATTGAATAATATTTTTTCATTCACCTAATTCATCATTCTACAATTTTTCTATCAGGATTTCACACTCTTTTGCACTTAGATTAGAAATAATCGTATTGACCTTCTTCATTTTGTCGCTCTGCATGACACACACCAGCCAATTCATATTAGTTAAACTTACATATAGTTCAAACATATTAATTTTGTAAAGAATTTACAAAGAACTTGCCTTCTCTACTTTTTTTGATGTGCTATAATTGTGTCGATTAGAATTTTTGTTAATTGACACCTTTTCAGACATTGTTTTATCAATATACAACCTATACCATTCAATATAGAATCCATTAAATATATTTTATAGATAAATCAAATAATTTTCAGCCAAGAGAGTTATGGTAACTAGTGTATTTATCTGTATAAATGCATAGGTGTGTTAATCCAATTAAACACACTAATGTGTTTATCCCATTAAATGCACCAAGATTTTAATTGTTCAACACTGTCATGGATTTTTTTTAAATAATTTTAAATTACGATGATGTGATTTGTAAGGCTAAATGCACCACAATAATTTAATGGTGATATTTGGAAGAGTCATGCTTGTGAGTTATATTACACCAGGAGAAACGATGAACATACTAGATATAATTGAAAATGTTATAATATACCGGTGCGTTGTATTGCACAGGGCACACTGGTATGTTATATTATAGAGGGAGCACCACAGAACATAAAGTCGTTTATTTTTTGAAGGGCCAACGTGGTTTGGATCTAATTCAATAAGTGATTCCCTTACTTTACATGTAAAACACCCTATATATACGTTTGGATCTAATTCAATAAGTGATTCCCATACTTTACATGTAAAACACCCTATATATACTAAGTACACAAATCCATTAAACCTAAAATGCCTAAAATGAAAAACCCTTTGTGAAGTGGTGGAGGAAGTTAAACCTTAAGGTGAAACTTTGTAGGAAGAAGCAAGGGTTTAAGGTAAGTATTGAATTTTTTTGTTTTTTTGTTTTGTTTTGTTTTTTTTTTTTTTGTTTCTAGATTTTGATTAAATTTAGATAGGAATAGAGATCTTAAAATTTTTTACTAGTAAAATCTATAGTAGATTTTTTAGTATGCAAGGTTTTTAAATTTTATTTATTTATTATTTATTATTTTTATTTTTTCTGAATTGTGAATAAATCTAATAAAAATTGTAAAAAAATTTAACAGTAAATTTTTTTTTTTTGCTATCTAGGTTTTTGAGTGAATCACCATACCTTTCGAATTCTAATCTTTCCACGGTTCCAAAATATTTTGATGGTCCATATTTCTCCTAGTATGTATCCCTTGCAGATGATCTCTCTTTTAATAAAATCTAATACAAATTGTAAAATTATTTTATTAGTAAAATAAACAACAAAATTTAAAAGTTTTACTATGTAGGGTTTTGAGTGAATCACCATACCCTTTAGCTTCTGATCTTCTAAATAATTTTGCTGCTGCAAAGTATTATTGTTAAATTGGAAACTAGGGCCAAACTCCATGTGGGTTAGCTTATTTATGGCAGCTGATATTTTTATTGGATCCCTCTCGTCGAGAGGTGTAGGATTGATCTAAAGATCATCCGATTCCGATAAGTATTTATGGAGATATGATTTTATTTTGATTATGGATTTATCATCTAGACGACCAGCAACTTGAGTAGGCTCAGAAGCCCAAAAGACATGCCTATTCATCACCTACGTTTTAGTATAAATTGAAGAGGACTTGAGTTCATTTGGGAATACACCTCTTCATGTGTAGTCTCCTCCTCTGCATGTCTTGGGTTTTTGGTGAAGGAGAGACACAATGAAGATACACTGGACTAAAGGTAATGCCGTAACCACCATGATGCCCTAACTGCTGTAATGCTGTAGTAAGCCGTAGGCTTATGAGGATGCACGCAAAGACCTGATACATTGTTAATGGAGACCATTAATAGGTAGATCAGGGAATATGCTGATGTTGTACATTAATACACAGATCAGGGAATATGCTGATGTTGTACATTGATACAAAGATCAGGGAATACACTGTTCCTTACACGCAAGACACTCTCATGATAAATCTGCTCCGTTGTCATATAGAAGAGCCATAGCCATTATATGCTGATCATGAGGATAACACAATACATAAGGAGTTATAATACGCATATGGGAATGAATGCCACACAGTCATATAATATACCTTGCTGTAATGTAAATGCTAGAGTATATATGTTGCAGTACATAGGTTACATATATATGTTGGACAGTATATACGTTGGGTAGTAATGAAAATGCTGGACAATATATGCTGCAATACATAGGTTATATATATACACGGGGCAGTCATGGTTATATATACACTAGTCAAGTAGTCATTAATGGACCACTGCCATCAAGCCGCAGTGATGAAGAAGTAAACGTAGTCATGGTGTTGGAGGAATACCAATACACTGTGCATAATGGGATTGCGTGGAACTATAGCCTAGCTGCTTTGCTAGGCTGTAAACCATAACAAGTAGCTAAGGCCGATATGTGTATGAACTCCATAATGAAGCAACAAAAGGATAGCATGGGCAGCATTATTAGCAGCATGATGGGTGGCCTTATAAGCAGCATGATGTATGATACATGGAGCATGGACAGTATCATGATAAATGGGCTGTATGATGAAATCATGAAGCAACACGACACATGGGAAGCATGAAGTATGCGGTCACGGACAACTTGATGTATGGGAAACACAGTGATCCTGAGCAGCATGATGATGCATGATGCAGCATGATGGTGCTACATGGTAGATGAATGAAATAGATAGGTGAAGTCGTCACCTAGGAGAATCAGTTGAAGCAAAATGTCTTCAACTAATCTCATCTATCATCGTTATAGAAGATGATCTATGCTCAGATCTAGATGAGTCAAAGTATTGACTTCTGATGTAAATGTACTATCTCTCTCACTTTCTCTGTCGAACTTTGAAGAACATAAAAGAAGAATTGATCAAGGGTTTCCCCACACATTGTGGGGTTTTTCCTTGGCTAGCACCACATCTTGTGTCCTCTTGTCTTGGCATGTCTTCTACAATTTATATTTATGTTCTCTCTACAGTTTATCTTAATGTTGATGTGATTGTTAACTGCAAAAATTTAAATAAATTTCTCTAGCATAGAACATACCTAAAATTTAACATGGTATCAGAGCTGAGGTGAAGACAATGCCCAAGCAAGAGTGAAAGAGCAATCACCAAAGACAGTTGGGACAAGACAGAAGGATCAATGGGTTCCTCATAATTCACCTAGAGTGAAGTTGAAGCAGAGAATGTTATCAGAATGATGCAGTGGAAGTTTCTGATGGCCTACCTAAAGATCACTTCAATGGGAAGTTTGGATTTAAGGGTGGAAGGAAAGGTAGATGTCTTGGTGATAAGTTCAACCCTTATGCGAAGGAGTGTCCGAATGGCAGAGATGTAGGTCATCAAGGACACGACCGACTCTTCAAGGAAGTAAGGAACCCCAGGAATGGAAGTCGAAGGTTTTAAGGTGGCATTTGTCGATGGAAAGGTACGTGTTTGAAAATAGAATTTTCAAAGATGATTTTGAGTTCAAGGTTGTATTAAGTTACAGGAAGTCCACTGGGGACCATGTCCATTGACACATAGCACCAGAGGTCTGTGAGTCAGATGGTGACAGGGAAGCCTAAATTCAAAAAGAGCATATGTCTGAGATGTACCGAAGGAAAATCTTACAAGGGGACCATTCCCCTCATGTAGCAGGTCCACAAGTTTGAAACAACCCGTGGAGTTTGAGATTCATGAATGAGAATCTCATGTATATAGGTGGAAGAAATACCTCTATGGCTTGAAGCAAAACACCTTGGGCGTAGTATGAGAGGACTAATAGCTGTTTAATGAAGTTGAGATTCACTAAGGAGTGAAACCGATCCAAACCATTATCCGAAGGTTGTGGATGATAGACCTCTCATACCGGCATCTTATGCGGACGAACTATTTCTGACAGTTGCAGACCCTCTCATTTGCAAAAGTAAGAGGGAGTTGGATTCTGGACATATGTTTTGCAGTTAGCACGGGGAGCTCATATTTGGTTGAGCCTCACTGAATTGGTGCCAAGAATCTTCTAAGATGTCTTCAGGGCAAAATCTCTCATGAATTGAGATACACTGCCAGAAATATCAAACTGCATGATTATTCAAATGCTGATTGGGCAAGCAGTGTGAAGGATCACTGGAGCAATTCTTAGTGTTGTTTCTATTTGGATTCTGCTTCAATATCTTGGATGAGCAGGAAGCAGAAGTCGGTTGTTATAAGAACCACCGAGACCGGATACATATCTATGAGTGTGATCTCGTATGAAGCTGCCTGAAAGCCCCCGGGGGGGGAAGATCAAATCTGTGATTTTCTTAAACGAATTGGAGTCATCAAGAGACCCTTGTACAAGGGTCCTGCATGTTGCATACATTGAGCTCTGGGAGCTTTGGGGGCTTTTGATTCTCACTGGAGCAACATACGACCACAGGGTGACTCACCCTCCCCTTGTGGTGCGCACTGGGACAATATGATTTGCTCTCTTGTGGGACAGGATGATTTGCTCTCCTGTGAACAGGATGATTTACTCTCCTGTGACAAGATGATTCGCTCTCTTGTGGGACAAGATGATTCGCTCTCTTGTGGAACAAGATGATTCGCTCTCTTGTGTAGCAGGATGATTAGTTCTCCTATGAGGATTGGATTGATTAAGTTCTCCTATTGAGGCATCCTACCCATGTAGTTTGGGACTCATGGGAAGTACCTCTCATCTGATCAATGAGCAGGGAAATGAAGATAGGGACCATAGTAGTACCGATGGACGCATCGTTGTATCTACCATACTCCCTACGCTATGATGACCTTCATTGATTTGGGATCAATGATACTAGTCTGGGACCAGTGGTAGGAGTGGTGCCCACTATGACGCTGACTTTGGGTCAGTTGAGACTGGTCTGGGACCAGTGGTATGCACTCTGAAACTGACTTCGGGTCAGTGGAGAATGGTATGAGACATTCTCGATCAATTATTCTTCTTCATAGTTCAGCAGAGCTAAGTAGAGCAGAGCAGAGCCAGCAGAGCTAATCAGAGTAGAGCAGAGCCAACAGAGCTGAGCAGAGCTAGTAGAGCTAGCAGAGTCAACAGAGTTGAGTAGAGTAGAGCAGAGCCAACAGAACTGGGTAGAGCAGAACATAGCTAATAGAGCTAAGCAGAGCTAGCAGAGCCAGCAGAGCTAAGCAGAGCTGAGCAGAGCAGAGCAGAGCCAGCAGAGTTGAGAAGAGTAGAGCTGAGCCAGCAAAGCTGAGCAGAGCTAACAAAGCCAATAGAGCTAAGCAAAGCTGAGCAGAGCTAGCAGAGCCAGCAGAGCTGAGTAGAGCAGAGCAAAGCCAACAGAGCTAAGTAGAGTAGAGTAGAGCCAGCAGAGCTAAGCAAAGCTAGCAGAGCTAATAGAGCTGAGCAGAGTTGAGCAGAGCAGAGTAAAGCCAACAGAGCTAAGCAGAGCCAACAGAGCTAGCAGAGCCAACAAAGCTAAGTAGAGCAGAGCAGAGCCAATGGAGCTGAGTAGAGCAGAGCCAGAGCTAATAGAGCTAAGCAGAGTAGAGTAAAGCCAGCAGAGATGAGCAGAGCTAGCAAAGCCAACAGAGCTGAGTAGAGCTAGCAGAGCTGAGTAGAGATGAGCAGAGTAGAGAAGAGCTGGGTAGAGCAGTGTAGGGCACTAATGGCAGAGATAGTACAGTTGGACTTATGGATCAGCGGATGGAGTTCTCCCTAGTTGAGAGGGAGTGTTAAATTGGTAACTAGGGCCAAAATCCATGTGGGTCAGCTTATTTATGGCAGCTAATATTTTTGTTGGATCCCTCTTGTCGAGAGGTGTAGGATTGATCTAAAGATCATCCGATTACGATAAGTATTTATGGATATATTAATTTATTTTGATTATAGATTTATCATCTAGAGGACCAGCAACTTGAGTAGGCTCAAAAGCCTAAAATACATGCCTATTCATCACCTATGTTTTAGTATAAATTGAAGAGGACTTGAGGTCATTTGGGGATACACCTCTTCATGTGTAGTCTCCTCTCCACGTCTTGGGTTTTTGGTGAAGGAGAGACACAATGAAGATACGCTGGACTAAAGATGATGCTGTAACCACTATGATGCCCTAACTGTTATAATGCCCTAGCCACAGTAAGCCGCAGGCTTACGAGGATGCATGCAAAGACCTGATACGATGGACCTTATACGCTGTTAATAGAGACCATTAATATGCAGATTAGGGAATACGCTGATGCTATACATTAATACGCAGATCAGGGAATACATTGATGATGTACATTGATACGCAGATCAGGGAATACGTTGTTCCTTACACGCAAGACAATCTCATTATAAATTTTCTCCATTGTCATATGGAAGGGCTGTAACCATTATATGCTGATCATGAGGAGAATGCAATACATAAGGAGTTATAATACACATATGGGAATGAGCATATGGGAATGAATGCCATACAGTCATATAATACCATGCAGATATAATACGATTATGGGAATGAATGCCATGGAGTCATACCACATAGTTATAATACGCATATGGGAATGAATGCCACACAGTCATATAATATACCTTACTGTAATGTAAACGCTGGAGTATATACACTGCAGTACATAGGTTACATATATACGTTGGACAGTATATACGCTGGGCAGTAATGAAAACGCTGGACAATATACGCTGCAGTACATAGGTTATATATATACGCTGGACATGTATATACGCTGGGCAGTCATGGTTATATATACACTAGTCAGGTAGTCATTAATGGACCACTGTCATCAAGCCGCAGTGATGAAGAAGTAAACGTAGTCATGGTATTGGAGGAATACCAATACGCTGTGCATAATGGGATTGCGTGGAACTATAGCCTAGCTGCTTTGCTAGGTTGCAAGCCATAGCAAGCAGCTAAGGCTGATATGTATATGAACTCCATAATGAAGCAACAAAAGGATAGCATGGGCAGTATTATTAGCAGCATGATGGGAAACCTTATAAGTAGCATGATGTATGATACATGGAGCATGGATAGTATCATGATAAATGGGCTGTATGATGAAATCATGAAGCATCACGACACATGGGCAGCACGAAGTATGCGGTCATGGACAACTTGATGTATGGGCAGCACAGTGATCATGAGTAGCATGATGATGGATGATGCAGAATGATGGTGCTACATGGTAAGATGCAGTAGATGAATAAAATGGATAGGTGAAGTCGTCACCTAGGAGAATCAGTTGAAGCAGAATGTCTTCAATTGATCTCATGTATCATCGTTATAGGAGATGATCTATGCTCAGATCTAGATAAGTCAAATTATTGAATTCCGATGTAAATGTACTATCTCTCTCACTTTCTCTCCTGAACTTTGAAGAACATAAAAGAAGAATTGATCAAGGGTTTCCCCACACATTGTGGGGTTTGTCCTTGGCTAGCACCACATCTTGTGTCCTCTTGTCTTGGCATGTCTTCTGCCATTTATATTTATGTTCTATCTGCAGTTTATCTTAATGCTGATGTGATTGCTAATTGTGAAAATTTAAATAAATTTCTCTAGCATAGAACATACCTAAAATTTAACAATTATGTTGTTGCACAGTGCTCCAGGTATGTCTCTCTTGCAAATCACTCAAAATTTTCAGTAAAATATAAAATAGTGAATAAATTTTTATTATTTAAAAGATTTTATGAAATTAGATTTCAAAAAATCAATTGTTGCTTGTTTTTTAATTTAAAAAAATGAAAAAAAACTGCATTTTTTTTTTTAAATTCTCCACACATCGGTGCGCTCTATAGTCAAGTGCACTAATGTATTTATAGGAAAAGTGCATCAACATTGCCAAGGCGACAAATTTTTTCAATGCACTGACATGATACAATTTTTTTTTTTGAAATCTCTAAATAGTGTGATTAATTTTTTAAAGCAACGATGCGTTTTTTTATTATTATTTAAAAGTATCGATGCTCTAATTTTTATAAGAGAACTGAGTCGATTGAATTCATTTTTATTGTCTAAAATCCAAATATAGGTGTGTAGCGGTGTTGTTTTTTTAAATGCATCGATGCATTTTGTACAAGAGCACCAATATGATAACATATTTATTTTTTCATAACGTTAGAAACTGGTGCTGGTATTATTTGAATGCCTTGATGCTAGTATTTTTTAAACGCATCGATGTGGTTTGTTCTGATAAGCGCACTGGTAGGGTTTAAATGTTATGAATTACAATAGTTCATAATATATGTTATAAGAGCACCACATTAGTTAAATTTGTTTTTAGTTTTCAAAATTCGGAAACACGGCTGCATCATTACTATTTTTTTTGAAACACATTAGTGTGCTTTTGTACAAGAGTACCGATATGATAACATATTTCTTTTTTCAGAATGTCAGAAATTGGTGTGGGTATTATTTAAATTCCCCAATGCTGCTATTATTTAATCACATCAGTGTGCTTTATTCTGATAAGCTCACTAGTATGGTTTAAAAATTATTTGAAATTTTATTTTCATATAAAAATGACATATTAATCTAAAACTTTCCATTAGGATGTATCCACATGAATTACAGTAGTTCATAACATATATTTTCTGCTTAAAGTTACTTTATTCTTGAAAAATGGTTTGAAAACTATATTGAAATTTAGATTGTAGTTATATGGTTCTCGAGATTAATTTCATACACAAAATTTTATTTCTAATTTTTCTCAAATGTAGGGACAAAATCTCATTATTATAAAATGACCAATTCTTCAAATTTCATCTCTTTCCATATTGTTGATCAAATTCCTTCAGGGAGTTCTCCCTTTCCATCTCCAGTAAGTTTAGATTCTATTTATATTTTAATTATTCAATTGAATTTATTTATTTTAATCCATGTCAATTTAATAAAAATGTATCCAAATTTGCAGGAGCCTGATTCAGAATCTCCATTTAAAAAATGTCCGAAGCTCTTATTAGGAAAATCATATCGTAAGCAGTTGGTAGATGAAAATGGATAACCTCTTCATCATGTCAATTGGAACGTGAAATCTTCCAACCACAATCCTGGATCAACAATGGTAATAATTGTTTGGTATAATGTAATTTCAACAAACTAATTAAAATAATGTGTTTATTAATATCATTGAATATTGTACTAATGGCATTCAATATTTTTTAAAATTAGGATTCTAGTGATGATGAGGGACACACCTACCATCTTTTAGTGCACCCCACTACAATTTCAACTCAAGAGAAGGTTTCATTAAGAAAAAGACTCACAGAGGAGGCATACAAAGAATGGTTGAATCAACCACCTATTCAATTCCCACTACGTCTAGATTCACCAATTAGGAATGACTACATCAATAATAGTTCTTCATCACAAGTTGGAAATGGAGGAAATCAAATAGAGGTTGGTATGGATGATTACTTATGGGATACAACTACCATGGAGGTAATGTTGTTAGATTCCTTTCAGAATGATGAGCTAGGGGATGATGTTCATATCACTGATACCTTATTCAAAATCCTGAAATATGCTTCCACAACCCCTCCCTTTGGACTTGGTGACAAGTCCAAGTCTACTAAGCTAGAGACAACGATGTTGTTGTACAATTTGAAAGGAAAGTTTGGCATGCCGAATGCTCGTTTCTTAGCAATATTTAGGTAATTGACCTGCATGATCGATTGAGTTCCTTATATTTTTTCACACACTCAAAATTAAAAATGGTCTATTTTATGAATGTTAAATTTTGACATTGTGCAATTATATTTCCAACCAACTACAAGAAATTCAAAGATAAGTTTCTTCCAAGTGATAATGTCTTGTCGGCTAGTTGCGAAGAGGAAAATAATTTGTTGAAAATGTTGAGTGTTAAGTACATATCATATCATGCATGTCCAAATGATTATATTCTATATAGAGGAGAATATGTAGAAAAAGAGATATGTCCAAAATGTGAGCATGAAAGGTACTGTAAATCAAGAAAAGTGGGTAAATCACATGTGTTGGGTATCACAAATGCCATAATTCCTTTGTCCCATTTCTTAGTTTCAATATTTCTTTCTTATCTTTTTCTTATATTTTCGATATATTAATTTTCATAATATATACTTTTGAGGATATTAATTTGTTTTTGTCATTTGTCTCTGCTAATAAACCAATTCATTTATGAAAGTTTTATTTTCTCACGATTGGATCATTATTGTAAATAGGGGTTTTGCGAAAACGAGAATTCGATGTTGTTTCTTGATCTGTTCCTAGTAGAATCGGGTAACACGATGTTGTCTTTGCTAACTATAGTGAAACAAGCAAGGCCAATTCTTATCTGGACGAGACTATTTGGGGGAAAAGCCCTTGGTTCTTTCATCTGGGCAATATTAAGGCTCTTTTATAACTGAAAATGAGCATCCTGAGAATCTTTAGATTTTCAAGGTTGCTCTTTGTTGGGAGATTTTTTATTTTTATCATTTACGACTATAGTATAAATATGGGGAATTATGTCCCGAAGGGGAGATTTTTGGATGTAATATTTATCTATACAAATTTGATAAACTTGTGGAAGCATTATAATCATTCTTTCAAAATATAATGCAATTTTTTGTTATCAAGTTTTAGTTTATTGTTTTGATATCTCTTTCAAGACAGTTAGATTCCAATGGGCTAGGTCTACTCCTGGAAGAGGCTTTGTTTCAACTGTATCACTAGTTTTGAATTCTCTTATTTTATGTTAATTATACATTTGTTAGATTAATTGCAAAATCAAGTTCTTTATTTGGTGGTCGTAATATTCGTTTGTAGATATTATTCTTTAGATACGCTGGTTTACAATTGTTGCTTCTTTCTTACTATTCCTTGAAGGTTATTGTTAGATCATTGATATTTCTGCTATAATTTAGTGTCTTTTCATGTTAACAGTTTCTTTCCATTACAAAGAATATAGTTTCTTCTTGTTGTTTCTTTGATTCTATGATTGTTTTTTCTTAGGTAGCAACTTAGCACTCGACAAATTTGTTTGTTGTTTCTTGTAAATCATAATTAGGATTCGGTATTTTTAGATTCTTTCTGAGAGATATAAGTTTATTGAGAATTAATCAAATGTGTGTTTTAATCTAGGAGTTGATTCCTTTATTGCCATTACTTTTGTTGTTTTTTTAGTTAGTTTGTAGCACTATCTCTTGCATAGACTTTGAAGACAACCTTGAAATAACTAGATGAAACATCGGGTTGACAACTTAATATGTGGTAGTTAGTTTCTCCTTTATAGAAATTAATTGTACTAACAAGATCATCCTCCTCATAAGATATTGAGGCACATGCTTATAATCCCAAGGATTCAAAGACTATTTATTTATAAATAATTAGCTATGTTGTAGGGATACCATGCCTCACACAGAAGTGAGTCAGGAATTATTGCAAATCCCAATAGATTTAACAGCCATGAAGCATATAGAGGGTACATGGCATGAAAAAATAAAGGGTGAAGTATGAAGTCTACGAATCAGCATATCCATGGATGGCATCAACCCATATTCCCTGAAAAACTATTATGTTTGGCCTATAGTAGTGGTTAATAACAATATCTCCCCATGGTTTTTTGTGAAGAATGAACATCTTATGTTGGCTCTTATAGTCCCTGGTAGAATACAAGTGAAGAATATGGATGTCTACTTACAACCATTGGTAGATGAATTGAAGGAATTAGGGGAAGGGATACATGTGTACAATGTATCAAGAACCATCGCAACAGAGAGGAGTTTTATGTTATATGGCATATGTTCTTACACCATACATGATTATCCAAGCTTAGGAGTTTCCTTTGGTAAATTACATTTTTATTGATTTTTTTATGTACGTAACAATATTGTTTCTCATATTAATTTAATTTGCTACAATTTTTCATATCTTCATGGTCGCTAACATGTTAGCTTGTATAGAATAATTTTGCAGGTCTTGTAACAAGAGGGTATGATGGATGTAAATATTGTGGACCTTCTCTAAAGGCTAGGTGGTATGAACACTTATGAAAGATATTGTATGACTACTCTAGGGTATTCCTCCTAGAAGAACACCCTCACAGAAGAGAAACATATACTTTCAATGGTAAACTAGAGAGAACCTAAAGGCTTACAATAATGACATGAACTGAATGACTTAGATCATATGAGAGAGAGAAGGAGAAGGAGTTTGTAGAAATGTTTGATTTAAATGGGAAGCCTATGTTCAATGATCCATTAATTCTTCGACACCTATGTTGAGAAAAGTGCCATAGGGATGAAAAGGAAATTTGTCTTTTATGAGGTCCATATTGCGAGCATCTTAAGATTGCCCACTTACTAGATCCCAAGCACATATTTAAAAAAAATTCATCTTCTTTATTGGTACACATGTCATCGAAAGGAAGTGACACATTGGTTGTTAGGAGAGATCTTATTTCTTCAAAAACTAAAAGAAACATTCGCCAAGACAAGAAACTAGAGGAGAGGTTGGTCCTTCTTGGTCTTTCAAAGAAGGTGATGTCCCATGGATTTTAAATAAAGGTGATATTTATTTGGCTAAGGAATTTATAATGAGTGTGAGGGTGCCTTGTTTATATGGGTCTTCACTACAACACTGCTTCACTATGGAAGACCATTTTTTGAGGTTGAATTCATATGACCATTTGAACCTTCTAAGAGTACGTATTTCAAAACATGATTTTTATTTTTATTTTTTTGTAATGGGATATTTTATAATTAATTTTTGTATAATGTACTAATTGTGGAGTGTCATTATCCCTGCTCATGCATGGTGTGTGAACGATGACTTCCCCCAAGACCTACACTGTGCCATATCTAAATTATTTGCATTTGTAGATTGGATTACATCAAAGGAGATTCATATTGCTAGCATTCCATGGTGGCGTCAAGAGATAGCTAAGATTTATTGTATATTTGAGAAGGAACTGCCAATGAGTTTCATGGACTTGTAGATTCATCTTCTAATCCACCTAGTAGATGAGGATGAATTAGTTTGGATGGTTTCTTATTGTTGGATGTTCTTCTTAGAGAGGTACATGAAGAATTTGAAAGGTTTTGTTTGACAAAGGGAAAAACCTAAGGGGTCTATAGAAGAGGGGTATATATTGTATGAGTCCTTCTATTATGCTAATGAGTACATCAAGAAGATCGAAAACACACGAGGTGTGGTAATTTGGGATGACAAAAGGGATGAAGAAAAAAGAGAAGGGGAGCTTCTCGAAATGAATGGAAAGACGTGCATGATAAAGAGTAAGTGCGGGCTTACCATTTGTCAAATTATTACACAATAAGTTTTCACACTGGACTCCATATTAATGCATTTTTTGATCTCATACATAATATACATACATACATATATATATATATATATATATATATATATATATATATATATATATATATATATATATATATATATTGGTTTGATTTCATTAGTGAATTCAGAAATTGAAGCCATCAAAAAAATCCTTCTTTACAATATGGAAGCGGTACAACTGTGGGTCATATTGTACAAACATAAGAGGAGGAAATGGGAAAGTGACAGGAAAGAATTCAAATAGTTGAATGTTATAAGCATGCATTATCTTGATCATTTAAAAGAAAATATGCTAATGACATGCCCTAATAGTTGGGTTGTTGATCAAGTCAGAGAGAAATATGGTGCATCTAGTCATTACCCACTTGCTGAAGAGGGTGTGATAAACATAGTGATCGGATGCAACAACTCATTGATTATAAAATATTTTCGTACAATTTAAATTCATAATGCACCTTTGAATTGTAACATCTATATATACTTTATAATTTATTTATTTATTTTTATTTTTTATGTTTGGGTTATTAGACACATGACTCTGTGATTTTTTAACTTTTTCATAGGTGAATTTGTTCCCATATATGTGGTCATATGGACATGATTTTTGCACGGCGGATGTTGATAATGGATGCATGACACAAGACTATGGAGTGGAAGTCGATTTTGACCAATCTAGTCGTGCTAGTCACCATGATCAAAACATAATTGAGGGGACATTAGGTTACAATGGAAAGATACAAGAGATCATTCAAGTGGACTTATCTTTGTTCCAATTTGTTATTTTTAGGTGCAAGTGGTGGGACACCTTTAATCGGAAAAATGTAAAGGAAGATCGTGATAGTGGGTTGATATCTATCAACTCTAGAAAGATGTGTCATCAATCTAGGAAACCTTATATTTTCTCAAAACACTGAAATCGGGTGTATTTTTACCTAGATATGTTGGATAGGGATTGGTGCTTTGTATTAAGACACAACCCTAGATAAAAACATATTCTTGAGAACAACAATGTTATCATGCCAAGCGAGGAAGATAATCAGGGTGATGAAAATGGAGAGTGATATGTACTTGTGTTATTTCATCATTTGTACTATTGTAGTATGTTTTTGTTTTCTTTATTTCACTATTTATATTGATTTTTTATTCGTCTTGTTGACATTTTTATAATATAATTGGTAATATTCACAAACATTTTTACACATTGTTTTGCAATGGAGACATTCTTACACTTAAAACTAAGTATTTCCAATTGTGTACAATATATATGATAATAAGGATTCAAGGTCACAACCCTTCTCAAATAGGAAAATGAGAAAAAAATGGTGAATTTAGAAATAAAATTTAAGATTTAGTCTTGATTTAGATACTTATTGGTTTATTAATCAGTTCACTGTGTTGAAAAGAGTAACTAGGTTTAGTCTTGATAATGACATGTGTAATTGTGATTTTATGTATTTAATGTAAAGAAGAAAAATAAAATTATTTTTTTATTGCCTGTCTCATGGGTTTCATGAGAAAGGAATTTTATTTTTAGTTATGGCTTCCATTGTGAGCCTTTAGGATTGGTCATAAAGTCAAATTGAGTCAATGTCATGTATGAAGGACCCTTCTTGGGAATGTTACATATTTGTATGAGTTATTAAAAGAGTAAAAAGGCCGTCCAAGACCAAGCTAAAACACCTCTAACAAGTCGGCTTCAAGATGGAGTAATGGATCTACACCAAAAGGCATGTCGGCTCACCCACAATTCAGGTGAGCTTATTTTATGGGAAAATCATTATAAATAGGACAACTCACCCTCATTTCAGAGACAAAATTTCAGTCAAGAATAAGAATGCAATAGGAAGTGTGAGAATCACTAAGAAATAAGTCTCATAGCCAGTGAGAAGAAGAAAGGAAGAGCGAATTTGTTTGGGTATGTTTTAAGGGCTAATATGACTCCACACATGCAAGATTGTAGGACTATCTATTGTAGGAAATGAGCGAGGCATTTAAGTCATCTAATTGGGAGAAGAAAAATTCCAAAGAGAAGTTGAGTCAAGGAAGAATAAGTCTCTATCTGAAAAGGTTGCAGGTCTGAAGAAGAGAAGAAATAAGCCAAATTCTGAAGGGTAACCAAGTGGGAGGAAGAAGAAGAGGTTTGACAATTATTGACTCAAGAAAGACGGATATAATCAAGATTTGTGTCTTTGTCTTGGAGTGGAAAATAGGTCAAGGGTCTTGGTCTAGGTATTCGTCAATTGAAGTCTCTATAAGAAGAAGAATTGTTTGGGTTTTTTCCTCTCAAGTGGGAGAGGTTTTGGCCCTATATGACCATCTACATTCTATGTCTCTTCTCTCTTTAAGGTTTATGCATTGGTATTTTTTTGATGAAGAAGAACATTATAATAAAATAAGTAAAAGAAGATCCTAACCTAAGAAGTTCAAATCATTCACAAGTAGTTATCATAAGAAGAGAAATCACCTAATTGCTGTGCCCCATATTTATCAACATGGTAGCAAAGTGAAGGTGACAAAATTCAAGGAAGGACACCTTATCAAGGGATGCTCAAGGGAAAAATATCAAGAAAAACTTCAAAGCAAATAAAAGAAGATCATCTTGATGTTAAGATCTACAAAGAAGAAGTCTGCACCAGAATAATTCTTGAGATCATTTCTCAAATAATCGCCAAGAAAAAGAAGGCCAAGAACCTATATATAATCTAGCCGAATAAATATAAAAATAAAAATAACTCGAATTCTATTCATCCAAGAGAAGCAATCCAAGTTCAAGATCACATCATCATCTTGAATAAATTCAAAACCCTAGTTCAATCAAAGAATTATTCCTAGGATTTTCTCTCAATCATCACCTCAAAGATTTTGAAGTTGAAGTATCTTGGAGATTACTCATCCAAAGGAAGCTAGATCAAAAGCATTGTCACCACCAAAGATATCAAGGAAAACTACCTCTCATCGAAGCAAAGATTTCACTTCAAGAGGAAAATTCTCATCCTTGAAAATGAATAGAAGCATTAAGACATCATCATCAATCACCATCACCAAAGGGATCAAGTTGAATATTTCATATTCACTTGAAAAGTAAGTAATTTTTCCTTATGTAATATAATATAGTAAAATGACGTCATTTTGCAAGGAGATTTATAAGCTGGCTGGGTCATCAAACTTCCTTACATAGAAAAGGAGGATAGACATAGTCCTCGAATAAAATGAAGTTATTGATCATGTAAATGGAAGAGTATCTGAACCATCTGAATATCAAGCACTATTTGAATACATGGAAAAGGATATAAGGGATCAATAGATTCTTATGGAATCTGTCAAAGATCCTCTTATTCCCTATATAGTAGAGTTGGAGACATCAAAAGGGATATATGATAAGTTGGTAAAACTATTCTCTGAAAGTGCGATAAGAAAGATCATATCACTTATATTTGATCTATACAAATTGAATGTATCAAAGGATTAAGGGATATCTTCATGTCTCTCAAAAGAATCTCAAATAAGAACTCAACTACAAGATCTAGGAG
This sequence comes from Pinus tabuliformis, assembly GCA_031772625.1. Taxonomy (NCBI): domain Eukaryota; kingdom Viridiplantae; phylum Streptophyta; class Pinopsida; order Pinales; family Pinaceae; genus Pinus; species Pinus tabuliformis. Next base: position 267,567,470 of record CM062820.1, read on the forward strand.
ATATTATATCTGATAAAGAAATGGTCTCCATTGTTCTAAATGCATTAATTGATGAACAAGGTAACCTTGTATCAAATTCCCGTAAGGAGTAGAAAGTTATCCCATTTAACAACTTGTGGTTTCTATGCAATATATAAGAAGATAGGTTGAAGGAAAAAGGTTTTATTTTAGTTTTTCTTCTAAACCATCCATATTATCTTCCATTCCTTTCTTTAAACAATCCATCTTCGCCTCTGTTACTTTTTGTGAGAGTGACATTTGTTGCACTTGGTCTCGTAATTTTGATATATCATGTTGCATTTCTTCCTCTTCTTTATGAGTCATGGTAGAAATTTTAGGTTTCTTACAAGGTGTTTCCATTTTCTTTCTTCGGGGCATCAATTAATGATAATTATGCTTCACTATTCCCTTTGAATCACTTCAAACTATTTTTTCAAACCAAACTTATGCAAATTAAAAAAAAAAACTACACACCTTTTTTCTCTTTGTAGGAGCTCGATATTGAATCTATTGTATCTTTGTAATTTCGGATCTCCAAGGTCTGAAATTTTGCAGTATAGTAGCCCTATGAGCTCCCTTTCTAAACCTTCCAGTTTGATCAATATTGGATTCTTCAAGAAATATTTATGCCAAGTATCCCACGACGACCTGCTGATAGACTAGTTCAGTAGAGAGAAATTATATGACCTTCCATGTGTCATTGTTTCAATCTTCACACCTAAAACAATACAAAGAACAATACGGTCCATCCTTTTTCTGTAACTTCTTATGAAATATCAATCTGATACTCAGAGAGAAAGTTATGATGATTTTCCTAAGGTCACCTGTTTGGGATGTAATTCGAGAGCTTGAAAAAACCATAAATTCCTTGGATCATAGCTCCGACACTATAGCAAGAAAAGATCTGAAATGTGTACCTGAGGTTTATCAAGATTTCATCTCAAATGGGTTTTAATTTTAGATTCTAAAACATCATATAAAAAGAGTTATATCAAACATTCCATGATGACCTATTTGGAGCAACAAAACCCTAGAATCCAAAGCTCTGACACCAAATGTTATGCAACTAGCTCACAAAATAGAAGAAAATATAGAACACTTACTTCAAAATCAACTTCTTCGAGGGGGAAAGCTCCTTTACATTATAAAAATGAACAATTATTGGATGATGCAAATGACAAGATCTCCTTTCTATATATAAGAGTCTAAGGGGTCACAATATAATTAGAGCCAACATAACATTAATATTCTAAGGGCACACCAATAATAATGGTGGGCTTCTATGGGCACAATAATAACAATATGGGGACTACATGGGAACAACAATACAATAAGGGGTTGCACTAATAACAATAAGGGGCTACACTAGTAGTATAGGGACCTAACAGAGTCTTAAAATCATTGATGCTACCAAACCAAGATTCTCAACCATAGAATACTTTGCACAGTAGAATAAAATAGCGGTAAATCACACATCACAAAATATAGACAACTTTTTACAGTTTTTGACCCAACTTTGTTATATTAATCCAACTGATATAATACAATAGTCTAGGGCTCCTATACCAGGGATAATGGCCCTCATACATCCACTAGTACAAGATAAAAGCTGGAGCTTTGTGTCAGTCCATCAACAACAAAATTGCCATCAATGAAATACTCTGACCATCTAGCTATTGCATGCTATGTCAACTCCTCTTGGTCGTATCGTGTATCTACATAGCCTTGCGACTGCTGATCTGCAACTCCCACCTCTGTTAATGCTCCAAGTCCATCTGGCCATTGAATCTCAGTTATACAATATGCTCTCTAGGTTTTCCTTCTTCCATCAAGGTCACAACACATCGAGAATCCTGTCAATTTGTTCACAACTCCACTTGTGAACAACTCTCAATCTGCCCCCTACTGCTCTTGAGCTACTCAAAGACTTCAACCAACTATGGTCTTCCTGTGCTGCTCCGATGAAGACCAACATAGGGCATGAAGGGCTGCCACCTATCATTATAAGATGTCCATCTCCCATAATGAACACTAGCTAGAAGGACTGCCCATCATCTGCTATAGAAGTCCTTCTCCACACACAAGTCTCAGGCTCCACAAATGCTCCTCTCATTCATCAATCCTTGAGCCCAACAACTACCTTTATCCATCAAGGTGTTTATGACTAGGCACCAACTTAGACACTATCACGTTGTCTTGTAGCAAACCATAAGTGCCCAATCACATCCACACTTGGTCTTCTCTCATGTCGCCCTCCCACAATTCATGAGAGAACAAGTCCACATTGTAGCATATGCTCCTAGTTATGGAATCCTCACACTTAGGAGACCGTTACACATGGCTTTCCACATACTCCACCAATTTTTCCTCTTCCTTAATATAAAAGTTGTTGCACAAATTTTGGCATAAAATACTTGTCCTCTCCTAGGACACAATCAACTTATCATCCAAGGGAACATCTGAAATAATCCTTGGTACTGTTCTCTTGCCTTCCAATCTAATGGTCCTATTGTTGTTGGCTTAAGGAGGCAGATCCAGGTTCAAATTTAATCACGCCAACCAAAAAAACCTTAAATGAAGGCCATTAATGAAACAACCTGCATAGTGCAGGTTGCAGTCTCACTCGAAGCAATATTGGGGATGCTAGAACCAAGTTTCTACATCCAAATATCGTGTGATATGTATTCTAAAGCCCTTGTAGCTCAGATCTACCTTTGCAGAGCTCTGTGTCTTCCTATGGTCCACTACTACAACTCTATTCAAATGGCTTCCAGACCTTCACGAAGGGCTATGATTAGGATTTTCAGACCTAAAAGAAGCACACTTACTACTTTCACTTAGTAAATAATAACCCTAGACCTGCCTTCACACAGTTATATCAAGTTCAAACAATTGTCATAAAAGATTTAGCTAATTCCTTTCTGAAAATAGATCATTAATCATTTCATGCATAGACATTAAAGATTCAACAGATTCGCGTAGAAGATACACTTTATTTCATAGAAACAAATCATTGAGCAACAATGCATAAACTTAAACAATATTAAGAACAAGGCTCAAATGCAATAGATTTAGTCCAAAATTAGTCATTATTAGATTCAACATTCAAATTACAGATTCTTCCACCCTGCGTACCCAGCCGCAGGGGCTCGTGCACTCAGCTATGGACTTACCAAGGTCTCCACGCACTCAGTTGCAGGAGCCTCCCTTTTTCCCTAAGTACAGGAAAATAGAGTTTTTCTATGTTAGAACTTGCTGTTACACTTGTTTTTCACCAAAAATTCTTTTCTCTAGACTCGCTATGACTCAATTACTTATAGCTTTTCTATTACTATACCATGGTCCACAACCAATGGGTGAGTGCCAAAACCATCCTATTACTTACCCATACAAGGGGCTAAAGCCTCTTTGACTCCTACTTAGCTATGCACTCCGCTTCCACATTTCACGGAGACTTTATAATCTTTACAAATTTCCATTAAAAAATTTATTAAACTATCCCAAAATTGACCCTAGGGACCCTATCCCAATAGGCCCCCAACACAAATATTGTGACTCACCCTCGAGTCACTCATCTGGCTTCTCAACTTTGTTGTGGAGCTTAGTGAACCGTTGCTTCAATGCGCTTAGCCCGCAGTACTTTGTACTGCAACCTTCTTCACTTCTTCGACCAGCTTTTCAGTAGTTGGTCCCTCTACCGCAAGATGCATCATCCTATGAGTTTGTTGTAGACATTTCAGCTTCTCCTAAATGGTTTGAGAAATTTGGCTGGGATCTTCTATCCAAGGTTAAAGCCAACCCTTTAACACTAATTCTTTTTGTTGTAATTCCTGTACTTTTGCTTGTATTAGCTTCCATTCCTATGGGTGCGTGAAGCACTGGACTGGTGCCAATGTGTGCACAGTTACTTGGATCTCATCATACTTTTGATGGGCCTCTCTGATTTTTGTGCTCAATCTTTGCAGGTTTGGGTCCTCCTCCAAGGTGTCCCATAATTCCATGGCTAGGTTAAAGAGAAAATCACATCCTTTAACTAACTGCAATCTCCAAAGTATTCATATGTTCCTTAATCGCTACATTGCACTGCTCCTTGACGTCTGGCGGAGTAGTTGGCTGTAGCTTTAGGTGTAATTCTAATATCTTCATCTGGAAGTCAAATGTGACTCTGCTTATCTCTGCTTTTGATTCATGGAATACAGAAGCCAATTTCCTGATCTTCGCTGTAGCTGTGGCATCTTCCGGAATATTTAACTCTGGGACTGAATTGCATGCCTATGTGATTTTTATTTCTAGGTTCTGATTTCGCACTTCCATCTATTCCTTTTCTTTCATAGCCTGAGCCTTCTCAATAAACATTTTTTTGTTGTTTACTTCAAATTCACTGATCACTACAAGTGTGTACTTCTCTCTAATTCTAAGCTCATCGACAACCCCCTGATGCAGTGCATGGAGATTCTGAAGCGAAAAAGCGGCTAAGTTGACCTCGATGTCATTGATCATGCTGAGCGGAGCACAGTCTTCCTCTATTTCCCCGTGAACTGATTCTTCTGGTAAAGAGATGACTTTGAGGTCCAGAGTCCTTTACATCTCCAAAACTTTCTCGCTCCCTTGCGCCAAGCTTGATTGCACCCCATTCGCTTGCCCTACACTCGCTTGAAGCCTTACTGTTTGGGTCTGTAGCTCGCCTAGATCCTTATGGACACTCCCCAACGTCTTGATGTACTATTGTTCAAATTTTTTCCATAGCTCTTTTGTGGTGTCTCTGACTTTTTCCCCAGTTTCATTGAGATATCCTTCTGTGAGAATCATTGGGTCAATGCACACTTGTTTATCTGATTTTTTCTTCTTCTTTGGCCTAGAAGTTGTCTCCTTACTATGCTTCTTCAATGTGAAGGGAGTTCTCTACTCCTCTCCTCCATTCCTGCCCTGCTTTGACAGTTCCTTCTCCTCATTATGATGGGAAGTCAATACTTCGAATTCCTCTGTGTCGATGCACTTTGTCTCATCACACTCTTTTTAGTAGCTACCTTAGTAGCAACTTCTTTCTTTCTCTGCTCAGCCAATGCTTGTGCCTCTTTTTGTGCTACTGATTTGTGCTTCTACGCAACTTTCGTCTGTGTAGCAGATCTTTTTCGCCCTAATTGGTACTTGCACCAACATTCGTGGGTTTTCACCACTCTGATAGCCAACTCCCACAATTTCCTGCACGTTTATCTCTGAGAGTAAGTATGGAAACTTGTGCAATATATGCTTAGGGTCCTGCCTTGCCCTGATCGATACATTATGGAAGTCGGTCATAAAATCCGTGAAGGCCCTAAATTGCTTGAACAAGATTGGAGACAACCTTGGCCGCTAACCGATTACTCTGCGGAGGTCCATTTCAACCAATATCCAGAAAATATTAGATTCCTTGATCCTCTCCAAATCCTTTGTCTCCCACAACGAAGTGAATTTCGCTGCCTCTGGTAAATTTTCTTCCTACAAATTGATTATCCTTCGGTAGGTGCCATGCTACTAGTAAATTTAGCAATAGGAGCCAAGCATAATGAAATGGATTTTCATCCTCCTATGCTTCGCAGTAGTTCAAGAGGGATTCCTTACATAAATACTGTGCCCAAGTGTACTGTACTCCCTTTGCGCACTAGGCAGCTAATGACACTACTGGCGCTAGAACTTTGTATGCGTGACATTTACTCATAATGTTTCCTACTAGAAATTGGGCAGTGAACTGCACTGCCTAGTCTTGAATGGAGTTGATAGAATGTCTGCGTGAATTTTTAATTAGCCCAAACTCAGATTTCATCTTATCTGCGAACTATTTTTCTCCACTTTTTCCTCCAAACTACTTGGCAGGGTGTGCCCCTTTATAGAGAAGCTTTGTAATCCTATGGATGAGCATATGAGTTATAGGGATGGGTTCTCCAAGCCATAAGCACCCATCATACACCAACGCGAGCAACTGGTGCACACACACAGTGTTGATAATTGACTGGTGGAAGTGTGGTACGCAAAGCATGTGCAACAATCTGGCCTGCTCAAAATCTCTGGCCCATTTCATGGGTTCCAACCATGTAACCCCAGTTTCCTCATAGTAGATCTTTTTCATGTGTTTATTTCAGCTAAGTGAAGGAATTTCTTGTGGTCAGTGAAATCCCAATCCTCCATCTCCAATACCGGGATGCAAACTAAGACCACGCCTTAAAAAACGACCTGTTCTGGTAATAGTACTAGCATCGAGACCATATATTTTCTCGAGTCTAAGCCTTTGGTTACCTTTTTTTTCAATATCCGCAGAGGGATATACTCCGGGAGCCGAGTGATAGGCTTGCCCTCCTCAACATCTAGTTCCTCCACATCATCATGGAGTTCTTCTGTCTCCAAGTCCACGATTTTCTCCAGCTGCTTATCCTTCTTCTCCTTATGCTGAACCTAGTTTTACATCGGTGAATGCCTCACTGGTACAGGTTTCTTCTGCTTCTCCTTAGCAGCTGGTTCCTTCGGCCTGGGAGACCTCGGCACCATAGGCACAGGCGACGCAAATTCCATAGATACAACTTTAGGGCCTTCTGCTTGAGAAACAACAGCTTCAGAACTAACTAGAGTAGACATTTGTGCGAGAATAATGCGTTGGAGAATTTCAGGTAGCTTTGTGAATGTCTAACTGGAAACTAAGTCCTCCCAAACCTTTCAATTCATATAACTAGAACAATAGGGCTTATACACATTCATTAGAAAGAAAAGTGTTCTTCGGCAGACCAATATGTGATATTTATAGAGGTTTTCAAATTTTAATCCTACTGTTCCCTCCATTTTCTAATCATAAATGCATCTTTCGCAGAATATCTCCAAATATTTTTGCCATAAATGGCGCTTACTCGCTCCGCTTAATGGGATTTTTTCCATCAAATCATGAATAATGACTACAACTACTATTTTTGGACCTGTCTATGTGGTACCTCCCCCTGTGGCATGGCTTCTCCAGTGCAACTACACCTATCACACTCCTTTCTTCCATAGTGCACCCTACTTACTATATTTTCTTCCTCTTTGGGCAGCATAGTTTATAGTCTCGCAATCCCTTGGAGCTGCCTGGATTATTAAGACTGTTCTTATACATGTAGTCATTGCATAGGGGTAGGATTCCCTATATACAGTTTCAGCCTACCTCGAATCATTTTCCCAGGGAATGGCTCCCCATTCAGCTTCGCAAGCTGAATTGTGCCACCATCTGTGATATCCTTAATAACATATGGCCCTATCCAGTGCATTTGAAATTTCCATGGAAATTTTGCAAACTTGCTGTCGTATAGCAACACTAAATCATCCACCTTGAAAGCATGCAACTTAATATGCCTATCATGCCATGCTTTCTCATGTTCCTTTTGTACTTGCTGGTGAAATCCTACAAGAAAGTGGTCTTCTTCTAACTCCATCAACTACGTGAGCCATTCCTCCAAGGTATCGTGATCTACATTTTTTCCAAAGCTACAATACATAGACTTGGCACAATATATTCCATATGCATCACCGCTTCAATCCCATAGACCAACCTAAAAGGTGTTTTTCCTGCCAACTTCTTGTAGTTCATCCTATATGCTCATAAACTGCTAGTACGCACATCTCTAAGTCATTCCTCTGCGTGTTGTAGACCTTTTCCAACGCATTCTCCAAGAGTTTGTTAAATTATTCTTCCGTTCCATTTTCATGTGGGTGATAGGGCATTCTATTTTGGTGGCATACCTTGAATTCTTCAAGAATCACGTTGATCGTTTCATTCAAGAAATGTGTACCCCTATCACTCATCAAAATATTAGGGCATTCAAACTGTGTTAAGACATATTAAAATAGAAATTGTAGTGGTGGCAGCTGTACAATCCTTCACTGGCTTCACTTCCACCCATCTGGTTAAATATTCTGTTGTAGTAATGATATACCGCCCGCCCGTCTTTTTTCCTGGTGGTTGTATTGGACCTATGAAATCACTGACCCATTTATCAAATACCTGCAATGAAACCTAAGGAGTTAAAGGTAATTCATCTCTTCATGAAGGCTTTCCCATCCTTTGGAAAGCATCACATGCCTTGCAGTATGCATTAGAATCCTTATGTAATGTCGGCCACCATAAATCAGCATGCAAAATCTTCTTCGTAGTCGTTTTTCTTGTGTAGTGGCCTCTTTCTTATCCTCCATGTGCTTCAGGGAGGATACTAGTGCGTTCAAATTATGGAACATATCTTCACAGTATTTCATCTATTCCCGTCTTATACAAGTGACCTAAAATCACTGAAACATATGCGGAGCGGACTAATAATTCCTTATTCTGCTGAGTAGAATATACTTTTTGCGTTGTACCCGTGGTTAAAAACTGAATGATATTAGAAAAATGTTCATCCGCGATGCGCATACAAAAATGCTATGCATTCTACAGTCCTTCCTCCAAACTATTTGGTTCTTCGTTTGTTTCAATCCTTAATAGGTGGTTAGGTCCTGTATTTAGCCTTCTAGGCTTCACAGTCACTTCAAAGTCATATTATTCAAACAACAATAACCATCGGCAAATCTCCCCCCAACACAGGCTTATTGATCAGGTACTTCAACATGGAGTGATCTGTATACATTAAAGTGTGTGCCCAACAAATAGTGCCGAAACTTTTGTAGCGCGTAGACCATCGCCAGGCCTTCATGCTCTGTAGTGGAATAATTCTTCTCAACCTTTGATAACTTTTGGCTCGCGAAGTCTATTAGATGATCAATTTCTCCTTCTACTTCTTGTGTTAATACCGCACCTAGTGCAATGCAAGTGGCATCGACATGCACATGGAACCCTTTCTTCCAGTCTAGAAACACCAGAATGGGCGCAGTCACCATTTTTTCCTTCAAGACATCTAGAGTGTGCTGACATTCTTCATCCCAACAAAACATCGCATCTTTCTTCAATAATTTTTCCATTGGTGTAGTTATCTGAGCATATGCCTTGATAAAATTTCTATAATACCCAGTGTGACCCAATGTACGTGTAGCTATTTTACATCCCTAGGAGCTTCCAAATTCACAATCATAGCGATCTTTGTAGGGTCCACCATTAATCCCTGCTTAAATACTATATGGTCGAGAAAAATTCCAAATGGAACATAGAATATGCACTTCTTCAAAGTCAGCGCAATCTGATATCTTCGACATGTATCCAGCATAAGGTGCAAACTTGCAACATGGCACTTCACCAACCCAAACATAGTTCAATTGTCAAAATAAACCTCCAAAAATTTATGGATAATCTCTTTGAATGCAACAATTACTACTCGAGAGAAGATTTTAGGCGCGTTATTTAATCCAAATGGCATGAGTGTATACTGAAAGAAACCCCACTCTGTCGCGAAGTTTCTCTGGCTTCGATCTTCCAGCGTGATCTTTATTTGATGATATCCTGAAAATCCATCAGTAAACAAATAAGCCTCGTGTCCTCCAACATTCTCTAATACTTCATCTGTAAATGGTGTTGGAAACGCATCGTGCATTCATGCTTCATTCAACTTTCTTAGATCTACGCATATCCTGATTTCAAATTTCTATTTCTTCTCTTGGATAACCATTGGGCTTACCCAATTGGATTCCTCTACTGGTTCAATAATACTAGAGTCCAGCATCTTATCAAGCTCTTGGCTCACCTTTTCTTTATATTTTGGATTCAGCTGATAAGGTCTCTGCTTGAAAGGATTCACATTTGGTTTCAACATAATCTTCATAACATCCAAATCTCTAATGATCCCTTTCAAATATAAAAAAATTGTTGGGAATAGATCCTGGTATTCGCACAACAGTTCGGCCACCTTATCGACTATATCCTCATCCCAATAGTCTCATATATTCACGATCTTAGGCTTTGCTTTAGATCCAAGGTTTACTTCTCTAGTTTTCAAAGGTTTTGATATATCCGAGTCATCAGCTTTTGGTCCTTTGACTTTGTATCGTCCTTCTATATCTGGAATGTTAATATTCCGTGGGTCTTCTTGTTCCTCTTTAGGAGTCACATTGTAACATTCTAGTACATGGCGCAACTGTGTACTCCAATCTAGCTGAGCCCATTCGACAGGCTCCTTATGAATTCTGAATATACCTACTTTTATCTCCTGGGGCGCTTCATCAATGCACTCAAACCCTCCCTCAAAGCTGAAGGTCAATAAGAAACTCTCTCTTAAGATGTCTCATTCAGCCATCCCATGGTGAAGCTCCGTTTCCAAATACCAGTTCACTAGAATTGTATCTAAGGTATGACAGAAAATGTGAACCCACTCTGGTTGTGGTTTTGTGTTGGGTCCCTATAATACTAGTGATTACCCCATTATTATTTTAGTTATACCCCTTATTTATATTGTTGTGCCCCTATTACCCCCATATTGTTATTTCTGTGCCCCTTAGAATCCCTCTATTGTTATTTTTGTGGCTTTATATTATTATTGTTAGGTCGGATGGATTATATTGTGACTCCTTAGACTCCTATATATAGAAAGGAGGTTTTTTCATTTGTATCATCCAAGAATTTTTCATTTATGTAATGTAAAGGAGGTTTCCCACTCGAAGAGGCTGAATTCTAAGGCGTGGATTTATCTTTTCTATCTTTTCTTGAGCTGGTTTCATAACATTTGGTATATCAAAATTACAAGAACAAGTGCAACAAATGTCACGCTCACAAAAGCTAACAGAAGCTAAGATAAGTGGCGTGGAATCTAAGATAAAGGGCATGGAAGCTAAGATGGATGATTCGAAGACAGATTTGAAGAGAGACATGGCAGATTTGAAGATAGATTTGAAGACAGATATGGAAGAATTGAAGAAGTTGCTATAAGAAAGTGTCACTAATGGTGAAAAGGTAGTAAAGGAAACTCATGATGAGAACAAAAGAAATGTTAATCATGATACCATAGACGCTAATGTTGGATCGAAGACTCACCATGTTCCAAAAATCGATATGAGGAAGTTTGATGGCAAGGATCCCGCCACATGGATATTACAGATGGAGCAATTCTTCGATCTCAATAATGTGCAAAACACACAAAAGGTACGTATGGCAACTTTATATTTGGAACCAAATCAGTTCGTATGGTATCAATGGCTTTGTTCTCGTAAACAATTTATCACTTGGGCAATTTTTACGGAAGAATTGATAGCACATTATGAGGATACAAAAAGCAACACTTTTTTTAGCCAATTGATAAGTCTTAAACAAAAGGGTTCAATAATGGAGCACATTGAGGAGTTCCAAAAATTGAACATAAGGGTAAAAGATATTCCAGAGGAGCATAGGATTGACGTGTTCATAGGGTCTTTAAAGGATAATATCCAACATGATGTGCGCCTTTGGGAACCTGATTCATTAGAGAAGGCATTCAGGTTAGCAAGAAAAATGGAAAGCAAAATTATGGCAACTAGGAAGCATACCATTCACAACTATAAAGACGGAAGTGTTGTTGCCCATAGTCTTCCACAACCTACAAGGTTGACACCGCAACAATTGGAAGAAAAAAGAGCAAAAGGGCTTTGTTACAATTGTGATAGCAAATACACAAAAGGTCATAAGTGTGCTGAAAAGAAATTATTCTACATAGATTGTGAAGAGGAAGAAGAAAAGGAGCAAGAAAGGTCAAAATAAGATGATATATTCCAGGAACAAAGCCTATATGAAGAACAAATAAATCCGACCATATCTTGTAATGCATTGGCGGGAATTACCACTCCTCAAACCATCAAGATAGAAGGAAAAATCAAGAAGAAAACGGTAATAGTGTTGATTGATTCAGGAAGCACCCACAATTTTATTCATTGTAGGGTAGCAAAAGAATTGAATTGCTTCCTATATCCAGCACCAGAGTGTCAAGTGATGATTGCAAATGGAGGAACAATAAATTGTTCTGGAAAGTGCCATAATATCAAGCTATCCATGGGAGAATATGTATTGACTAGCCCAATGCTTTCCATTCCAATGGGAGGTGCTGATGTTGTACTAGGAGTCCAATGGCTACAATCCTTGGGTACAATAGCTTTTAATTTTCAAGAACTTTTCATGAAATTTTCTGTGGAAGGAAAGGAAGTTGAATTAAGGGGTATTGCAGGGAAACCAGGAAAGATAATCAGCTCTAATGGCATGACAAAGCTTCTAAAAAAGGAGCAAAGAGGTGTCATTGCACAATTATGTTCGCTAGATGTTTCCACATTGGAATCATCTATTTCTCCAGATCTCCAAAAAGTCCTGGACAATCATTCCAAGGTATTTGAGACTCCCAAAGGTCTCCCACCTATGCGTGATCATGATCATGCTATTCATCTGATTCCAGGAAGTGTTCCTCCAAACATCAGTCCGTACAGATATCCATATGTCCAAAAAAGTGAAATTGAACGTATGGTTGCAGAAATGCTAGAGGCTGGTATAATTCAACCGAGTCAAAGTTCTTTCTCAGCTCCAGTAGTATTGGTGCACAAGAAGGATGGATCATGGCGCATGTGTCCAGATTATAGGGAGCTCAACAAGCTCACTATTAAAGATAAGTTCCCCATTCGTGTCATTGATGAATTACTGGATGAAATGCATGGATCAATTTACTTCACCAAGTTGGATCTTCGTTCGGGATATCATCAAATCAGAATGAAGATTGAAGACATTCCGAAAACGGCATTTAGAACTCATGAGGGTCATTATGAATTTTTGGTCATGCCTTTTGGCCTTACCAATGCACCTTCAACATTTCAAGGTTTGATGAATTCAATTTTCAAACCATTCCTTAGAAAATTTGTGTTAGTATTTTTTGATGATATACTAATCTACAACAAGTCTTGGAAGGAGCATGTTGAACATGTTGACAAGGTGCTACAACTATTGGAGGAGAAACAATTATATGCAAAAAGATCCAAATGTTTCTTTGGAGTCCAGGAGGTGGAATATTTGGGTCATATTGTATCTCATGAAGGAGTTAAGGTAGACCCTAGCAAAATTAAAGCCATTAAGGAATGGAAAATTCCCACATCCATAAAGCATCTGCGAGGATTTCTTGGGTTGACAGGGTATTATCGCAAGTTCGTTAAGAACTATGGGAGAATAGCAGCACCTCTAACAACATTATTGAAGAAAGATTCATTTTCATGGACTCCGGAAGCAACAAAGGCCTTTAAACATCTTAAAGAGGCAATGTGCCAAGCACCGGTCTTAGCTACACCGGACTTCACAAAAACCTTTATTGTGGAATGTGATGCTTCAGGAAATGGAATTGGTGCTGTTTTAATGCAAGATTGAAGACCCTTTGCTTTTGAAAGTCGTCCAATCAAGGGAAAGTTTTTAAGCAAAGCTATTTATGAGAAGGAAATGTTGGCAATACTCCATGCACTTAAGAAATGGCGACCCTACCTAATGGGAAGACACTTCAAGGTAAAAACGGATCATGATAGCCTTAAATACTTTTTAGAACAAAGATTATCCTCTGAAGAGCAACAAAAGTGGGTCACAAAGATGTTGGGTTATGACTTTGAAATCATCTACAAAAAAGGGAAGCAAAATGTGGTGGCAGATGCACTCTCAAGAAAGGATGAGGATATGGAAGCATTGTTGTGTGCCATCTCTATTATCCAACCAGATTGGATAAATGAAGCAAAGGAGGAATGGAAGAATGACGAAGAAGTGTGGGCACTTATTCAAAAGCTACAACAAGATTCCAGTACTTCTGATACATTTAGCTGGCAAAATGATTCGTTATGGTACAAAGATCGCTTATACCTCTGTAAGAATTCCCAGCTAAAACAAAAGATTCTTAGGGAATTGCACACTTCTCCCTTAGGAGGGCACTCGGGATTTTTAAAAACTTACCACAGGGTTAAGAAGGAATTTTATGGGATGGCCTTAAATCAGATATTCAAAAGTTTGTGGCGGAATGTTTGGTTTGCCAACAAAATAAAGCTGAAACAATTAAGACACCAGGTCTATTACAACCTTTATCCATTCCAAGCCAACGTTGGGAGGAGGTTTCAATGGATTTTATCACAGGTTTACCCAAGTCTGAGGGAAAGAGTGTCATCATGGTGGTAGTTGACAGAATTACCAAGTATGCACACTTTTGTGCATTATCACATCCATTTAAAGCCAGTACAGTTTCTACTGCATTTATGGAAACAATTCAAAAGCTACATGGAAACCCAAAGATTATTGTAAGTGACAGAGATCCCATTTTCACTGGAAATTTTTGGACAGAATTATTTTCTTGTCTTGCTACTCAGTTAGCTCATAGCTCATCTTATCATCCTCAATCGGATGGGCAAACTGAGATAGTAAACAAATGTTTGGAAGGATATCTTCGTTGCTTTGTATCTGATAAACATACACAATGGGTCAAATGGTTGCCTCTGGCTGAATGGTGGTATAACACTTCCTTCCATACAGCAACAAAAATGACCCCATTTATGGCACTTTATGGGTACCAACCACCATCAATCACATCATATTTAAGAGAAAATTCTAAGGTTCAGGCAGTGGAACACCACATCGAACATCAACAACAAGTCCTCCAACTCTTAAAGGATAACCTCGTGTTGGCACAAAATAGAATGAAACAACAGGCAGATCAACATCGCAGTGAAAGAAGTTTTGATGTAGGTGATTGGGTATTCCTACGGCTACAACCATATAAGAAAATGTCCCTAAAGCAAGCTAAGAAGGATAATAAATTATCACCAAAGTATTATGGTCCGTACAAGGTGTTGGAAAAGATTGGTACTATGGCATACAAATTGGAGCTTCCTGCAGCTTCTCGATTGCACCCAGTTTTCCATGTTTCATGTTTAAAGAAGGTTATAGGCGACAAGCTCCCAGTTCAAACAATATTGCCAGAACTTGACGAGGAAGGAAAAATTATATTGGAACTGGAAGCAGTCACAGAAACAAGAACTCGACAGCTACGAAATTGATCAATTTCAGAGTATCTTATCAAGTGGAAGAACTTATCCGCTGAAGATTCCACATAGGAGGATGAGAATTTTATGCAGAAGCATCCAAAACTGCTCAAGCGTTGAGGACAACACTTTTTTGAAGGAGAGGGGCATGTTGGGTCCCTATAATACTAGTGATTACCCCATTACTATTGTAGTTATACCCCTTATTTATATTGTTGTGCCCCTATTACCCCCATATTGTTATTTCTGTGCCCCTTAGAATCCCTCTATTGTTATTTTTGTGGCTTATATTATTATTGTTAGGTCGGCTGGATTATATTGGGACTCCTTAGACTCCTATATATAGAAAGGAGGTTTTGTCATTTGTATCATCCAAGAATTGTTCATTTATGTAATGTAAAGGAGGTTGCCCCCTCGAAGAGGCTGAATTCTAAGGCGTGGATTTATCTTTTCTATCTTTTCTTGAGCTGGTTTCATAACATTTTGTCCCCCAGGCCTTATTCCATCGTGCCAAATGATCGCGTGGATGATCCTTCCCACTGTATGTTTCTATCATCCAGGTATTAGCATACCCAAACCTTAATCTCATCATTCTTCTATATTCCTTCTAACCAGCGAAGCTCTCCTTGTGCGTACCCCACCAATAGGCATGCGTAGCGCGCAAAGCCAACTCTTCTGCTTGGAAGCGATGTTCTTCAGGTAATTACAATTAAAATTCCTCTAAAAATAGATCCACATCAGTCAAACCATCATAATTTGGAAGCTTCCTTACCTCAGTTGAGACACATTATAGTGACTTAGTCATCATATTGCAATGGAGCGTAGATACTTCATGCAACTGATTCTGCGTGTTCAAGCTCTTCATCTGAGTCTGAGGTGTAGGAGCTATGATTGTGCCACATAATTCATCCATCGGCAGTAGGATTGATCCAATCTTCATTTCATGATGTGATCTTGTATATCTGATCCAGCTCATCATCAATTTCCACAAAGTTGCGAACAAGTTCAGTATAATGGGCTCCTTCAGCATGGTCTAGTCGTACTACAACCCTGAGCAAATTTCTTTCAAATGTCATTTTCCACTTCTTCAAGTCGATTACTGCATCCATATCAAAAGCCTAGTCAATTCCTAGTAGCATGGGGTACAAATTACTATCATCCACTATTTCATGGCCTCAAAGTCATCCAGCGTGCTTGCGCTCTCAATGTCCACCATTATCCCATATAAGCACTCCATCTAAATAATCTTCTGTTGATTTTCCATGTGCAACTGAATAGGAGACCATTGCAGCACATGTCTCCCCATCCTTTCCCACTTCTACTTAGGTAGGACATTTGCATCAGCTCCCAGATCTAAGATTACCTGGTCCATTTCATATTCTCCTATTTGCGTGGTCAGCCTCATCTCATGCCTTGTTCGTTTCTTATGCTTACCAATTTTTTGTTATACAGCAAAAAGACCACCTCATCATCTCAAAGGGGAAAGACATGATAGCTAAGCAAAGAGCAAGATCACAAGCCTTGTTTCCACACTAACGTTGGCTATAAACTGACAAAATGCTTTATAAAGCTTCTCTGTAAGCCTAAGGGAGCATTAGTGACCCCACTAACTCTACTTGTTGGTTCGGGGACAATGTTAGTGAAACCTAATGAAGATCTTGAGGTCAAAGGAGTGAATTGACTCATAAATATCTCTATATTCTCTCCTAAATCTACTCAAAAAAGCAAGGAAACATCTAGAGTTCAACCTATTTGAGGGATTTCTAATCCTAGTGAAGTAGAGAAATTTGAAAGAGCTCAAAAGC
This sequence comes from Pinus tabuliformis, assembly GCA_031772625.1. Lineage (NCBI taxonomy): Eukaryota > Viridiplantae > Streptophyta > Pinopsida > Pinales > Pinaceae > Pinus > Pinus tabuliformis. Next base: position 267,584,203 of record CM062820.1, read on the forward strand.
ATGGAAACATCATTGCTTTTACCTAAACAAACTCATGGAGGAACTTGGCAACCATAAATCGAATGCTACAAAAGTAGAGCTAGGGCTATTGTGATGGAGGTCAGATCATTTGAAAGGATAGCTTACTTTATTGTCAAGCATAGTCTCAAATCTAAGCATAAGAAGTTGGTAAAAAGGGAGAGAGAGAGAGGAGCTAGAGGGGTAAGGGAAGGCTGATGCAACAGATGGTTGTAATCACTCTTCTGATATTAAAGTACAATTGCAGTTCTATATTAATGTCAGAAGAGTGATTACAACCATCTGCTGCATTAGCCTTCCCTTACCCCTCCATCTCATCTCTCTCTCTCCCTTCTTACCAACTTCTTATTCTTATATTTGAGACTATGCTCAACAATCAAGTAAGCTATCCTTTCAAATGATCTGACCTCCATCACAATAGCCCTAGCTCTGCTTATGTAGCATTCGAGTTAGGGTTTCCAAGTTCCTCCATGTGTTTCTTTGGGTAAAAGAAATGATGCTGCCATGCTTTTGAGCTCTTTCGCATTTGTCTCCTTCATTAGGATTAGAATTCCCTCAAATAGGTTGAACTCTAGATGTTTCCTTGCATTTTTTATACATTTAGGAGAGAATATAGAGATATTTATGAGTCAATTTTCTCCTTTGACCTCTAGATCTTCATTAGGTTTCACTGACGTTGTCCCTGAATCAACAAGTAGAGTTAGTGGGGTCACTAATGTTGGGTGTGGAGCCTGATTACCTTCTGTATTCAAAGGTATCACCACATTGGACCCCAGTTCGTAATGGGGCGGCAACTTTGCCCGTAAAATATTCACTCCAGGGGGGGTCCAGAGGAGGGCAGCTGCAACCTTTGGGAGCCTGCCCTTGGCGGGGGGATTGGGGGCAGCGCCCTCGAAGCTAAAAATAGATGTAAAATTGCCTTGTAAAATGTTGTAATTTCGTAGTCAATTTGGGCCGTTCATTAGGCAGAGATCTGATGGTAGAAGTTATGTTTAATTTAGGGTTTTTTTGCCTAGAAGGAAACCCCTTGTTATATACGAGGGAATTGTATTGTGTTTATGTAGATATATATTCTAAGTGAGGAAGAGAGAGAAGATTGAGAGCGAAGAGGGAATTACAATGGATTTGCTGTAGGTTGTATCTCTTCAGTTTGCTGGATAATATAAAAGGAAGGACTGGCTATTTCTCGTGGATGTAGCTCAAACTAGGTGAACCACGTACATCTGTGTCTCTCTTGTTTTATGTGTTTATATTCCTGCAATATTTTATGTGTTCCATTGCTCTTGACTATATAACTTTCTAACAACTAACGCTCCCTTAGGCTTACAAATAAGCTTTATAAAGCATGTTGTCATTGTATAGCCAACGTTACTATGAAAACAAGGCTTGTGATCTTGGTCTTTGCTTCAACTATCATGTATTTCCCCTCTGAGCTGATGAGGGGGTCATTTTGCTGTATAACATTTTTATAACAGTGCATTGTTTAGCAGGGGTATTTTCTTTATTTTTGCACTTGTCGATTAATTCTTGCAACCCTTCTACTACTTTCTTATCATGTAGTAACTTCATATAGGTCTTCAGAAACGTAGCTATTATTGAAGGATCTACCTCTTGTGTCGTACAATTTTCTAGCATTTTCTCTTGGCTTCCTGAGGTGGAGGCCTTAGCGAAGTTCTTTTTTTCTTCCATGAAGGTCTCTTTAGCACGATTAAGGTCAAAATATATTTCTTTCTTAGCATCCTTGTGCACCCACCCATAAACCTCATGTTTCTTTCCCTTATCTACACTAGTGGCCATACTACTCCTTGTTACTATATTTATGCTCTAATCTTCTTTACGGGGCTCCGCCCTCATCATTTGGATGTTCTGTGTAGGCTGCTGGGGCTGCACCTTATTTTCTTGCATATTTCCATAAGGACTGGACATTCTTCTATCACATGGTAAAATTTTTGACAATATTGACATGAAGGATTCGTGGGGTTTGTGCAATCTCGCGTGAAGTGTCCTGCTTCGCCACAGTTATAGAAAATCTATCTTCCCATGTCCTCGACTAGTTTCGCCCCCTCTTCCTCATCCTCGACCTTAGAATCCTCTACGTGCTACTCCTGTGCGCTGATCCCGAGGCCGTCTTTCTACCTGCATTCGATAGTTAGGGGTTCTATCCATCATCAAATTATAACTCCTACAATGGCATTCATCATGTCCCACAGATTTATAGAAATTGCAAAACAGCTGCTGAGGGGTCTATACAAACTTCTGTAGTAAATGGAAATTATCAGTCGCATGTTGTCCTGTAACCTGACAAATAGTGCACCATGGCGCAGCTCCCGTACTTAGCCCAACGTTATTATCTGGTTTTAGGGGGACATGCCCTCCCCCAATAATATAGTTCTTATAAACCATGAAATGGTCCTTATCGTGCCTATGGATCTTGGATTTTAAGCACTAGACTTCATCATGCACCTCTGGCTAGGCTTCCTTTCCTTTATTCAGGCTCTTTAAGTCCAGGTGCAGGCTTTCTAGCTATGTGTGAATTTGTTCCACTCTATGGTTCGTATCCTGTACAGGTGAGTCATTCAACCTCATCACAATTTCTAAGGCTTCTTCTTGCATCACTATTTTTTTTGTGATAGAGGAACTGTTAAGTGCGGCAAGAATGATGCTATATAACAGTCGTGATGCTAGGAATCTATAATCACCATATTGGCTTTCTTGATAAGGAATTTAAACCTTTCATCAAAATCCTAGGGTGTTGATCTGGATTTAAATAGGAACGCAACAACTTACAAAGATAACCATAAACACAGAGATGTAGCGGAAATAATACTTCATTTCATTAATGTAAAATGCTGAAATATGCTTACAAACATAAATGAAAATAAACCAGCTAGTGTGATGCTAGCTTATCTTTGGGAAGAGATGTGGTGGCTACATGCCTCTGAACTACCTTACAATGAGCCTCAAGGGCCTTTTTATTATTGAACAATAAGATCAAACCCTAAACAACCAAAACCGTAACCCTAAGAGATGTAACACCAAGAGTTTATAGGCCCCGTTGGGGTGAGTTGGACTGCCAACTTCCCAGGGTTGTGACTTGGTCATATTATCTCCATTTGATGCACATGATAACTCGTTGGAAAGATATCTCTGAGGAATATGATGAAAAATCCAATTTGAAATAGAAAATCGCAGTAGATTTCCAAAAAAAAATCGTTTAGGGCCTCAGAACGACTTTGGAAGTTTAGGACCCAAAAAACTGCTAAAAATAGTAAACTGTGCTATAATTAAGGAAACTGAAAAACTGAAAGAAGCAATGGTGGGGGTCCAAGTGGAATTGGCCGGTGGCCACCAATATCCACCTGGATCATTCCTCCCCACTTAGGAAGCAATGGTCCCCATTGTATTGAGTTCCTCCATCTACCGAGCTTGGTCCCTGGTGAGCTGTTCTGCAATCTCTTATGTGTCTAGTAATGGTGGGAAGCATGGTCGAGGGCATTCCACATTGAACACTCGGTGCAAGCAAAGGAATGGAGGAACGCTGTTCTCCAAATCATTGTTTCCCACAACCTTGGTAATGTTGTAAGGACCATGTCAGAGTGGTTTGAGCTTCTGATGGGCTCTTGTCAGACATTCTTTCTGCAAATGCAACCAAACTTTGTCGGCCACTTGAAACTTGTGTGGTACCCCTGTGGATGAGGAGAAGTTGTTCCTATGTTCTATCATGACTGTATCCATTTGCTATTGTTGCTACTACGTGGAGGAACCCTTCGCAGGGGTCATGGATGTGGCTACGATCTTCCCCTTACTTTGGGAACGAACTAGACATAAAATGAATTTCCTTGTCTGGGAGACGATCTTGCTGCATTTCTTAGCAGAGATGAAAGAGGTGGCAGCAGGTGGTGCTACCTCCGGTATCTTGTATAATTAATTACCCAAAGTAATAATAACAACGCGAGGCCTTGAATCATACACAACATGTTGCCTCCACAAGTATGGCTGGCCAAATAGTACATCACAAACATCCAAAGGTGCAACATCACGCAATACCTCGTCTGTGAAGGGCTTGATGCTATAGGGAAGGCGACACTGCTGGCGAACTCGGAGATCTCGTCCTTGGTGAAGCCACCTGATATTGTATGGCTGTGGGTGTGGTGTAGCCGATAGGCCCAACCACTTCATGACCTCTACTGAAATGAGGTTCTTTTGCCTACCACTGTCGACAATGAATTGTAGTGGCGAACCCTTCACCCACATATGTGAGTGGAAAAGATGCCCCCCCTCCTCTGGATCTTCAGGCTCATTCTTTTGGATCTTGGCAGTGGAAACAATGATGTTGGGCTCTGCATCAATGATCTACTTCCCTTTGCCATTCCCCTTGTCGAGTTCTGACTCAAGGTTGCAACATGCATCTGATTCTGAAGCCTTCAACTCGGCCACCAACGACTGCTTGGTCTGACACTCACTTGTGTTGTGAGTGGGGCTCTTATGGAACTCACACCACTTTCTTGTGTCCTTCTTTGAATTCGTGGTGTTTTTCTTTTCTTGTGGCTTTGATAGGTTGTCTTGGGTCACCCTACCTTGGCATTGTCCTTTGGTCTTCGGATTTGCAGATTTAAAGTATTGCTTCTTCTGTTTGAACTTCTGCTCGATTTTGACAGTGTATTGGTATGCCGTGCCGAGCGAGGAGATGTTCATGAACTCCATCTCTTCCTAGATGTACCTGTGTACGCAGCTGTGGTATTTGAGTACCAAATGCAGCTCATAATCATTGATACCCAACTGTGTGCGAAGGGTATGGAAAAAGCTTGTGAACTCTGGCACATCTTGGTCCCTTCCTTGCTGCAGCGTGGTCCACTTTATGTATTTGTCCTCAAAGATTTTAACAAGGTAGTACTGCTCCTTGATGGAATCATGGAATGAATTCCAAGTGGGTGTGTCTGAAAATAGTGAGCTCATGCTTTCATCCTTCTGGTCGCAGTAGGTTTCCCACGAGTCCTTGACGTGGGAGGCTACTTTGAGAAGAGGGAAAACAATCTTTTCCTGACTCAAAAATTCATGAATAGAAAAATACCCTTCTAGCAGATTTAACCATTTATCTACGACATCTGCATCTATCTAACCCTCAAAGATGGGGATTTCAAAATTAACTTGTATCTTATAGGGTGTGGTGTTTCTAGAGTAGTTGTTGGAAGTCGATGCGTCACCTCTGGGTAGCCGCTGAAGGATCTGCGCAAAGCTATCCATCATCACGTTCCTTTGTCACTCAAGGGCTTCTTTGAGCAATATTTTGATAGGATATCCTGCCCCCTCGTATTTCTTTCCATCCGCCATGGGAGGCCGTTGGGATTTTCGAGGCTGGTCTTGCAAAGGTTCAACCAGTTCAAGCCCTAACTCCTTATATCCCGACCTCGCTGGGGACATGCAAATAAAAACAGAGAAAAAGGAGACCGCTTTGATACCACTGATCTAGATTTAAATAGGAACGCAACAACTTGTAGAGATAACCATAAACACAGAGATGCAACGAAAATAACACTTCATTTCATTAATGTAAAATACTGAAATATGCTTACAAACATAAATGGAAATAAACCAACTAGGGCGATGGTATCTTATCTCTGAGAAGAGTGTGGTGGCTACATGCCTCTGAACTGCCTTACAATGAGGCTCAAGGGCCTTTTTATTATTGAAAAATAAGAGCAAACCCTAGACAACCAAAACCCTAACCCGAGGAGATGTAACACCAAGAGTTTATGGGCCCTGTTGGGGTGAATTGGACAGCCAACTTCCTGGGGTCACGACTTGGTCGTACTATCTCCATTTGATGTGCATGATAACCTGTTGGAAATATCTCTTCGAGGACTACGACATAAAATAAAATTTTAAATAGAAAATAACTGGCGGTAGATTTTCAAAAAAACGTTGTTCAGGGCCTCAAAACGGCTTTAGAAGTTTAGAACCCGAAAAACTGCTAAGAATAGAAAACTATGCTATAATTAAAGAAATTGAAAAACTGAAAGAAGAAATGGTGGGGGTCCAAGTGGAATTGGTAGGTGGCCACCAATATCCACCTGGATCAGGTGTCTCATCTAATTTTTGCCGAACTTCTTTAAACTCAGTCACCGACTGTGCCTCTGACTTAGGCTTTCTAAACTCCTTGTTCAGAGCTTGCTAGGTTTCTGCCAAGGTCGCAGTGGGGTTATTAGTGTTGTACTTAATGTATAATTTCAATGCTTTATCTTGTAATGCTGTGACTAGTTGCGCTTTCTTGATGCTAAAATCTATAATCTGTTGTGCCATCCATATATCTTCTCCAACAAACCAGAATTGTTCGGGATCTTCTCTCCCTAGCCCTTTAAAAACTAGCATCTTCATCATGTTCGCTATGTTGAATGGTGGAGGTGGAAGTGGAGGTGGAGGTGGAGGTGAAGGTGTAGGTGTATTGGGTGGAGGTGGAGGTGGTGTGAATGGATGAGGTATCCTCAGAATACCCTGCTTAATTAATTGAACTGAACTTCATGGTGTAGTCACTACTGTCCCTTCATTGTACTTGAAGGGGGTTCAATGAATGGACTGTACTCTAAGCTTGTTCCTTCATTTCTTCTAAAGAATCTCCCACTTCGCGTAGCCCCAAACATCAAGGTAACGACATAACCCTCTTTTCACATAAGAACATTTTAATCCAAGTCTTTAATTATTTCAAATACTTACCTCGTGGTCCCTTAAAGATCCTACATTCCACTTTGCTATAGCTTATATTTCTATCAATTGCAAACTCAATCACAAAACTTCCAAGTGTGCGATCAACCCAATGATCCATGACCCCCGCAATATTGCTTCCTAATGCTTCCAGTCGTCACACCAGTTCCATAGTCCACACTATAGGGTCGTCAAGCCTCCACGTTCCTTGACTGTCAGCCAATTTAGACCACCACTCGTGTAGTTTATTAGGGAAGAAATAGAACAACACTTCAGTCTCATCTGTGTATAAATATCTCTGCAACCAGTGCTCCTTAGATAATTTAGGGCTTCTGTTCTCTTGAGCCGCAAACACATGCACTTTTTGGTCAATCAACTTCTTTTATGCATTCTTTATAGGAAACCATTTATCACACATCTCTTAGACAGATCCTGGTCCTAGAAACAAAACCATTTAAAGGCTTAAGGGATCCTCACCTAGGTTTAGAGTTAATCGTACCAACCAACAAAACCCTAACTATTGTCCCTTTCGGAAACAACTTGCATAGTGTAGGATGGAGTCTCACCTGAAGCAGTATCAGGGAATGCTAGAGTGAGGTTTTTGCATCTAGAGACTGTATGATATGTATTCTAAGGCCCTTGTAGCTTAGATCTTCCTTCGCGTAGCTCTGTGTCTTCCTATGGTCCACTACTACAACTCTGTTCAGATGGCTTCCAAACCTTTGCGAAGGGCTATGATCAAGATTTTCAGACCTAAAAGAAGAAGACTTACTACTTTACTTAGTAAATAATAACCCTAGATCTTCCTTCACGCAGATCTATCCACTTCGAATAGTTATCATAATAGATTTAGCTAATTCCTTCATGAAAATAGATCATTACTCATTTCATGCATAGACATTAAAGATTCAACATATTCGCGCAGAGGATACACTTTATTTCATAGAAAGAGATCATTAAGAAACAATGAATAAATTTAAACGATATTAAGAGCAAGGAATAGATGCAATAGATTCGGTCCAAAATTAGTGTTTATTAGATTCAGCATTCAAATTACAGTCTCTTCCACCTTGTTCACCCATCTACAAGGGCCTGCGCACTCAGCTATGGACTTGCCAAGGTCTTTGTGCACTCAGCTACAAGAGCCTTCCCCTTTCCCCTAAGTATAGGAAAATAAAGTTTCCTTGACTTGGCACTTGCCCTTACACTTGTTTTTCACCAAAAGATTATTTTCTCTAGACTCACTATGACTCAATTACTTATATATTTTCTATTACAATACCATGGCCCACGACCTATGGGTGAGTCTCAAAGCCATCCTATTACTTACCCATATAAGAGGCTAAAGGCCCTTTGACTCCTACTTAGCTGCGTGCTCTGCTTCTACATTTCATGAAGAATTTACATTCTTTACAAAATTCTATTCAAAAATTGATTAAACTATCCCAAGTTTGACCCTAGGGTCCCTATCCCAACAATTGTCACCTTGATTGCTTGGTAGGCTTCCCAACAGTCCATGCGGGATCCTCCAAACAACTCGTAAGGCCTCCTACAAGCATCCCATCAACTGATCCAAGTTTTGGTCCACAAATCATGGACCAAACATGCATCCAACTGTTGCTCCAAGTCTGGTTTCTCTTTTGTTCATACTGTGATTGGTTAGGGCATAAGATTGTTGCAACAACCCCTAATCAGTCACCAAAACTGCCCTCCTTGGCTGCAGCCCACCTTTCGAGAAGTCTTCACTTTGTTTTTTATTGTTCTGGGCATGAACAGCGCTCCATATATCCTACGATTCCATAAAATGGTAAGGTATGGTCCGTGGCCTAGCCACAGAAAGCAACATTCCCTCTCCAAATGTTATTCCAGCCAAGATATACCTCACACAAACCTTTGAGCAATATTCTACTTCATCGACATACCATTGGAATAACCCTCCTCCACTATGCTGTTGTTTGGGGGCTTAAACCGGCCCTTATACCCTCCTCTGCACACCCTATTGTTGTGTTATGGCCTTTGGCCTAGCACACATCAATTCTATTGCTAAGGGCCAATGTTGCAATATAGCTTCAACCCCATAGAGTTGCTCCAAAATAGACCTATGAGGAGCCTTCTCTACTCGACCTAGCCTCCAACACTCTCGTCATCCATAACAACAATATTCTATCCTCAAAAAATCCTGAAACAGAACTCAAAACCCATGTTGTTATGCCTCCTTCTTGACTATGGCCAGGGCACATAAGTTCTCCTCTCCAATGAGTTGATCACATGTGTAAGTGTTTCACCAAATGGATGATAAAATGCTTCTCACTCACCCTCTATGTATACACAAATTAGGTGCTTCTCAAAACTTCATTTTAGGGGCTTCCATAATTAGTTAAGTCAACTTAAAACCAAGACTATCTTAACACATGTGTGAAAACTCCATCACTAAAATTCATAAATTGTTAACTCCTCAACAACAACTCAAAATTGAATGATTCTCATTGCATTAGAATCGTCTTGTCGAGACCTATCATCCTCATCAATCACATGTCAAAGACTCGTCATGGTTTTGGCATAAACATATATGGGTGCAAAATCCCAAGTGTGGGTTCTAAGCCCACAAGCCTACTTGTGGCACTTTGACCTCCAACCCTTGAACACTAGGTCTTGGAGTACCTCCCAAGGTACATAAATCCACACTCCCTCTTAGCGAGGGAGGTACTTCCAAGACTAGGAAGTAACCATCATCATCCAATGACGAGACTAACACATCTGGCATCCATCACTGCAGCATACCTTGTAGAATGAATCTGGCAATCTCAGTAGTGTCTCTGCCTCATCATATCCAAAATTGAAGATCCAAAACCTCCATAGGGTTTCTCCCTATGAGGATAGACTCCCGCTGAGCCTACACAATCTCCACTTGCTCAGTCCTGCAATAACACATCCTCTTGGATCAAATACCACTCATAGAAATCTCTCTAATCTCAGATATGCAACATCATGATCCGATGAAGACTCTGGCCTACCACCATATAGTCCATCACATGAAGGCATCTCGATCAACTTGATCTCATCCATGCCAAAGCGATCCTCGAGTTGTCCTAACCATCGATGACTAGTCAATGGAAGTCCATGATCAACAATCTTCCCTACAACAAACTGTTGTTCATTAGGCTCACCACCTATCCACTAGAACTCCTAGCCAATCTTGCTACCAAGCTAGTCAAGATGACATCTCCATGTCTTTAGATGAACCCTCTGCTCCATGATCTAGACACCAACAAATCCCTCTGAGTTTCTTCGTTGTGCACACTTTGATTCACTGTCCCTCAAAATAGCTTAGATACGATCTCATACCATGTTGAATTTCGAAGACCTTAGGTCTAGGTTAAAGTCTTAAAATCATTTACGCTACCAAACCAAGAATCTCAACCATAAACTACTTTGCATAGTGGAATAAAATGGAAATAAATCACACATGTGCAAAATATAGAAAATGTTTTACATTTTTCAACCCAAATTCATTATATTAATCCAATTGATATAATACAATAGTCTAGGGCTACCGTACCAAGGATAATGGCCCTCATGCATCCACTAGTACAAGATACAAATTGGGGCTTGGTGTCAGTCCATCGAAAACCAATTTTCCCTCAATAAGATACTCTGACCATCTAGTTGTTGTATGCTCTCTCATCTCCTCTTAGTCATACCCTGTACCTACCTGGTCTTGCGGCTCCCGATCTGAAGATCCTACACGTATCAATGCTCCAAGTCCATCAAGTCACGGAATCTCAGTTGTCCAACCTTGTCTATAGTTGTCCATTCATCCATCAAGGCCACAACACATCGAGACTCCTGTCGAGTTGTTCATAGCTCCACTTGTGAACAACTCTCAATCTGTCCATTAATGCTCCTCAGCTGCTCAGGGACTTCAACTCACTATGGTCTTCCTTCACTTCTCTGATGAAGACCAACATATGGCATGAAGGGCTACCACCTATCATTGTAACATGTCCATCTCCCATAATGAACACAAGCTAGGAGGACTACCCATCATCTGTTGTGGAAGTCCTTCTCCACATACAAGTCTCTGGCTCCACAACTGCTCCTCTAGTTCGTCAACTATTGAGCTCAATAAATGCATTTATCACAACTACCTTTGTCCATCAAGGCATTTCTCACTAGGCTCAAACTTGGACACTATCACGATGTCCTCCAACAAACGATAAGTGCCCAATCTCTTCCAAACTTGGTATTATCTCAAGCTTCCCTTCAATAGTCCACGAGAGACCAAGTCCATGTTGTAGCATTTTCTCCTAGTTAGGGTATCCTCACACTTAGGATACCCTTGCAAATGGCTACCCATAGACTCCACCAATCTACCCTTTTCCTCTGTAATAGAGGATCTATTGAAAAAATCTAGGAATCAACAAGTTGTCCTCTCCTAGGACACCATCAACTCATCATCCAAGGGAACATCTACAACACTCCTTGTTGTTGTTCCCTTCCCTTCCAATTTGATGTGCATGTTGTCACCTTGGCTACTAGGTAGGCTTCCCAACAGTCCACGTGAGCTCCTCCAAACAAATCCTAAGGCCTCCTACAAGAAGCCCATCAACTGATCCAAGTTCTGGTCCACAAACCACAGACCCAACACACATCCAACTGTTGCTCCAAGTCTACTTTCGTTGTTTTTCGTAAATGACTAGTTGGGAATCTTAGACTATTGAAACAACCCCTAATTAGTTACCAAAACTCCCCTCCTCAGTTGCGACCCACCTCTGGATAGGTCTTCACTTCATTTTCTACTGTTCTAGGCATGAACAACCCTCCATATACCCTACGCTGCCATCAAATGGTAAGATAGCGCCTACGGCCTACCCTCAGCAAGAAACGTTATCCCTCCAAAGGTTGTTCCATGCAATATATACCTCACATAAGCCTTTGAGCAGTCTTCTACTACCTTGACATACCCTTGGAATAACCCTCCTCCACTACGTTGTTGTTTGGGGGCTTAAAAAAACTTATACCCTCCTACGCACACCCTGTTGTGGTGCTATGGAATTTGGCCTAACACACAACAATTTTGTTGCTAATGGCCACCACTGTAATGTAGCTTTGGTCCCCAAGAGTTTATCCAAAACAGACCTGCGAGGAACCTTCTCTACTTGGCCTAGCCTCCAACACTCTTGACATCCATAACAACAATCTTTGGTCCTCAAACAACCCAGAAACAAACATTAAACCACACGTTGTTTTGACTCCTTATTGATTTCAGCTAGGACACAAAAGTTATCCTCTCCAATGAGCTACTCACATGTGTAAGTGGTGCACCAAATGGATGATCAAATGATTCTCCCTCACCCTCTATGTATACACGAATGAGGGACTTCTGAAAATGTTATTCTATGGGCTTCCATAACTAGTTAATTCAACTTAACACCAAGCCATCCTTAACACGTGTGAAAACTCCATCACTAAACTTCAAAAATTCATAACTCCTCAATGACAACTTAGAATCAAATGATTCTCATTGCACTAGAATCATCTTGCCGAGAGATATCATCCACATGCATCACATGTCAAAGACTCATCATGGTTTTGGCCCAAACATCTATGGGTGAAAACCCCTAGGCTTGGGTTCTAAACCCACAAGCCTACTTGTGGCGCTTTGACCTCCAACCCTCCAACACTAGGGCTTGGAGTACCTTCAAAGCTACACAAATCAAAATTATGGAAGGATATAGCTCTTGGTAACCTCATTAGAAGCATACATGGAACTTATGGGAAAAGGGGAAAAGGTCATCCATGATAAGGCTCATCATACATCAGTCAAAAGGAAACAGTCGTTGGATGGGGATACTGAAGATCCTCAATATTATATGATAGAATATTAATCTAAAGGTTCACCAATCTATAGGGGAAGCAAGCATTTCATCAATAATTCAAACTTGTGGATTTCATGGGATGATGGTATGATATCAAAAGAGGTGAAGTAGATCAAGGGATTGAAGTTACTTCAATCAAGGAAGCTACTGAAAAGAAGGGGAAGCAAGCATTTCATCAAGAATTCAAACTTATGGAATTCATGGGATGATGGTATGATATCAAAAGAGGTGAAGTAGATCAAGGGATTGAAGTTACTTCAATCAAGGAAGCTACTGAAAAGAAGTCCAAGATGGCCTAAAGGAAATGAGGTATGTATGCTTATGTTCGATATTGTAGAGTCATGTCATATGGTTGCATGTAACATGGATAAATGCTCTATCTCAAGAGCATGGATATCCTCTTTCAAAAGGATGGAGGAAGGAAATGGTCACACTTTTTCTAGATGAAATCAACATAATATGTCATATGAAATATGAGGTGGTTGACAAAATTGGGGGAAATATGAATTGAAGTTCCTAGAAGGAAATGTGTGAAGAAAGAAAGAAATAGATCATGAAATATGCAACTATGGAAAAGGCACTCAATATCCAAATATTGAGAGATTTTTCTAGGATATCTCCATGAAATATATGAACACTTTGACAAATTTGTGAAAAATAAAGAAACCATTGACACTATATATCTTTCGAAGATGTGTCAATATATATGTAGGATGCTGACGTGAACTAGAAGATGTCATGATAACATAACATCTGTTATCACAAAACCTTCTCTTGATAGGCTGCTAACCAAGAAGACCTTGAGTAACTATTTCAAACCAACTTTTGGCTAAGGCTTAGCCTCCTTAACCTGAGAGGGATCTCCCACTAGGTTAAAGATTTTAATTAAAGATTAGATGGCTAAATCTATGAAAAATAAGTGAATAAAAATAATTGGTTGAACACAATCAATAAGCATCCATTGGGCTTATGGAGTTAGAAAATGTTTCAGTACCACAACAAAATTAGCTTTACATGGAAGTCAGGGCATCAAGAGTTCAATATATCAGTAACACATAACAATATGTAGGGAACACAGTCTACAAATACATGAAGGAAATTAGAGCATTGTCAAGGAGTTCTAAGTAACATGCATTCATACCATTGCAAGTGAGGAAATGAGAAAAACCATAAGACAATAAAAAATTAAACTCTCTTCTGAATTCTGAGTAATAAAGCCAAATCACTGTATTACATAAAAAACACAGTCTTTCACAATAACACAGTATGAGTGTTCTTTTGAAAAATTTCCAACCCCTGGTGCATTACACCTCTTGTCCTTTATAGAGTTAATTAAAATCTTGGATTCCTTCCTCAAACATAAGGGGAATTCGAATTTACTTGACATTGACACCTATTCATACTTAAAACAAATTATTAATTACAACTAGCTATTAACTGACAGTCGTAGAATCCTAATACAACTAGGAGTGTAACTCCTTATTATGCTAGAAACAACCTAGATTATGGAATAAATTCGGTCTTTGACAGCTGTCCCTCCTCAAATTTGGTTTTGGTGATGACTTTAGACTCCATGCTAGCCTTCGATTACTGTCCTTTGATTCTCCTAGAAATTAAGAAACTGCCCCCTGTATTGCTGCTTTGGATTTCAAGAAGATTCTTCGAAGTCTCTGCTAACCATGTTGTCTCTTTTAATCACATGACATGCATTAAATTAACCATAGACCCTGCTCCTACACTTGTGCCAAGACAAAAACTATTGAATGTTGCCTAAAGCATGACAAACTGATTGAGCTACGAAAAAACTGCTATTTTCATAGCGCAAGATTTGATGTTATATGTATTTCATTTCTTGAATCTACCTTTGCTTAGGGTTCAAACCTTCTTAAGTGGTCTTCTTATATCTCTGCAGCAGCACCCTTTTCAAAATAATCTCCTTTTCCTTTCAATATATATCCACAAAAAACAAAACTAGAATCTACTTCAGTTTCGTAGCATGCTACGAAACTGCTGTGCATTGCGTGTCACCTACAGCAGTTTCGTAGCGCGCTACGAAACTGCTGTGTGAATCAAAATACACAGTTTTTTCTCAAAAATTTTCTTCCTTGGGATTTCTTCACAGCATCACCTTATGCTATTAGGCCCCATATATTTGACATTATCCATCCATAAACAACTTCAAACAGTGTTGTGCTAATCAAAATTGTGTCAAAACTTCTTTACTTATTGTCTGGTTCATTTATGCTGAGGCTGACCTCTAGACGTGTTCAACTGAATCTCCAGGTCTTCAATTTGTCTTTTCATCGTCCTAATTTTAGTTCTTAATTTACCATTGATCCTTTTGATATATCTTGCCTCCTTTATTACAGGGACAATCCAAGTGAAATATTGAGCATGACTGTCAACTACTTCATGTCTTGGAACTTTTCCATCTTCCCAAATGTATTTTACTCTTTTGAAATTGGCTTTTTCAACTGCATGTTTCGTCGCCCTTTTCTTAAGTTGAGTAATCTCAAGATTGGTAGACTTCATTATCCTTTTTACCTCCTCAAAGCTTTATTCTTCTTCTTGAGTACCAACTGCCTTATTTCTGTCATCTTCATGCATTGGTGATGATTGCACTGGTGGAGCCACAGGCTCTTCAAGGAACTCTGATACTTCCCCTGTATCAATTACCTCTGGATCTAGCTCTTATAACCTTCTTAAATGTCTAGTCACACACCTTCTTGTCTTGAAAACAAACTCTAAGACCTGGTCATCAAATTGGAGTTTTTTAGAAGATTTAACTCTTTTTGTTTTTCTCTTACCTACTTCAATTAAGTCTTCTTGGACCAGAGGGGACTCTTCTATGTCGATAGCCTGGAGGAGATCATTCAAACTGCCTTTTGAAGCTGGGCTGTCATCAGTGATCACTGTTTTACCCTTTTCTTTGGCTAATTGGATTCTGGTTATTCTTCTCTGGACTGTTTCATCAATAGATTGTTTTTGTACCACTTCCTTGATTTGAACCTTCTTATTCTGTGACTGTTGAGGAGTATCTTGAAAAATTAGTGGTGTCATAGGTTCCTTCACCTGCTTTCTAGCTTTAAGTTTCTCAAACCTGCTTGACCTTGCTTCTTCTTGATGACTTGTTGCTGGTGAAGATATTTCCTTAGCCCTAGGGCTAAGTCCTGTTTCAGTTTCAAAGCCAGACATAAATAGGAAAGCAGACCATTCCCTTTCTACCCTTTAAAGCTCATGTAAAACAATTAATTTGATCAAGCCATGATGAAACAACGATGTTTCACAAGCTTCATTCTTCAATTGAATCTTATCAGACATCTTGCCTAAGCTTTGAAAAAGATAAAAAAGTAAGTCTAGATATATTTTTCCAGTGAAATGTAATAGAAGCTTGAAATGGTAAGAGTAGACCTTATGGTATCTTCCTTCACAAGTAAAGTATCTTTGGATGCATGTGAGTAAGTTGGCAAATGAGTCTTTGACATAGCTCCTGGGCACCATTTTATTTAATTCTGAGTCTATGAATTCAGGCTTCAGGAATACCTTGCAAGGTGCCATTTCAAATTTGAAGTTCTTAAACCATCTCTCTTGGCCTCTAGGAATCTCTGTGACTGTAAAAATGATGTCAGGAGAAATGGGTAATTCTAACACTCCAACCTTTGAATTCAAACCTATGAAATTAAAAGAAAAATCCTTGGTTACTTGACTGTGACCTCCCTGAAGTTTTTCATAGAAACTCTAGTAGCCCACCTGTTTGAATGCTTCTTCAACCTCTCTATTCTTCATGAGAACATCTAAGCCTTGAGGCTTAGCTCTCAAACATAGGCCTGATCTATGGTTCTTCTTTTCTTCATACAATTATGTGAAATCCTTGTAAAGGAGACTTGGAAAAAGTTGCCTTGTTTTAGTTTGAACACTGCCTCGCTTGAGTTGAAATGGAGAACTGCCTCACTTGAGCCTTCAAAGAAATCTAATGTATGTTGACCCTGAGCTTGCAAAGTGCTTCTTATGCATGAAAGGATCATGAAAATGACTAGGACCAATTCACCCTTACCTTTTCTTTTTGAAATTTGAAAAGAGTGCGTACAAAGACCCCTAACGAATCTAATTATGATAGTTAATGGCTGCAAGTGATGGGTAAGGTTCATGGAATGACACCTAATGATGAAACATTAAAGAATTCAGGTGGATTTGACAACTAGACTCGATTTGACACGAATCCCCAATTTCATAGCGCATCCAGTGCAAATTCTGGGTTTTGCGCTATGAAAACTCCTAACTACGAATCCCCGATTTCGTAGCGCATATAGTGCATTTTCTAAGTTTTGTGCTACGAAAACTCTTAGGCAATTTTGTAGCACATGTCAATTTTGAAACAACCTAACACATGACACTTTTGAAATAATGTGGGATCTATGATAGGAGAAATAAGGTTGTTGACCTTTATTTAATAATGGAAACAAGACTCCAACTCTATGATTTAGACTCTAAAACAAAAACAATAAAAATGACTTGACCAAGACTAACATGAAACTTTGGAACCATACCAGTTGTAAAAAAATTTAGAACTTTTTACAGTGATAACAGTGGCTCCACTTGGGATAGTGTGCCCTTGTGGTACACTAAGAACCTGCAGTTCTAGTGCTTTATGTAGGAATTTACAGGGTAAGTTCCTCAGAAAGAATACCAAAAAGACACCGCTCACAACCAGATCACAGATCAATACACCAGTATTTTTGACGTGGTTAAAACCCTCAAAGAGGGAAACAGTCCACGGCCTGTCCCAATGTGGGTACTACAGGAAATTTATTAATCAAAGAATGAACATTTACATAAGCTTCTCTCATGCACGGATTACCCGAACAATGACCCTCCATGCGCTTTAAATAGAACTCATGGACCAATCGGGTGTCAAGCCACGGATCAAGTGTCGGTAATACCGAGGAGAGAGTGAACCGTCGGATCACTACGTATCATGACCGTCGGATTGTAAGTTACAAAATGTACAACGGTAAAGAAACACACTTTACCTAACTCTATACCTAACTCTAAACTAGACCAAGTTGTACTTAACTATTTCCTATGTGTCGGAATATCCTAACATCCCCCCTTAAGAACAACTTGGGATAGGATTGAAGGATTTACAAATATGACACAATAGGAGAAGGAAGGAGGCACTAGAGCCTATCCCCCCTTAGTGACAACTTCCTGAACTCCAAGCATATATCGAAGTCTAGTGAACTTCGCCTCTGTGAGACCCTTTGTGAAGATGTCTGCAACCTGATCATCTGTTGAACAATATTGCACTTCAAGAACATGGTCATGAGTGAGCTTTCTGATGAAGTGCATGTGTAGTTCAATGTGTTTACTGCGCTGATGCTAAACTGGATCTTTGCATAGTGTTGTGGGGAAAAGTATCCGATGCGGATGACCCTATCCCTACTCTAAAGGTGACAGTCTTTAGCAACAACTGAAAGTAAAGTTTTGATGATTTCCTTTATGAAAGTACAGAGAGAATGAAGAAAGATTAACCAACCTAGTGTCTTTCGCTTAGTCGATCCTTATCCTCTCTCTTTGTCTCTTGTTCCCAGCTCCTTGCTCTCTTTGCCGGTCCAGCTACACACAGATCCTGCACAAACAAGAGAGCAAACTACAAGATACATGTACTCATAACTGAAGCATGGATTAGGATGAATCAAATATACATGTAAATACAATACATCAATGCAATACAAGTATATAGGAGAACATGCAAAACTTTATTGATAGAAGTAACAGGGTTCTGAGAAGGTTACAACCAATGATGGCTCCAATCCAGCAGCACCTCCCCAGCAGCAAGAACTCTCCTCTTCACCTCTAGTAAAACAATCACCCAATAGCTCTAACTGTAAACCAACAACACCTCCTTGCTTTACACAAAATTCCAGCCTCCTTAGACCTCATAGAAGAGCTCTATATATAGGAGAGAAGAAGAGAGGATGAGTCAGCTTGAGACTGACATGAAGCTGCCTTGTGTCCTCTCCCTCTTCAGTTAATCTTCAGTTCTTGAGTCCACTTGGAGATCCTTGCTTACACATGGTGATCAAGTTCCTCTTACTCATCACAGGGCGAATCTCATGAACCAAGTGTCAGTTTGGAAGCTTCCTGGGCAGTTGACACCTTGCAGAATGACTGTGCCACTTGGCCAATCTCGCCCAGCGCAGGTAGCCTTCATTAGATTTGACTTCCAACGCAGGTACAAGGAGGAGCAGTTGCATTCCAGCGCAGATGCTCAGTGGAGCAGCTGACATGATCCAAAATTAGCCTGTTTTGAAGTGTTTTCAGGTGGAGAACTGATTGGAAGTGCTGTTGTTTGATGACCTTGTTCTTTTAGGGGTAAGAACAACATGTTTAGGGACTGAGGATCCCTGTAATTATTGACATTTCATGCTCCATGTCGCGAGGCACAAAAATGTCTATAACAGTTGCCCCCTAAAGTATGAGGCCGTTTATCGGGTGAAATGCTTTATCTAGAGGGTCCGAAGTTCATTCCAGTGCTGAGGAGGCGCCCTGTAATACAATACATTATTTTTCATTCTGTTTTCATGATCTAGCTGAGGCGGGCATTCCCATGCTCAGCTTTTATAAATACATTTTGGTACATATGACAGACGATCGTCTGAAGGTAGACTGATAATTTTCTGCTGAAATTATCATCCTTTGAATAGGATGATCATCTGTTGCAATGATGTACATGACAAATGCTTTTATATTTCCTGAATATATATCGCAGCCCGGATGGATGAAACTAGATCCGGGGTCTTCAAACTCGTTCGATCTTCACTCTAAGTACAAGTCGATCCATGTGAGAATTGCGCTGAAGTCGAACATGGAAAGACATCGCTTGATTACCGGTCAATAATGAAAACCATTAACAAGCGCGAGAGGAATCACCAATAATGACGATGACCCTCAAGGTACTGCAGTACAATTCACGTGGCGTGAATAAAGGACTTGGCGTCGAACGCCACGCAAAATCTTCTGGTCGAAGGTCATTGATGTATACCTGTCGCCGGAAGTGAGAAACTTGCCATTGAGGCATGCAAGCTTCAAAGTACTGATGGGGGTGTTCCTAGATCAACTTCTTGGATAATGAGCTGAAGTCGACAAGAAGCGATCCGTCAAAGGAGGGCCTTAATGAATCCCACAGCAATGACACGGAACGGAGCTAATGACTTTAGTGGAGGTGAAAACAAACTGTGACATATGATTCAGGGTGGCGATCATGAATGGATGAAGGATAATGTATGGCAGTGGATGGGACACGGTTGACACTTTCAGAATGACCCCTCTTGAACATATAACAACACTGATGCGATGGATCGGTAGCATTACCCCAAATGTGGATGGTTTGGCGAGGACCATGGTGATGAGACCGGTGAATGAAACAACCCAACCCGATGTGGTACGAAGGAAAAGTGTCATGTTCAAGAGTGACTTGCTACCATTAAACTTTGATGTTCTCCCAATTTTTCCCCAGTCATTTCTGACCAGTACCTCTTTATTTTTGTCAAGCTTGAGGAGGATAACATATGCTTGTTCTATAACCTGCCCTTCGGGCAAGCCCATCGCTATGATTTAACGAGCCTAGCGATAGGGAAACTCGTTCTCGTCTAAAGACAAGTTTGTCGCTATTTAATCATTTTAACGAGTCTAACGACAAAGAAAACTCGGTCCTTTTCATTTTTAGAGAGTCTGAAAAGGTACGGAAAGTCAACTCCATAATTCCTTTTTCGTCAGCAAATCCCTTAAGTCCGAAAAAGTATAAAACAATACAGAAGGGATGGCTGTTCGGTACTTTTAACGAGCCGAACAAGACAAGCGCTCGATCCTTTTGTGCAATAATCCCTCAGGTCCAAAAAGATTAAAATTTAGAGGAGGGATAGCGTTCCGGTCATTTAACGAGCTGGAAGGCCAAAACTCGGCAAACTTTTCATATTTTACGAGTCAGTGAAAAGAGCTGAAAGAAGACTCGTCTTTTGAGGAACGAGTGATAAACAGGGATAGCAATTGATTCCAGGTACAAATTGGAATTTTCCAATCACGGCAGTGTCACAAGGATGGCTAGGTGAAATCACTCTTCGCAGCTGTTTCTCAAAAAGAGGTAAACACACAAATGGAAGTGAATGATCGGCCAAATGAACAGTGGAGGTGATGGATGAAAACACGATCAAGGTTCTTATGGCTAATGAATTTACGATCTCAAAAGGTTATTTACCGGTTCATTTTTTCCATGAGCTTGAACTCTGGGGGAAACTTTTGCTCACACTTTTCTATTTTTTAACGAGCATAAATTCAGTCATAAAACTGCTCGAATTTGCGTTTATTTTTTAACGAGCATGAACTATATGCTAAAACTGCTCGATATACCAGTCATAAAAAGAACGCCTCCCGTAAGGACCAATTTTTATAGAGCTTATGCCTTACCACAGCTATGCTCACTTTTGGCAAATTTTACTTTTGCCCCACAGGCTTCTTTCATGCAAGTTTGGAAACGGCTAATCTTAAAACCAGATAAATAACCGCCCCTAGCTTGCACTCCAGAAGGTTTGCATGCCCCCAGGTATAGGATAGAATTTCGAGGCTGCCCCTCCTCTCCCCTACCTCTGCTTTTCTTTGGGTGTTCACAGTTACTTGTCATCTTGCCAATCTAATGTTAACGATACTTGTCTTCTCGTTATTCTAAGGGGTCTTACGCAGTACTCAGGCTTCCCGTCGGCCCACTTTTAACAAACAGCTATTTGTGACAATGGAAGAACACTACTCAAAGATAAAACATTGGTATTATTGAGGGAGGCTTGCCTCTTTCTTATTATTCCAAAGACGGTTCGATTTGCTGCCGCAAATCAATCTCTTTCTTTGGCGGTGTCTATCATTGGGTTGTCCAAAGATGGTTACCCTCTGTCACAACAATATAGTCCCCTACTTTGTAGGCTGCCCCTGCTTATCCTTCGAAACATATGTTTTAATGGGCGAGGCTTGAATTCAAAGATGGTTACTATTCGTCGCGATAAGGGAATTCCTACTTGGGCATCGCCCACTTTTTTAGACAAAGGTGAATGACTCTTTTGCCAAACACATAACTTTAACAAAAGAACACTATTCCAGAACAACCCCACTTCCTTCCACGGACGGGGTACGGACTAGTCATATTCTTCTGCAGAAATTCTTCCTTATACCCGGGGTTTCTTCTGCCCGAAGCAGACCAGGGTGCATGCCCCCTGGGTTCCAGTCTTTCTTTCCGAATCACTCGCACTCATCGGGAAGAAGGACTGGGGGTGGAGGCGAATCTTGAGTGAACAGACCATTTAGGAATGGTATTTGACTATTTGCGATGCGAGATCCTGGAAACGAAAGTTGGTCTACGAGCTTGACCACCCTTCCTTCGTGTGGAAAACACATTACTCTAAAGAGTGAGGAGACTATCGCTCCCATGCAATAAATATAGTCCCGCCCAAGGAGTAGGTTATAATCCAAAGGTCCTTGGACGACCATCACGTTCATCTCGACGGTCTTCCCTTTCAATGTAACAGGTACATTGGGGAGGATCCCTAATGGTCGACTGGTTCCTTTATCAAAACCTGAGAGATTTCTCAACTCAGGTAAAAGTGCTGGGGAACCCAGTGCTTTCCAAGCAACAGAGGAAAGGATACTCACAGACGCCCCTTCATCAATGATAGTACCAGCCATGATCATTCTATAGATCTGGACAATGATTCTGAATGGTACACTGGCTGGTAACCGGGGTCTGCCTAGTTGATTCCAATCAAAGGATACAACCAGGTTGCTTGGTGGTGGGACCGAATATACGGCCGGATATGACTCTGATGATGTTCCTTCCTGCGATAAAGGAATGGGCGCATTGCCCTGACGCTCATCGGAGTCGGTGCTGATGAAAAGAACCTGGATGGTGTCATCCTTATTCTCTTCAGTGAGGGTGTCGCATGAAGACGACTCTTCGGCGACGGTGTCATTTGAAGACGGGTCTTCAATGACGGAGTCATTGGACGATAGAACCTCTGAAGGAAGAACCGGGTCAACTGCCGTTTCGACCTTTAGACTTTCGTCTGGTCTGGATTCAGTAGGTTCATTCTCAATGACCGACACTTCAGCTGACCACTTGAGCGGGCCAGCTGGATTTTCAACTATCGAGGGATTAGGCACGAGTTTTTGGTATCCAGGAGGAAGTCGTAATGGTGATAGCGGACGATCTTCCAAAACTCTCTTTGCCTCATCTAAGAATGGACATTTGTGGATGGCATGATTGCCTTCACACAATAGACAGGGTGATCTTGGTCCCCTTCTTCGTCCTTCACTCTCATTAGTCGACGGATTGCAATCAACATGACAACCAGAGGTTGATGCTACCGGATTGTGCAACCTTGGGGACCAGTCCCTTAGTATCCGGGGAATACAAGGACAATCACGATGGAAGTGGATCCCTTTGCAAATGACACATGGCGATTTAGGCCCGGTCGGTGCAGTGTGTGGGTTTTTGTCAGCTTTCTTCTGCTTGCCCCCAGTCGCCTTCGCCAGAGGCTCCTTCTGCTTCTTTTCTCTCTTCTTCTTTTCCTTCTTCTCCTTGGGAGGCTAACTTTTGCCAGCTCTACCTTGGGAAGATGAAGGATCAGAGGAAGTATCATAAGAAGTGGAAGGCTGGTGGGTAGTTCTAGATTGTTCTGACTGTTGATTCGACTGCTCAGGATTAGTGGCGATCTGGACTACATTAGTTGAAAAGAGCCATACAGGGAGGCCGATTGTCAATCCTGGAAGTGACAATGTAGCCATATGAGGTGCACCAACATCTCCCCAAGAGGAGAAGGGATTTGGACTTCCGCCAAGGTTACTTCCTTGGTTGGTGGGCTCCATACTTTTCAACTGAAAGATCAACGTGGGAATAATAGGTGATTATGTTCCGCTTAAAATAAATTTTATTAACGACGCTTTTAGACACAAACTTGCTTTTTCATGTTTTAAGAGTCGAGAAAAAGCTAAAGATGACTCTAGTCGCCTTCGATGTATTAACGAGCCCGAAGTGACAAATGCTCGGTTGGACTTTTTCAGTTATAGAGTTTGAAAAAGGCCAAAAGAAACTGCTCTGGAGATCTAGGCAGAGGGTGTGCCAAACCTTTCGCGAAACCACAGAATACGTTTTACGGTACGGGTGGTCGATCTTCGTGAATGCTGTGTTCACTGCATCGCGATCAGTAGGGCGACCGACACGGTTTCCTAAGGATAAAGGATAAAAGCCTATAGGGGTCTCCCAATATACGCGACGGTACGCGGGAGCTCAAGTCCGTATTAGTGCCACCGACTCTCAGGAGGAATCACCCACCTTCGTAGAGATCGACAGTCACTATGTTTAACGACGCCAGAACACGTCTCTACCTAGACCTCTAGATGTTTGCGTTAAATTCCAAAGCGTTGTTATGTAAATTGAGTTTATTTTAATGTTGATCTTTCTTAACAGTTTGCCTTTCAGGTTCGCCACGAGATGTATATATACAACTTCCTATATGCAATCTAAGAATGAGAAGCAAATCTTTTCAATCTTTCAACTTTGAAAACCTTAATCTACTTGAGGGAAAAGAAAGACACAACTTTTTCCACAGATCAAAGAACACACACTAAAATGCACATCTTCCTAAATCGTCAAGCATACAGTCAAATGCAAAATGCACAATGCATGTATTTCTTTTCGTTATCCTTAATGTTGATGCTAGACAGAAAGGAAACTGTTGTATAATTTTGAATCTAATTTCAAGTAGAAATAAACAAGCTTGTCCACAATCAAAAAGACACCTTATGATAGACTTGTTTAAAACACAGGAAATGTATAGATTCAAACCATGAAATGAAAAGCAAACAAACTCAAACAACCATGAACAGTAATAAAACTAGCTCTTAAGATCACAAAGACACTTTTACAGTTCAGGATCTAAGAGGCCAAAGCTATACTGGTTCGCGTTTCACAATGGGAAACTGTAACTGAAGCAAGAAATACTGAAAGAACATTCACAGTTTCATCACACAACTGAGGCGGAATAATGTCAAGGAGAAGTGGTTTACAGCAAGTACAATGACCAGCAAGCAATCAGCAAAAAATCAGTGAAAACAGGGCTCAGACACAATGGGAAAACTGAGCAAGACAATGGCTAACTGGACCAGCGCAGGCTCTGGTCTGTCAGTTTGACTCTCAGCGCAGTTCCCGAAGGGAGTACCTGCGCTATAATGCAGACTGCCTGTGGACAGCCTGCTCTGGGACACGAGAGTTACGTCTACAAAGTTTTCCGGGTCAAAAAAAACTCAAAAATGCACTGTTTTTGCTGAAATAAAAAGCTATAGGTCAAGTACAGGCTAAGGGATGATCAAGAGGATGAAGATCTATCACAAAGAGTAAAGAGTCTTTTATAGATAAGCTCTTCAAATCTTGAATTTGCTCAGTAAATGAGCAAGAGTAGCAGACCCTCTACTTCGCTTTTGATATAGTCAAAAGCTTTTCGATTTGGTACTCTTTTCTTCAAGAAACGAATAGCAAAATACTACAAACACCAACAAGATACTAGGCTCCCCAGCGGAGTCGCCAGTTTGTTGTGGGGAAAAGTATCCGATGTGGATGACCCTATCCCTACTCTAAAGGTGACAGTCTTTAGCAACAACTGAAAGTAAAGTTTTGATGATTTCCTTTATGAAAGTACAGAGAGAATGAAGAAAGATTAACCAACCTGGTGTCTTTCGCTTAGTCGATCCTTATCCTCTCTCTTTGTCTCTTGTTCCCAGCTCCTTGCTCTCTTTGCCGGTCCAGCTACACACAGATCCTGCACAAACAAGAGAGCAAACTACAAGATACATGTACTCATAACTGAAGCATGGATTAGGATGAATCAAATATACATGTAAATACAATACATCAATGCAATACAAGTATATAGGAGAACATGCAAAACTTTATTGATAGAAGTAACAGGGTTCTGAGAAGGTTACAACCAATGATGGCTCCAATCCAGCAGCACCTCCCCAGCAGCAAGAACTCTCCTCTTCACCTCTAGTAAAACAATCACCCAATAGCTCTAACTGTAAACCAACAGCACCTCCTTGCTTTACACAAAATTCCAGCCTCCTTAGACCTCATAGAAGAGCTCTATATATAGGAGAGAAGAAGAGAGGATGAGTCAGCTTGAGACTGACATGAAGCTGCCTTGTGTCCTCTCCCTCTTCAGTTAATCTTCAGTTCTTGAGTCCACTTGGAGATCCTTGCTTACACATGGTGATCAAGTTCCTCTTACTCATCACAGGGCGAATATCATGAACCAAGTGTCAGTTTGGAAGCTTCCTGGGCAGTTGACACCTTGCAGAATGACTGTGCCACTTGGCCAATCTCGCCCAGCGTAGGTAGCCTTCATTAGATTTGACTTCCAGCGCAGGTAAAAGGAGGAGCAGTTGCATTCCAGCGCAGATGCTCAGTGGAGCAGCTGACATGATCCAAAATTAGCCTGTTTTGAAGTGTTTTCAGGTGGAGAACTGATTGGAAGTGCTGTTGTTTGATGACCTTGTTCTTTTAGGGGTAAGAACAACATGTTTAGGGACTGAGGATCCCTGTAATTATTGACATTTCATGCTCCATGTCGCGAGGCACAAAAATGTCTATAACACATAGCTGAATGGCACTTTGATTATCACACCAAAGTGTGGTTGGATGTTGCTGCTCAAAGCCAAACTCTGATAGGATCTGACGAAGCCACAAGGCTTCCTTACTAGCTTCCATGGCACCACGATACTCTGCTTCTGCTGACGAAAGAGAAATGGCAGCCTGTTTCTTGCAAGCCCATGTAATAGGTCCTGAACCAAGAGTGAAGACATAACTGGCAGTAGACTTCCGATCATCAGGGTCACCAGCCCAATCAGAATCAGTGAAACCAACTAATAGAGGAGCTGCTTTGGCACTGTAATGAATCCCAAACTGTATTGTACCTCGAACATAACGAAGTATTCTTTTGGCTGCTTTCCAATGACTTTCACGGGGGTTTTGCATAAAACGAGCAACAAGGCCAACAACAAAGGAAAGATCAGGACGAGTATGGGTTAAATACAAGAGTTTTCCTACAAGTTGACGGTATAATGTAGCATCAACTTCAGGAGAAGTACAAGAGACTGAAAGTTTGACTCCAGACTGAAAGGGAGAAGGGGCTGGCTTACAGTCTTCCATGTGAAAATGACGAAGAATATCACAAGCATACTTAGACTGGGAAAGGGAAATACCCTCCTTGGATTGCAAGACTTGAAGACCGAGAAAATAGTGTAAGTGTCCTGAGTCTGTCATTTCAAATTTCTTTTTAAGGCTGGACTTCACATGGTTGATAAGGTTGGGATCACTACCAGTAAGGATAAGATCATCAACATAAAGAACAAGGATGATAAGAGAGTTGCCCACTTTCTTGGTGTAGACAGTATTGTCAGAATGACACCTAGAAAAGCCAGATTCTAAAAGAAAGCTATCCATTTTGGCATACCAAGCCCGAGGAGCTTGCTTGAGGCCATAAAGGGATTTCTTAAGTCGACAAACAATGTTGGAGTCTGTTTGTATGAAGCCAATGGGTTGTTCCATATAGATTTCTTCCTGCAAGTCCCCATGCAAGAAGGCAGATTTTACATCCATCTGATGGACTTCCCATTTTAAAGAGGCAGCAAGGGAAAGAACAAGGCGGATAGAGTTCATTTTGGCAACAGGGGAGAAGGTTTCAGTGTAGTCAATGCCTTCAACCTGTGAAAAACCCTTAGCAACAAGACGAGCTTTATGTTTATCAACTTTCCCATCTGGTCCATACTTGGTTCTGTAAACCCATTTACATCTAACAAGTTTGCGTCCCTTTGGTAGAGGAACAAGATCCCATGTATCATTTGTCATCAATGAATGATATTCTTCATTCATAGCTGCTTCCCAATGTGGATGGCCTGAAGCTTCTGCAAAAGTGTCAGGATCATGATTTACTGGAGCTTGAGCCAGTAAAGAAGAGGCTCTTTCAAACTGAGAACGTGTACGTCGCTGATCTGTAGGATCACCGGCAAGATCACCTGCTGCATCCCGAGTAGCATGGACCCATCTTGGAAGTTGAGGATCCTGAGAAGGTGGGGGAGGATTATCATCCTCACTTTCATCATCTGAAGAAGAAATGTTTTCAAAAGTAGAAGAGATAGGAAGAGGTGGCACATCCGCCGGACTAGGCTCGCAGGCCGATTTATTTTCATCAAATTTTACATCTCTTCTAATGATAACATTTTTGGACTTAAATGGAATAAGTCTATAACCTTTTACATCTTCAGAATATCCAACAAAAGTACATTTCTCACTCTTAGGTTCTAAAGCTTTATGCTTTTCATCTGGAATATGGGCCCATGCTTCACTTCCAAACACACGAAAGTGACTTACATCTGGTTTAATGGAACTCCAAGCTTCTTCTGGAGTGATATTCTTTAGAACCTTAGTAGGAGTACGATTGATTATATAATTTGCACAATTAATTGCTTCGGCCCAAAAACTAAGACTGAGTCCTTTAGATTGCAGCATACAATTAGCCATTTCCTTTAAGGTGCGATTTTTCCTTTCAGCTACACCATTTTGTTGTGGAGTGTATGGAACAGTATGTTGCATTTGAATTCCATTTTCGGTGCAAAAGTTGATGAATGTGTTTTTAACATATTCTCCACCATTATCAGTTCTTAGCTTAAGAATTTGATGTCCAGATTGTTTTTCAACAAAGGCTTTGAAGGCCAAAAATGTGTTGAATACTTCGCTCTTGAGTTTTAAGAAGTATACCCAAGTGCCTCTGGAGAAATCATCAATGAAAGTTAAGAAATACTTGCAGCCAGAGAATGAAGCAACAGGAAGTGGACCACATAAATCACTGTGCACAAGCTGTAAAGGGGCTGAGGCGTGCCAAGAGGCACGTTTGTCAAAACTGTCCCGATGATGTTTTCCGAGTACACATCCGGAACAAACACCATCTCTGCAAGATACCATAGGAAGACCTGTCACCATATTTTCTTTACATAGATGCTGAAGGGAGCGATAGTTTAAGTGACCAAATCGCTCATGCCAAAGTTTGCTCACTTCATCATTATGAGCAACAAATACTGAGGGAAGATTTGATGACCCAAAGTTGTGAAACTTATACAACCTTGTGGAATCATCAGCAATACCAGTAGCTAGAATCTGTTTAGGATCTCTTAGATCCTTGATTACAACATCATGAGGTGAAAATTCAACAATTTTACCTTCACCTGAATGAGTTATCTGATAGACAGATAGAAGGTTGCAGGATAAGGTTGGAACACATAATACATCATTAAACTGACCATTGTCTAGATGAACAGTTCCAGTGCCTACAACATTAAGAGATCTATCATCACCAACATATATATTTTTGGTGTTACAATCATTTAAAGAAGAAAACATGGCTTGGTTTTTGGCCATGTGATAAGAGGCTCCAGAATCAATGAGCCACTCATGAGAAGGAGAGGAAGAAGATACATTTAATGCATAACCAGACTAAGATGATTGACAACGACATGCAGAAAGTGCCATTCCGGAGGTTGAAGTTGAAGTAGGCTCCACATGGATGTTATGTTTCTTCATTGTGGCTTCCAAGGCTTCCATCTTCTTAAAGCATTTAGATTCTAAGTGGCCATCTCGATTACAAAAGTTACAATGTCTATCAGTCTTCTTCCATTTGTTTTTATTGGTCTTATCAGTTTGCTGAAATGATCTTTCATTTTGAGGCTGAGTTGGTTTAGGACCATTCTTTTGAGGATATGACTTCTTAGGATTCTTTGAATTTGGTTGCTGCTGGGCGGCTAACGCTTTTGTGGAAGAGTTTCCAGGATTAAGAAGACCAAGGTGTAAGAGTTTTTCTTGTTCTCTTATTAAGGAATCACAAAAGGAGTCAAAGGAAGGGGCCTTGTAGTCTTTTCCTTGACAAATGAAAGCTTCCCTTGTAGAATGGAAAGTGGAAACAAATACAGAGTAGGCTGGTCCCAAATTAGTAAGGATGGAATAAATAAGGTTACTATCTTCTTTCTTAACTTTAACACCTTCCAAGAGATATGTAAGGGTCTTGAATTTGGACAAGAAATCTTCAATGCAAGAAAAATTATTAGGATCCAAAGTAAGCAACTCATTTTCAAGTTGATGGGCTATAATTTCATTTTTAATCCCAAAAACTTTAGCGAGTTTTTCCAATGCTTCATGAGGAGTCTCAAGTTCTGCAATATGGAATCTAAGATCAGGAGAAATAGACATCCCTATCAAACCACGTGCTTGATCTTGTCTATTTTCCCATTTTGCAGCCTTGTCTTCATCTTTTGGTTTCTTCTCTTGGTCTGTGGCTATTCTGAAGAGACCTTTACTTCTAAGTAAATCTTCCATGTAGGCTACCCATTGGAAGTAGTTAGTGCTGTCAAGAATGACTTGGCATGGAATTTCCATTTTTTAAAAAAACTGAAGCTAAAGATGCTGAAAGTAAGTGTTCCAATGGATAGATCTCGAAAAATTAGGCTGTTTTAAAAAAAGTGGCTCTGAAAAAGGCTTCCGGATGAAGAAGTTATGGCTTTTTGAAAAAAAATTGTTGACATTGCCGGCAAAGTGCGCGAATGTGCGGGAATGAAAAAAAACGCCCTCACAAAATGGAGACTTGAACCCAAGACCTCTACTCTCTTAAAATAGCTTTGAACCAATTGATCTATACAAAAAATTTGAGAGAGAGAGAGAGAGAGAGAGAGAGGGGGGGGGGGGGGGCCTCGGTTTGCGTGCTTGCCTTGAGAAAGCTCTTTTTCCCTACAAAACACAAAACACAAACACGAATATGCAAAGAAAAACGAACCTTGCGGCTCGAAGTTAGCTTTAGCCAAAAAACTAGAAATTTTAAAAAAAATCTCAAAGTTAGCTTTAGCCGAAAAACTAAATATTTTTCTCAATGTTTCTGATTTTCTGAGATCACACTAAGGTGCAGGGAAAAGAGCATACGCATGAGAAAAATCCTTCCTTTCTGTTTCTGATTTGCCCAGATCGCACAGAGTCGCAGGGCAAAGAGCATACGCAGAAATGAAAGGTATAGATCCGGTTAAAAAAAGAGGGCTAAATAAACCAAAACCGAAATAAGCAGAGAGAAAATAACAGTAAACTGCAAAAACACTGTATACCTCCCGATCTGAAAAATGACGCAGCTAGGGCTACCGGAAACCTTTTCGCGTGAAACGAAAGGGGTTCCTCACTGGAACAGATGCTCCGAACGCAACAGAGCAGTCCTCTCAGCCCGAAAGCAGTCAGAAACAGCAGATCTAGGAAACGACAGCCGCATGCAGTTCTACCGGCTTCAGATTTGGATCACCAACGGACGCGGCCCTCAAATAGCTCTGATACCATGTAGGAATTTACAGGGTAAGTTCCTTAGAAAGAATACCAAAAAGACACCGCTCACAACCAGATCACAGATCAATACACCAGTATTTTTGACGTGGTTAAAACCCTCAAAGAGGGAAACAGTCCACGGCCTGTCCCAACGTGGGTACTACAGGAAATTTATTAATCAAAGAATGAAAATTTACATAAGCTTCTCTCATGCACGGATTACCCGAACAATGACCCTCCATGCGCTTTAAGTAGAACTCATGGACCAATCGGGTGTCAAGCCACAGATCAAGTGTCGGTAATACCGAGGAGAGAGTGAACCGTCGGATCACTACATATCGTGACCGTCGGATTGTAAGTTACAAAATGTACAACGGTAAAGAAACACACTTTACCTAACTCTATACCTAACTCTAAACTAGACCAAGTTGTACTTAACTATTTCCTATGTGTCGGAATATCCTAACACTTTATCCACTTATGATAAAAACATAAATTTGATTGACAAGCATCCCCTTCAAGCTACTTGGGCCTTCACCTCAGGCTTAAGCCTTCTGTTTCAGCTTGTCATTATTAGCAAAAAAAAAACTGATAAAAACGCATATATACAATGTCATGAGAGATTGGTAATACTTCAACAACAATAATGCTTTAGGAACCTGCCATTAACAGGTCCTCCAGCATATGATCCTCCATCAATTTCCTGTAGAATATAAGTGTTGTTTCCATGAAAAGCAGCAATCTGATAAGGACCCTTCCATAAATTCTCAAACTTACCATGCTTGCCTTTTTCTTCAATTCTAGCCTCCCATTTCAGCACCTTGTCTTGAATCTGAAAACTATCTTCTTTGATCTTTTTATCAAATGTACTCTTAATTTTGTTCTGACCATGTTGATGACTGTCATAGACTTCATTTCTCTTCTCCTGCAGGGCTATCAGCTGATTGATTCTCCTCTTAATGGCATTTGGTTCTTCTTCAAGTCCTTGAATTAGTTTCATTACCGGTACTCCAAGTGATGTTGGAAATATAGCTTCAGCACCGTAAACTAATTCATATGGCGAAGTCCCAATTGATCTCTTTGTACAAATCCTATCAGCCCACAAGGCATACTTCAATTTTAAATGCCAAGCTTTCTTGTTTTCCTGCAACACCTTTTTGATGATCCTTACAATGCTCTTATTTGATGATTCAACAAGGCCATTTCCTTGTGGATAGTAAGCAATAGAGTGTCCAAGAGTAATGTGAAATTGGTGACAAAACTTAATCATTTTCTTGGACTTGAAAGCTTGAGCATTATCTGTTATAATCTTCATTGGGCAGCCAAATCTAGACAATATATTATTTTCTAGAAAAGAGATAATTACAGAATCATTAGCTTGCCTAGTTGGAATCGCCTCTATCCATTTGCTGAAGTAATATGTTGCTGTGAGAATCCAGTGATGCTGCCCTAATGAAGGAGGATGAATCTCTCCAATAAAATCCAATCCCCACTGCTGAAAAGGTGCTTCCACGTAGATAGGAACCAAAGGCAAAGGCATAAGTTTTCTTCTCCCTTCAAAAATTTGACATTCATGACAAGCAGCCACCCTTTTGTAAATGTCTCTAAACATAGTTGGCAAAAAATATTTGGCTCTTAGGATCTTATTTGCTGTAGCTTTCCAATAATGATGACCTCTGCAATCTCCTTTATGAAACTCCTCAATAACTTTATCAGCTTCCTCTTCAAGGAGACAATTCAGCAAAATCCCTCCTACATCTTTCCAAAACAGATTTTGATCATATACAAAATATCTTAAGGACTTCAGCTTAACAAACCTTGCTTTGGACTTCGTTAGATTGGCGGGAGCTTTATTATGCTGTAGAACAAAAGCCACATCCTTATACCATTCTGAAACCAAGAATTTCTCATTGATTTGGACCAATTCTTCCTCGTTTTCAGAAATTTCTGAGATTTCTGCATTCAGATTTATGTCAAGACAGTCCAGATTTGACTGAGTCATTAGCTTTTCCAAGCCTTGACCCTTCACCAATTTGGTTGGTTTGATGTCTATATCATACTCTAGCAATTTGGCTATCCATTTTCCCCTCTTACCATCTGGATCTG
This sequence comes from Pinus tabuliformis, assembly GCA_031772625.1. Classification (NCBI taxonomy): domain Eukaryota; kingdom Viridiplantae; phylum Streptophyta; class Pinopsida; order Pinales; family Pinaceae; genus Pinus; species Pinus tabuliformis. The sequence goes on from CM062820.1 coordinate 267,617,347, forward strand.
CTTGTGTTAGAATATCTTTTATTACAGCACTTGGAACATATGCCACAATGTGAGAATGTAGAACGTAGATTCTAAAATATTTTATAGCTTTCACCAAGGCATAAGCTTGATTTTCTAGAATATTGTACTTCAGTTCAGCATTTGCTAATGTCCTACTAAAGAAAGAAATAGGTTGTTCAGTACCTTGCTTTCCTTTTTGTAGCAGAACTCCAACAATTGTATTCTTGGAAGCAAATGTAAAAATAAGAAATTCCTTGGAAAAATCTGGAATGATGAGTATCGGTGCTTGTGTAAGTGCCTTCTTGATTTCTTCAAAAGATTTATTTGCTTCATATGTCCACTTAAAGTCCCCTCCTTTCTTTAACATCCTTGTTATATCCTTGACAATCTCAGCAAAATTAGGAATGAAGTGCCTAACAAAATTCACCTTTCCAAGAAAAGATTGGATCTCTTTCCTACTTCTTGGCATATCTGCCTTTTGAATTGCATTAACTCTATTAGGATCAATCCTAATTCCTTCTTCAGAAATGATATGACCAAGTAACTTGCCTGATGTTAGAGCAAAGATACTCTTAGTAGGATTAAGAGAGATACCAAACCTTCCACATTTCAGGATAATTTTGTCAAGGTGCTTCAAATGATCTTCTTCTTTCTTTGAGAAGACTGTGATGTCATCAAGATAAAAAACCACTGATTTATCCTTTTCTTCAGCAAAAGCAATATCCATTTCTCTTTGAAAGGTAGCTCCCGCATTCATGAGACCAAAAGGCATCTTGGCGTACATGAATAAGCCCCATGGTGTTGTAAAGGTTGTCTTCTCCTAATAATTCGGATGTACAAGAATCTGATTGTACTCTGAGAAACCATTAAGCATATACATTCTTTGTGAACCAACAATATTTCGCAGAATTGACTCCATCTTAGGAAGGGGATAGTTGTCCTTTAATGAAGCCTTATTCAAATTTCTGAAATCAATACAAATTCTGATTTCTCCACTCTTCTTTATAACTGGAACCAAATTTGCAAGCCAATTTGAGAATCTTATTGGGACAATGATTTTAGCATCAAAGAGTTTCTTAATTTCGTTTTCAATCAATGGCATAAGAAGTGGATTAATTCTTTTCAACTTTTGTTTGAAAGGTTTCTTATTTTCTTTAATAGGAATAGTATGATGAATAATGGAGGGATCAAGTTGTTTTAAATCAACATAACTCCAAGCAAAAACATCAACAAACCTTTTCATCATCTCAACATATTTGGCTTTCATATCAGCTGAAAGAAACTTTGACATTTTGATCTTTTTAGGTACAACTGAAGTACCTAAATTGCAACTTTCTACTTCCTCCTCATCATCTTGTATCTTTGGGGATTTGAACATATCATTCTAATTAAACAACTTCTCAAGAGGGATTAGACCCTTTGGTATTGAATTGTTTTTTAATTATAAGACTTTAGAATTTTCTTTTGACTCAACAAACATGTTTTGTTGATCCACTTGAGTGCTTTCAAATTCTTCTTTCAATTCAATAAAATTCTTTACCTGTTGATCATCTTCAAAAACTTGCCAATTTGTGATATTATCTAGTATAGCTGGTCTATGACGAACTTCAACCTCATATTTTTTAGAAGAATGAATAGGAATGACAAACAAACTTGCCGAAACAACAAGAGAATCAACAATGGAATTTTGGTCTAGTTTTGATAGTGAAAGAATATGTCTGAAAATTTTCCAACATATCTAAAACTAGATTTATGTATGGTCTCATTCTTACATCCTTTGTTTGATAGACACCATCCACTTGTCTAATAACCAATTTAGAATCTCCAAAAACATAAATATTTTGAGCCTTCATTTTCATCAAGACTTCTAAGCCCAAAATTAGAGATTCGTATTCAACGATATTATTTGTGGAATCAAAATTCAGTTTGTAAGAGTAAAAATTACTTTCATCACTTGGACTTGTGATCCAAATTCCAGCCCCCGCCCCTTGTTTTCCTACTGATCCATCAAAGTACAAAGACCACCATCTCTTCATCTCTTTCTCATCTTCTTGCTGATTTTCTGAGTGCTGATTTTCTGTTTTCATCTCTTCCGGTCCACTATCAACTGACTCATTAAAAAGAATGGCAGATCCAAGTTCAGTATCAAATGAATAAATAGGAAAATTCTAAGGTTTGTCTTTGCTGCTTACCATATAAGCCATTCTGGTTTCCCGATACAATCTCCTTTTCTCACCAAAAATAGGGATGGTGGCATAGGTAAGGTCCATCTGCATTGTGCCTTTGATTTTTGCTGCCCATGATCTTGATAGCAACATCCCAAACTTTGGCGAAATGTCAGCCACAACAATGTCCATAACAATTGTCTTCGTTGGAATTTGTGTTAGACCAACGACAACATCTTTGATTAAACCAATACATTGGACTCTTTTTGAATCAAAAGAGAATAAATCCTTATATGGTCTTGTTACCTGTAATCCTAACCTCTCCATAATTACTTTGGGCATGAGATTATGAGAAGCCCCCAAATCCAACATAGCATTATGTAAGGTCATATCATGAATACTAATGCTTACATAGAAAGGAGGAAACTCTTCATTCTGATCATCTTCTAACCTTGGACCCAAGTATATAGTAGGATTATCTTCTTGCACATTTAAGATATCAACAACTCCTGGTTGTGAATTTAACATCTCTACAATCTTGCTTCTGTATTTATCTACCTTGAGAATCTCACTAAAAGGGACTGATATTTTAATTTTTGCAATTTCATTCTCAAGGTTGAAAACATAAACAGTTTTTTCAGCTTCTTTGATAGGAGGTGGAGGTTGAGTGTCCTTTTTACCAAGTGGAGAATCATTTTTACCTTCAGCAACCTTTGGGGTATCCTTTTTGGCTTCAACAGCCTTTGAAACATCTTTCTTGGGTTGTGTTTTGTTTGCAATAATTGGTACATTTCTATTTCTAAGATTGTATTGTTTTTGCATTTCAAAGATAGCATGTTGATACCCCTTTAAATAATCTGAAGGCTCTTCCCATTTCTTACTCAAACTGGACTCATCATGTTCTTCTTTAGTCAAGAAAATTCCTAACATTTCTTCATCAAGACAATGGATAGTTTCTTCAGGATTCTCAGGATCATCTTCTTCATCAACCAAATTCTGCTGAAAAGGAGGTCTCATTGGAGGATCAGGCTGTTGATTCCTATTTTCTCTTGGTCTTTGTTGGTTTTGAGGTCTCCTAAATTGAGGGTTTCTAAATTGAGGCTCCTGTTGCACAGGGGGAGCAGAGGTGTTTCCAAGAGCTAACCTATCCATCAACTTCTCCATGGTCTTCATCATTGAATCTATCTTATCTTCAGGAGTTGAAGAGGAAGGTTTCTCTTCTTCTTTCAATTTAGCTTTTCCCATTTTTGATTTTTTGGCAGCTACCATGTTTACTTCTACCTTTATTGCATCATTCTGCATATCAGCAAGTGTGGCAGACTCTCTTTCTCTTAGCAAAAGAGAAAAATCAGAATCAAATGCTTCAGCATATCTCATTTGTGCTAAGGCTTCTGGAGGTTTCAAGTGAGCTGGGATTGAGTTAAACAGTTTGTTGAATCTCTTTGAGAAATTTTGAATGGTTTCATCAGGTGCCCTTCTAAGATTGTTGTACTCAGTAAGTGCTTGAACTGGATTAGTTCTATTTCCCCATTTCCTTAGAAAGCTTTCTTCAAATTCTACCCAATTATGAACGCTTCCTGCTATGAGAGCTTTAAACCATTTTCTAACTTTGCCAATAAAGGTCTGTGCAAATAGTCTTAGCTTCACATCCTCATCATCAACTTCCTCTCTATCAGCAAAATCATTAAATTTTCCTACATGTTCTTCTGCTATAATTTCCTCATCACCACCCCATGTTGGAATCCTTGCAACATATTTTCTAGGAAGATCATGCAAAACAATAGGGAGTGCAAGTGGGGCACACCTAGTAGGTACATCCATGATTAAAGGAGGAATAGTAGTTACAGGGATAAAAGGGACAGAGGATGAAGAAATGATATGAGGAGGACTGCTTGGTTTCTGAAAGCCACTAGGAATAGCAAAAACAAAAGATGAGGAACTAATACGAAGAGGACTACTTGGGCTCTGCAAACCAGTGACAAATGTACTCCAATTTTGAAGAGGTTAACCAACATTAGATTTTAACAAGACTTCAAAAGGATCAAGTTCTTTTAGTTTATCTAAGGCTTCCCATTCTAACAGTAGCTCAGAGGTAACCACCTCCCAAAATTCTTTCTTATCTTCTTGTGATACTAGGGATCAGGTATCAATTCCTCTCTTTTGCAGATCTAAGATAATACTAATGAGTTCTTCTTCATCTTCTGATATAAATAACACTTCATGAATTTTATCATCAACTATTTTGTCTTCAGGACTTCTTGAGAATTCAGAGAGAAAAGATTTCGAATAAGATGGAGTACCTAGTGTTTCAGTAAATCTTTGTCTGCTTCATGAAATAGTGTTGGGATTGTCCACAGGAGTAGGTGGATTGGGATCAGGATTGCTCTGTGTGTATCTCTTTCTCGAAGCCACCATTAAAACTTTGAAAATGTATGGAGTCACCAAGGTAGATTGCAGCGTTGAAAAGTTGTCTGAGCTCTTGCTACCTTTAGAAGTTTAGATTCTTGATTTCAGGAATGAATAATCTTCAAGCTCCCAGTGTTGGGGCCTAAATCTACCTCAGGCTTAGAAAGGTAGGATCTAGGGTAACATCAAACCATGCTTAACCTGGTAGCTAGCCCTACCAGGTCGGGAGAGGGCTCTCTCCTTATCAATCTCAGGAAAAGATGGCCAATAAAGCTTGAGATGACTGATGTAATGACTGATTTTAGGATAGGTATGTGCACAGAGGTGTTTGATTGAATTTGATGACGTTTTGTTGGCTCAAATGTGAAAGGCAAATTTGGGTCCCAGGAATGAGGCTCAGTTTTGCAGAGATCTCTATGGGGGAAGGTAGGAAAGTGATTTGGTACTTCAAATTGAGTGAGATGGAGAGCGTTTAGACAAGTGAGGAGTTGAAGAGGGCATGAAAAACTTAGGGATCCTCTTCAAACAGCTGAAAAAATAGATAACTAAACAAACCCTAGGTAGAGCACTGCACTTTCAATGTATTCTACCTTTATCCTTGTTTGATTTAGTTAAGATGAAGTAAAGAGAGATAGTGGCATACATAAAACACATGTAAACTTACAATTACAGAAGAAAACACAATACCAAAGCAAGATTCCACAAGAATCCCATAAAGTGCTGCAAACCCTGGTCTATTCCTTTGCCAAGCTACTGAAATGAGTATACAATGAAGCTCCAAGCTTTCCTAAAAGTCCAACCATGCTAATGATTGAAAAATTACAAGATATAGGCAACAAAAAACTCATCCTAGCCTTTAGGGGTCGATCTCATGAGTTTAGGAGTTGTTCCAACAAAATCTAAAGAACTAAAAAGTAGGCAGTGGAACAGCTTGCCTCTAAAAACTAGGAAACTGATTCATTCAGTTGCAAAATACCTTTGATGGATGAATCTACCTCTATAAGTGAAAATTTATCATAATTACATCAAAATCCATCATGTCACATTAAATTAAATCATGAGATTGACAATTAGAAGGAGAAAAGTCAAACTGTGAAGAAACTAGGCGAAAAATAGAGTTTTTGGCCAAAAATGAGCAAAATTCTTCCAATGCGCCGTGCTAATTTCCTTATGCCTAGCGCCTTTTTGCAGCTGATTTTGGAGTCCTTCTCGACGTCCAAATTTGCTAAAAGTTGGATTTTTGGAAAGGTCTGCCTGTCTACTTTCCAGAACAAGTGGAATTTTGGAATTTTGCCTCCATATTCCCATCCAAAACTGAGTTCTCCCAACACTGCTTTCTGTGTGTCCAAAAAGGGGCAGAAAGGTCATTTTTGAGGTATTTTTGACCTTTTTGGAAGCTCAAAACCTATCAAAATTTCTAGCAAATTTGTGGGCATGCATATTATTTCATGAGAAATCCAAAAATTCTGAGTTTTCCTCAAAATGAGGTCCCCATCAAAAGCGAGCACCAGGTGGCGCGGTGCATCACGTAGAAAAACCTGTTTTTTAAGCCAAAAATTTCAAAATTGCAAAAAGTGTCCCAAATTTCTTGAAATTTGGGCTGAGTGTCTTTCATCAAGTATTGTGTTGGGCCAAGGAAGCCTCAACCAAGATCTGAATTTTATCGTGCTCTTTTCGCTTCCTCGATGCTTTCTTCAACTTGGCCTTCAAGTTCTTGATTCTTGCCTTGCACACTTTGTTTCTCGCCAAGTAATGATGTGCCATGTGCCTCAACATAGTTTTCTCTCTGTTTGCCTTCTCTAGCATATTTTCCAAGATTTTCCCTCTCAAGCCAAGATTCATGATGAGCATTGATTTCTTGTTCAAGTGATGTGAGCTTGACTTTCCTTCTTTTGGCAGCTTGCCCGTTTTCTCGTATGTTTTGTAGCTCCATTATGGTTTGTTGATCCTCTAGCTATTTGTTTCTTTGCTCCAGATAATTAATGATCCAATTGGCTCTATCTAGGTTGAGAGACAAATGCTGAATGTCATCTTGCTGCTCCTGAATGATCTCTCTAAGCTTTGAGCTTTGTGAGCCCAAATCGGTGTCGTCATCCTGAATAAGAATGAAATCTGTCTCCTGCCCTCCTGAAGGCCCCTCATCATGTAATGGCCGCTTTCCCTTGCCCTATACCTGCTTTGCTGATGGAGGAAATGAGACCCCTTCCACCCCAGGTGGAGATAATACTCGTTTTGCTGCTGCAAACAACCTTCTAGTGCCCTTTTGATAGGTGACAAACACTAGCACACTAGTGGTTTGTGTCTCATGAATCTTCTACTGATGTGAAGGTCCTCCTGTCTCATGAAAAACTGCTGGGGGTACTTGAGGACTTGTGAAGACCTCATGTGAAATGAAATCCTCCCATGAGATGTTCTATAAACCAAGTTGATGCATGAACACAATTTTGATTAGTGCAAAATGATATATACTGTTTAACTGCTGCTGAGGAGGCTTCCTATGCACTAAGGTTGTCATCTTCTCAATGTTTCGGCAAATAAAGTATGGGAGATTCATCATTCTCACCCTAGTGAAGTGCATCAATAATCTGATGTGATAGGCATATAGGCAAGAAAACCAGCCCTCATAGCTGAAATATTTTATTATGAGTTTCATCAAGGGAGCATATGTGTCCTTCAGATATCTGAAAGGAAAAACTCTATTGAGATGCCTCTGATAACCAACCTTGACGTAAGGCTCATAATGCTCTCTATCAATCTGTTGCCTTTTATTCCACTGCTCACCAACATTTGGAATGCCAGTTGCTTGAGAAATAGTTTCGGGTGTCAAGGTGAATGTCACACTTGCCAAAGTGACTTGATCATTATGAAGATAGAGCACAAATAATCTGGCCAACTCATGATGGCACTGGAATCTCTCTGCCAACTCACAGAACTGATAACAAGATTGGTGTTGAAAGCATGTGACAACAAGAGGATAGGCCAGAAGCTCGACAAGTGAAGTAGGCTCTTCTCATACATGTTTACCACCCTTGTGAGGTCTCCTTGGTGCATGCATCTCTCTAGAAGAATCATTGAGTGTCTCCTCATCTCGATCATAGGAAGGATCTGACTCCATGTTTGCTAATGTTTGAGTTTACTTGATGAGTATGAAGAGATATATGGTGTCTTTAGAATTTTGCTGCCAAATATATGAGGGACTGTGGAGAGAATGTGTAGGAGGGGTTTTGGGAATATTGCTGTCAAGTTTCTAGGGAATAGAAAGGTTTAGGGAATAGTATTTAGACTTTTGGGACAACAATTAGGGTTTGGGAATTTTTAACTAGGGTTTGGGATAGTAGGACTAGGGATTTAGGATTAGTGATCTTAGGGATATGGGATTTAGGAAATGGGTTGATGAAAATGTAATGAGAGGGAGGGAATGTAAGAGTGAGGGAGTGAAAAGGCTAGGAGTGAAATTGGCAGCAAAAAACACAATTTGTAAACCCTATACAATTGTTTTTTACCAAAATTGCAAGGAGGTAGGGTTTCAAGTTTTACTCATTAAATCACCATAAACACCAAGAGAACCTCATTCACTGATCATGGAGGAATGTTTGACTTACTTGAACACAAGAAGTTTGAGCAAATTTGGCAATTTGGATGAATTTCTGAGTGAAATCGGGCTTGAAACCCTATGCGCCGCGCCACAAACCCAGTGCGCCGCGCCCACTCAATGCATTGTGCTTGTGTTAATTTTACACTGCGGAGGGCAGCCCAATGTGCCACGCCAGATGGATGTGCCACGCCCATGACCTAATGCATCACGCCCCTGAAACTTGCTCAAATTGTTGCAGTTTTGCCTCCTTTGTGATTTTTGACCTTTCTCTTGTTAACTCCTTCTCCATTGGATGAAAATGAGCTTTTTGAACATGACAAATGGTTTATATACAAAAGATTTTAGTTTTTCACTTATCAAAAACCCACTTTGTAATGTTTGCCTTTGACTTGCTTTTAAAACTCTGTTTTTGGGCAGTTTGTTTTATTTTTGCCTTTAATGAACTGAATGCTTTGATTTTTTGTTTGCCTTGCAGGGGATGGAGTTGCTGAAGCTTGGCAAGGTGACCAGGGTTGCCAGTGAAGTGATTACATATGAAAAAACTAAAATTACATCAAATTTATACATAAAAACATAAAATACTCTGTTTTTCCTCAAAACAGGGTTTTGAGGAAAAATCAATCACTGAGCATGTGATTATGGAAACTATTGTTGTTGAAACTTTGTTTGACCTCCTCATGCGCCTGCTGACTATTATTGAGCATTTTGAAGACCTTATTGATGAAACCCTAGACCTAATGAGCCCTAAAACCCTAAAAATGACTTTTGTAGATTTAAAGACAAAAATTGACCGCGGATGATCTAGATGAATGAAAATGGGCCAGCACATGAGGGAAAATGTATAATAAGCCACTACCGTCAGATGATCCATGATCCTAATGGAATGCAGCTGATCGGCTGAGACACCTAACATGCAATGCAATAAGAGAATTTGATCACTGGTGGAGGGATGAAGATACCAACACTAACATTGGCTCCAATGGGGATGGTAGCTCCTTGGAGGTGTCAAGAACTATAGATCTCTGGGAAAGCAAGCAGTACCTTCGTCCATTGGGCTATGGAGTCAATAACTTCGACAAACCAAAAACAAACCCTTGACTCAATTTCAGGACAGAAATCTGACTCAAAACTGACTCAATTTTGAGACTGAAATCGACTGAAAGACCTGACTAAAACAATCCAAACCAAAACTGAAATCAAAATTCAGTTTTATAGCCTTCACCTCGGGCCCCAAACTGAATGAATGATGATAGTACACACTTGAAATGAAATAAAATAAACCAGTATGTACAATGATACATATGATAGCAGAAAACATTTCAGAAATAATACCGTTTGAGCAGTCGACCATTGACCGGCTCACCTGGACAATCTTCTCCATTTATTTCTTTCAGAAGGAAAGAATTTTGGCCCCGATATGCAGTAATTCTAAAAGGTCCTTTCCAAAGATTTTCAAACTTGCCATGCTTACCTTTATCTTCATTTCTCATGTCCCATTTCAACACTATGTCTTCTATTTGAAACTTGTTCGCCTTTTCCTTTTGATCATATATTTTCTTGATTCTCTCTTGCAGCTTGAAAGTGTTTTGAAAAACCTCCTCTCTAGTCTGCTGTAAATGGATCATTTGATTGATTCTTCGCTACAAATGATCATCCTGACTGCCAGCTTCCTGCAGAAGTTTAACCACCCAGACTGCGAGAGAGGTCGGGAATACTGTGTCAACACCATACACGAGCTTGAAAGGGGACATGCCTATAGATTTCTTTTTACTTACTCTATTTGCCCAAGGTGCATTAACCATATTTTTGTACCAACTCTTCTTGTTCATTTCTAGCAGCTTTTTGATAATATTGACCAAGGATTTATTTGAGGATTCCGCCAATCCATTGCCTTGTGGATAATATGCAATTGAGTGCCCCAAGGTAATTTGATATTTATTACAAAATTCAATCATTATTTTAGATTTAAAAGCTGTTGCATTATCAGTGTTCAGCTTGTTTAGAAAGCCAAATCAAGGCAAAATATTGTTTTCAAGAAATGAAATGATTACCGAATCAGTGGCCTGCCTAGTGGGAATCGCCTCATTCCATTTGGTAAAATAGTCTATTGCTGTGAGGATTCACTTGTACTGCATTGAATAAGTAGGATGAATCTCGCCAATGAAGTCCAAACCCCACTACTGAAATGGAGCACTTACTTCAATTGGCTTGAGTGGTAAAGGCTGCAATTTTCTCCTACCTTGAAAAATTTGACATTCATGGTAGCTTGTAACCGTTTTGTACAAATTAGTAAAGAGAGTTGGCCAATAATATCCCGCTCTTAAAATTTTGTTGACTGTTGTCTTCCAGAAAAAGATGACCTCCACAATCTCCCTTGTGAAAGTCTTCCATAACCTATTTTGCCTCTTCTTCAACTAAACAATTGAGCAAGAAACCACCGAGATCTTTCCAATAGAGTGCATTATTCATGATACAAAACTTGGAAGCTTTTAATTTCAGGGTCCTACTTTTGTTCTTAGCCATTCCAGGTGGTGGTGATAGATTTTGGAGCACATAAACAATGTCCGAATACCAAGGAGAAAGAAGAAAAATTTCTTATACTTGAGCGGGCGGACTTTCTTCATCTCCCTTCGACATAGTAGCATTGAGATTAATGTCCAAGGCATGAAAATTTGACTCCGCCATTAGTTTGGCCAGCCCCTGTCCTTTGATGAGCGTTGTTAGTTTGATCTCCACATCATATTCCAACAAAGGAGTGATCCATTTGCCTCGTCTCCCTTCTGGATCTGTTTGCACTAAGACATCTTTAACAACAACATTAGGGACATAAGCAAGGATATGAGAATGCAGAATATAGACTCGAAAATATTTTAATGCCTTAACCAAAGCAAGAGCTTGATTTTCAATAATATTATACTTTAAAGCTGCATCTCTTATCGTTCTGTTGAAAAAAGCAATTGGTTTCTCGAGCTGGTCTCTTTTCTGCATTAAGACCGCCGCCATTGTATGATCAGAGGCAAATGAAAACAAAATGAAATCTTGAGTATAATCCAGGCTGATCAAAACCAAAGCTGAAGAAAGGGCTAATTTCACCAAATTGAAAGACTTAATTGGTTCCTCGGTCCACTTCACTACACTATCTTTCTTTAACATATTTGTGATTTCCCTTAAATGTTCTGCAAGATTGGGCACAAAGCAATGTAAAAAATTCATCTTACCATTGAATGATTGGATCTCCCTTTTACTTCATGGAAAATCAATATTCTGAATGGCATCCACTCAAGCTGGATCAATGCAAATGCTCTCCTTTGATATAATATGACTGAGAAGCTTGCCTTCATCCATTGCAAACAAACTCTTCTTTGGATTGAGAGATATACCATACTTTCTACACCGTTGAAATACAATTTTCAAATGATAAAGGTGCTCTTCATCTGAATTAGAAAAAACTTTCAAATCATCAAGATAAACAACTAAAAAGACATCTTTTTCATTAGTAAATGCAATACCCATGGTCCGCTGAAAGGTCGCACCAACATTCTTCAATCCGAAAGGCATCTTTGCATAATGGAAAGTTCCCCACGGAGTAGTGAACGCTGTTTTATCTCTGCCATCTTCATGGACCAGAATTTGGTTATAACTGGAATAACCATTGAGTAGTGACATGCGGGATGCTCCAACTACTCGTTGAAGTATGTGATCCATCTTGGGCAATGGATAGTTATCTTTCAAAGATACATTATTTAGATTTTTGAAATCAATACATAATCGAATCTCACCTGTTTTCTTACGCACGGACACCAAATTTGAAATCCAATCTGAAAATATTATGGGGATGATTATACCAGCTTTGTACAATCGATTCACTTCCTTCTCTATTGAGGGCAACAGCTTTGGATTTATTCTTCTTAACTTCTGTTGAAATGGCTTTTGATTTGGCTTGATCGAAATTATATGTTGAATTATGCTTGTATCATATGCCTTCAAATCTGAATAGTCCCATGCAAATACATCAGTAAATGAAGATAATAAACTGATATACTTTGCTTTTACCTGTGGAGGCAACACCTTTGATAACTTGACCATTCTAGGATTTTTTGCTGATCCAATGTTCACATCCTCAACTCCTTTCTCGGTTGGCAGCAAGCTCGGTTTTCGAGCTACATCATCTTGATCGAACAACTCCTCTAAAGGTATTAGACCTTTAGGAATGACATTGTCTTTGAGCTGCAAAACTTCCATTTGATTGACTTCTATATCTGCTTCACCATCATCATGCTCCCCATCGATAGAAGTGTCTTTGAATTTACCTTCATTTTGCAGAAATTCTTCGATTTCTTTATCATCTTGAAACACTTGCCAATACCTTTGATTATTAGGGATAGTCGGGCGATGTTTCACATGAATCTCAAACTTATTGTTTGAATTCATTGGAATTTTCAAATTACTTGCTACTGTTGCAAGTGAATCTGCAATAACATTCTAAACACAAGGGACACATGTCAAAGTGTAATATGGAAACAATCTCAAGATATCTAATACCGCATTGCGGTAGGCCCGCATTCGAGGATGCTTAGCTTGGTATTCCCCTTTCACTTGCTCGATAACTAACTCAGAGTTGCCATAGACTGAAATTCTTTTATCATTTATCTTTCTAAGGATTTTCAAACCAGCAATTAAAGCCTCATATTCAGCCTCATTATTTGAACAGTCAAAAGCCAATTTATATGAACAAACCCTTAAATTACTTGGCACTTTGTTTGAGGAGAAAACAGGGCTGTGTATCCAAATGCCAATTACATCACCTTCCCTTCCTACTGCGCCATCAAAGTCCATGCTCCACAAGCCAGCTTCGTCCTCTTCGAAACGCTAAAATTCTGTTTGCTCTTTTAATTTTCCCTGCTGTCCATCATTATTTTGCTGTTGTTAGAAGGCTGATTGCTCAACGGTACTATCAAGTCTTTGTATTTCTTGCTTTAAGACCTCTCTGAAATTTTCAGTGATCTCTGGAATGTCTTCTACTTCAACTACTTGGCTATTTACATAATTAAAACTATCAGAATATAAAACAAATGATTCTAAATCAGTATGTACATAGTTGATTGGATGATTTATCGGTTTCTCCTTGCTAGTGATCATGTACTTCATCTTTTTCTCCCGGTATAATTTCCTCATCTGACCGAACACGGGAATAGTTGCATAGGAGTAATCAAGCTACAATGTCCCTTTAAGTTTTTCTCCCCAAGATTTGGAGAGAAGCATGCCAAATCTAGGAGGAATATCCACCACAACCACATCCATCAAAACATTTTTCGCTGGAATCTGATCCAAACTGACCACCAAATCTTTAATAAGACCAATGCATCTTACTCTATCAGAATCAAAAGAGTAAAGGTCATGATACTTTCTAGTGATATCCAAACCCAATTTCTCCATGATTGCCTTAGGCATGAGATTATGAGAGGCTCTGGAATCAAACATAGCATTGTGTAACTGATCCGGACTTAAACAAGAACGCAATAAAATACAGAGATAACCATATACACAAAGATGCAGCGGAAATAATACTTCATTTTATTAATGGAAAATACCGAAATATGCTTACAACTAGAATAGAAATAAACTAGCTAGGGCGATGGTAGCTTATCTCTAAGAAGAGATGTGGCGGTTACATGCCTCTGAACTGTGTTACAATGAGGCTCGAAGGCCTATTTATTGTTTAGAAACAATGGAAAACCCCTTACATTCCAAAACCTAACCCTAGAAGAGGAAATTCCAAACTATGGGCCCTGTTTGGGTAAATTGGTACATCAATTTCCCGGGGTCGTAACTTTGGCATATGATCTCCATTTGATGCGTACGATAGCTCGTTAGAAAGATCTATTCGAGCACTACCACTTTGGGAAGGGCAACATCGGTCCATGGACCCATGTTGCCCCCAGATTTCCAAAAAAATGTCGTTTAGGGCCTCAAAACGGCTTCGGAAGTTCAGGACGTGAAAAACTGCTAAAAATAGTAAATTGTGCTACAATTTAGGAAACTAAAAAGACTGAAAGAGACAGCTGTGGGGGTCCAAATGGGATAGGTGGGTGGCCACCAACATCAACCTGGATCATTCCTCCCCCCTTAGGAAGCAATGGTCCCCATTGCGTTGAGTTCCTCCCTGAGATGAGGAAGCTTCTGGTGAGCTGGGTCTCTGGTGAGCTGTTCTGTAATCTCTGATGTGACCAGAAATGGTGGGAAGCATGGTCGACGATGGTCCACATTGAACACTCGGTGAAAGCGAAGGAATGGAGGAATGTTGTGCTTCAAAGCATTGTTGCCCGTAGCCTTGGTACTGGTGTAAGGACCATGTCGAAGTGGTCAGAGCTTCTGATGGGCTCTTGTAAGGCATTCTTTCTGCAGATGTAACCAAACTTTGTCGCCCACCTAAAACTTATGTGGTACCCCTGTGGGTGAGGAGAAGTTGTTCCTGTGTTCTGTCATGATCGTATCCCTTTGCTGCTGCTACTGCATGGAGGAACCCTTTGCAGGGGTCATGGATGTAGCAACGATCTTCCCCTTACTTTGGGAGCGAACCAAACATATAATAAATTTCCTAGTCTGTGATATGAGCTTGCTGCCTTTTTTAGCAGTGATCAAAGAGGTGGCGGTAGGTGGGGCTACCTCCGGTATCCTGTATAATGAACTATTCAAAGAAATAATGACAGCACGAGGCCTTGACTCATACACAGCATGTCGCCTCCACAAGTATGGTTGGCCTAATAATACATCACAAACATCCAGAGGTGTAACATCACACAATACCTCGTCTGTAAAGGGCTTGATGCTGTAGGGAAGGAGGCAATGCTGGCGAACTTTGAGATCTCGTCCTTCATGAAGCCACCCGATACTGTACGGCTGTGGGTGTGGTGTAGTCAGTAGGCCCAACTGCTTCATGACCTCTACTAAAATGAGGTTCTTTTGGCTGCCACTGTCGACAATGAATTGTAGCGGTGAACCCTTCACCCACATCTATGAGTGGAAAAGACGTTCCCCCTCCTCTGGATCTTTGGGTTCATTCTTCTGGATCTTGGCGGTGGCAACAGTGGCGTTGGGATCCGCATCAATGATCTGCTTCCATTTTCCCTTCCCCTTGTCAGGTTCTGGCTCAGGGTCGAAACATGCATCTAATTCGGAAGCCTTCAACTCAGCCACCAGCAACTGCTTGGTCCGACACTCACTTGTGTTATGAGTGGGACTCTTGTGGAACTCACACCACTTTCCTGTGTCCTTCTTCGGCTTCATGGTGTTGTTCTTTTCTTGCGGCTTCGACGGGTTGTCTTGGGTCACCCCACCTTGGCTTTGTCCTTTGGGCTTCGGATTTGCAGATCCAAAGTCTCGCTTCTTCTGTTTGAACTTTTTCTCGATTTTGACAGCGTATCAGTATGCTGTGCCAAGTGAGGAGATGTTCAAGAACTCCATCTCTTCCTAGATGTATCTGTGCAGGCAGCCACGGTATTTGAGTACCAGATGCAACTCAGAATCTTTGGTACCCAACTGTGTGCGAAGGGTATGAAAAATGTTTGTGAACTCTGGCACATCTTGGTCCCGTCCCTACCGTAGTGTGGTCCATTTGATGTATTTGTCCTCATAGCTTTTGATAGGGTAGTACTGCTCCTTGATGGCATCTTGGAAGTCATTCCAAGAGGGTGTGGCTGAAAATAGTGAGCCTGTACTTTCATCCTTCTGCTCGCAGTAGGTTTCCCACCAGTCCTTGATGTGGGGGGCTGCTTTGAGAAGAGCAAAAACAATCTTTTCCCGACTTGAAAATTCATGAACAGAAAAATAACCCTCTAGCAGATTTAACCATTTATCTACGACATTTGCATATATCTGACCCTCGAATATGTGGATTTCAAAATTAACTTGTACCTTAAAGGGTGTGGCATTTCCAGAGTAGCTGCTGGAAGCCGATGCGTCGCTTTTGGGTAGCCGCTGAAGGATCTAGGCAAAGCTATCCATCATCGCGTTCTGTTGTCGCTCGAGGGCTTCTTTGAGCATGATTTTGATAGGATCTCCTGCCCCCTCATCTTTCTTCTCATCCGCCATGGGAGGCCGTCGGGATTTGCGAGGCTGGTCTTGCAAAGGTTGGACCAGTTCAAGCCCTAACTCCTTATATCCCAACCTCGTTAGGGACATGCAAAGAAAAACAGAGAAAAAGCAGACCGCCCTGATACCACTGATCCAGACTTAAACAAGAATGCAATAAAATACAGAGATAACCATATACACAAAGATGCAGCAGAAATAATACTTCATTTCATTAATGGAAAATACCGAAATATGCTTACAACTAGAATAGAAATAAACTAGCTAGGGCGATGGTAGCTTATCTCTGAGAAGAGATGTGGCAGCTACATGCCTATGAACTATTCTGAACTGTGTTACAATTAGGCTCGAAGGCCTATTTATTGTTGAGAAACAATGGAAAACCCCTTACATTCCAAAACCTAACCCTAGAAGATGAAACGCCAAACTATGGGCCCCGTTTGGGTAAATTGGTACATCAATTTCCCGGGGTCGTAACTTTGGCATATGATCTCCGTTTGACACGTATGATAGCTCGTTAGAAAGATCTATCCAAGCACTACCACTTTGGGAGGGTAACATTGGTCAATAGACCCATGTTGCCACCAAATTTCCCAAAAAAACGTCGTTTAGGGCCTCAAAACGGCTCCGGAAGTTCAGGACCTGAAAAACTACTAAAAATAGTAAACTGTGCTACAATTTAGGAAAATAAAAAGACTAAAAGAGACAGTTGTGGGGGTCCGAATGGGATAGGTGGGTGGCCACCAACATCCACCTGGATTAGTAACACATAATCATGCACCCTAAGGCTGATGCAAAAAGGAGCTACATCACTATCTTGAGACTGACCTTCTAATGCTGGACCAAAGATCAACTCAGGTTGATCATCCTCCACGTTTACCATATCAGATAATGGATCTAAATTCAAAATCTTAGACACCTGACCTTTATAGCTGCTATTCTTCATCAACTCAGTCAAAGGAATAGATATTTTTAACTTAGCAATTTCATTTTCTAAGTTAAAAACTGACGTTTTCTCTACCTCTTTAGCTGAAACATCCTTCTTTTCAGTTTTCTCCTTTGATATACTTGGTTGATTTGATCTTTCATTTGCTGATGGTGTTTTGCTGGTGGTAGGATTAGCTGTCTCTTTTCCCTTTTTCTGCACAATGGGAGGATCATTCTTTGGCGGTGTCACCTCCTTCCTTTTCTGAATTGGATTTATGGGTACATCTCTACTCCTGAGTGAATATTGTCGCTGCTGGGCTATCAAAGCATTCATGTAACCCCTCTGATATTCATCAGACTCTTCTTCAAGAACTGTTTCATTTGCCAAGATGAAATTTTCATCCCTTTGTATAGCTGGGCTCTCTGAATACTCCTCATCTTCAGTGATAAAAATTGGCATATCATCAGGTGTAAAGAAATGATTCTCCTCTCCAATTACGTTCTCCTCATCATCTGATTCCAGACCATGTACAAAATTCTGCTGTAAGGGTGTCTTCACTTGTTGTTGTGCCGCTTGGTCTTGTGCTCTTTGTTCTCGTTGCTTGATTCTGAATTGTGGTTGTTGCTGGCCACGAAAGTTTGGATTTCTGACTTGTGCTTCAGGCTTATCAGCAATTGTGAGCCTATCAAACATCTTCTCAAGCTTACGGAGCACTTGATCTGAAGTGGAAGTCTCTTCCTTTATCATTACCTTCTTTTCAGCCTTTGTTCTAGCTCTCTTGGCAAGCAGATTTGCTTCAACACTGACTGCAATTTTCTGCATGTCTTCCAAAGTGGTCAGATCTCTTTCTCTTAATTGATAGGCCATATCAGGATCGAAACCATCAGGAAACTTAATCAAAGCTAGCGCCATAGGTGGCTTTATATCAGTAGGAATTGCATTGTAAACAATATTGAATCTAACACAATAATCTTGGACACACTCCCCAACATTCCTCTTGATGTTCTCATATTCGGAAAGAATTTGAAGAGGGTTCTTCTTTACCTCCAAACGATCCAAAAAGTGCCTTTGAAGTGTCTCCAATGAATTGATTGTTCTAGCTGGTAATGCCCTAAACCACTTTCTGACCTCACCTCCAAAAGTTTGCACAAACAATCTCATTGTTACATTTTCTGCATCGATCTCGTAGAGATCAAAGAAATCTGCCATCCTATCCACATGTTGCTGAGCTATAATACCTTAAGGGGTGCCGTCAAATAATGGAATTTTGCTTTGATAATCAGCGGGCATGTCATCCAAGTTTTGAGGAAACACAAGCGGTGCATACCGGGCAGCCATTGCTCTAGGTGGATTTACAACTGGTCTTGGGGATGTAGGAGGGGTTGGAGTAGTTGATGTATGGGGTGTGGATGGAGGTGAAGAAATTTTTGATGTTTGAGGGGTAGAAGAAGTGGATGGAGGTGACAACACTGCAGATTTCTGATCAGAGATGGAAGGCTGCATGGGAAT